>CAWUFW010002492.1:0-1200000 GCA_963921515.1 Calotriton arnoldi | reverse complement strand
TATTAATTAATTAATAATTGGTTGTTAATTAACTTAAATTAATTCATTCGTAATTAATTATGGTAATTGTGTAAATAATTTTAGGTGTGTGTTGTGGTGTTTATAGGTATTAAGGGTGGGATCTAATTTATTTTTAATTGATGAATTAATATTTGGCTGTTAATTTTTTTAATTAATTAATTGGTAATTAATTATGGTAATTGTGTAATTAATTTTAGGTGTGTGATTTGGTGTTTATAGAAGTAAAGGGGGAAGTAATTTGTATATAATTAATTAATATATAGTTGTTAATTAATGTATTTGATTTTTCATTTCTAAATATGATTTATTTATTTTTATGATTTTTTATAATTTTTAATGTTTTTTATTTTTGTTTTAACTGTTTGAGTGTGAATAGTTATTTTTGTCTCTTCGCTATCCAACACTTTCGCTAATGTTGCACTCACTGGAGTGGGAATAGTTATTTTTACCTCTCCACTATCCAACACTTCCCTACTGTTGCACTCACTGGAGTGGGAGTAGTAATTTTTACCCCTCCGCTATCCAAAACTTTCCCTACTGTTGCACTCACTGGAGTGGGAGTAGTAATTTTTACCCCTCCGCTATCCAACACTTTCTCTACTGTTGCACTCACTGGAGTTGGAATAGTAATTTTTACCCCTCCGCTATCCAACACTTTCTCTACTGTTGCACTAACTAGAGTGGGAATAGTAATTTTTACCTCTCCGCTATCCAACACTTTCCCTACTGTTGCATTCACTGGAGTGGAAATAAAAATGTTTACCCCTCTGCTATCCAACAGTTATTCTACTGTTGCATTCAGTGGAGCGGAAATAGTAATTTTTACCCCTTTGCTATCCAACACTTTCCCTACTGTTGCACTCACTGGAGTTGGAATAGTAATTTTTACCCCTCCGCTATCCAACACTTTCTCTACTGTTGCACTCACTGGAGAGGGAATAGTCATTTTTACCCCTCCGCTATCCAACACTTTCCCTACTGTTGCACTCACTGGAGTGGGAATAGTAATTTTTACCTCTCTGCTATCCAACACTTTCCCTACTGTTGCATTCACTGGAGTGGGAATAAAAATGTTTACCCCTCCGCTATCCAACACTTTCCCTACTGTTGCACTCTTTGGAGTGGGAATAGTGATTTTTACTCCTCCGCTATCCAACACTTTCCCTACTGTTGCATTCTTTGGAGTGGGAATAGTAATTTTTTCCCCTCTGCTATCCAACACTTTCCCTGCTGTCACTCTCACTGGAGTGGTAATAGTAATTCTTACCCCTCTGCTGTCCAACACTTTACCTACTGTTGCACTCACTGGAGTTGGAATAGTAAATTTAATTATTTTGCTATCCAACACTTTCCCTACTGTTGCACTGACTGGATTGGGAAATTTAAGTTAAAATATTTTTTAATAGTTTAATGTCTTAATTTATTATAGAATGTTTTTTTTTATATTTAAAATTATTGATATATATATTTTATTTTTATATAATTTTCAAGTTTTAAAATAAATAAAAGATATTAGTTTATTCATTATTTTAAAGGAACTATATATATATGCGTATAAATTATTATGTTTCTGTGTTTATCTTTTTTTTAATTAAGTTTATTTGTTACATAAATTTAAATATACAAATTTAAAAGGCAGTCATAATCCATTTAGTAGACTTTTGGATTGCTGTGGTTTATGGCCTTAAAGTAAGTAGTAGGTTTTTATTGTTGTTCCCAACCTATTACCATTTTCTTAACGTGGAAATAGGTATGAATTTTTTAAAATAATGTTCTATATATTTATTTAACCAGTTTACGCAGTACTGCAGTAGTACCTAGCACATGCCATGTTCTTTACTAAATGTACCTTCTTTTCAATTTCTTTAAGTGTTATTTCTAGATATTACCGCAGTAATGCTTCAACTTTTTTCACAAAATTAAATGTATAAAAAATTGTAAAAACAATGTAGGACACTATATTTGTGAAATATTGTTTATTACAGTGTTTTTTCAATTTGTATTCATTTTTTTGTTATTTCTTTTAATGTACCAAAGTTCTACCTAGGAGGTACCTAGGTAGTACCTCAGTACTCTGTAACATTTTTTTTAAATATATAGAAATTTGTAGGGGCATGGCTTGGCCGAGCAGCAAGATGGCCGCTTGTTAAGTGGGCTCTGCCGGGTGGGCTGATAATCCTGCATTAATCCTGTGACATCGGGGCAAAAACGCTTCAGGGAACAGCGGGCCATATCCAGCTAGCCTAGAGGAGTGCGGCGAAGTGTGCACAGCTGCCCGAGACCGGCTTGTGCGAGGGATGCAGCCGGTGCGGCCTGACCGCGGAAATCCTATCTGAAATGGCAGACGACACCCCCGTCTCCTGCTGAGCCCGTAACGCGGGGTGTCCTCGGCGCTGCGGAACGGCGTATCCTTGGTGAGAGCAGCCGCAGTGACGGCTGAGGTGCCCCAAGCGGACAGCTGGCTCTGCTGGGCCGCATCCGGAGGTCGGTCTTGGAGGCACTATACACTGCGGCGAGGCGCATGCAGCGCCTTGCCATCCCATTGCCTTCAGCTCCCCTGAATCTGCGACCCGCCTTCTGAGGTGCACGCTGCCCGCTTGCCGGTGAGACTCCGATGCTCTGGACTGCGCCCGAAATTGAGCCTATTGGCGGGGGCCGAGGCGGCGGCCTCCGAGGGTGCGCTGTGTCAAGCCGAAGGACACAAAGGGAAGTGGCCTGGCGAATTACTGAGCGACTGTCTGCTGCTGTTCGGAGCGAGCGCGGGCCTGCCGTGCTCCCGCTGAGGCCGCCTAAGCACACCTTCGTGAGCTGGGGCAGAGAGCAACGAAATTCGCTGAGGTGGCGCAGGCTGACCCTGAAGCCTATCGTGGCGGGCCTGATCCGAACTGTGAGCTGAGGACGTGAATCTGCCGGCGCCTCACCGAATCATCAACCGCTGAGGCGGAGGCCTGCACAGCCCTGGCACCAGAGCGACCGGATAATACCCCCCTGCACTTACAACCGGTGGCGTGGGAGAGCGGCAACGCGTGAAAGGCTGCGGCAACATCAGAGGGCGATGACATCAGGACCGCTGGACCCGTGCTGATACTGTGGAGCAGAGGAGCTGCAGATGCCCAGAGGTGATTTAACGGCGAATCTGTAAGTAGGCCGCTGGGCCCCGGTGAGCGGCTGGCTTGGGGCGTGGGCGGGCTTTCCCCGGCATCAAGGCGCTGTCTTTTGATTCTCCTCTAATTGCTGGCTGGGTCGGCTGCCCCGTGGGGCTCGTGGTGCTGATCGGGGCGGCGGGGGCTGGCGCTGACACGGGTTAGGGACGGCGCGGGACACTAGGTACCCAGACAATTTGACTCTTCATTTGTGCTGGGGCTGCGGTGCGCCTGCGTTTCTTCCCTTGCTGGGCGCTGGGTGCCGGCCCTGGCACACCCCTTTTGGCCCTGTGGCTGGACTGGGTCGAAATCGGCCTGGTACTGCATCCTGGGAGAGCGGCTTCTTGCCAGGAACCTTGCTCAGCAGCGTGCGTTGCAGCGTGGGAGACCGCTGGGACCTGCACCATGGGCAAGAACGACCCCAAACAGTCTCAACTGCCGTTTGAGAACAAACGCTACACTCGCACTGCAGACACTGGCTCTGAACCCGAAACAGATCCCGCCAATCGGGTGACAAGCAGGAAGAGGACTTGCGCACGATTATGTTGGAGGTCAGAGCAAACCTCAAGTCTATTGACACTAAAATTGACGTGCTCTCCACCAGTCTAGACATGATAAAGCGCCAAGTGGACACACACGAGACCAGAATAGATGTGCTTGAAAATCGCGCCTCGGAAGCCCACGAATATCTAGTAGACTCCAAAGAGCATCTCCTCAGTATGGAAAAAGTACTAACAGTAATCAAGGCGAAGAACAAAGACTTGGAGGTGCGGTCCCGGCGCAATAATCTCAGCATTGCTGGAATTCCTGAGACAACAGCCATACCCAAGATGGAGCCATATGTCGAGTCCCTACTGCGTGATCTGTTCCCGACTGCTCTTTCAACTGTTTTTGTGGTGGAGCGGGCGCATAGATCTCTAGGACCAAAACCACCTGTCGGCGGCACACCCAGGCCTATAATTGCGCGTCTACTAAACTACCGTGACAGGGACTCCATACTAAAAGCTGCCAGAGATCACGGCCCCATTAACCATCAAGGGAATAGTATATCCATCTTTCCAGACTTCACCCCCCTTGGTCCAGGCTGCACAAAAGGAGTTCCTCCCCACAAAACGTCTTCTGCAACGTGACGAAATCCCGTACGCAATGCTCTACCCGGCGAAACTGAAAAATCTTGTATGAGGGACAGCCCCATTTCTTCACGGATGCCAAATCTGCCCACAAGTTTGCCAAACATGTCTGCTCCAAAAGACAGCTTCACCGCTCGCCTCCGCGAACTGAGGCCGAGAACAGACTGAGCGACAGTGACTGAATAAAGGACGGAGAATGGGTACAGCTGCCTGTGACACATGTTCATTGCCGCCTTCGCTGATGCCCACTTGCCACACCTCAGGGACTTGGAGCCTCACTACTGCCGCTCTGTTAGCTCACTATTTTTTCTTGTTTTGCACCCCGTGTTATAGTACAGCCTGGCCACCCTGCTACCCATGCAGGGCAGTTCGCCGGCGACCCATGCCCCCACCGGGAGATCTCCCATGGTGTGATAAGTTTGTCTTCTTTCTTGGTTTGTTCGGGAGGGGGTGGGTGGGACAAGCACAACCTAGTTGGGGGGTTGGTGTGGGTGGAGGGACGGGTAGGGCGGTTTGGGCTGGGACGGGAGTTACTGTAAGTAAGAAATCTAATGCATTTATTTCGGTGTACGTGCGAAGCGAAAGGGCGCACAGCCTGATCACGTTGTCTTACTTTCTGAAGGGCAGCTCACACTTAATCGAGAATGCACAGCCAACAGTACACTTCAGGACCGCGAGCAACACTACTACTTGCATAAGGTGACAACAGTCCAGTTCCTAACCTGGAACATACGCGGTCTAAATAATCACAGGAAGGCGAGGCTAGTACACGCCTATCTAATTAGACACAAGATTGATATTTGTTTCCTGCAAGAAACGTACCTTCGCAATGGAACTGACCCTAAGCTAGACAACAGATACTGGGGGGAGACACATTCAGCGGCATATTCCAACTATGCACGGGGTACGGCAATCCTGATAAGATGTAGTGTGGGCTGGACCACAACCAGCTCAGTTATTGACCCTGAGGGACGCTATGCCCTATTGAGAGGTACTCTATGCACAACCCCTTTGACACTAGCTGCCGTATATGGCCCCAATACTGATGACCCTACCTTTTTTTAATCTATTTGGTCTAGAATCACACTACTGTGCGCTGAGACGGTGATATGGGGGGAGACTTCAATGCTGTTGTGCAGGATTCCCTGGACCGGGTGGGGGTCTCCCGACAATTACATCCCAAAGCCACTGACGTTCTCACCCCACCATCTCCCAAGAATACGGGCTGACAGATATATGGCGCGCTTGGCATCCGGGGCTCAGGGAGGGCACTTGCATATCCGCAGGCCACAATGTGTGGTCGCGCCTAGACTTTTGGCTGGTTTCCAATGATATCGCGTCTTGGGCTACGGCCATTAAACATATGCCACACACTCTCTCAGACCATGCCCCTGTCCTGTTCAGCTGGACCATACCGATGACTAGGCCGCAGGCTTTCAGCTGGCGTCTTCCACTGCATGCGTTAAATGACACAGCATTTAGAGAGGAGATACGTTCAGAGATCCTGCAATACTTCGCCACTAATGAAAGATCGGTAGACTCCCCCTCCACTCTGTGGGAGGCCTTCAAGGCCGTTATCAGAGGGGCCTGCATTGCCAAACAGTCTGGGGTATTAAAATCAATCAGGTCCACCTTTGAAAGGCTTGAGAACGAGATACACCAAGCGGAACTCCTATATTTCCAGAGTGAACTACCCACGCACTTGGCAACTATACGCAAGAAAATCTCTGAATATGACACAGAAGCCATCCGCAAGGCGCAATACCTGGGGAAGAACTCACGTGTGCGCAGATATGGGGAAGGGGACCGCCCTGGCAGAGCCCTAGCTCTCACACTGAGGCAACCTCGCACTTCCTCGTATGTCACTGAACTTCTAGACGATGAGTCTAGCCCTGTCCGTGGGCAGACGGCCACGCTGGACAGACTGAAGGACTTCTATGCTTCCCTATATTCTGCCAGTCAGAGCAGCCCGAACCCGGAGCTGCAGGCTTACCTAGAATCTATTGAACTGGTGTGGCTGTGCGACGGTCACCGTGAATACTGTTGTACTTGACATTATTGTGTTACTGTTATGCTTCCTCCTTTGTCTCTTTTATTCTGTTAAAGGAGGAAGATGTGTTGTACTTGACATTATTGTGTTAGCCTTTCTTTCCTTTCCCCATCAGGTCCCCACACTCTCTCCTGTGTATTCCACAGTTGCTATAGTGCTTTGTACATTCTGTTTTAGTCAGTTGGCTTCCTGGTCAGCTGGGGAGTGTCCGTTACGCTGCTGGCTCCAATAAAGTCGGTGTCTTTCTCTTACCTGAAGTCTCCGGCGTGGTCTCTTTGCAACAAATACCTAGATCAGCCCTTCACGGTGGAAGACATTACGCAGGTTATAAAAAGCCTGCCCGGGGATAAAGCCCCTGGTCTGGACGGACTGTCGGCTTCCTTTTATAAGATGTACGCTGAGGTGCTCGCCCCCTATCTACTGGCTGTATATCAGGGGGCAATTGAAAAAGGTCACCTTCTGCCAACAATGCGAGAAGCCGTGATCATCACAATTTTAAAACCGGAAAAACCAGCTAATAAGTGCGATTCCTATCGCCCACTCTCCCTCATTAATATAGATGCCAAGATACTAGCCAAACTACTTGCCAATAGATTGCAACCCCTACTTCCGGTTATTGCTAGGCCGGACCAATCCGGATTTATTCCGGGGAGATCACCTACACATAATTTGCGAACCTTTTTTTCCATCCTCCACCAGCTGCCCCCGAAGTTACCAGCCCTTTCGGCCTTCCTGGACGCAACAAAGGTATTCGATTCCCTTGAATGGCCGTACCTTTTCATGATATTGTCCAGAATAGGCATTAGCGCCAAGTTTCTGAAACTGATACAACTGCTTTACACCCTCCCTACTGCCAGAGTGAGGGCCAATGGCCTGATTTCCGACTCGTTCCACATATTGCGAGGCACTAGACAGGGATGCCCCCTCTCACCCCTGTTATTCGCAATAGCAATGGAACCTCTCACTGCTAAGATTTGCCAGCACCACACAGCTAGTGGATTGGGCCTCTCGGACAGAGGGTTAATCATATCAATGTACGCCAACGATATCACGCTATACATATGCGAGCCCGAACTGAATCTTAATCCTGTGCTGCGGGAGATACTCCTGATCGGAGGCATGTCAGGCATACAGGTCAACTGGACCAAGTCGATGCTTTTACCTTTGACATCGGCCCCAATCATATTAGAAATGGACTTCCCATTGACCTGGGCTGAGGGGGCGGTTAAATATTTAGGGATCAGGCTCAGTAGGGAGGTGCAGGAGATCTGGCGATTAAGCTATGGCCGGCTGATCACCTGGTTGGAGGGCAAAATAGCCATCTGGGCCAAACTACCACATTCGCTGGCTGGCAGAATAGCCATTGCTAAGATGATAATTCTGCCTAAATTCCTGTATCTCTTTGTCAACATTCTGCTTCCTCTCACACAGGCCTTCTTTATGCAGCTGCGCTCACTTCTAGTGACACACGTCTGGGTGGGAAAACAACCACAAATAAATTGGGAGGTGCTGACATTGCCACTTACGCAGGGGGGACTGGGGGCGCCGGACTTCGAGCTCTACGCATTAAGCGCACAGGCACAATACCTCCATTACTGGACTCATCCTATTCCGTTTCAGCCCCACGTTGCGATCGAAAAAGATGTTGCCTCGCCGGCCCCTCTGCCAGCCGCTGTCTACTATACTTATAAAAGACCAAACAAAGAGATAAATACTGTGGAAGTCCTTCACTGGGCATGGGAGGGTCTTAGACGGCGCGCAAGAGTCCCCTTACTGTACGCACCATCAGTACCACTGGCGCATCACCCGAGCTTCCCCCCAATGCATGACCCCGGCACTATCCAATGCGCAAGCCAGATGGGGCTTGCAACTTTTGACGATCTCTACCCAGAGAAGGTGTTTCTACCTAAACTGCTGGCCCCCGATGGCGCCCAGTTACCCGCTCTGGAGCTCCTTTTATACTACCAGCTTAGGGCAAACTGCAGACAAGCTCACACTTCCTTCCCCTCGGCACCACCGATGTTAGCTGCGCAGAAAATATATTGGCAAACCCGTCGCCCAATAAATTGATCACACGCATCTATAATGCCACACAAAAAACCTCTCTGGTTGTCACACCTACGGCGCTGGAGCAGTGGTGTGTTGACCTAGACCCACCACCCACAGCGGCTTAATGGGCCTTCTGCTGCGCACAGCTCCAATACCTTTCTCCCAATTATAATTTGAGACACATACATTTTAAGTATCTCCACAGACTTTACCGCAAGCCCCTCCAACTGTTCAAAATGGGTCTGAGACCTGATGCCAGATGCTGGAGATGTGCCCACACCCAAACATCCTTCCTTCACCTAGCGTGGTCCTGCCCTCCCATTTCACGCTTCTGGGACGAAGTATTCGACACTATTCATGCGGTAATGGGGAACAGGTTAGATTGCTCCCCGCTGATAGCCTTACTAGGGTACGTGGCGGAAGTTCCCCCGGGCACGAGCCGTTTGTCAGCCATGATGCTCCTTTTGGCCAAGCGCCGCATTGCGATGCACTGGGGCACACACAGGGCACCCAAAGTAGACACTTGGATTCACGACATTACATACTGCCAGGAAATGCTCTCGGCATATTGGGATCTCATGCCCATGTCGTCGAGACCCAAAGACATATGGGCACCATTCGTAGCATGGGCAAACGCACGCACAGAGAGGGTAGCCCCTGAATCCTCACCAGACACAAGGACATTATCTCCAGCCGCGGAGGCGCCTGCCCCCAACATTTACACACCACCCTAAGTTTGTCGAAGAGGATATTACATGATCATACACACATTATGCCCACGTTGCTGTGAACAGATAACGACAAGACTCGATTTATGCGGAATTTGTGAACTCCTTGCTGTGTAAGCACCACTAACAGATTGTTGTCATCTCTAAAAGTAGATTGCTATGTACTGCTTGCATCTCGCATGCTCAATTTGCTATGTAACATTGTTCATCGAACATGTAGACGCTGTACCTGCTCGTCATCGTTTATCTTCTCTGTCATGGCTGTGGACTGCTCTGTTTTTGCTGTATACCGATTTCAGTTGCAAAATCAATAAATAAAATATTTTTAAAAAAATATATAGAAACTTGTAATTATATTTCCCTACCTATTACTACTTAAATTAAGTGGTAATAGGTAGGGAAAACATATCAAACCTAATACTTACCTATATTTAAGGCTCTAAGCTAGAACATTGGGAAAGTGGCCTTAAAACAACATGGCTGCCTATCACTTTTTGTAAAGACAGTCATTATACAATCAGATAATGGCATATCATCGCTATGTATCACCCTACTACCTCGGAACTACATCGAAACTACAGCGCTTACAGTTATCACTAAGTTAAAAATGCCAACAACTCTAAAAATACTTACTCTTTTTAGTTGCAACAACACCAAGGGTCATCTGCACATCATAACATCAAAATTTTCAATCCTGTCAAATTTAATGGAAATCTGACTGACCGTTTTTGTCCTACATCAAATACAAAATGTCTATGTAAAATGCACTGGGCTGTGTTTTAGCCCCCACATTATTCAATTTGTTTGTAGGAGACCTCGTCCCGATCCTAAATAGCTGTAACTCGCATGCCCCCAAATTAGGAGGGCTATTACTACTGTGTCTTATCTATGCGGACGATATAGTCCTAATCAGCCATACAAAAGTAGGGCTACAACATCTTGTCAATGCTACACAGGGCTATTCAGAAGCAAATGAATTGACCATAAACCTGGAGAAAACGCAGACAATGACGATCAGTAAGAACAGGAAAAAATCGTCTATTTGGTTTTGGAACAATGTCCGTATTGAGGATACGTCAGTATATAAATATCTAGGAGTAAAAATTGACAACAGCGGTCATTTTACTGTACAAAAAACCAGCATCAGAGGTAAAGGCCTTGCCTTAGCAATATCTTTAAAAGCACTAAACAGCAAGCTTACTGGGCCATCTCTCCTACCACTGGTACAAGTAATACAAGCTAAACTCATGCCAACAATCACTTCACGGGAGTGAAGTACAGAGAGGCAGAGATGCAATGATTTTGGATAGTACAGTCATAGCTGCCTACAGGATTATTTTTAGCCTACCCAAACATACTTCACCGGCTCAAATTAGGCTAGAGTTTGGCGTCCAGAAACAGCTCCTGATGAGACAGGGGGCGTATATAACTACCTGGGACAAAGTGCGAAAATCCAAACAAGGAACTCTAAATAATTATCTATGGATGGAGTTAGAGCAACACTCAGCATCTCCAGCTGCCAAGTATCTCAAAAGCAGCTTGGCAAATATTGGCTTAAATCAGCTCTGGGATACCCCCACAAATCATATAACGCTTAAAAAACTGGTTAGGAAAACCGTCAAACATCTTTCGTGGGTTGAAGACAAGGCATCCCTCGCGAAGAGGTCACATGGCTGGATGACTCTGAACTCGTACTCCAAACAAGCACCACAGAGCTACCTTGATTTGGGTTATGTTAAAACTATCAAAATGAAGTTTTTAAAGTATAGGTTGGGCTTGTTACCCTGTAGCCGGCATTTTCCACACTGGCTTAAGGATAAGGCGGGTTTCCTCTGCCGGTTATGTGGTTCAGCGCCGGAGGATATGCTGCATTTGCTTTGCTCCTGTGATAAACTGTTGGAAGAACGAAAACACCTGCTAAAATTCCATTTTAATCAGCGGGGGATACGCTCACGAAGACAAGCAGTCCTTGCCTGTTTTGTACCTCAGGATCCACAGCTGAACTGTAGACTTGTGAAGTTTATGAAGGTGGTGGAGAGGAAAATGCCAAAACTTGATTCTTAACTGCCTTTTAGATAGTATTATAACACAAAACTGTATCTATTTCAACTTAAGGTCGCTAATAAGTATACACTTTTATGATTTTTGAAAAATTGTGATTTATGAAATTGTATCTATTTTGCACATAAGGTCGCTAAAAGTATAAATTTTTATGATTTTAAACAAAAAACTAAGATTTATGATATATCGGTTTTTACCAATGCATGCAGAGCAAGTTTTTAAATCTCGATGTTTGTATTGCAATGGTTTTAATTAACTATGCAAATAAATTTACTTACTTACTTATTACACTGGAGTGCAAGTGTGCTTTGGGACTCCCCTTTTTTCTTTTCACCCCTTTGACCACTTGTCACAAATTTTAATGCTCCACGAATGTAGCAGGTGCAATAGGTGTGCAAAGTTTAGCAGAGATTCATTAAATGGGTGCAAGTTATTAACGGTCAAAAATATGAGGAATTCTGACTATAACTACAGAGTGGCTACCGCCACACTGCTTGATTGATATATATATTTATATATATTCAACCCCGTTGTGTCCTGAGAGTACATGATTCCATTCTTCGGATTAATTGTGAACATTGTGAAGCTGGGTGCTCTGCCGCGGGTCCTTGGTCTGGACTGAAGCAAGATTGTGGTAAATATATATTGGCTAACATGCTTAGTACTAGCACACTGATTGATATATGTATATATATATATATACATATATATATATATATATGCCAAGTCCTCGCCTTGAAAATCCTTTGCCAGGAGAAGAACGAGCGCAGACCCAGGTTCAGTGCTAGTTTTTTAGTTTATTCTGCACACCATCACATCGCCTATATATATATATATATAGTGACAAGGGTGGCAATGTAGTCATCATGGATGCCCCCTGGTATGAGGGAGAGATTATGACACAACTGTCACAAAAAGATTGCTATGAGGTGCTTGACATGGTGACCTACAAGGATTCAGTGGAGAGGTTCCATCAGAGTTTGATTTTGTGGAGAGACAGGGGTATTATTAATCTTGATGAATTTGACTTCAATTTGACTTCTTAAGACCCGATTTTCCAAGGGTACCGGATTTTTATATATATATACATAAATATATATATTTATATATATAGATCAAACAGTGTGCTAGTACTGAGCATGTTAGCCAATCAGTTTATGATCTACAAATTGGAGAAGCAGAAGGATTGTTGGCTCTAGAAATGCTGCTAGGGGACAGTGAGTGTGATGATACAGATATAAATATGGAATCCATGTTAAGCACCTTAGGCATTGAGGCTGATATCCCCAGTGGGAGTGGCTTTAAGCCTCCCTCATGGGTTATCCCGATATGACCCTGGGACAACATAGATGTGTTTCACGAGATGGTGACTCAAGATCTTATATCTATGTGGGATATTAGCCTATGCAAAGGCGACAATTTGTATCAATCCCAACGTCAAGCTATCAGCAACCTAAAAAATGATAAAACCATTGTGATAAAAAGCTCTGACAAGGGTGGCAATGTAGTCATCATGGATGCCCCCTGGTGTGAGGGAGAGATTATGACACAACTGTCACAAAAGGATTGCTATGAGGTGCTTGACATGGTGACCTACAAGGATTCAGTGGAGAGGTTTAATCAGAGTTTGATTTTGTGGAGAGACAGGGCTATTAATAATCTTGATGAATTTGACTTCTTAAGACCCGATTTTCCAAGGGTACCGGATTTTTATATTTTGCCGAAGGTGCCTAAAAGTCAAATTGATCCCCCTGGTAGATTAATTGTATCATCTAATAATGGTTTCCTTGAGAATGTAGCAATTTATATAAACTCTTTTCTCTCCCCTTACGTAGTTGCACTCCCATCCTATAGTAGGGACAGTGGAGATTTTTTAACTAAAATTGAGAATGTCACTTGGACTGACGCTTATATCATGATTACTATTGATGTGGTGAGCTTGAGTTTGGAGTAAAAGCATGTGAGTCCTACTTAAAAAACAGATTGGCTTGTTTCACTGAGCATAACACAATGTTGACTGATATGTTTCGTTACTGCCTAAAAGAGAACATTTTTATTCATGATGGCATTTTTTCTCGCCAAATCATGGGGACTGTGATGGGCACCTGCTTCGCCCCCAGCTTTGCCAACTTGGTGATGGGCTGGTGGGAGAAGCAGGTGGCCTGGGCAGAAACCAATCAGGAGTACCTGGATAGCATCGATGTACCTCGATCACCTGTTTATTCTATGGTCGGGGTCAGAAGAAAAGGCATACGAATATGTGAATAAATTGAATCAAAACATATGCAATTTAAAATTTACAGTGTCCATAAGCCCGAAAGAGATTACATTTTTGGAAATACTTTTGCAAGTCCGGAATGATAAGATACAGACTTCGGCATATCGAAAAACAACCGCAGGCAATAGTACTTTACACCATTCTAGCCAACATCCTAGAAGTCTGATGGAGAGCATTCCTTATGGTGAGACACTGAGATTAAAAAGAATCTGTAATAATGCGGACGCGTTACAGACACATATGAGATTGATGAGGCAGATATTTCAGGCAAGAGGTTATGGATCTAGGATATTGAACACAGCCGCAAAAAAAGCAGAGCCCTTATCGAGAGAACAACTTATTTATCCCCATGAAAAAATTTAAAAACAACAGAATGTTACAAGATTGATTATGACCTATGATTCTTCTTCTTATAAGGTCAAACAAACTATAGGCAAGCATTGGCACATTGTAAAGAAAGATCTGATTATAGGTCGAGATCTACCGGAAAAATCCTCTATCACTTACAGAAAGGGTAAAACTCTGGGGGATATACTGACCAGAAGTTATTAAACGAAGGTTCTGACAAAGGATACATGGCATAGTAGAACTAGAGGCTTTTCAAATGTGGCTGGTACAGGGCGTGTAGATTTATTTCAAACACTTTGAAATTTTCATCCTTTGATGAGAAGAAAAGAAAGATTAACGCTTTCTACAATTGCAGCACTGACCACTGTGCTACACTGCCCCTGCTCCCTGATGTATGTTGGGAGCACGATTTTCCCGGTGCGTAAACGGATCCTGGAACATCAGAGACCCATTAGAAAGGCTGATTTCACCTATCCAGTGCCACGCCACTTTTCGTAACAACACAATGGCGACGTGGCCAAGCTTAGGTATTTTGTAATTTACAGAATCCTGGCAAATTTGAGGGGAGGTAACAGGATAGGGGAACTCAGGTGTCTTGAATCCAGGTACATTCTGGATCTTCATACTAAGACACCAGCAGGGCTTAATAAGGATGAGGAAATGGAAGTACATGTAGGGTAGGTTACGCACTGACCACATATATCATACATGGTATATGCTAACTATGGGGGTCATCCGCCCGCCATCGTGGTGGGGTTCAGGACCGCCCGCCATGCATGCGGCGGTCTCGCACTCCAAACTCCAAATTTGGATGCGACCGCCACCATGGCGGTCGCATCTTGCAATTTAACATTGCGGCGAGTGCTGCTGACTGCAGCACCCGCCGCGATGTTAAAAATGCAGGTTGTGCATTTCACTGCACTACGTGGCAGGCACCACACGGTGCCTGCCACTTAGTGCAGTGAAATGGGAACCCCCCAGTGCACCCACACCTCCCCCAACAAAAGGGGGGCCTGCAATGGGCCCCCGAAACCAATCCTCACCAGCCTTTCCATGGCGGTTTCGCCGCCATGGAAAGGCTGGCTGTAGCCAGAATCGTAATTTGGAGGACGGTGCTAGGAACCGCCACCATTTTACGTATGCAGACCACTCCACCAGGCAATCGTGACGATTGCCTGTGGCGGATCCGTGGCGGGCGGTCTTTGCACCCACCACGGTCGCGGTCAGATTCCCCGCCATCGTAATGTGGCGGTGGGAAAATTGCTTTCCGATGGCGGAAGGCCCGCCACCACACTGCTGGCGGTGGCGGGCCTTCCGCCATCGTAATAACCCCCCTTGTAGGTATCTTCCTCCTTTATGTCCCCTGACCTGTGGTATGAGGGTAATCTGTAGTCTTTACTGATTTCAGAAAGTTATGTTTTTATCATTTGGCAAACCATTGGAGAGCCCTATACTTTGGGACACTAGTATGGGCACTGGCCCATTATTTTTCCTGTGTTGTTGGCATTTGCCACAAAAAAGTGACTATAGTCCTTTGTTGCTTCACTTTTTCCCTCCTTCCTTCCCTCTTTTTGAGTCACTCATACCACTTATGGGACCAGTGCTTCTTCCTTCCTTTAATTCATTAATTACTTATGTTTCAGAGTTGTAGGAATGATTAATATAATAAATTAATTAAAAGATTAAAAAATCTAACAATAAAAAAATTAAAAATGACATTAAAATTCAAAATCATGAACATTAGTGTATTTGGAATGTGACAGGAAAAGTCAAAATGTCCCCTTTTTCCTGTGTTTGTAATGCACTTTAACGGTGATGAAATATTAATTTATTCTACTGTTTGGTATAATTGTATTTTTTCTTTTATTGACGTTAATTTAAGCAATAATTCTATACATTGGAAGAGGTACATGGATTTTTTCCATGTTCATTATGACGTGTATTATTTAAACATTTGAAAACAAAGATGGAGTGGCTTGCACTTTGATAAAGGATCTGACCGAAACGCATCAGTGCGCCCGTGTGAAATAAACTTTTTCCTTTCGGATCCTGGAGTGCCTGCATTGAGTCAAAGTTCATGTCGTAATTCAGAATGTATATATATATATATATATATAGAGAGATGGATATAGAAATATATATATATCACTGAAAGGACGCAGAACCCACTGGAGGGAAGAATCTGCGCAAACACGTACTACAACTCCCAACATACAAAACAGTTGAACTCACCTGTGAGGCCCACCATAGGGCAATCATTAATTAGCATGCAGAGAGGAGAAAATGCGTGTGAGTGCTTCTGTGAACTGACAGTTTGCCTATGATTAAGAAGCATGAGCTTTGAAACGCGTCAGGCAAAGAAAACCTTTCGAATGCAAGTGCTGGTTTTTATCAATAAAGCTCCGGATGGATGATTTCACTGTCAAGTGCGTCTTTGCTTCAGGGCATTTTTTTTGGTTGGATTTTAACACTGCAGCCTGGCCGTGGAAGACTGCACCACCACTGAAAAGCAATGTGGGGCAGCAGGGGCTTGGAATTGAGTTTAGCCTATTAACAGCACAGTGAATAATAAATTACAAAACCGGATTTGCAATCTGAGGCCCACTGAAGGGCTGAGTATATTTTAAAAGAAATCCCTGAAAGGACACAGAACCCACTGGAGGGAAGAATCTGAGCAAACACATACTACAACTCCCAACATGCAAAACAGTTGGACTCACCTGTGAGGCCCACCGAAGGGCAATCATTAATTAGCATGCAGAGAGGAGAAAATGCGTGTAAGGGCTTCTGTGAACTGACAATTTTCCTATGATTAAGAAGCATGAGCTTTGAAACGCGTCAGGCAAAGAAAACCTTTGGAATGCAAGTGTTGGTTTTTATCAATAAACTCCGGAGGGATGATTTCACTGTCGAGTGCATCTTTGCTTCAGGGCATTTTGTTTGGTTGGATTTTAACACAGCAGCCTGGCCGTGGAAGACTGCACCACCACCGAAAAGCAATGTGGGGCAGCAGGGGCTTGGATTTGAGTTTAGCCTATTAACATCACAATGAATAATAAATTAAAAAACCAGATTTGCAATCTGAGGCCCACTGGAGGGCTGATTATATTTTAAATGAAATCACTGAAAGGACACAGAACCCACTGGAGGGAAGAATCTGCGCAACCACGTACTACAATTCCCAACATGCAAAACAATTGAACTCACCTGTAAGGCCCACTGAAGGGCAATCCTTAATTAGCATGCAGAGAGGAGAAAATGCGTGTGAGTGCTTCTGTGAACTGACAGGTTGCCATATGAATAAGAAGCAGGAGCTTTGAAACGCGTCAGGCAAAGAAAACCTTTGGAATGCAAGTGCTGTTTTTTATCAATAATGCTCCAGATGGATGATTTCACTGTCTAGTGCGTCTTTGCTTCAGAGCATTTTGTTTGGTTGGAGATATATTTTAGGTTGTGATCTGAGAAAAAATACAAGTGTCCATCAGAAAGTCCATATAAGTTCTTTATTTTCTAAATTCTTCAACCTTTTTTGTTTTCTCAAAACGTACAAAAAGATCGACAGCCAAGCCAACACGTGTTTCATGATATACTCGCTTCTCCAGGGCTACCAGTTCACCTTTAGTTGTTATAGTTCCTCTGGTACTGGATTCCAAAAGCTAAATTCAGAATTTCTTTACAACAAAGTATAAAGCTCTTTATCCATATTTAGACCATCGCACACGGTATTCAGTTTATTAATCCAAAAGGTCTCTTTAATCCTGACTTCTTTTTTAATCTCTGTCTCCTCCTCTTCTACCTGGCTTAATGAAGTCTATACTTAAAAACCTGAGACAATGCAAATTAGATAATATGTGTTCCTGATTAAAATATACTGCCATGGGGTACTTGGAATCATGGGGGGGCGTGCCTACGCAACAATGGAGACGGACGTGCTCGAGTAGAGCTCCGTCGGCGGCTCCCCTCTCCAGCTGCATTTCTCCGTCCATATGCATCCGCTGAGCCCGGGTGCCTTACTGTCAATGCCCGGAGTGCACCCGCTGCCCTGGTGAAAGTTGTTGCAGCGGCGGCTGTGGATTTCCGCGCCGTGCCCTGTAAGCTCCGGGGACGCCCAGCGGACCGCTACTGCTCCGAGGACGAACATCATCACGCGAGCCCGCGGGCAGGCCCCGCCCACTAGGCCTCGCACAGTGGCGCAGATAGCGGTGCCGGGGTCTCCAGCCGCCGCCGAACCTGGTCACATTTCATTTGCCGCCGATCGGGGGGGTCCCCGTGGCGCGGTGTTCCTGTACTCAGGACCGTGGATTTCCAACACCTGAGTACCTGCACGGCCACACGCCAGCCGGCGTATTGCAGACTCAGCGCTCCTGCCTCATGAGCCGCTTGGGCCGCGTGGCTCAAGACAATTGCCCTTCCCTGCGAGCGGGAGTTGCCCTACCTGCCTGGCGACATGGGACAAGAGCAGAGATATCGCATACGGCAGACCGCGAGGTGAGGTGGCGCTTTTGCAGGAGGGGAGGGGTCGCCTGGTGGTGGAGGACATCAGCGGTGGAGATAAGGAAGGGGCAGGAACAGTGCGCCCCGCAGGAGGGCCCAGCCGCGGACTGGCATAGAACCCATGTGCTGCCACCTTGAGTCCAGAGGGGCTTCACGTGCATGCAGCAGGCCACAGTGGTAGGGAGGCCTAGGAATTACTGGAGCGGTGGCCTACACCTACATGTCCGGTGCTCTGCGCGGACACAACCGTCTGCCTGTGACACTCGCAGCGCTGCCTGCTGCTGGACCTCCTGCTTGGGCGCCCTGGGACTCATGTCGCGCGGAGGCCGCTTGAAGTCTGGTACTGGGGGCACACCAGCCCCACCCCCGCAGACTCGAGCCCAAGCAGACAAGATGGCAGAGGCGGGATCACCTGATCCGATGTCCAGCAAGCTGGACGCCGTACTGGCAGCTGTGGAGAAACTGGGTGAAATGCTGAATCAAACCCGCACTTCTCTGGAAAATAAGATCGACAAGGTGGCCATTGACCTCACCTTACTCCGCGTGGACCATCAAAAGCTCACGGATCGCACCACCACTATTGAAACCGCTATTGCTGACATTTCCCCGCAGGCAGACGCGGCAGACAAGCACATCCAGAACCTCCTGAATCGTGTGGAATACTTGGAAAATAAGGCCAAAGACGCCGAAAGCCGGGCCCAGTGAAACAACGTCCGAGTGGTAGGCTTACCAGAGGGGACGGAAGGTAGAGACCCAGTGGCCCATGTCGAGTCCTGGCTCCGCACGCTGCTACCTGAGGGGGCGCTTTCTCTGCATTTCATTGTCGAGAGAGCGCACAGAGTGCCGGCAAGGCCCCCGCCTCCGGGCTCCAATCCAAGACCGCTTCTAATCCGCTTGCTGAACTACAGAGACGGGGACGCTGTACTCCAGGAAACGAGGAAATTGCACGACATACAGGTGGACAATAATAAAGTCATGTTTTTCCCAGATTACACGCTACAAGTACAGAAGCAACGGTACTCGTACATGGGGGTGAAGAGGCGGCTTCGACAGTGCAATCTCAAGTATTCCTTGCTGTTCCCTGCAAAATTGAAAGTAGTGGCGGGCGGAAAGGCTCACTTCTTTAACACTTCAGAGGGGACGGAGGATTGGCTCGATGCGTATGACTTCACGGGCGCCAGAGCCCTGACCGCTGACACAAGTGACGCTGCCCCTGGCGCCTCTTCAGGCGGCCGTCGCAGGGAGAAGAAAGGGAAACACTTCCAGGCCTCTCAAGTACTCGGGCCAGAACCGGAGCAGATCCTAAGCGGCCGCGAGCATCAGCAGGACACAGGAAGAGGAAACCACCTCGACTTCCAGCCACCATGGACAGGCCAGTGATGACGAACTCTCAGTTGGTTTCCCGGCCTCGCAGGACACATGCGAACTGCCTCAGGTCACCCCGCAGACCTCTGATGACATTGTTTAGTCCCGCCTTCTTTCTCTCTTTTGCTTCTGGACTTCCCTGTCTGGCAATGATAGAACTGAGACGTCAAGCACGCAAGTATCACATGTTTGCTTAAGGCCACCTCGTGTAATTATGTGCACACAGTTGTAGACATGTTGTACCGCAGCTGAAGATGCTGACAGAGGCGGGAGGCGGGAGTCACAGCCAAAATGAATCTAAGTGTTAGCACATGGGGGACACCTGTTTTCCTTTTCCCCCCAAAGGGAACATCATATTTAGTCTAACAGTAAGGCCCTGATTCACACATACTCAGCTGGAGGGTGGGACGCTGCTGAGGCACAATCCCTATAGCCCGATACTTACAGCTTGTTGCGTACAGCAACCCGCCTAGACATTGGTTAAATGTTACTTCCACTAATTGTTTGGACGATTGCCTGTTGCACATTCGCCCTTTTGGTATTCTTGTATACAGTTTATATTTGTTCCCCCATCGCCCACAAGCTGGGATGCTTTAACTGGAGACTTAGCTCGATGGAGGTGCGGCGACCACAACCATCTTCAGCCGTGACCCTCCAACTTTCCACGGCTGTTCGCTCGATACGGCCTTACACAATAATGTCAACCGAATACCATGGCCCCAATTAGAATAGGAACTTGGAATGTGCGGGGTATACATAGCCCCTCGCACAGATATCCCATCTATTCCTACCTTAAAAGGCATCACATATAGATAGCCCTTCTCCAAGAGACACACTTGCCTAAGTCAGAGGTGATGCAGCTGCAAAGGAGATGGAGAGGGCAGCTTTATGCCACTGGCTACTCAGCGTTTGCTAGAGGAGTCTTGATATGGGTGCGGCCAGGGACTCCCTTTCGAGTCTTGGACTCTTTAATAGATGCAGAAGGCCGCTATGTGGTAGTGAAAGGCATATTGGATGGCAAACCGGTGGTCATAGCGTCATTATACGCGCCAAATTCCGACCAGGCCTCCTTTTTTGAAATTCTGTCCCACAAGCTAGCCGCATGACACGAGACTCCCATGGTGCTGGGAGGCGATTACAATAGCGTCCTTGATGTTTCACTAGACCGATCCTTCCCCCCCCTACCAGGCACGTCCACACATGCCGCAATGAAAGCGCTAAATAGTTGGGCAACGCAATGGCACTTGACAGATGCATGGCGACATAGAAATCCACAAGATAGAATGTACTCCTACTATTCGGGAGCGCATGGCCTCCATGTGCGATTAGATCGATTCATGGTCTCTGACGACCTGTTATCGAATGTCTCCGCGTCGCAATATTTGGAACGGACACATTCAGACCACAATCCACACATGCTGGAATTAGAATGGGTAGGCTGTACACCACCGATCCCCATCTGGCGCCTGCAACCTGACACCTTGCTTGACGCACCATTCCGTGACCTATTGGCGACCACAATAGCGCAGTACTTTGAGGAAAACACGGACACGGCTTCGACGCCATTGATAGAGTGGGACGCTTTTAAGGTGGTCACAAGGGGACATTGCTTGGGAGCACAGGCGGGAATGCAAGTACAGCTAGCAAAAGATCTCACCACCCTAGAGAAGAAATTGGCGGCTAGTGAAAGGGAGGCGGTCGAGGGCTCCGCTGAACTGCTAACACGGAATAGAGAGGAACATGCTCGACTGTTAGAACAGCTCCGATGCCTCAACTATGCAGCGCACTCAGCTCGGACGCACCACATGGGGGACAAGGCGGGCAAATTACTGACGTGGTTAATACGCCAAGATGGGGTGACATTGCCGGTGACGTCGCTACGCACTCCACAGGGTGTTACAGTATACTCACAGCAGGACATACACCGTGAGTTCACACTACACTACGCAACATTATACAAATCTCACATGCAGGCCACTTCAACTGATGTGCAGGCCTATCTCGCGGAGATTGCCCTACCACACCCTACTCGCGAGCAGAGAGCGGAATTAAATGACCCTATTCTCCTTGAGGAAGTTAGAGAGAGTATATTTTCGTTGTCGAATGGTAAGACGCCGGGACCTGACGGCCTACCGGCGGAGTTCTATAAGGCCCATGCGCACGTACTAACACCACAGCTGCTGAAGATATATGAGGCTGCTGTAGACGACTCTACTCTTATTGACACACAGAATGCAGCGCTGCTGATCTCTCTCCCCAAACCTAGCAGAGACCCTGAGTCCCTGGGATCCTATCGTCCACTAGCCCTCTTAAAAACCGATTATAAAAATTTTGCGTCCATACTAGCCAAACGTCTAGCCCCGTTGGTAAAAACGCTGGTTCACCCGGACCAGAATGGTTTCGTCCCCACTAGAAGTACCTCCCTCAATATCCGTAGGTTTTTCAGGGTACAGAAATACGCGCTGCATAGATGGCCACGATCTGGCTGTCTAGTGCTAGATTTGGAAAAGGCTTTTGATTCCCTGGAACGGCCTTACCTGGCAGCGGTGTTAAGTAAATACGAGTTAGGGAATCACTACATGAGTATGATTAAATTGCTTTACCAGCGCCCCACTGTCAGAGTCCGGACAGGACGGCTTATTTCAGACACTATTCAGGTGAGAAGGGGTAGGCGTCAGGGCTGCCCCCTGTCCCCATTGCTTTTCTCTCTAGCCATGGAGCCACTAGCGATGCTACTCCGACAGGATGGCGACGAATGGGCATACGATTGGGAGACGAAACACATGCAGTCTCTTTATATGCAGGCAATTCACTGTTGTACATACGGGACATACACGCCATTCCCACGACTATAGCAGATACCCTCAGAGACTTTGAGAAAATGTCAGGGCTCCGGGTAAACTGGGCAAAATCGGGAGTGTACCCGTTTAGCGAAAATACAGCGGAAATAAGCGTGTCTATAAATAACTCCACCCTTGCCTGGTACCCAACCACGTTCCGTTACCTTGGCATCTTCATGTATCGGTCCCCCACTGACATATTAGAAGGAAATCTAATCAGAGCAATTTCCGCAGTTAGAGCTCAGGTACACTTTTGGAAGACTCTTCCGTTAAGTGTCATGGGCCGCATAACACTGACAAAAATGATAATACTACCAAAGCTGCTGTACTATTTTTTTAATCTCCCGGTCTATGTCCCAGCTAAAATATTTCGAGAATTGGAAAGTCTGTTTCGTGACCTAATCTGGAATAAGGGCAGACCCCGAGTTGCGTTGTGGAAATTATATGCCCCCGCCAGCCAAGGAGGGCTGGCAGTTCCAAATATGGAACTGTATTATTTAGCGGCCCAGCTACAGTGGGTATCGAGATGGTTAAAAGGGACGGGGTTGGATGACACGGCTGACACACAGCAGCTGTGGTCTAAATCTCAGGTCTACCACTTGTTTCACCCCACTGCTCGTCTCCCACGCCCATCCCAGATATACCTGGCACTGGCGCACAGGTGTTGTAGGAGAGGTCTATACCTTACACGAAGCGTGACCCCCTATGCCCCACTGATACCGCTCACGGGGACGCCTAGGTGGAGGACGGGCACATCAGACGGGGCACTCGAGCACTGGCACGGGGCAGGCCTAGAGACACTGGGCGACCTTTATGCTGACGGCTCCCTGCTCTCTTTTGAGGCGCTGACGGCAGACTATGAGCTACCGGCAGGGCAATTCCTTCTCCATAACTCCATTGTGAGGTCCTTGACAGCAGCATGGGGAGACATAACGACTGAGCCAGAAACACACTTGCTGCTGCAGTAATTGCATATCATGGGCGCAGGCTCGCATATAGTACACTGGTTGGTAGAAGCTCTGCTCATGCATACACTCAAACCCATGTCGAGTCTCCGGGAGAGATGGGGCACAGACAGAGGACATCCATGGACAGAGAAGGAATGGGGAATAATACTCGCCAGTCCCTCCTACATACTGAGGAGCTCAAAATTTAAACTTATACAAACATACATAATACAGAGGGCATATCTCTCGCCGGACAAAATAAATAGGTATTTTAACACCGCCACTTCTGCGTGCCCGCGGTGTCAACACATAAATGCAGATCTCCTTCATATGCTATGGTCCTGCACCTTTATCAACGCCTACTGGTCTGCGGTCACCGCAGCGCTCACGCACTGCACAGATGCACCACTGGCACACTCATGGGAGGTCTGTATATTGGGCCTGTATACTAGATCCAAGAAGAACAGGGTCACCTCCAGATTCCGAGATTTGGGATTGATTGTGGCGAAGCGCCTCATTACAAAGAGATGGAAGCATAGCGCCCCCCCAGTAATAGATAGCTGGGTGAAATCCCTTACGGTATGGGCACAAGCAGAAAGCACAACACTGCATCGGGAGGAGACTGCGGGACTACGCAAGTACCCGATAGCGCAGGCCTGGGACACCATCCTCACAGTGTTTACACAAGGAGACAGAGTACACAGCATTGCCTCTTCACAGGAAGCTAATGAGAATACTGCGGCCATAGACCCGTAGATGTATTGTATCTCATTCACCAGCTGGGACCTATAAGTATACCAGGGTACAGCCTACACTCACTGACACAAGCAACATCCATGGTATTAACTGCGCGTCTGCTGACCCAGGTAGCTGGCCGACCGCACAAGCCGACACATCACCCCAACGAGCTACTGGATAGTAATACGCATAAACCACATGAATCTAACCTAGCTGTGATAAGTTTTTGATGGCAGTTTTAGTTGAGTTAATAGTTTGATAGTTCAAAATACATATATCTTATTCGCACGATCCATAGACCCCTTGGTTGCAAATGGAGGTGTCCATTTATGAGCTGCCCCAAGGTAATACACAACTGACCACTGAACATTGTAACTAGCCGCAGCTGTGCTTTTAACGACTGTGTGGCGCATAGGCGATATCACCCGAGACTACAGAAGTAACATGGGATGCAACGGACATGGAGCGAAATTGTTCTCTTTACAATGTTATATGCAGAAAGAAACAACTGTGCCTTGCATTTGTAATTGTATCGCGAACCACAAACATATGTACCATTTAACATTGAATGTTCATATATAACTAAATGCAATACTGAATAATTCTTACATGATTGTATAACCAAGTATAACCACAAAAAAAGAAATACAATAAAGATATTTAAACAAAAAAAAAATGGGGTACTTGGAATCATTATTTTTGATCACCCTAATGTGTTCCTTCCATCTCTCTTTCAGTTTAAATTTCATGGGCTTCCAATATTTCTATGAAGTGCATTACAAATTTGTGCCAGTTTGACCATGAGTTATTTATCATTAGCCAAATGTGACTCTTTAGAGTGTGATCCTGAGGTTGTTTGGCTTTCAAACAGTAAGCTACAAACCTAGCTTTTAATATCCATTTTTAAAATGACAGATTAAATTCCATACAGATTTGAGCGTGAGAGGTAGAAGTTGGAAGAAAAAAGGCTCTGCAGTACCAGGCTGACTGAGGTCTACCCAACCATGTTGACATTTGATCTTTAAAAATCATTGCACCAAGGACCCTCAGCATCTAAGGGGACTTCATCCCCCAAACAGTAGTGCACCAGGTGGCGCGTTTGCATAGTGGTGGAGAAAGGGGGTGGGCCTTGAATCACCAATTAGCAATCCCGCTGTGTGGGACTTACTGGAGGTCACAGGAGGGATTGTTGACCCCCAAGGGCCCAAGGGGACTTCGTCCCTCAACAAGTTCTGCGCCAGGAGGCCCATTTGCACAGTGGTTGGGAAAGGGGGCGGGACCTCCAGCTTGAACCCCCGTTGGCCTGCGCTTAATTAAAACAAAATGTCATTAGGGGAGTGGCCGATTTCGGCCCTGGGGACCTCATCCCCCAGGAACCGGCCTATTTGTAATAGGGTAGGGGGGCCAGGGGGGGTCACGCGGCCCCCTCCATGGGCCAATTGCAGCCCCAGGGACACCATCCCCCTGGGCATGGCCATGTCTCTTGGGTGCCCCCAAGGCTATGGGACAGCGGGGAAGCCTGAATGCCCGCGGTCCCTCCTGGCTCCCTGCCTCCTGCAGGAGCCGGCATTGCTTTCAGACACAGGGAACTGCTAAACATGCAGCTTCCTGTGTTTGAAAACAATTTGTCTGTTTCCCTGGTCATTTGATAGCTGGTAGGGAAACAGACAAATGCTCCGCTTCCAGCAAGCGAGAGCATTTTTCCGTTCTCGCTTGATGGAAGCGGGGTGTTTGCCATGGCTTGGTGGGAGCAGTTAAAGCTGACACCAAGACACAGCAAACAGCTATGTTCCGGGGTTGGGCACCCCGGGACATAGCAGGATGGGGGGGTGATCCCCAGGGCCATTGATGGCGGCGCGCGGCCGCTAAAGCCGACCCAAAGCCTCCACACGAGATTGGGGACCGTGAAGCGGGAGCAGCGCCACTGCGCGACCCCCAGCACCACCGCCCGACACAGTGGTGAACAAGCGAGCAAAAAGTCACCCGCGGATACACATACCGCCGGGTGGCTCCGCATCGGAGAAAATTGCAGGGAGCACCGAGGAGGTGCGGAGGGTCGAGTGGCTCCTGAGGGCTCTGGGGGTCCCGCATGAGGCAAGTGGCAGCCCTGGGGGTCCCAGAGGGCAGCGTCAACACAGTGGGGGACCCCTCACTTTACTATGCCTGACCCTGGCATGGCGGGGATAAGCCCAAAATGGCGATTTCCACGATCAGATCAACCGAGGCAAGTCTGAAATTTCTCTGGCAATCAGCAGGAGCAGCTAAAGGTATTAGGGATCAGTGGGCAGTGAACCTCTATTTGGAGACTAAGATCACACGAGGAGTGCCTGACCCTAAGATGCAGACCGCATCGGACGAGATAACCCCACCCAAGTCTCCCCCAGCACCCCGGGCCTCAAGAGATTCTCACGGCCGGCGGCACCTAAAGTGTGCAGCGCGGGCCACACCTCCACAGCCGTCGGCATGGCTGTGCCCCCGCTTGAGTCCCACATAGAGGCAGCCAGCCCCAGATGAACGGAGAGCTGACACCAACCGACGCAGACCAAGGTGGGTCACCAGGACGGTTAGCGCTAGCTGTATACATCGCAGGACTAAATGGACTGCTGTTGTTGCTATGTCGTGCACTGCTTTACCAGAGAATAATGGAGACCGACTGAATTCGAACTTCAATGACCCATCCCCCTTGCCTGACTTCAAGATGGCCGCCTCCGTGGGACCCTCCTTGATGCTTTATCTCTCCTGGTCTAAAATCTTTGTTCATCGTCCCGATGTTGATCAGCCCTCACCCGACCCTGTTCCTGCTCACCTACTAGGACATTTACTATGAGAACTTCCCCCGACAGCTGAGCCATAGCCACTTTGTCTGATGCCCGGTGGAGCTACCTCGCTAGCTATAGGGGAGATGGGCCATGGATTCCCTCCTTGACCATCACCTACCCAGCCGATCTTTGGGCAAACTCTCCTATGTCTCTCTGGACCTAATCTCCCTCCTCCCTTCACCCTACCCCTCTCCGCTCTACTCTTCTCCTCTTTGTAGCCATTGACCTTTGCCCTCACCCATCCTTGCTCATAGTTCCCACCCTCTTTTATCCACCTGACTTTCTTTTGTGAACTTTTCCTTCGTCAGTTGAGACCTAGTGATTTTGACTTATGCCCGATGGAGCTACCTTGCTTAGCTATAGGGCAGACGGGCTGTGGATTCCCTCCTCGGACGTCACCTACCCAGTCGGTCTTTGGGCAAACTGCCTTTCGTCTCTCCTGCCGTCTCTTCCCCCATTCTCCCCCTTCACATTTCCCCCTTCCCCCCTCCGCTCTATCTGTCTCACCTTTCCTTCCTCTCTCAATCTGTTGCTTATTTTTGATGTAAAGTGTCATCTGTTATCATTGTCTTTAACATTGTGTAACCTAATGTAAAGCGCTCTGATACCTCCGGGTCTAGCCAGCGCTATATAAAACTCTTAAAATAAAAATAAATAAATAAATAAATGGCGTCACGAGCGGTACCCGTTGGGCCCCCTCCATCATAAAACTTTGCGCCGAGAAGGTGGCTGTCCCTGGGGCAGGGGGTCAGCGACGGATCCCCTACATTAATTTATTTGAGCCCCAGGGAGGTAGCTGTACCCAGGGCTGCGGGGGGCTGCATGCCCCCCTAAAATGCAATTAATTGCCCAAGGGAGGTGGCGATCCCCGGGGCTGCAGGGGGAGGGTGAGCGGGCCCCCTCCATTATTTTAATTTGACTTGCCCCTGGGAGGTGACATTCCTCTGGTGCAGGTGGGCCTACTGGGCCTGCCCGCATATACATTTTGATAGTGCCCCGGGGCGGTGGCTGTTCCCGGGGCTGTGAAGGGGCCACGTGGGACCTTGCATTTATTTAAATGTTTGGCCTGGGTAGGTGGCGGTCCCCGGGGTTTGGGGAGTACTGCGATAGCACCCCCCACATATTTATATGTGGAAATAACCCCAGGACCTGGCCCACCCAGGAGCTAAAGATTAGAGAATCGCGGGAGCCAGTGCTTCCTTTCTTCTTTTTTCTGGGCACGAGCCGTGGATCAAGCGGGGCTCACAAAAAAAATGTTTTTAATTCATTTTTTTGCCCTGTGGGGTCTGTGTGGGACCCCCAAGAGGCCTAGGGGGCCCCAGTATTCACACCCTGCCCCCTTCTCTTTTTTTAAAATGTTTTTGAAGGACTTAGCTCAAGCCCGGTCCCAAGATGGCTGCCAGATGGATATTCCTTAAAAAGGTCGCTTTCTGGACCGACAACAATCTTTCTGCCAAATTTGGTGTAATTCCGTTTTGCAGTTCAGGCTGTAGTCGTATCTAAAATCTCTATGGGAATTAACATGGGGAAAACGCTTTTTGGGGCCCCTCTTTTCCTCGGCCCCCGCATTATGGATCGCCACAAAATTTTCAAGACAGCAGCTGGAGTGAGCGTCATACTAGTTATGAAAAAAACGCTCTTCCTATGGAAACTACATCCTAACTATAACTACTTACTGGCGACCGCCAGTAGGTAATATATACATGTATATCTATATATATACTGTCCTTTCGGCTCCTCTCTGTGCCTGATGCCTGGTGCCAGTCAGAAGTCTCTTTTAATTAGTCAAGTCAGTAGGTGCTTTCTCTTTATCCATTTATTATTAAACAGTTGTGATCACAAAAATCGGGTACTGATTGAATCCCTCAGCAGTTGCCAAGGAGAGTAACTCACAGAGGCTAAGCAACACACACATTTATAATTGATTTCAGATATTTCTAGAATCAAGTCACGTGGTTGAATTTTATATACTCTAAACAGCAGATGCAGGAACGAGATCTTGAGAAGGAGTGAGACTGAGCGAAATTCTTTCAACTGTAATTAAAGATGAGGCATAACTAGTTTACTTACACAGTAATCTTTTGAAAATAATGTCTTAGGTGCCAAGTTCAAACACTGCCTCGATGCGAGGTGAGGTCTTACAGTTTATGCTGCAATATGGCCTAATTCATAGATGACTAGTACATGTTACAAGGGTATGTTATGTTATGTTATGTTAAAATTTCTTATAGAGCGCACATACACCGATTGGTTTCTTGGCGCTAACCTAGGGTATTGCCGGAGCCCCATGTGTTTGATCATCTACTGGGTTTTAGATATAAGCTTGGATATATAACCAAGTCTTGAGAAGCCTCCTGAATCTAGAGAATTCAGTGCAGGTTCTGATGTCCAAGGGAAGAGTATTCCAGAAGCTGGGTGCCAATACTGCAAACCTACAACCACCTAGTCGTTACAGGTAGACATTAGATCAACTGAATTTCACCTGTTATTCTTGTTGGATGAGAGGGGGAAAGTGTTTCTACACATTACTGAATTCAAATAGATAATATTTGTGTTTCTAGTTTGGGGTTAGTATTTTAGGCTGCAGTGAAGTAGAGTTTGAGACTTGCAATTCTAAGTCTGTACAGGTGAGCAGCATCCTTAGGCTACCAATGGTTCATTTATGTTTAGACTGGGCAGAAGCCATATTTTGCTTTGTTAAGCGCCTTATGCAAGGTCTGGGGCAAGGAAGAGGGATGTGGAGGTACTCCCAGGATTACTTACTAGTACTTCTTGTCCTACTCTTCATCAAGACGAATCCCACACCAATTAGAAAGAGTACATTTTAATAAAATATTTGACACCAAAATGGCAAAAATCCAATCAGTAGAAACAGAGTTATGAATTTTTAAATTTTAAGGCAAAAACTAGTGCCTAAAAGATTAAAGCACCAACTGCGGACATCTATTAGTGTGAGACCGCGTCAAAGTAAAAAACAATATGGCCCACGCTGATGGAGCACGGGTCAGACAAAAGATTTGGGCCTGGTGGGGGCTTATCTTCCGACTTAGAAGAAATTTCGTGGGAAAATGTCTGAGATGGTAGAGTTTAGTAGGGCATGACTGCTGGCAGTGTACAAGGCGGAAGCGCCGTCTTCGAGGAGCTGCTGGACTAAGTCACGGTGAAGATTTCCACGACTTTTCAAAAGTCAAAAATCTCCAGCAGGATGAAGCTGGAGTCTGTAACCAATGAGGGCTCCACAATGCTGGTGCGAATAGACAAGCAGATACGTCCCAGTTTGTTCTCAGTTCTCAAAAGCACCTTTTGAGAACTGGTGTAAGCCAATTTTGCCATGTTTTAGGGAGTGCGCACTAGCACTGTAGCACAGGTTAGCAGTGGTAAAGTGCACAGAGTGCTAAGGCCAGCAAAAACAAATTCAGAAAAATAGGAAGGTGCAGGCAAAACGTTTGGGGGAAAAATCACCCTAAGGGTGACCGTTCTAACAGAAATAAATAATATAGGCATTCCTAAAGTCAGTATTCAACGTTTCCAACACATGTGCATGCAAATACGTTTTTATTAGGCATGAAATGGTGCATAAGTGCAATAGTAAAATTACATTTGCAAAGCAAATGAATAAAATACAGTTACCAAAACACAACAAAAACATGTCCAGAGCTCCGATTTTCGAATAGCATGATCCCGATATCTCATCAGCAGGTTACAGGCTGAACAAACACCAGAGTAATTCGGCCTGTCTGTATGTGTGTTATTTTCAGAGCAAGCTAATCCCATTATCCTCTGCAACTGGTGCAGCATCAGCACTTTTAGAGAGCAGGAGTTCTACGATGACATCCATGCGCAGAACAAAGCAGTCGCCCAGCAAACGAGCTGAAGCACAAAGCATGCTTTGCTCTATTTTTCAAATAGCCCCAGGAGGGCCTGACAGCCAAAAATTACTCATGACCTTATTTTCCATTTCAAATATAGATTCTATTCTATTTAAAGACCATCATGGACTCCTTTTATCTTACAATGACGTACAACATGGCATACCTTTTCTCTGTTTAAGCAGTTATATTTCCCCATAGTTCTTTCTGTCGACTAAAGTTCACCAAACCTATCCAATTATTTTATTCAATAGACAAGCCAAGTAGATACCAGAATGTTTTGTAGGATGAAGAGGGATAGTTTATATCTGGAATCCCAAAGTAAAGACAATTTGGTGCAACATATCGAGTGGAAACATTGAAATTATTTTCAATGTATTTTTTTGCACTTATTAAATGGTGGGAATTGCTTGGCACACCAAGGATTGTACTGAAATCCACTCCTTTTCAGGCGGCTGCGCACATGTGATCAAGAGAGACTCCATCACTCACAGTGCAAGACAGCCAGTAGATCGAGTGGGCTGTATACTTTGGTTGGTGGAAGCAACATGTGAATGACACTGGGACAGGCTAAGGGATGAATATGGCGGATCGAAAGCCCTGGTGTGTATACATATATGTGTATGTATTTGTATTGAGATTTTTCTGAAAACATGAGTCTGGGGAGATAGCTGAAGCCTGATCCTAGGCTAAACATAATGGACAGTATGAGCCCAGTCCCAGTGTAGCAGCTAGCTACCAGAGGAACTGGTGAAGCAGAGCTCAATGACTGGAATGGAATGTTGACAAGCATACTATGGCTATTTAATAAACACAAAAGAATAGAAGCATAGAATAAATCTATGTATTTAAAAAAAAAATGGCCTATATGGACTAGAGATGTCAATTCAATTCATAATCTTTATTCGGATAGGCAGTATATCCATAAAAGTACAACCATAAAAAAACTGTTAAAATTATCAGACACAATTTCACATCTTAGAATATGATGAATAAAATGCATTATTTACAACATAACCAATCACAGTTAAGAATTCAAGGGTCTGACATGGACTGACGTGCCCGGATCGCAGCTCTCAGAAAAATACTTAAGCGGAATACAAGCTCCTCATCGATCATACCAAGCATGCTTGTATAAGCCAGATCCAGGCTAACAGGTTTCCTCTTTTTAAAATAGGGATAAAGTGTCCCCTTGCTATATTTCATATAATATTTGCAAAAGAATAAAAAGTGCAGGGTTGTCTGTCCGCTAATTCCGTCACATGGGCAGGGTACCAAATCAATTTTAGGATGATAATCAAGGGGAAAACATAATACAAACTTGAGTGTCCCTGCTCTGAGACGGAATAACAGACTTCTTTCCCAGTGACTCATAGGTAAGGTGAGGTAGTTTGGTAGGGGATAACAATATTGGACTAGTGACATATAACTAGAGACAAGGGTTTTCTGTGATTCCTGAGCTATGCGCTCGGTACTGTAAAATAGGTAAAGTGCATTCCTAAGATCTATTTTCCGTAGTGTTTCAGCTTTACAAGGGTTTCTAAAAATACAACCCTGATTAATACTGCATAAGCTCTGATAAACTCCGGATAGCCAGGGGATATCCATCCCTTTCTCACACTTCAAACAGTCCATGATGATATCTCTAGTCAGAATAGCTTCCTCATTCTTCCAGACAGACAGCCAAAAGAGAGCCGGGCGAGCACGTATAAAATCAGTGACATAATTTAAATTTAATTCTTTATGGCAAACATAATGAGATGTCGAGATTGGGGCGCCCAACAGTTTCCTGCAGAATCTGTTTTCTTCCCGCTGAATGCAGGAACTGTTTGTGGTGCCCCAAATCTCCTCTCCATAAGTAGCTACTGGGACGCATTGCAATTTAAAAAAATTTAAGATAGCTAAAATGACGCCAGTGTTCTTGGGACGGGGAAAGCTAAAAATGGAATTGATGGTCTTTGAGAACTTGCTCCTGGACTGAGAAAGATGCTCGGTCCAGGAGCCGTTCGCAGCAAAGACCACACCAAGGTAGGGGAATTTACCAGTGCATATTAATTTTTGGCTGCCAACGGAGATGGAGGTAAGGGAGCGTTTTTGTGGGCCACAAGACATTAAAAATGATTTTTTAAAATTTGCTCTTAAATCCAGACTGTCCATATGTTTAACAAACGACTGTACTAAAATGCGCAATGAGTTTGGGGTGCGACCTATAAGCACCGCATCGTCAGCATAAAGTAACACCGGCAAAGGTTTGCAGTTAATCATAGGCACATCTTTGGTTGCACCTATCAATGATTTGTTCAGGCCGTTAATATAAATAATAAAAAGAAGGGGGCCAGAACGCATCCCTGCCTGACCCCCCTTCCTACCTTGATAGGCCCTGAGACCTCACCACCTCTACCAATTCTCACTTGTGCCTGAAGGTCCTTATGAAGATAAGCCAGGAAATGAACCAGGGGAGCATCTAAACCATGGCCCAACAGGATAGCCCACAGCTTTGACCTGTTGACAAAATCAAAAGCTGAGGACAAATCCATGAAGGCCAGGTAGACAGGAGTTTTACGAGCAATGGTATATTTCCCAATCACAAGGCTGAGGTTCAGACATTGCTCGATGGTGCCAACCTTCCTACGAAAGCCTAACTGGCAGCGCTCTAAAATGCCATATTCCTCTGACCATTCCAGGATCTTGTTATATAGGACTCTGCCCAGTATTTTAACAGTGTTATCAATCAACGATATTGGTCTGTAATTAATGGGCTGTGACCTGTCCCCCTTTTTAAATATTGGAACTATAATACTTTTTGCCCAAGTATCAGGGAGCGGGCCCAACATACAGTGATTAAAAACATTCAGGAGAAGGGGAGCCCAGAAGTCCGGGATCCATTTGATAATATCAATCGGTAACCCATCCGGGCCAGGGGCTTTATTCCCGATAGACTGATGGATAGCCTCTTCTATTTCAGGGAGTGTGATTTGAAGAGTATTGGGGAGACTATACTCCAGCTGTTCAATCTCTCCCTGCGGGGTGGCATAAATATTTGAAAAATGATTTTCCCAGGACTGACTCGAGATTGTGCAGCTAATTGGTGTTAATAGCTGTCCCATGGATCTAAGATCCCTTACAGCAGTCCAAAATAAGTTACCCCTTTTTCCGTAGCAGCCTGCGATAGGGCTTCCCAACGATCCCTTACGAGTGCCTCTTTCCGGTTAGTAATAGCTAGTTTATACATCTGTCTAGCCTGCATTACATCATGGGAACACCTGGGGTCAGCTGACAAAGCCATACGCAAGTTCCTGTTGGCAGCAGAGCATGCAGAATCAAACCATCCAGGGCCCGGTTTCTTCAAGGAAACGGGCTTTAACAGGAGAGTTTTAACTGCCTGACAGAGTTTAGAAAAACCACCAACTACCTCCTGATGGGGAGCTTCAGATGACAAGCAGGAGGTGATATAGGGTAAATTGTCCTTCACAAGTAATTTAAACAGATCCCCATTATCAATACCCCTCCATGACAGTGTTAGGTTGTCGGTAGATGGAGTTAAATCTTTAGCCCCGCATTCAATTGGGAACATGTGTCGGGGTGCCAATCTGAAAGCGGTTCTAATGGGGTTGTGATCCCCCTGAATAGTGGCAACAACCTCTGCAGTAATTAAATAATCCGTGAGTAGAGGAGAGATGAAAACAAAGTCTATTACGGACGAATGTCCCCTGCCTCTGAAGGTCGGGTGATGGTTATTGGTGGCATGAGATGTACCCAACTGCTCCATGACATTAACTAAATTGAGCGAGCTCAATAGAGCTGTCAGTTCCGCTCCCCTGCGAAAAGAAGGGCCCGTAGTGTGTGGTTCCGTGACACAATGCCTGTCATAAAATTTTGCATTAAAATCCCCAGCCAGAATAATCCCAATAGTATTCCAACCGGATGCCTGGTAATCTAGATTGGAAATAAAATCAAAAAGCTCAATAAAACTCTTGTTGGGGACTGATGCAAAATCATTATTGTAAAAGTTAACCAAATAAAGAGAGACTCTTCTCTTAAAGAGTATTACTTGGAAGTTAGGGCTGTTTGTTGGAAGTATCTTATAGCTACCACCAGTCGCTACATTAAGACCAATAAGAAGGCCCCCCGATGGTCGACCTTTATTGTGGCTGGATGCCGGGACGCAAGTGCAATGAAACCCTTCAATATGTGAATCGTGTGTGGCCCAGGTCTCTTGGAACATGACAATATCTTGGTCTTTGACCAGGCGCAACCAATCCTGGTCATCGAGCTTAGAGTGCAGTCCTGCTACATTCCAGCTGAGGATGTTCAAATCAGCTTCATTATTAATACTAGTAGGCGGACTTTCGCCATTATCAGTAATGGTTATAACTGTACTGGCAAGGGGCTGTTCCAGAAGCGACTGCTGGGAAAGCTGAGCGTCCCTGGTTGATAATTGTCAGTCCTGTGTATCTAGGTTAGATAGCGAGTTAAACCTATTTGTTATCAGAGGCAAAACAGGGGAGTCCCTTTGAAGATTGTTGAGTGGCTTGTAAAAATAACTCAGGGGGAGTGCACTAATATGGGTGTTTTGAGTGGTTGGTTGTTCAAAAATATTCAGTAGATGGCGAACAAACTTAGGTCTGCGAAAATTAAGAACAATGCAGTCGCCATCTATGTTTTTGAGAGAATGGCCAACCCACCCAACTCTTCTAGCCATGATGATATCATTCATTTTGGAAGGGTGGAACCCCTTATGCTTACAAAGCCAATCTACGGCCTTATTACGCAGGTCTGCCCAGGATTCCCGTTGCTCCCCAGATAAGTAGGGAACCCCAGCCAGGACTAACACATATGGGCATGAGGCTGGGGGTAGGTCGAGTACATCGGGATTGGATCTCAGGGAGCCGTTACTGGGAACATTAGGGGTATCCCTAGCTGCTCTTACATCACATGCAAGTATGCTGGGGCGTTGAACTATGGGGCAGCCGCTTCCCGGTACAAAGTTCAGATTATCTATGTGTCTTTGTGAGGTAGCCCCTCTGTCCCCTTGCTTACTATGTGTTTTTGTCTGGTGAGTTGTGTTTACATGACTACAGTTAAGATGCGGAGTAACAATAATGGGACCTTTTTGAGTAGCAAGACCAGGATGCAACTCTACCCCAGGTGTGTTACTCATTTGACTGATTAAAGAGGGCAGTAAATTACCAACATCATTATTGGGTACTACATTACAGGTCATAGTCCTGTCGACTACATTAATCAGTGCAGATTTTAAACATTCGAACTCCACCTTCATTAAATTAAAGGTCTTATCAAGTGCAATCTTAATGTCACCCAGAGTGGTATCAATATTCCTGGTAACAGAAGGAGAAACGGCAATGCCTCCCTCAGCGCCTATATTGGCAACTAGATTAATGTCATTACCGGCAGAATCGAAAACAAAATCAGTCTGTGTCCCCACTGAGGCTGTGCAGACAACTCCCGGGTTATTGGCACTGTCATGATCGATTTTAGAGTTTTTGGGCTTAGCCTTTGATTTGGGCAACCCATCACTCCCGGTGTTCCTCTTGCATTTAGATGGCAGTGTTTTCAGTTTGGCGGGCTTGTGGGAGTATGCCCCTCGTGCTCTGGTGTTAATACCTGATGCAACCTGACTCACGACTCCCGGGCATGGCATTAAAGATGATGTATCTAATAGAACAGGTGATGCGGCGCAAGTTTCTAAAGACGGTAACTTACAAGGAGATGTGCATAATGTCTTCACAGCCTTTGGTCCACCCTTTGACAAACTAGAAAACAAAGTAGCAGGGTCCATGGACAATCGGCGCTCCGTAATTTCAATTTCATGGGACAGAAGAGACTCTGCCCTCACAATGAAGGCATCCAAAGTCCCGGCTACCCCTTTCCGGTTAGACATTTCTGGGGGTCAGTTCGTTCCACCTGTGTTATGGCTCAATAACGCACAATCTAGCATGTGGGGCAATGAAATTCACTTTACCTTCAGTCGTGCCGTAAGAAACCCTGGGTAAAAAGCAAGGGGGGTGGCCCAGTCCAGTCTCAGCCGGGCTCGGACGGGTACAGACGGGCCCGCCCTTGGCCCGGGCTTGTCCCGCGCTGCGTGTGGCCTGTCGAGCCTTATCGCGCCTCCGGGCGCGGAAAGCAGCGTCACGGCTGGCGCCGCCGCTTGGGCTGCTGGGGGTTGAAGTGCCCTCCGGTGGCCGTTCCCCTCACGGCAGCGGGCGAGGAAAAAAGCTGCTGTTATAAATGTGAGAAGGTTGTCAGAACCGATTCGAGGGAACGGGAACACCCGGTGTTGCTGAACCACATCCGGGATGTGTGAGACTTTTTAGCACTTCTGTTTCGAGGCCTGGCCTACGATGGGCCTGCAAGCAGAGCACCAAGGGCACCCTTTCAGCACTTGACCCTTAGGGTGCTGAGGAAAGCAGTCCAAGGCTACGAAGAATGGTAGTGTGGGGTACAGATTCAGAGCTCAGCTGTTACCATATAGCTTGCAGTAATGATTCTCCAAACCAGTGCTTATGTTTTTTTTTTTTTTTTTAAATAAAAATAAAACTACTTTATTATTCCAAAACGAAACACAAAAGAATATGTCTTCGGGCAGAGGGTTCTACAGCATGTTTTACGGAGAAAATAGGCAAAAAAGATTAGAATAATCTCATAGGTGCAGGATCACTCTGATTAGCATACACTTCTGTGTAGGCCAGCCTTTCAATGCCGCAATCACAGGCAACCCCAAACATAGACCTTCCTATGGCCAAATGAGTCCCAATATCTGGGTAGCATAAGAGCAAGGGTGCAGAAGTTACCTCATTGTAGCATCAGGGAGGTCCCCAGCATGAGGCCCTCATTCCAGAGTGTTAAGGCCGCACTTATCAGTGGGCAGGGCTGCAGACTCCAGCATCAAGATATCAAGTCCGAAGTAAAATCCCTCCTTCCAAACAAATGGTGGTCCCCTCTTGGGCCAGTGATTCTTCTATTTTTGGTGATCTTCCACTTGCCAGGAGAGTCCGATCAGGATGCCAAGTTTCGCACACAGCCTGAGTCCTCTGGGAAGCCTTAAATGCCACTCTAAGATATTATTGGTTTCCAAACGGGCAACAAATGCAAACAACAGCAACAGATTTAAAAATCCGCATATTAGAGCTAGAATCACAGTACCTCATCACCCTGGTACTGGTGGTTCATAGAGATATTGGGCCAGATGTATGACCCTTGCATTTTGTGACTCGCAAATTGCGCAGCTTTGCGTCTCGCAATTTGCGACTCACAAAATGCAATTTACAACAGTATCTCAGACACTGTTAGCAATTCCTAATGGGGTCGCAAATTGTCTGCCTCATTAATATTCATGAGGCAAGTGCTATTTGCGACCCCATTAGGAATGGCCAGCACTCACAGGGATGGTGGCCTGCTGGGGTCAGCAGACCACCATGTCTGTGACTGCTTTTTTAACAAAGCAGTTCTTTTTTTTTTTTTAAATGCAGCCCGTTTTCCTTAAAGGAAAACAGGATGCATTTAAAAAAGAAAGATGAAACGTTTCTGTTTCATTTTTTAAGAGCAGGCAGTGGTCCCTGGGACCACTGCCTGCTCTTAAAAAATATATGTTCGCACACACTCACAAAGGGGAAGGGGTCCCCTGGGGACTCTTTCCCGTTTGTGAGTGGTTTGCCACCTACTTGAAGTAGGTGGTAAACTGCAAGTGTTTTGCGGCCGCAAATGCAGTCGCAAAACAACGTTACATTACATTGTGACTCGCTATTAGGAAAGGACGCCCCTTCCTAATAGCGAGAGTCGCAAATGCTATTTTGCATGTCACTGACTCGCACAATAGCGTTTGTACATGCCAGGACCCTTTTTTGCGGTCGCAAACGGGCTGATTTCCCGTTTGTGACTGCAAAAAACGGTCGTACATCTGACCCATACTTCATTCCCAAAAGCTGTTACAACAGACGAGGCTCGTAAAATATGTGTGGCTTCACAAAGCTGCATTTATTAATGCGGAGACAATGTGAGTGCAATGCTTTATCAGCTTTGCCAAGATATAAAACTTTATGCCCCAATCGAACAAATATCTTTCCCAGATGCTCTCCAGATTACTGGTGGAAAAGCAATAGCCCAACACTTTGCACATTACTATAATGCCCTGTATTTAAAGAGAGGAGAGACATCTTCTGCATCGTTAGAGGAATTTGTCTCAAATTTACGACTCAAGAGACCGAGAGAGAATTTATCTTTGGAGGTTAGAGTACTGCAGCCACACTCAGTGGCTCTGGGCCAACTACAATCAGAAAAACTGCCAGGTCCTAATTGTTGTGTCTTGCGAGGTAGCAATGACGGAACCCTTTTGACTCCTGATGGACTCCGTAGAGCTGTGATGTAAGTGTTAGAGCAGAATGCAATGAAGACTGATTTAGAATGTTGAGTTTGCAGTTACACGGCAAAGAATAAAGACGTGTAATACTAAGTTCCATGTCTGGCATAGTGTGAGAAGTCGGCCTGGTATATGCTGTCCACTACTTTAAGTGGGCACCTTGCACCAGTCCAAACAACCCTTATGGTGATTTAGGAGGTCAAAGATAACCTTAGAAAGCTATCCAAGTGGTAGCTGTGGAGAGCAGCCTTCAGGCTTAGTCTTGAAGGAATGTTAAGCAGCTTGTTTTACCAGAATGCAACCTTATAGTATTGGTTAAATGAAAGGAGAACCGCACAGTAGTTATAAAAATATGTATTTAATAATATAACACTATCTAGTATGACACAGTATCTCCTACACGGTGATAATCACAAAGCGCACAATACTTAAGCACAGAAATGACAGTAAATAGCACTAATACACAGTGGGCCCCGGGGGGGACCAAACCATATACTAAGAAAGTGGTATAAGAACCACGACTCGAGTCAAGACAGTGTCGAGAGGACGTAGAATCACTGGGACCCCAAGGAACCACCCAAGGTGAGTAGATAGGGACCCCACGGAGGACGGGTGCAGTGTGGGAACACGGCCGCGTGCTCCGTACAATTATATGGGAAAGTCGCGGTTGAAGTTTTAGAGTTTAAGGACCCTACCCAGTGGACTTTGAAGAAACCCCATGGAAGACAGAAGGTTGGAGAGCCACCCCACCCGTGGATACCGAGGTACCCAAGTTACCTATCCCAGGGAAGCCGGGTGCATAGGTCTGTAGTGGCGACGGAAACCGCGTCGAACCCAATGGAGAACTTTGAAGAAGAGCCGCTGCTGGAAGGAAGAAAAGTGTCAGTTTGAATCCAAAGGTGGGTTCTCATCAAAGAGTACCTGAAAGCAGAGGGGACAGAGTCTGGGTCACTCAGGAGTGACCAGGGGCTCGGTAGACGAATGCCCACCGATGTCAGGTGCTTCAGGTGCGTTGATGGAGTCCTTGACTCTGCAGCTACGGGGACCAGGAGATGTCAAGGACAGCCAGGAGCTGGATACAAGCTGTCCGACAAAGGATGTTGAGTGCTGAGGGGTCGGTGTCTGGGAGGAGCACCAACAAGCCTTGGCAACGGCAACCCATGCAGAAGGTCAAGTATGGATACGGTTCAAACCAGCAAGGTCCAGGGAACTTACCACAGCAAGGGGAGTCAGGGCAGGCCTGGAGCAGCCAAGGGAGCCCAAGAAAAGAAAAGTTGACCCTCAAGTGGACTCACAGGCAGGAGCCATAGGAGTCGCAAGAGGACCTCAAGCAATTTCATCAAATAACAGCCCATGGAGCACTTGGTGTGAGGAGGCCAAAGTTCTTGGTAGGAAATGGTTCCAGAGGTTGGGGCTACTGGGATCCCAATGCACTTGTTCGGTAAATGCCAACAAGCATATGCACTTGGAAATGTATGTGGTGCACAGGACTTCAGGTATTGCAGCCCCCACAAGTAATTCTGACCTCAAACTTGGTGAGAGGGCAGCTTGGACCTTGAGGGCTGCAGAAACTTACCTCCTGTGTTTCTGAAGCCTTTGGAGTCCATAGGAGATCAGGGTCAGCAGACCAGACAGCAGTGTTGTGGTGCCTGCGAATGCAGGGGAGTGACTCCTTCACTCCAAGGGAGATATCTTTGGTTGGCCTTTATGCTCCACAGGTCCTGAACAGATCCTGTATGGTGCACGGGCACAGACGATGCTTCAGACTGAGAGGGAGACAAAGTCGGGCCCAAACGAAGTCCAGCAAAGTCCAGTGTGTCCAGACGGTCGAAGTTCAGTGGTTTCTGATTCAGAATCTTGTCCACACCGAATCTAAGGTCCTACAGCCAGGTAAGCCCTTATGTACCCATAGAAGAGGGTTGGCAAGATTCAGGGGATGCTCCCAGGGGAGGGTCTGGAAAGTGGGGGGGTTACTCCCATGTCCTTTGTCCAGTTTTGCACCAGAGCGGGAGCCAACGGCTCCCAGGACTGGTTTGAACTGGACTATGCACAGGGACACCCAATGTGCCCCTCATGCAGACTTTCAGTCGCTTGCCAGTGCACCCACCCAGCCATAATACACTCAAGCTTGTCTCAGCAGCATGAGGGCAGAAAGGTGTCTCTGGTCGGCAGCAACCATTTTGTGCTGTCTGGGACTAGAAGGCTGGTACCGGTAACACCAGGGGGCCCACGAGGCTCGCTTCTGAGGGGTGGAATCATACCTCCCACACCGGTTACCGCTGTGGGGCTATGAGTCCAACATGTTTGACACCAAACACGATAGGGTTAGTTTCAGCCATTTTAGAGTTGGTTATCACGCGGTCAAGTAATGCCACTCTATATGTCGTAACTAGCTGCCTCACTGACAACCCGGGAGAATAGACTCCGTAGGCTGCAGGAGTGTTCTGCTCATGCAGTGACACCCTCTCACTTAGATCAAGCACCCTGCCTTCAGGATTGTAAAGGCCTGCTAGAGGGGTGACTTATAGGTTTTAAGTGCAGTGACCCTTAGATATAGTAAACCTATATCTTAAGTAAGTGGTGCATGCACCAACTTACACAGGATGCAATGGCATGCCTGTAGTTCCATTTTGCATGGCCTCTCATGGGTGGCATAATATATGCTTCAGCCCATGGGAGGCCTCTGGGGTACCTATGCCCTGGGTACATGGGTACCAAATACTAGGGACTGGCAAGGGTACCCCAGTATCCAATCTGGAGTGTACCAAAGTATTTAGCATAACAATTTAAGGAGAAAGCAGATAGACTGCGGTCCAGATTAGCAGGATCCCAGTCAGACTAGTCAAAAACAGTATCACATTTAGCAAAAAGTGGGGGTAACCATAAGAAGCAGATCCTACTTTCCTACACATAGTCATTGGTGGGTACGCAGACTTGGGAGGACGCTACAAATGGCGACGAGATAAGGGATAAGTAACCCAAAGATCGACAGTGCACTCCCAGAGAGTTTGGCAAGATCCAAGCAAACTTCTTGTGTGTGCCACATGCGCCATCGTCGAAGTATGGAATCAACGCTTAATGCATGTAGAGTTAAAGCACAGCTCCAGCCGCTGTGAAGCAATTGATGATAACGAAAGCATTGCAGAGACTCTACGCGTTGTTGGCCGACAACCTGCTCGTCAGACTATAAATAAAGGTACTGTACTGCCACACCAGATAAAGTTATATGTCATACGAAGTGTTACTGTCAAAGGCGGATACGTACAGATACAAAAAAGAAGCGCTCAAGACTGCAGTTGTCAAATCAAATAAAATACATAAAGCACGCCCGCAGAAACCTAGGAAAATATGGTCCAGCTAGGCGACGTTTCGGGGTACAGACCTGCCCCCTCTACCACCATCAGACCCTCTATAAACTCAGCAACTACATCTCACTGACCCCTATATACCCAAGGTGAGCCATTCTGTCATCGCTACACATACCCTTAGACACATCACGTTCAATGCATCATGTGGTAACCTGTGCCTAGTTTTAGTCATTGGACCTGGCAGTTTGCAGGCTAACTTGTTGTTTAAATATAACTGGTACTACCTCTGCCAAATTGGATCCGTAATGTTTGCTTCGGGCTCCGCCCAATATGTACCATTAAACTCAATAAAAAAAATACATAAAGCACTGGATGATGAAACAATTGACAAGAAAGTATACTGTCATTGCACTTACCAGAGCTTCGATAAATGGAGCTCTATGACCGCAGAACCAGGCGAGGAGATCCAAGAAAAAGCACAAGGATTGTGCTTACTGAGCTGTCCAATACCTGAGAGACACACCAACAAAGCTGTTAGGTGCTGGCTCAGAACAACTCCAGAGGTTTCCAGAAAGTAAAGAGCTCCGATGGAGACCAAGAAGGAGGTCACCATACCACAGAGCGTCCAGGAAGATCTGGAGGCTGATCCATTTGAGGGCCTCAGAGGTGGTGCAGATGATGCAGGTCTTAGTGGACAGCTGACAGTCTCTTACAGAGCTCCACCCTGCATGTCAGCCACTCCCATAAATAGCTACAATGCTCATCAAATACTGTAAGTTCAATTAATTTAATGATGAAGAGCTATACGTCTTAGATTTATTGATGGATGCTTGTCAGATTCATTCAGACGACAAATGCTGAGAGAAACCTTTAGTCTGGAGCGAGTGCTAATAGCTGCCAGAGCTGAAGAGCGTGCTGATAGACAAGCTGCTGACATGGAGGCCGGAGGTGCCCCAAATGAATCAGTCATGAGTGTGATAAGTAAGTTAAAGCCAAATACTGAAGGACACAAGGTGATGTCTACACGTAAAAAGTAATTGTGTTTTAGATGTGGATTTTCTTTTCCACACAAAGGTAAATGTCCTGCCATTGGTCAAGCTTGTGGGAAGAAGAACCATTTTGTTACAATTTGCAAAGCAAAGGAAAAAGCGAGTCCATCACTGCGCAAAGACAAAATGGCCACTGGAATTTTCCAGAAGCAGCGTTCGGCGTGCACTCACAAGGTCAAGCAGCGACATCAGTTAAGACAAATTGACACTGAACGAAGTCGATTGTCATCTTATCATCATCAAGCCATTCTTCTATATCAGTATCAAGTGAAAGTGAAAAAGATGGTTATGCCATGTTGACTTTTACATCAGAAAAGCATGTGCATGTTGGACTGGTCAAATGTGAAGAAAAATGTGAGTCAAAGAAAAGCTGATATGCTAAAACACCAAAGTCATTCAAACATTGTCCGAAGATTACACTGAAAGCAAATGGTTGTTTGATGCCTTTCATCATCGACAGTGGTGCTTCGATAAACATTATGCCTGAGGAGGAATATAATGAGTTGTCTCCATTACCGAAACTTACGCCTTTTAAAACAAAGGTGTATACACGGGCTGCCTCAATGCCAGTGGCGGTTTTCATGTAATAAAAAACTTTATTGCAGTACTGCTTTATTGTAGTCTACAGTACTACTACTCTTATTATGTAAAATATATATACTGCTTGCTTGAAGAACACTCACCGATACCTCCGCTACGTGACTACGTCACGTGACTGATTCAGTCTCTCTCTTCATTTGTTTACTCCCGGGAGGGCCCAAAGAAGCCTACGTGTTTGCCGGCTGAGAACCTCACAGCCCTGAAGGCTGTGATGTCATCAGCTCGGCAAAGACCTAGCTGCAAGGCGCAGTCTCCACCCCCTGATGGCGTGGAGGTAAAGTTAGTCCCGGGCGTTTTAATTACAAGCCCGGGATCGCTAACCCTCCACGTCAATCAGAAAGTGGAGAGCTTGTCACCCCACCCTTTCCGAACTCCTTACAGGGTGTGGGTGGGATCCTTCCCTGTGACGAGATGGGAAAGGGTGTGGCAGGCGGGAAGCCGAGGAATCCGAGTCTGCGCAGACTCAATCTCTGACAGACTGCTTCCCGCACGTGTGAGTCTGCAGTGAGAGTTGGAGTGGTGGAAGCAGCTGCCATTTCATGGCGTCACCAGTACTCGAGCCAGACTGCATTCAGAGCCGAGGCATCGCAGGCAGTCTGTCCTCAGGCTCTGAATCATCATTTTCCTGCAGGTTGCTGTCCGGAGTAGGGCAGTAGGACTGGACTGGACCGACTGACTTGTTGTGAACTCAGGCAGTTCACAAGGTAAGGCCCAGGTGGGCATTTTTTAACTTATATAGGCCCTTTTAGGGCCTTGTCATCGCATGGAAGGATGTAGGTGCCCGCGTTTGAACCAACGCCAGGATACATCTTGATTAATCTTGGCAAGGCCTGTACGGGGAGAGGAGGGCACATTCCCAAGGCCTGGGGGGAGCATCAGCATATTGCTTCAGGAGGACTGAATGTATGTGAGTTAGTAGGTATAGTGTGAGGCGCGGCACCACGCTGTTCAGGGCAGGGCCGCAATTAACAAACAGTTAACACATTTAAAATGCGTCCGTGCATAACCCTTGCCATGGTTACTTAGCCTTACGTAGAGCCAGAGACTGCACTGCCTTCTGTTTGTTTCTGTACTTGAAAATTCAATGAAAAGAATTTTATAAAAAATGGGCCCTAAGCTTCATCAGCTGTTTCTCATTGGCCTTGCTTGGTTGAGGTAGTAATAACCGAGTGGGTCTCGGGTGCAACTTCCATGTATGTTTATAACGTTCATGCTCACATTAATATATATTCCGTTTCTGGCCTGTCCGTGCGTGACACGCGCCAGCTGCAACACCTGAAGCCATGGCATGTTGTATGACAGTCAGCCAGACATGATGGTCCACAGATTGATTTGTTTGCCTATAAAATGGAATAAAGGGGCTCACTGTCAACAGGTCTTTCAGTGCGGTCTTCCATCTGCATAGGAATAATTATTTGTAAAGCCGTGTTGTCAGCATTGTGTTGTAACACAGTCTTTGCCAGTATTGTAATCGTGTGCTACTGTTGTAAAGGAGGCCAATCATGCTGACATTGTAGCATTCACCTACTGCGTTATTTCTATGTGTATCTCTAATCAGTGCTGCCGGTAAATTAGCTGCAAGGCCCCCTCCACACTTGCCGCTGCCCTCCGGTGCCTCTTCTGAATGTAATTGCTTCACCTTCTTGTTCCTGGCTGTACCAGTGAGTAACATTTCAGTCCGTGCAGCTAAGTCAATAACAGGCTGCACTGCGCACTTGCTCAAGGTGCACTTTCACTGAGACAATAAAAGTGCATCTTCAAGAGTGCTAACAAGATAACTTCCGGTCTCTTCAGACATTATTTAATTTCAATAGTTTTTTAGACTCGTTTATAATTTTGTTTGTCATTTACAATAGAAGAACATGGCATATTTCTTTGCGGAGGAGTGTTTAATGTATTCCTCGCTTTTACATAGTATTCAGGTTCTTAGGAGGTAGCATCAAGCCTTTTGTATGCCATGTTTGTCTGTAATGTATCCCTGCCATTGATTTGGTGAGTTTGAATTTCAAATGACAATAATAAAGTCTAATTTCTTAAAGGAACCGCTTCATTTCTGAAGCTGTGCGGTGGGTGATTAGGGGCACAGGGTGGTGGTTCTGTCTTCTGAGGTAGGTTTGCAAGTATGGGGTTGGACGCACCTTGAAATGCATCAGGTCACCACATATAAGTAAGATAACTTGTTCCTTCGTGTGCGCACACTAGAGAGGTGGCTGCTAGATGTGGCTCTCTAGAGCACTTTTGTCAAGGGCAGCAAAAACCTTAGGACTGCTGACTGTCGGGTCTCATAGATCAGCTTTGGTGTCTGTGCCTCACTTCAGTTTCTTGTCTGGGCTGGCCTGTTGCTGATGGATGATGTTGTAGGGCCAACCTTGCCCTGTCTCCTTGTATTCGACTCTGAGCTGTCTTCTCACCCTGGTGTGTCTTCTTCTCGAGGCAAGGCCCTTGAAACACTGTCTCGTGCTCCAGAGACAGTTGCATACGTTTTTGCGTCTTCCTTTTTTCATCTCCCTACCTTTCTCCCACATTCATTCCTTCTCTTGTTGCCCCTGGCTCCCTCTCTCTGACTCTGTCTCTCTATCACTTTATTTGCACTCTCTCCTATTCCTTTCTGGTCTTTCCTTCCTCTGCAGCACTACTCCTTCTCCTTTATCTCTATTTTCTTCAGTCTCCCCATCTCCCTCTCTCTCTCTCTCTCTCGCGCTCTCTCTCTATTGTCCTCTCTCGTCTGTCTGTCCCCACTGACTCACTTTCTCCTTTTCTCTTCCCTCCTTTTTCCACTTTTCTTCCCTTGCGCTTCCTTTCTCCCCCTCTCTTTCACTTGGCTCTTTCCTTCTCTCCCTCCTAGTGCCTGTGATAGGAAAGGCAGTCTCCGCTAATGTCCCCAACGCCCGCACTCTGGTGGTGGGGGTGGCCCCACTCCTGATGCCCATTATTGGCAGCCCGTGGCACTGCCAGGTGAATGAGGATCCCATTTAATAAGAGTGATTTCAAATCCCTTAAAAGTTCCCAGCTAATGTGCTTGGATCTGGGAAACAGGGCTTGAGCCGCAAAAAGTCTGACTTATTAGACATTATCCTCCCGGCAACCACTGCCAGCCCCTGCCAGGGTCCTCTCCTGTCAGAAAGGGGACGAGAAATTACTGCTAGTGCCTAGAGGACCCTCTCCTGTCAGAGAGAGAGCAGAGATAGGATAGTGGAACTGGGGGTAGTGCCAGTAGATTTGCTGACGGTCCTGGGAGTCTGATAGGACAGTGAAGCTGGGGCAGTGTCTGTAGACTTACAGGCAGGCCTGGAAGTGTAAAAGGACAGTGGAGCTGGGGCAGTGACGGTAGACTTACTGGCAGGCCTGGGAGTGCTAAAGGGTGTACAGGAGTCTGAAAGGACAGCTGAGCTGGAGCAGTGCCAGCAGATTTATTGACAGGCTTGTGAGTCTGAAAAGACACTATGACAATTGCTTTATTAACCTTCTTGCTTTTGCAAATATGCTTTAAAATGCACCATTTGCCCACTCTTTTTACAAAATTTTCTCGGGGGGAGAACCCCCCCGAACCCTCCCTATGACATTCGAGCTCGCTCGCCACCGCGCACTCACCACAAACTTTGCGCCTCACCACTTTCAAATGTCACCAGCCGCCACTGCTCAATGCCCTTAAAAAGTCAAGGTTCATTTGTAGCGGCGATGAAACACAAGAACACGAAAGTGCAAGCACCCATCCATATGCTTCAATGTACAGCGTCAAGTGCCTGTCTACTCAGTCTCTGCAAACCCGCTGATATGGGACTGATTTCCATAAACTACAACATGAATGCTCTCCAAGACATAGTTATTTCATGGTTTAGGAAAACTTAAGACTATGGAAGTAAAGATGCATATTGATAAGGACATCCATCATGTTGCTCAAAGACATAGACAAATTGCTTTTAATTTAGAAGATGCTGTTGAAAAAGAACTTGAATCGTTACTTAAGCATGATACCATTGAGCGATCTACTGGTGCCACGCCATGGGTTTCTCCCATACTTGTAGTGCCCAAAAATGACTGTGAAGGAACTGTATGCATATGGGCTGACATGCGCAGGCAAACAAGGCCATTGAATGAGAACACCATCCAGGTCCACACATTGCTGTAATGATAATGCAATTAAATGGTGCAAAGGTCTTCTCTCGCCTTAGTTTGAATAAAGGCTATCATCAGTTGGAACTCGTAGAAAATTGCAGGTATAGTACAACATTTTCTACACATGTTGGTCTGTTTCAAAACAAAAGACTAAGTTTTGGTGTGTCATCGGCTGCCATTTCAATTATAGCGATGACATATTGGTTTTTAGAGCTACACAAAAAGAGCACGATAAAGCTCTCACACAAGTTTGTTGTTTACTTGCGGATGCAGGTGTGGCTTTGAATGCAGATAAATGTGAGTTCCACAACACAAATTTAAAATTCTTTGGCCATATCTTTTCTGCTGGGGATATGACACCTGATACTGCTAAAGTAAAAGTGCTGTCAAATGTTGACCCCCCACCACAAGATGTTTCTATGGTGCGTTCATTTCTTTTTCATGGTCAGCTAGTGCTCCAGATATATATGAGACTTTGCCACTGTAAGTGCTCCACTGAGAGAGTTGACGAAAAAAAATGTTTAACTTCATTGGTCACATGAATGTGAGAAAAGTTTTAAGAAAATCAAACAAACCTTTGAGAATGCTACTGAAATGGCATATTTCAATTCAAAGCTTTATACAGAGGTTGTTGGCGATGCTAGCCCTGTTGGGCTAGGTGCTATCCTTGCACAACACAGTGGACACCTGAATGCTCGAGGGCATATTGTAGCATATGCAAGCAGAAGCTTATCCCAAACAGAACTGGCTTATTCACAACCTGAAAAAAAAGGTATAGCTGTGGTATGGGCTTGTGAACATTTCCATGTATTCCTGTCTGGAAAGCCTTTTACACTGGTAACTGATCATCATGCTTTACTAACTATATTTGGCAACCCAAAAGTCAAGATGCATTCATGCATTCAACGATGGGGATTACAGTTACAAGAGTAGAATTATAACATTGTGCATCATCCAGGGAAGAATCAGAACCCTGCTGGCTACTTTTCCAGAGTGCCTATACAAGGTCATGGTACTCCATCCAAAATGGCTGAAGCCTATATCACTTTCATTGTAACCTCAAACACAACAGCTGCCATTTTGTTAGCCCAGATTATCACTACCAAGAGCCATTATAGTGATATGCTAAAGTTGAAAGATATAATCACACATCAGTCATGGAACCAACACTTTCACCCTCTCACCATGAACTGTCCATAACTGAGGAAGGAGTAATATTGCGAGGGTCAAGAATCCTGATTCCGGAGAGTCTGTGGCAGAAAATGATTGAAGTGGTCCACGAAGGACTTCATGGAATCTTTGCCACAAAACAAGCTCTCTGAGACTGAGTTTAGTTTACATTCCTTGATGAGCGGGTTAAAAAGGAGTTAAAGGCCTGTCTTCTGTGCAGCTGTCTTTCTACTAAAGTTACTCAACACACCTTAAATATGTCAGAACTCCTGAAGCATGCCTGGGAGAGAGTAGCCATTGACTTTTTCAGTCCACTTGGCAATGGACATCACCTGATGGTGACTGAGAAAGAATACTCATGATTTCCTTTAATTGAGGATCTTTCATCTACTACTCAAGACCTAGTAATTGAGGAACTAGATGGCATCTTTGCGACATGGGGTGTTCCAGTCATATTGAAATTTGACAATGGCCCGCCATTTAACAGTCATGAGTTCAAAGAATTGTTAGAGCATCTGAATATTAAGCATTACAAGAGCACACCTCTGTGGCAGCAGGCCAAAGGACTTGTTGAGCGCTTTATGGGTACGCTAAAGAAAGCAGTGCAATGTGCTACTCTTGAAAAGCTTGATTTAAAAACTGTGTTAAATTCTACCTTAAGAGCTTATCATGCAACACCTCACTTGACCACAGGTAAAAATCCTGCAGCATTAATGTTCGTGAGAGCAATGAGAACCAAGATTACTAGTGGACCAATCAGAGAGAGAACGACGAGAGTGCAACTCGTGAGAAGAACTTGGTTCATGTACAAAAGATGAAAGCGTATGCTGACAAAAGACGGCATGCGAAGAATATCATCTTCAAAAGAGGAGATCGGGTGCTCGCACACCGATGCAGAAAAGAATATCTGATGCTTCCTTTGATGCAGAACCTTTTCTAGTGGTGACAATAAAGGTGCAAGGGTATTATGATCCAGAAGTTGTCCTCAATTATTCAAAACAATTTTATCTTGTTTCTGTTGCTCTAGGCAGTGGAAACCGCTTCCCCATTGAGTTACAATTATGTTTAAAAGTTTCCTGAGCAACGGGCAGGATAATATATGGATGGATTCAATTCCAATATGTAGCAATTTCTTTTTTTCTCAATACCAAGAACTTCCAAACATTATTTTGTGTCTCTGTGTCATATTTTAATTCATACTGCATTCATGGGAAAGCTACTTGAGAAAGCGGTTCAGCCAACACGTGTTTCGCCCTTGGCTTGCAAGCCAGGGCTTTTTCAAGGCGTATCAACAAATAGGTGTCCTTTCTAGTTGTTGTCTCCATTGTTTTAGCCATGATGCCATATGTTTGAAATATATGTGACACGAAAAAATACCTCACTGTCTTCATAAGTACTATCGTCTGTGTCACCAAAAGGTCCTCGAAATATCGCTATGTCGTGTCTGGTCTATAGATTCAGTCGGCTGCCAGCCAATTATGTCATTTCAGATGTCATCAGTGATGTCATGAGTGATGTCACTGACCATGTCATGAGTGATGTAATATGTGAGATCATAAGCAGTGCATTGTGGGGGCGTAAGTTATGGTTAGCTCAGGTAACTATAACTGCTGAATTTCACTGGTTTTGTATGAGTGAAATCTGAGCCTAACTATAACGTCCCTGTAACCTTTGGTTCTTTCACTGAATATAGATATATAGATATATTAATACATAACTTAATGCCTTACTAATACCCTTGTTATTGTTTTGTTTTGTATTTTTAGATATATTCATATTTACATAACCCTAACCCTATTTAACCTAATACCCTACCTTTATGCTTCTCTTTCAGATTTTTAATTCGATACAGAATTATGTTTGTCCAAAATTATGGATCCGAACTTTTTGTGGGAATGTGTTTTTATATAAATGTTTTAATATGGGGATAGTTTAAAACACCTGTTTTAAGGGCATATTTACATTTTCTGACTGCTCCCTTGCCATTAGGTCTTGTCAGTGACATCAGCTCTCCATTGTATAAGACATGTACATAAAAGTATTCAGCTCATTCTCATAGACAGCCCTAAATCTACATTGGAATGTCTACATTTTCAAATGCAGGCAAATGTATGGTTTTCAGGAATTGACAAACCTTTCCAAGAGTAATCCTGGAAACCTATGGCATAGAGAGGTGTCCAGGATTACACATATTGTAAAACTGCATATGGAGTAATGCTTTTCCAAGTCTGCAACGGCACCTATGTTTTTCTCTACACAGGAAAATCTTGTTTTCCCGCAGTGAAAACCGTTTCCCAAAACCACAACAAGTTTGGAGGTGTTCCTTTTCTCTACATCCCTTGAAATGCGATTGACTCCGACCATTTCAGTGAAGAACAGGTGGAAAATTGATTTGCAAGTACCAACAAATGACAGACTTTTTCGGCGTGTTCACACCTTGTAGTGCAGAGCTACCTTGGATTGGCCACTTTTTCCTTCTGCCATGAGCATTCAATGTGGGCAAGTGTAAATGGACCTATTTGCAGCTATAAGTCTTACTTACACGCACATATGACACTGTGAACCGGGCCAAATGTGACCCAGTGACTCCCATTTCTGGACTCAGTAACCAGATTTGAAAGTAACATTGTTGCTGTGGTCAAGAACTCTACCTGAATCCCAGGACGTTCTGTGATGAGTAGTCACCATTTTGTTGTCTATTACCGTGTGCCTATATTTCTCAGGCTGAAGAAGAGCCAACAGTGACTCACTCTTGCATTCACCTCATACAGAGCTAGTATTAGTCATAAACTTGTACCTTAGTAACACTGTTGTTAATAGGAAGCTGGTGCGCAGATGTTGCTGCTCCTAACTTGATAATGAACTAGAATGGATGTTGTAAATCACGTATCCAATTTTGCCTAAACCGTTATATAAAGTATAAAAGTGAACGTGGCTCATGCTTACGCCTCTGCTAATTTATGTCTTCAGAAAAGATATCTGACAGAAATCACGCCTGGAAAGACCTTTAGGACTTTTGTGCTCTACAGACTTCATCTGTTGCCAGTTTTCATGGTAACCGGAGACTGAAGAAAAAAAATCCAGCAGAGAAGCTGTTATTTATGGAATAATAAGTTCTTTAATATTTGTTTTGATGAGCTTCAAACGCTGTTATCCTGTGAAGCATTTTAGGGAGGTTTTTAAAGTAAAATGTAATTCTCTATGATCAACTGAGAAATGTTTTGGTGAATTGTATTATGAATCTCTTGCTCACAAGCTATGTGTGCTTCTTCTGTTTTTTATTTTAACAACTGTTTTCACAACTATGCATCTATGAATTATTAAGTTTCTGAACTACTAAACAAACCGTAATTAAAATAAACAATACAAGCTGATTAATCCTTGCCACTTATAGATGCCTTGTGTCATGCACTCACAGCTGCCTGCCAGAAACCATGGGAAGCTGTTCAGGTCAAAATCACAGCTCTACAAATATGATAAACCATAAAATGTTTGGCATACAGTAAAAAGTTTAGTAAAAATAAATGAATATAACATGTCTCAAAACAAATATTCTATATGGCAAAATGGCACAAAGCAGAATTAATATGTTAGTTAATAAATGATCTGAATAACACATGAGCTAAATTCAATAAGACATTCAGTAAAATGCACATGGGCCATACTGAAATGAATGTGTCCCTCACTGAAAATAATACAACAAGCACTGAAATGAAAATTACATGTATTAAAAAGAATATGGCATTCACTTGAAGTGACAGATGTGTTACACTTGATATGACAAGTTAAAATGATGCGCTGAAATTATTATATCAAGAATATAAATTATAAAATATAAATTATTATATCAAGAATATAAATATGACACGTTAAAATAAGTATATCGTATTTTGATGTGAATACAATACATGTTGAGAAGAATATGACAGCCCTTTAAATGGACAGTACAAATATTGTAATGAAATGACAGGTGTTTAAATGAATATGACACGCAATTAAATGAGTATGTCGTATTAAAAGAAATATGGCACACATAGAATGAATACAAGAACGGCTAAAATTAAATGTAGCCACTCTGTAATGAAGTGAACCAAGTCCTGTGCACACGTATAAGAGTTCTTAATGATAGTTCACCCAATCATGTGAACATCAAAGTCATTAAAGTTCCAAATGATCTGTTCTTTGTCTTTTATTCCATGTAACATCAAAAGCAACCAGCCAACACGTGTTTCGTCACAATGGGAAATATCCCGCGACTTCCTCATGGCTGGGAATGATACAACAAGTTGTGTGTAAACAAAAAATACTACATGGTACAGAAATGGGAGGATTTGCACCTCCCTTCACAAGGAGTGAATGCAGATCACCGTTACCGTGGAAACCCTAAACAAGTATTAAAACCATATGTGACAATTTGATCGTTAGATAGACCGAAAGTGCAAAGGTAAAAACAACATTCGTATCATAGCAGAAGTGGTGTTACACCATTTGAACTCAATTGCAGAGCTACTAAGCCTTTATTTCATCTGACCAGCCAAGTCGGAATTATCACCGGCTGAGTGGTGAGGGATTTACTACCATTCACAGGCACTCTTTTGTAACAACTTTTCCTCCATGCCCTTTCCAGTATGGTTTCCCCTAATTTGGGTTCCTTTTACCTTTTCTAATTTCCTAGATCTGTAAAAATCTACACACACGAAGTACAGGTAGCACTCTTTCCATTTGATTTCCTACTGCATTGACTCATTTCTCTAGAATTTCGCGTAAAGTCTGGTATCGCGTTCTGTGTTTAAATCTAACAATGATCTTCCGGCGCCAAATTTATATGGGCTATATGGTCTTCACTACACTATATTTGTGGCACTTCACATACCACTTCTGCTATGATACGAATGTTGTTTTTACCTTTGCACTTTCGGTCTATCTAACGATCGAATTGTCATGTACGGTTTTAATACTTGTTTAGGGTTTCCACGCTAACGGTGATCTGCATTCACTCCTTGTGAAGAAAGGTGCAAATCCTCCCATTTCTGTACCATGTAGTATTTTTTGTTTACACACAACTTGTTGTATCATTCCCAGCCCTGAAGAAGTCGCGGGATATTTCCCATTGTGACGAAACACGTGTTGGCTGGTTGCTTTTGATGTTACATGGAATAAAAGACAAAGAACAGATCGTTTGGAACTTTAATGACTTTGATGTTCACATGATTGGATGAACTATCATTAAGAACTCTTATACGTGTGCACAGGACTTGGTTCACTGCTTTGTGTGGGGTTTCTCCTTCACACACATAGGGGTTATAGGGTGTTTCCCCTACCTGTTGGCACCGTACTTACAGGCATCTAGCACACTACACGCAATAGCAGCAGGGCGCCACCACTTCCTAGACCACCAACACCCCACTGTGTAGATATAACTCTGTAATGAATGTGACAGGTTCACCACTCTAGTTCATTCCAATGAGGAACAGTTTTCAACTCTGACTGGGGGTTGAGTTAGTCGACTGACAACCACGGTGTGAGGTTCAGAGTATACCTTCTAAAGGCCAATCACAAGCATTTGAATGTAATTTATATGTCTCCCCAACTTTGGGGTTTAATGCTATTACTCTGAATTTTATGTACAGTGGTCTGCGCGTAAACCCCCTTGCGCGTTTGTATCCTGGAAACAGCAGATTTGAGTGCCAAACTACAGAATTCAAATTGGCTGGCTCTTGTGAAAAAAAATTGTATATCCTCTGCTGTCAAAAGACCTGGAACCTCACACAACACCATTTAGATGGGTTTACCAACTATTTTTTTCCTGTGGAGCCCATTAGCTCCTGTCGGGCAAAGGGATGGCTTTCTACCTTTGTCTCGAAGACTCCAGACCATCCAGAATGCCGCTGCCAGACTCGTCCTCAGCATCCCGTGACTAAACCACATCACCCAGCACCTACGAGACCTCCACTGGCTCCCCGTCAAGAAGAGAGTGACCTTCAAGCTACTCACTCACGCCTACAAATCCTTCCACAACACCGGACCCCAATACCTCAACGAAAGAGTCTCCTTCTACGCACCCAAGAAAAGCCTCTGCTCCGCCGACCTCACCCTTGCCGAAACTCCCCGCATCTGCAGAGCCAGAACGGGTGGAAGAGCCTACTCCTACATTGCGGCAAAGACCTGTAACGAACTCCCGCTCAGCATCAGACGTTCACCCACTCTGCAAGCCTTCAGGAAGAGCCTCAAGACCTGTCTCTTTGGGTGAGACGGAGCTGCACAACGACTCCCCCAGCACCTTGAGACCCTCACGGGTGAGTACCGTGCTTCACAAATACCTGATTAATTGATTGATTGTTGCATTTCCGGAAAGAGTCATCTAGGCTTTTCTGGCCTTACCTAGCTTTCAAATGTTATGGATGGAATGCAGCTCAACTACATTTTTATTAATTAATTTGGATAATAATTTTTACCCTAACGATATTGAAATTATTAATTCCCTTAGAGAGAAAGGACTAGGTTTATTAGTAGCCAGAGTTGCAATGTGCCCAATGTCTGGATGGGTGATTTTAATTCGAGAATTTGTGAGCTTTATTGTTCTTCTGCATGCTGATTGGTTGATGGACACGGGGCCCCTATGATTCATTTCTCCCATAATCCATGTGATGCAGTTTTCAATCATTTTTTTTTTTAATATTCTTTTACATTTTGCCAGAGATGCTTTTTCCAGTTTTCCATTGCTTCCAGCCTGATAGATTATATCCTGTTTTCCCCGGAAATTAGAACGCATCTTTCAGATTTCAATGTTCATGAAAACGCACATAATGGCCAGTTTCTTGTCTGTTCTGTTTGGGGTAGTGAGGATGTTATACCCTGTCCCTTGAATCAGCTCCGCGTCTGTGCTGATAGGAACAATGGGCCATTGCTATTAGCGCCCCTGACGTTTAAAGGTTATTTTATGGGTAGACGTTTTTTGTCATATGCTGAAATCCAAAGCCCATTGGTTAGATAAGTATTGCAATTTCGTGATCAGTCACGTGCCCTTCAGTAATTTTGTCAGTTTCTTTCTTTTTTGTTAACAATGTTTTCAACCATGTCTTGCCGTTTTTGAAAGGCATACAGAATTGAATGATTAACTTAAGGAGGTCTAGATATGGTAATAACACGAAGGAGTGATGATCAACCCGTTCAATTTCTCTGCATGTCTCCTAATTTCAAATGCCATATATTTCCTAAATACAGGTTCGATGTTTCCTTCATATGCTTTAATTGCTGCCCTACACAGCTGCAATGAGCCACGGAACAGAAAGTACAGATTTAATCAAATGTTTCTTTCTCACATAGCACTTTTTGATTTGTGATTTTAACAAAACGCTACAAATATATAATTGCACAAAAACAAAATATTTTTCAAATTGTGGCAATACCTCTTCGTAAAATTCCATTAGCTTTGTTTGAAGGTCTCAAATTTAGACAGGGACTCTTTCATTAATAATACCCCGCAGTAACGCCATTGTGTGTCACGACTAAAATTCTCCAGAACTGTGGATAATAATTCCCTCAGGTTTGCTTTCAATTTCGGATTTAAAATTAAAACATAGCTTCGCTAGGTTTCATAAGCAAAATTATTATTCAATTTATTCAAAACCATCTTGGCAGCACGAACTGTCCCTACGGCCGTGATTCAACACAGGTGTCAAAATAATAAACCTTGATTTCTTTAAAACACCAATCGAGTGAACGACTATCTGAGGCGACTGCAGTACTAATATTGTTACTTTGTTTTTTGTGTTTTTGTTGTGTTTTTATTTGACTACCTCTTTCAGAGCTAAACAGTCTCTGTATGCAGACAATCTCCTTATGAAAGCAGTATTTTTTCAGTCTCTTCCACCCTCTCTTATGTTTTGGCTGAGGATTGTCACCGGAATGAAATGTGTTTAAATAGTATATTAATTTCGATTTTTAGACTGTGAGTATTTGGATGTCTAATCCCGGGTTGGTTTATTTATGTATTTTCTTGTTGTTTAATGAACAGCTTGTGTGTGTCTTAAATGATTTGTGTAGAAAACGCTAGAATGTTTAGGTTCATTGTACTGTACCCAGGTCTAACAGGATTACTTTAGAAGCCATCCCAGAATCATTGGATGATCATCCAACTACTGTAGAAGTCATTTCCCATCATCAGACATCATCGGGCTCCTGAAGTCATCAGCAGAGTTTAGAAACCTGTACCTGATGATTTGAGGATGACATGAAAATGAGTATTTGATGACTTCTCAGGACCTGATTGTTCCTGATGATTTGAGGATGACTAGAAAATGAGCATCTGATTACTTTACAATGAGATCATTGCGGATGACTTGAGGATGATGTTGAAATGAGCACCTGATTACTTCACAAACATTAAAAAAGATAAACGCATTCCTGAGGGTTAGGTAGCAGCCCATTAGCAACATGCAGCTGTTGGTCCCAGAGAAAAAAACAATTAAAAAATAAAAAGCAAACCTTAGGGTAGGGAGTAAAAGACGGTTGGGCATAATTTGTGTAATTTGCTGTATCATAATTATTCAAACTTACAGCAAAACTATGGGAGAATATGCATCATTTTGTAGGCATGGTATGCATATAGGTGTCTACAAATGTAAGTGGTCATTGGTGGCCACATCATCGTACCTTTTTTCTTTTGGTAATGCGACACAGCATCAACAAAAAAATGCTTTTTGGCAATGCTGTACAGCATCAACAAAAGGTACTGGCAAAGCCACTGGTCCCAAAAGCAAGACTTCAGGCTTTACCAATGCTTGTTATGTCAAGAACTGTGTTGCAATGTTTGGAAGGCTACTTTTTATTCATGTGAAGCGAAGCTGTCTGTGGCTGCTTCTTCCTCTGAATGGAGGATGGATGTCTGAAGGATGCAGCTTCTTAGCTGTCTATCTCTTGACTCAAAAATGCTAGTGAAGTCAGGGGTTTAAGGTAGTGCTCTCATTAAGGTGAATATAGAATGAGGAATTTTGGGAGGGTGATATAGGTTTGAAAAGTGGGTGACAGCCATTAAAGGCTATGGAGGCATTTCATGTGTCAGGTGGGTGAATATAAGTGAATAAGAGGGTGACACCTGCCATATGCGGGTAAAAAATGGGTGCTGCCCATACGGTACCATAGTCTGGATGCAAAGTGCCCACACCCAGTACCCACCCCTAGGCTGCCAGTGAGTGGGCCAGAACCATGCCCTCACTCAGTGTTTTACCAATGCTGACAGTGCCATGGTCGCAGCAGCGCATGCACCCGTTACTGACTCCCTAGCCTGCTGGGGTACTGCTAAACACGCCACAGCTGCAAATACTGAATGGCTACAGGTTCCTGGACCACAGCAGTGTACTGCCCCAGCCAGGGCCAGGAGAGATGCCCTGGACTGAGCGCCCGGACCGCAGTAGCATCTTTTCCCTAATCACTATTTATGGTTTAGCCCCCAACAGCCTCTCTCCCCCCACCCCCCAGATCACGAACATTTACATTATTCATCAACCCACCATACTATCTGTTGGACTTGGCCCTTTTTGCAGGGTCATCCCAGAACTTTTTGCCTTACTCCTGTATTTTTTTTCTGACCTGTTGTTGGTGGTTTTATGACTCTGGGCACTTTACCACTGCTGATCAGTGCTAAAGTGCATATGCTCTCCCTGTAAAGTATTGTTGTGGATTAGTGATTCCATGATTGGCTATTTGTTTTACTTGTCAGACCCTAGTACAGTGCACTATGTGTGCCCAGGGCCTGTAAATCAAATGCTGCTGGTGGGCTTGCAGCACTGGTTGTGCCACCCACAGACGCAGCTTGTAAAATGTGGCTCAGGCCTGCCATAGCAGAGCCTGTGTGCAGTCTGGGACTGCCATGTCGACTTGGCAAGTGCACACAATTGCTAGCCCCTAAACCTTCCCTTTTCTACATGTTAGTCACCCCTAAGGTAGGACCAAGGTACCCCTGCGGGCAGGGTGCATTGTATGTGAAAGGTAGGACATGCCCTGATGTGTGTGGCATGTCCTGATAGTGAAATACTGCCAATTTCGTTTTTCACTATTGCAAGGCTATCTGTTCCCATAGGCCAGAATGGGCAGTTAGTTTATAACATCTTATAAACATAACTGGCCCTAGGAACAAGATAGGAAAATAAACTTTAGTATGCCTGAACTCAGAATGTTAAAGTGCATCTTTTGGTGAGGGTGATTTTTACATTCTGTGTTTGAAATGACCACTTTTATAAAGTGGGTATTTTCTTGCCTAACCATCCAGTATGCCTCTGCTAGGTTTGTGTTTTGCATGTCTGGCTTGTGAGTGACAGGAGCTGGGAGAGTGCTGTGGCTCCAGAAGTCTGATGAGTCAGGGCTGGGCTGAATGGGACCTGGGTTGAATTTAGAGTAGGGGGAGGAGATTTCCTTTCACCTGAATAGACCTGGTCTGCTTTCAACAATGCTGTCTCCACCTCTTGCCAGGAAGCTGCACCAGTGAGGACAGAACTGGTTTTGGCTGGGTACAGACACTCTCTGCCTTCAGAGAACAAAGGATTTGTATGTAAAAAAAGAGGGGCCCAGACCCCAGACTTTTAGATCACTTCTGGGAAATCAAGAGGAACCTTTGCCAAGGAGAAGAGCCGGATAAGCTGAGGAGGAATACTGCCCCTGTGCTGTTTGCTGTCTGGGGTTGGCCTGCAGTGGCTGCTTGCTGCCAAAGAAAGGAGAAAAAGGACTTTGCTTTGTCACCTGCTTGAAGAAAAGATATCAAAGGGCTTGAAACTGAGCTTGCCTCCTGTTCTGAAGTCTCAGGGACACAAAGACTTCACCACCAGCTCCCCTGAATTCCCTTTCTGGGAATTCCAACCTGCAAAGAAGTGCCTGCTGCTGTTTAGGACCTCTGGAGACTGTTTGTCGCTGGGAGCTGGGAAATCGACGCAACATCGAAGAAGCGCGTCGCATCCACCCTGGTTTCCCGACGCATCGCTGAAGAAACCGTCGCAGTGCCTGCCACGGCTTGAGAAATCACCGCCGCCGCACCGATACCGACGCAAGCCTGCTGTGCGGCTGCATGAAGACACGCATCGTACCGGATCGACGCATCGCATCGAGGCGCCAAAGACTGTTGCATCGTTTGGGGTCTGAAGTAAGAAACATACGCATCAACTCCCCACGCAGTAAGGAACTGACGCATCACCTCCCCTGCGCCGCAGTAAGGAACAGACGCATCCCCTCCCCTGAGTGTAAGGAACAGATGCATCACCTTCCCTGCGGCCATTTTGTTTGCTTTGTGTGACGCATCTAAGGTACTTTTGAGAAAAGTGTCGCATTTACAACTTGCATTGAACTGAACTATTTCTACCAGCTGAAAGTCATATTTTTATTACTGTATTGTGGATTTTTGTCGTTTGGTCTTGTTTTGAGTTAGATAAAGATTACTTATTTTTCTAAACTGATGTGGTGTCCATTTGTAGTGGTTTCACTGTGTTACTGTATGTGTTCACAAATGCTCTACACACTGCCTCTGAGATAAGCCTGTCTGCTCCTGCCAAGCTACCAAGGGGGGTGAGCAGGGGTTATTTTAGGAGTGTATCCCCCTTACCCTGACTAGAAGCAAGGGTCTCTATTTGGACAAAGGTACCTACCTCTGCCAACTAGAGACCCCCATTTCTAACATTGGTGGTCAGCAGTGAGGATCTGGACTTGCATTTGTGTCTTACATACAGTGAATGGTGTACACTACTAGTATAGTGCAGACCCTTACGCAACCACATACTGTTTTTTTCTGTTTTCTGGTGTCCTCCTGGGGGTATTTTTGATACTGAGACTCTGGTTAGTTGTTGCAAAATGGAACTTGACTTCTGGCACATGTTCATCTACACAATGAAGGAGATACGTGTGTTCTGCAAGGAAAGGGGGCTGCCTGTAAGAGAAGATCCAGGGAGGATCTAGAGGCATCCCTATTTCATTATGAGTTACCCCGCTGGGGGCCAACACTACCAGTTGAGTTTGAGGAGGAGGACGTCTCTGAAAGTGAGGGAGAAACAAAAAAAGATGGCTGACTTCTGGCTTGTGAGCAGAGGCTGAGAGAGCTTGATGAGGAGCTCGAGAGGGCTGAGATCAAGAGGGCCTTAGCCCAAGAAAAAGAAAGGTGTGTAGCTCAGGAAGTGAGCTTGGCTGGGCTGGAGGTGGAGTCCAGCTCAGATGGTGGCAGCAAAATTGGTTATCTAGTGCTGAGGGAGCAGTACACACACCCAGAGATGTGGCGCCTGACTTGAAGGAGGGGGTTAGCATACACCAGGGGGTTCAAGGATATAAGGTAGCTCCAGTGGTGCGCAGTGTCCCTGAGGTGGATTAGGGAACTGGCACAGGGGTTCATAGTCCTAGTGGTGGGCCGGACACTCTACTGACTCTAAATGAGAGGTGCAGGGAGAGGTGTTCCCCCATGGTAGAAGTCCTGGTGTGTGAGTGTGGAGACCGCCCAGAAGAGTGTGGGTTGAGTGACAGAGACAGTCAGACACTGTCTTCCCAATCTCAGGAGAGGGGTGTGGGGTACGTGTGCGAGGCACTGGATGGTAAGGCAAAGGATAGCTTTGTTAACACCTGTGTGGGGTTGTATGATTCGATTTGTGGAGAACGTATTTTAAGTCCCTGTTTTCCAGAGCTATGCCAACTCCTGGTGGAGTGTGAGTTCTCTGACCCCAGGGAGCTGACACTGGAGGCGGACCTTTTGGTGGATTCCAGAGGGTCTGAAGAGGCATCTGGGGGTGATCCTAAAGGAGGTGGCTCAGGTTTTCCCCAACCAAGTGAGGTAGGGGAGGGTGGTGGTAGCCCAGATAGGCCCCAGAGTAGTGGGAGGGGTGTAGGGTCCCATGTCCTGTCTCAAAGGAGAAGGAGTGGGAGTGGACGGTGTCCCGAGGTGCCCGAAACCCAGTTCCAAGGCCTGGTTGGTTCCATGAGTGAACACCAGGTGGGGGGCCTAGTCTTTACCGGGAGGCCATACCCTGGGGGGGATCCCAAGGTGTCAGTTGAGCTGGGGAAGACTGCTGTAACCAGCATACCACCAGGTCTGGTGTCTGGCTGCACCGCTCCAGTGGGGAGGGTGCATGAGTCCAGAGAGAGGGGTGAGAGGGGGACGCAGTCCCCAGTGGAAGGACCAGTGGGTCAGGGGTTGCCACCTCTGAGGTCAGAGCACCCTAGGACTGACCCTGGTGAGGCCACTTCTGGCCTGGGAGGTCTTCATGCTCTGTCAGGTGGACAGGAGGCTGGAGACCTGCGCCAGGCAGACTCTGACACAACTCCAGAGGGGGGTTGGTGTACTCCCCCCGAAGTCCTGGGTTGCCAGGCACAGGTCCAGCCTAAGGGTACAGACCCTGGGTTGGAGGGCCAGGTTCAGGGTGTTCCCTCTGACCTGGAGGAGGGGGCAAATGCTAACAGTGCCCCTACCGGTTTGTCTTCTGGGGGCACCGCTCCAGGTGGGAGGGTGCAGGGCCCCAGTAAGGGGGGGGAGAGGGCAGCCTCACCCCTGACCTCTGCCCAGTCTAAGGGTACAGACCCTAAGCTGGGATCCCAGTTGCAGGATAGAACCCCTGAACTGGTGGGTGAATTGGGCAGGACACCTGCCACAGGTGCCCTGACAATTCTGGAAGGGGGTACCGCTCCAGGTGGGAGGGTGCAGAGCCCCGAGGAGGAGGACCGGGTGTGGGAAAGACCACCCCAGTCTCCTGTCCAGCCACCGGGTACAGTCCCGGGGCTGGTGGGTCAGTGTCAGGATGTCATACCTGACCTGACAGGAAGGAGAGTGGACCAAAGGTGCCAGGCACCTGGGGCTACTGCCCCCCGCTCTCTGATGCCACAGAGGTTGGAGAGCCATGAAAGGCCTGGGGCCTGGTTCTCCTCAGTGACAGCTGTCAGTGGCCACTGTGGCTTGCTGTCCTGGTGGACAGAGTTGCCCCTGGGAGGGGGACATGAGTCACACCCCAGGGGTGGACTGGGCCACACCTCTGTGTTGGCCATGAAATGAAATGAAATGAAATGAAATTCGTACTTGTAAAGCGCACTTATACCCCCAAAGAGGTGTCCTGGCGCTGTATGCATACCGCTGTGGAACCCTTCCTGGCTTTTCCCTGTGAAATGTCCACTCCTGGGCACCCCCAGGGTGAAGCCAGGCATCCCAGCGCTGTTGGGGCCGTTGTGGAGATTAAGCAAGCTATTGCCCAGAGTTGCAGAGTGGGACCCATGATTAGAATAGGCACCGAGGCGAGAATTATCAGGTCCGAGGAAATTGAGCCCAAGACCCGCCGAGGCGGGAATTGAACCCTGGTCCCGGGCCAGATCTCTGCATCAGGGTCTGCCGCTCTAACCATTGAGCCACACTTCTCCACTGCATGTCTGTTGGGACACACCTGTCAGCAAGCTAAGGTTAGGTGCTGCACAGATGGTGTCCACAGGTGAGGAGAAGGGTTCCCCATGGGTTAGCTTAGTGGGCCCTTAGAGTAGGGACAGAGGGATCCAATTGGGTTCAGATTGGCGTAGAACTGGAATAAGCCCCTGTAGTTGCGGGCCAGGGTCCATGTTCTATCGCCCCAAGCAGGGAAGCCTATCAAGGTATTGATTAGTCTACCCTGGCTTTAGGCTGGAAGGGGGTTGTGTTGGACTTGGCCCTTTTTGCAGGGTCATCCCAGAACTTTTTGCCTTCCTCCTGTATTTTGTTTCTGACTTGTTGTTGGTGGTTTTATGACTCTGGGCACTGTACCACTGCTGATCAGTGCTAAAGTGCATATGCTCTCCCTGTAAAGTATTGTTGTGGATTAGTGATTCCATGATTAGCTATTTGATTTACTTGTCAGACCCTACTACAGTGCACTATGTGTGCCCAGGGCCTGTAAATCAAATGCTGCTGTTGGGCTTGCAGCACTGGTTGTGCCACCCACAGAAGCAGCTTGTAAAATGTGGCTCAGGCCTGCCATAGCAGAGCCTGTGCTATGCAAACAAATGATGGACAGAATGCTGAATAAATCATACATTCACACCCAGTCAAGAGATCTGGGTTAAATCCATCCTTCTTTTGCTCACCATGCCACCCCAGTTTAGACCCAGCCATATGCAAATCAGTCTTGACCCTGTGCTTCATGGGAACAGTCCAGACCGAACTGCCAAGCCAGGTCCTTCCTGGACTGGAAACAAGCATCATGGGACCATTTTCTGGGTATTACCCTTCATCAGCAGGCTAGCTTGAATCCAGTGGTACAGTGAGCAAGGGACCCATGTCTGGGCATACCCATCCCACTTAGGGTGAAAAGTGCTACGCAAACTAATGATGGACGGAATGCTGAATAAATCATACATTCACCCCCAGTCAAGAGATCTGGGTTAAATCCATCGTTATTTTGCTCACCATGCCACCCCAGTTTAGACCCAGCCATATGCAAATCAGTCTTGACCCTGTGCCTCATGGGAACAGTCCAGACCAATCTGCCAAGCCAGGTCCTCCCTGGACCGGAAACAAGCATACTGGGACCGGTTTCTGGGTATTACCCTTCATCAGCCAGGCTAGCTTGAATCCAGTGGCACAGTGAGCAAGTGACCCATGTCTGGGCATACCCATCCCACTTAGGGTGAAAAGTGCTACGCAAACAAATGATGGACGGAATGCTGAATAAATCATACATTCACCCCCAGTCAAGAGATCTGGGTTAAATCCATCGTTCATTTGCTCACCATGCCACCCCAGTTTAGACCCAGCCATATGCAAATCAGTCTTGACCCTGTGCCTCATGGGAACAGTCCGGACCGAACTGCCAAGCCAGGTCCTCCCTGGACCGGAAACAAGCATCCTGGGACCGGTTTCTGGGTATTACCCTTCATCAGCCAGGCTAGCTTGAATCCAGTGGCACAGTGAGCAAGGGACCCACGTCTGGGCATACCCGTCCCACTCGGGGTGACAAATGCAAAAAGAACAATTGATGGACAGAATGCAGAACAATGTCATACGTTCACCCCAGTACAGAGATCTGGGCCTAAATCCATCATTGTTTTGCTCACCATGCCATTCCAGTTTGGACCCAGCCCTATGCAAATCAGTCTTGACCCTGCGCCCAATGAGAACAGTCCAGCCCGAACTGCCAGGCCAGGTCCTCCCTGGACTGGAAACAAGCATCCTAGGACCGGTTTCTGGCTTTCAGCCCTCATCAGCCAGGATAGCTTGACTCCAGTGGCATGGAGAGCACGGGACCCACGTCTGGGCATACCCGTCCCACTCGGGGTGACAAATGCAAAAGAACAATTGATGGACAGAATGCAGAACAATGTCATACATTCACCCCAGTACAGAGATCTGGGCCTAAATCTATCGTTTTTTTGCTCACCATGCCATTCCAGTTTGGACCCAGCCATATGCAAATCAGTCTTGACCCTGCGCCCAATGGGAACAGTCCAGCCCGAACTGCCAGGCCAGGTCCTCCTGGACTGGAAACAAGCATCCTAAGACCGGTTTCGGGCTTTCAGCCCTCATCAGCCAGGATAGCTTGACTCCAGTGGCATGGAGAGCACGGGACCCACGTCTGGGCATACCCGTCCCACTCGGGGTGACAAATGCAAAAAGAACAATTGATGGACAGAATGCAGAACAATGTCATACATTCACCCCAGTACAGAGATCTGGGCCTACATCCATCGTTTTTTTGCTCACCATGCCATTCCAGTTTGGACCCAGCCATATGCAATTCAGTCTTGACCCTGCACCCAATGGGAACAGTCCAGCCCGAACTGCCAGGCCAGGTCTTCCCTGGACTGGAAACAAGCATCCTAGGATCGGTTTCGGGCTTTCAGCCCTCATCAGCCAGGATAGCTTGACTCCAGTGGCATGGAGAGCACGGACCCACATCTGGGCATACCCGTCCCACTCGGGGTGACAAATGCAAAAAGAACAATTGATGGACAGAGCGCAGAACACTTGCCAGTCCCTAAAACTTCCCTTTTCTGCACGTTAGTCACCCCTAAGGTAGGCCCAAGGTAGGCCCAAGGTAGGCCCAAGGTACCCCTGTGGGCAGGGTGCATTGTATGTGAAAGGTAGGACATGCCCTGATGAGTGTGGCATGTCCTGATAGTGAAATACTGCCAATTTCGTTTTTCACTATTGCAAGGCTATCTGTTCCCATAGGCCAGAATGGGCAGTTAGTTTATAACATCTTATAAACATAACTGGCCCTAGGAACAAGATAGGAAAATAAAGTTTAGTATGCCTGAACTCAGAATATTAAAGTGCATCTTTTGGTGAGGGTGATTTTTACATTCTGTGTTTGAAAATACCACTTTTAGAAAGTGGGTATTTTCTTGCCTAACCAGCCAGTATGCATCTGCTAGGTTTGTATATTGCATTTCTGACTTGTGAGTGACAGGAGCTGGGAGAGGGCTGTGGCTCCAGAAGTCTGATGAGTCAGGGCTGGGCTGAATGGGACCTGGGTTGAATTTAGAGTAGAGGGAGGAGATTTCCTTTCACCTGAATGGACAGACGCATCAACTCCCCACACAGTAAGGAACTGACGCATCACCTCCCCTGCGCCGCAGTAAGGAACAGACGCATCACCTCCCCTGAGTGTAAGGAACAGACGCATCACCTCCCCTGAGTGTAAGGAACTGACGCATCACCTCCCCTGCGCCGCAGTAAGGAACAGACGCATCACCTCCCCTGAGTGTAAGGAACAGACGCACCACCCTCCCTGCGGCCATTTTGTTTGCTTTGCGTGACGCATCTAAGGTACTTTTGAGAAAAGTGTCGCATTTACAACTTGCATTGAACTGAACTATTTCTCCCAGCTGAAAGTCATATTTTTATTACTGTATTGTGGACTTTTGTCATTTGGTCTTGTTTTGAGTTTAGATAAAGATTACTTATTTTTCTAAACTGGTGTGGTGTCCATTTGTAGTGGTTTCACTGTGTTACTGTATGTGTTCACAAATGCTATACACACTGCCTCTGAGATAAGCCTGTCTGCTCGTGCCAAGCTACCAAGGGAGTGAGCAGGGGTTATTTTAGGAGTGTATCCCCCTTACCCTGACTATAAGCATGGGTCCCTATTTGGACAAAGGTACCTACCTCTGCCAACTAGAGACCCCCATTTCTAACACTATCCATGTTAACTCTTGGGAGATAGATAGCCTTTGAAAACACTCTGGAGAAGTTAATTGCTCCTTTCTGCTGCACCCAATTTTCTTTGCTTGCAGGCACTCATTTGCATATGCATGCTTCAAAGAAAACCGGTCTTTTCTGCAAATGAATGCCGCCTAACACTCCTCCTGCAAAGTTACTACGCACATCCGGTGGTGCTGGAAATTACATCACACGCCGTGCAAACATTTGTGTGATGATCTCGTCGAGGAAGCAGAAGGACCATGGCGATATTTTTTTGTTATTGTAGGATTTCTACATTTTCATAGTGCTTGGAGATCGGTACGTTTTGCCCAAGAGCTTCTGCAGGGGAAAGGCATCCCCAGCGAGCAGGTCGGATCGGACAGTAAAATCCCAGCTGGTATCAAGTAACATTTGTAGGGCAATTTGTTGGTTTTCTGGTTTCTAGGTATGCATTTGCTTAGAAATTCAGCTGTAGTTTATGCTGCCTTGTTTCATGTTGGCTATGAGCGAAAGGCCCGATTTGAAGGAATATGCTTTTGTAAACAATAGAATTTTGAAACCAACTAAAACATAAAGAATAAACTTACCTAAGAAACCTTAGCGGCTGAATTGAATATTTGTTTAAAACGTGCTCTCTTTTTCCATTCACCTTAATTACTGACCTTGTTCACGTATACATAACTAACAGCATTTTTCCTAATTATTCATACAGTTCCGTGGCTATTGGCGTACACAGCGAGAGTGAGGGAGAGCCATTGTGGACTTTCAAAGTGTGGGTATGGCGTTTCTCGTGCTTTTCGTTTTTTGCAAGTAGGCAGAGTGTGGCTGTGGAAATATTTTGTAAACTAAGCACATGGAGATCGGATTCTCATCCCTGCCAGCAGGACTAATAATGAGAAACACAAAAAAACATAAAAAAGATGTATAAGTAAAATAAAAAACTCTTGGTTTTCACACATTTTTGAAACACGTTCCTATTTTTCATCAAACAGTTATTGTTATCTTCCTTTGTGTACTTACTGTTTTGAGTTTGTTTATTGTATTGTTTTCTTCCCTGGATCAATCAAGCTTTCCTCGTATCAGTGAGAGACATAGTTAAGTCCTGTTAGTATCGTTTGGCAGGTGACACCTTCTTCCCTTGCTCTGAGGGTTTGTTATCTTGCTGCCAGCAGGACTAGTCGGGTAATAATTGCTTTCTGTTTTGGATGGAGTGGAGATGTATTTACTTCTGCTGTCCGATTAAAGGAGACGTTTTCCAAGTGCACCACGGGCAACACAGCAGAAAATCGGAGGTGACGCTTAATGGCACAAGCTGTATTTTTGTAAAAATGTCACATGAAGACGTGCATTATAGTTCTAATTTTTCTCGGGGGAATTAGTAGTCACTGGTGCATATCCTAACTGCAATTTTTGCGGGTAAAATCCCTTGCACTTTTCACTTTATCTACATTTTTTTTTTTTTAAATGATTTAGGGGCCTATTACAATGGCGGGCGGACTTTGTCCGCCCGCCACCGTAACGGAACACGGGACCGACCGCCGAAGGTGTGGCGGTTCCGCCATGGCAATTAGGATGCTACTGCCACCCTGGCGGTCGCATCCAGCACATTTTACATTGCGGCGGGCGGTGCTGTCAGCAGCACCCGACGCAATGCAAAATATGCATGTTGTGCATTGGCATGCACAACGTGACAGGCACCGCGCGGTGCCTGCCACCTTGTGCAGGCCAATGAAGGGGGGTACCATGGGTACCCCCCAAGTGCAGGCATCCACCCCCCCACCCCACCGGGGGCACGCAACGGGCCCGCTAAGGCATTCTCCGCATGCCTTTCCATGGTGGAGTCTCCGCCATGGAAAGGCATGTCACCGCAGGCATGCTAATATGGATGGCGGTGCCTGTAAGGCACCGCCACCATGTTGTCTGCCTTTTCTGCCCAGCCGGCAAGCCGACCGGCGGAAAAGTGGCGGATGGTCTTTCCGTCCGCCGCGGTGCCCCTCGCCATGCTAATATGGCGGGGGTGAAAAAGGATATTTTGCGGGCGGATCGCCACCGCCGGGCCGGTGGTGGCGATCCGCCAGACATCCTAATGGGCCCCTTAGTGGCTTGAAGCACAGGATGTACAATGTCACTTACAGGTAAAATAAAAATAAACCTTTCCTTTCTAACTGGATGTGTGTCAGTACACCTCGCAACACAGCAGCCCGCAATGAATTTAGGGCTCTACAAAAGGTAGTTCTAATGTGGAAAACTCACCTGGGCTCGGGTTATTTTTAGAAAAGTGGCCAAGGCTTGCTGCTGCTACCTTAACACAACCTGTAAGTCACAGGGTCGAGATCTGGCTAGTCCACTCACCGTGTTTGCCTGCTAATTATCTGCAGCGCTACGAGTCCACTACTGGGATAGAATGTGCAAATGGCTGTCAGTACAAGTACATGTGCGGACACGTGTGTAGGGGAATTTGATTTTATCTAAGGGGTTCTGACCAGACCAAAGAACATATGTTCATTCTGGACTTTGGGCACAACAGTTTTATGTGAAGGCTAGTACACGGTTTAACTAAAATTGCAATCTAGTAAAGATTGTGGTGTTGTCTGTATGATACAGAAGTGTGAGTGCATGCTAGTGTAATACTGGGCAGCTCTTATGGAGAGCAACGCTTGTGTTCACAAGGATGTATGTTTACAAAAACGTTTGTACACATTTTTCGAGTGGCTTCTGAGGACCATGTGTTTATATTATCAATCAGAGTGAATGTGTTTGTTGTGGAGTATATTTTATTGTATATGGCACACACTTCAAACTAGTCTACATTTAGGTGCTATGGGTCCTTTGATGTTTAAATTTGGAGCCTGTGAAAGGCGCTGGATCGAGAGCACTAGAAATTAAGGATGAACATGTTTTACCTCTGGAGTTTTGATGCAAGCTTCCACCTTTTGAGTGCTGTGTTGCTGTAAGTGTCCTGATGTTGTAATTCCCCATCAGTTGTGATCCTTGTGATGCAGTGAGTTGTTGTTTTTCAGTATCCTGATGCTGTGAAGGTTTGAAGTTGTGAAGCGTTCTGATGTGGTAAGTGTTGGGTATGACTGGTCTTGTATGTGTTTACAGTGCCAGGAGTGTAGCCCCCCCATAGGTGCAGTGGCACTGGGGCACATATGCTTCAACGTCCTACTGAACCCTGATTATTTCTGTATTTTTACAATTCCAACAGCCGTGGGGGGGGCACTTCCTTCCTTACAATAGGGCCCATGACACGGTGGCTACACCACTGCTAGTTCCCCATGTGCCGGGGTTGTAATCTCTATGCACTAGACCACATCTCCTAGGAAAGCTAGTCTCATTTCGTTTTGAGGTTCCAAGAGGACATCGCCCTGAGCCATCAGTGCTTGCCCGCCTCTATTGAGTGGGGTTTATTAGCCCACCTCTCAACGCCAGCAGGGCAGGCTCAGTTGAATTTCATGCTTTACTATTGTAAAAGTGTGTCTGTGTGTGGCTCTCGGAAAGCGGTTGAATGTGGAGCTCCATTGCAAAAGAGGTGGCAGTGGGATTTTGGTCTCAAAGTCTGATCATGTTATGTGATTATTTGTTTTAAATATTAGAGTGAGATTCTCAACCAAAATGTAAGCCTGATGGTATGACTTACACTTTATTATCACTTATCAGGAATAACTATTGTGCTGCCACAAAATATTATTTGATGGCCGAAAACCCTAGGTCGATGAAAAACTCAATATACATTAGGTAAGTCAGGCCCAGGAATGATACAGCCGTCATCCCTCAACTTTAGATATTTTATTACTGTATACGTTATATGGGAGAGTTATATGCTCTTTCTGGCTCTCCCTCTTCCTCCGCTTCTCTCCTTCCTCCTTTCCTGCTCTCAGTTCTTCTTTCACATACTGTCTGATTTTTCTTCTGTCCCTCCGCTCTTGCCTCACTTATTACTTTTCACTTTCCTGTCCACTTTCTTTTCTCTCCCCTTTTACTCTAGCTTCTCTACGTCTACTTTTTCTTCCCTTCCCCTAGTTTCACTTTTTGTTCTCTTGCACTTCATTCTCTGCTTTCTCCAGTACTCTTCTTATTCCTTGTTTACCCCATATGTCTGGTTCTCACATCCATCTCTCCTCTTTCCCCACACTTCCTTTATATGTTTTCTTTTTTGCGCCTATCTTTCATGCTTTACACCTGTGCCTGCTTCCTTCTTCTCCATAGTTCTTTCCTACTCCCCCAGTTAAGAAAGTGTCTGCACACTGTAATCCATACCTAATACAATAGTGCAATGATGGTTTAAGCACTTGAAAATAGTTTTTATTTTGAGCAGTACTGCTATCACCCCATAGAACTGTGTATTCTGAACTCAAATGCCCAGCCCAATTCTCACTCAGACTCACACAAACTGTAGAATGCAATCTTCTCCAGACAGTGGAACTGAAACCAACCCACCCAACCCTCTTCCCTGGGGGCTACTAGATCACTAAGTTGCAGGCTTCAGCCAGCACACGCCACACAGCTCTGAATTGCTCCCTCACAATGATGCCACTGCTTTGCAATGGCCACAGCGAGGCCTCAAAGTGACAGGCTGGGCAGAATCTCATGTGGTTAAGGCTCAGCCTTAACTCTGATCTGCTGATGGTGTTTCTACCTATGGTAGAAACAACATCATTTTGGTCTGCATGTATGTACCTTTTTTCAGTAAATTGTATGTTCCTGACTGAGTTGTAATGTTCTAAAATATGAAACAAGCATGGGCAAAACTAATAGGTCTGAAATAACCACCAGCATTTTGGTTTTGTCAATATTTTTATTTTGTCATGTTTATTGGGGAAGCTGCCAGGCACACATTAATTAAAAAAAATAGTTGGCTAAAAGCAAAAATATTTCTGGTCTCAAAAAGCACACATTGCCACAGTAGTCCCTGGTTTTTAAGGGAATTATTTTTGTTTGTCGTACTTCTTGTGAAAGGGAAGAATGCTGTCACTGCTTGTTAAGTTAGAAAATGACTGAAGTGGGCCAACTTCTTCCACCTACTGTGCTATAATGGATGGATGCAAAATATGAATCACACAGACCAATGGGTAAAGAGGGCTAGCTGAAGGCCTCAATAACTAAGTATATTATACATATAATTTTAGTAAAATCAAAAGGTCTTAGCTAACACTAGATTTAAAAATAGAGCTATGAGGCAGGGAGGCTCCCTACATTGTACAGAGATTATATAGTGATAGCATAGAACCCTATTAGAGGCAGAGACACAGTCATGAATGCAAATGATCACACAGTGAATGAAGTTAGGCAGCTTTATGGTGAATTTGGTATAGCAGGCCTGTGCACATGTAATTCTGGTCTGCAGCACCACTGCTGCGTGTCTATAGTTCCAACAAGCATATACACAACATAATGACAGTAATCCAATCCTGAGTGTCCTCCTTGTTTTAATGTAGATCAAAATGCCCAGCCAACACGTTTTTCGTCAGGGTGGAGACCCACGACTTCTTCAGGGCTAAAGGATGTACAATAGCAAGGTATCAGACACTGTTACATGTATACAACACATATAGATGGTGGCGATAAAGTGACACAAATACAGACAACACCCGTGGTGACATACCCAAAGCTTCGGCGATCCTGTAACCAAAAACAGTATGGTAAAAGTCGATATTAAGGAGCCCGTGAAGTGTGAATATGTCAAACAGTCACTGCAGGTTAACTGAAAAGATCTGAGTCAACTAGAACGCGATACCATCAGACCTCGACTAAACCTCTTAAGTGAGTATATAGTCAAAATGCACAATTCGTATGTTACCATGATCGCAATAGACATAGGTACAAAGTGATTCCAATCAAAATGAAAGGCTTTGAGTATATAGCAGAGAAAGACAATAGTCTAAGAGCAAGAGGAAAATTAAGGGAAAGTTGAGGGAACAGAAGGCAGAAAGGTTATGGCGAGTGTCCGAGAGATAATGCGTGGTGCCACATGCTAACAATGAGAGGAAAGTGAAATACCTATTGGACTGGTGGACTGAATGGAGACCGATCTGTCGGAATAAAAATTGAGAAAATACCCATTAAAAAGTCTGTCCACGGGTGAACACGATACGCAGTATAAGGCATGTGCATGGAGGTGAAAGAGAGGGAAGGAAGCTCACCTCAACGCCGGTTGTAATTCCGTCCCAGCTGGGATGGGTGAGTGAATCCAAGTAATAGACTGCAATTTTTAAGTGGACCGTGCCACGACAAGTAAACTGGGGACAAAAGTATAGCCGGTATATCAGAAAAGCTGGGAAAGTATGGGATGCCACACAATCAATCAGACTTAAGAGGAGGGGACCGAACACTAATAATAAAACCCCTCACTATCGCAAATCACAGAGCCAACATGCTGGTGGGTGACATTAACGAGGCACGCTGTAATGTGCTACATGTCGAGAAAGGTGAAGAGAAAAGGCACATGTCTATCTAATGTGGTTGCCGGGATACGAGTGGCTTCCGCCATGGCAAAATGTACAACAAGAGTCAAATCATGCAATCATCATGGTGCTCAGACCTTAAAAAATATTATATTCAAATTAATATTTAAAGGAGAGACTAGGGTGCGCGGAAAAATACTGCGTATCAATGGGAGCAGAGAGATTAACTGATCCCACATGAGTTAGTATGTGAGCTACAATTGCTGCCGAGAGGCGCAATGTGTAAAGCTCAAATTATCTTATCGGTCACATATACTGAAACAAAAAGGTCAAGTGGGAAACAATATCTAGTAAATACCTAAAAATTGACTGCCAATGAATAACGGAGTCCTTTCAATCTGCGCGGACGGATAACGTTCGTGAAATAGAGCGGGAGCCTGTAACCAAGAAACAGGCATAAGCTAACATGTTGGCGGGAGAGGTCTAACAGAAGCGAGGTCTGAAACACTGTGGTTTCTTACCTGTGTGGCAGGCGGACAGCGAGTACGCTGAGAATTCCCCGGACCTACGGCGATAACCGGAAGTAAGGTTATGTCGTAGGTCCGCCCATTTATAGAGAGAGCAACAACAGCTGCACCGTAAACCTATATATCAACGGGCAACCAGGAAGTGAGTAAAAAGATGCGTGCGCACAAAATGTGAGGTGGAACACGTACCTGTAAGTTCAGAGACGAGAGTATGTTTAGAAATAGGCCATAGATTGGCTAGAATAGGTAGAAGAGGAGCAAATGTAGTGCACGAGTTAAATTAAATGAGAGATCCTATGTAGGTAACGTTAAACATGAGAATACCTCCAGATGAAATACATGACCACAGTAATGCGTTAAAAGAATCGGTACAGGCCAGAGACATCAGAGGAAATAGTCATTAGTACATAGCATTCGAACAAAATTAAAACACAGGTGGTAATCTGTGGGGTAAAAATTGAATTCACTACATTAAGAGTGTAAGTACAAGCCAGAGACACAAGAAAAAATTACAAATCATAGTTACATGTCACATGAACAGTATTCGGACGTAGGTGGTATTCTGTGGAGTAAACAACATATTCAGAAATGAATAATAGTACATGATATTGTAGGGTCAATAACCCAGCGCAAGACGGTTGGTGAACATGTAGACAGGTCCTAAATATCAGACCCACTAACTAAGTGGTGCAGGCGCAAATCTGGCGTGTGTTAGACATAGAATTAGTCGCCTAGAAAGAATTGTAGCTCATGGTCTGTGTTGAGTCCGAGCTCAACCGCTTTCAGACGCATGATCCAGGTCGCTTCTGTGCGGCACAATGTGAGTTCTCTGTCCCCGCCTCTGTTATGAGGAAGGATTTGTTCTATACCAAAAAATGTCAGTTGTTTGTATGGGCCTTGTTCCTTGCAGCTCATGGCATGAGTTGCCATGGGGTACCTGGCATCACCTTGCTTGAGTGCCCGTGCATGTTCGCTAATACGATCCTTAAGCATCCGAATGGTGCTGCCCACGTATTGTTTCTGACATTTACATACAATTAAGTATACAACAAAGCGCGTCATACAGTTGATATTCTGCTTAACTTGGTATTCCCTCCCATCCGGGCCGCGGAATTGTTTAACGTTATGCAGAGCCCATCTACAGAACACCACAGCTCCCACATTTATGGAAGCCTAATGCGCGTTTAGTGAGCCAGTCTTTTCTCTTTGCTGGCTTTGGGAACACTGGGACTTAAGATAGTTCTCAACGTGGTGCCCCTCCTGTAAGTGATAAGTGGCCTGTGTGATGTGAACGAGTCTAGGGACTTATCTGCTCTTAAAATATTCCAATGCTTCTGCATACTTCTGGACAAGATGTCTGCTGTCTCATTGTGGTTGGTAATGAGTCTCACGGGTTGTGTTGCTGTGTTCCTGGTCTCTTTCTCTTTTAATGTCTCTGTTCGTGGAAACTTCTTAATCCGTCTTCTCAGCCTTGGCCAGGGTAGTTTGTTGATAACCTCTGGCTCTGAACCTATTTTCATGTTATCAAGGCAGGAAATAAACTCTTTCTCCTCACTGCAGTTTCTCCTAGCTCTGGTGAACTCCCCATAGGGGATGGCCTTAATCTGATGAATGGGGTGTGCACTAGTAGCATGCAGAACAGCATTACATGCAGTGGGCTTGCGGTATAGCCTGCTATGTATTGAACCCTCTTGGATATAAAGCTCCACATCCAGGAAGATAAGGTGTGTCCTGCTATGTTGATGGGTAAATTGTACTCCTAATGTGTTAGCGTCTAAAAATCGATAGAACTCTTGCAATTCCAATTCTGTTCCGGACCAGAGTAGCAAACAATCATCTATATACCGACCCCAGTATACAATGTGTTGGTTAAATGTGCTGCCCTTGTCACTCCAGATCCATTTAGCCTCAAAATACCCCATGAAGAGGTTGGCAAATGAGGGCAAAAATTTTGAGCCCATGGCTACTCCTCTTGTTTGCTTATACCATTGGCCGTCAAACATAAAGCAATTGTTGCTGAGTATGAGTTCTGTCATGGATATGAGCATTCTGGTATGTTGCCATTGTGTTGCCGGTTTTTTGCTAAAATGCCACTCCATGGCCTGTAGGCCTATGTTGGGATTGATATTGGTGTAAAGAGAAACTACATCAAGTGAGGCTAAGATGATATCATTTTGCCAGGTGAGATCAGTGAGTAAACTGAGGATATGTTTGGTATCCCTAATGTAGGCAGGTAAATTCTGTACAATAGGTTGCAGAAACAAGTCTACATATTCTGCTATTCTCTCTGATGGGCCCCCTATACATGACACAATGGGTCTTCCTGGAGGGAAGGGAAGGTTCTTGTGTACCTTGGGCAGAGTGTATAATACTGGAAATCTGGGTCTCTCTACCTTGAGATACAGGTATTCCTCTTGGCTAAGTAGACCCTCTGTGTGCCAGGTCCTAAGATGTTTATTAATGACGATAGTGAGTGGCCCAATGGGGTTGGTAGCAAGGGCTTCATAGCAGGTGTTATCACTAAATTGACTGAGGACCTCTCCATTGTAGTCCTGTTGGTTCATCACCACAATGTTACCCCCCTTGTCTGCCTCCCTGATAATGATAGAAGTGACTGTGGATAGGAGTTTGAGAGCCTGTCGCTCACCTGGTGTGAGGTTGTCCTGATTGAGTCTCCTGCCCGGTGTTCTCTTAGTGTCATGTTTGTTGATGTCTGCTAAGACCAGTCTGTAGAAGGTGTCTATGGAGTTACCCCCAGGTAAAATAGGTGTCCACCTAGATTTTGATTTCAGACCACTAGCTATCGTGTAGTCTGTGTCTACATTAAGGTCCATGAGGAGTTGGCTCCATGTCCTCTGGTGTCTCTTCCTGATTTGTAATGGACAAAAGTAACTGAGTATCATACAAGTCTTGTATACTGAGAACATCCAACACATCGCACATAGGGATGTTCTTAATGTTTTTATTCACAAGAGGATTATTCACAAACATTTTCTTCAATTTTAAATTTCTGATAAATTTGAAAAGATCAATTTTTGCTTTACAGAAATCCCCCTGTCAACGGGGCAGTAGCCTAAACCCTTCTTGAGTAGGGATCTCATGTTATCAGTGAGGGTGAGGGAGGATAAGTTAATAATGTCCACCCCCAAGTCTTGCGTGTCTATCAGTTCTTCTTGTCTCCTGTCCTCAGATTCCTCCTGTAGTCATTTGTGCCCTGCTCTCTTGCCTCGCCTAGTTTTCTTTGCTGTTCTCCAGTGTTGGACTGTACCCTGTTGCCCTTTTTTATACGTTGGATTTCTTTCAAAAAGAATTCTCTGGTCTGTCTAAATTTGAAGTCCCCGGTACATTATCTAATTCCGCATCACTGGACATGGGCACACTCAAGGAGGTGGAGCTCGAGGAGATGGAAATTGTTTACTGTCTACCTGTACTGATCTTATCTTGGTCATGCATCAGGATTTGGTCATACTTCTTAGCAAAGTTAAACACCCTACCCTCCCTGTAGTCAATTTCGTCCCTCTTAAGTTTTCTGGCTTTACTTTGTTTTATATCTTCCTGGTGTTTGGTTAATACTTCAGTAAGGATGACATAATTCTTTTCAGTGGCTTCTGGTAGGCCGAGATCTTTGATTTCCCTCTCAAGCTTGCCAATCTCTATCTGGAGGGCTGCTACTTTACGATCTGCATTTTCAATGAGTATGCCAATCAATGTTTTGGAGTTGGAGGTAAGTGCTTCTTCCCAAAGTTTCAATAGGTCGTCCTCTAATTCGTCGTAAGTGGGGAAAATCTGTGCGCGTAACCCTCTCGGTATTCTATCTAATCTAAGATACTGTTTGAGAGTAATGCCGTCCCACCATTTGCTGTTCTCATTCTTTTTAAGTTTTTCTAGCTTGATGAATTTTTCCCTCAATCCTTCATTTCGTGTCTGGTTGGTGTTTTTAATGCTGGCTGCCACTGTGTCGCCTTTCGCTAAATTTTGGAAGAGCTCTTATGCTGCTTGATCTCTATTCATGATGGTGCTGTAAGTGCAATTGTGAGCAAATAAATATATAGTGAGTGCAAACGTTGGGGCTGCCCCTACCGCTAGTCTTCAAGGATAAGCAACGAGGAAGGGTTTATAGTGATGCGGTATGCGATGGCGCCTGCTCGTGTGTACGTTAGTGTGAAACGATTGTCAGTATGCAACGGTGCCACAGGCGGGGGGATAACCCTAAACCCCCAAGGTGGACACAAGATCACTGAAAATTTGGTATAGCAGGCCTGTGCACACGTAATTCTGGTCTGCAGCACCACTGCTGCGTGTCTATAGTTCCAACAAGCATATACACAACATAATGACAGTAGTCCAATCCTGAGTGTCCTCCTTGTTTTAATGTAGATCAAAATGCCCAGCCAACACGTGTTTCGTCAGGGTGGAGACCCACGACTTCTTCAGGGCTAAAAAATGTACAATAGCAAGGTATCAGACACTGTTACATGTATACAAACACATATAGATGGTGGCGATAAAGTGACACAAATACAGACAACACCCGTGGTGACATACCCAAAGCTTCGGCGATCCTGTAACCAAAAACAGTATGGTAAAAGTGGATATTAAGGAGCCCGTGAAGTGCGAATATGTCAAACAGTCACTGCAGGTTAACTGAAGAGATCTGAGTCAACTAGAACGCGATACCATCAGACCTTGACTAAACCTCTTAAGTGAGTATATAGTCAAAATGCACAATTCGTATGTTACCATGATCGCAATAGACATAGGTACAAAGTGATTCCAATCAAAATGAAAGGCTTTGAGTATATAGCAAGAAAGACGATAGTCTAAGAGCAAGAGGAAAATTAAGGGAAAGTTGAGGGAACAGAAGGCAGAAAGGTTATGGCGAGTGTCCGAGAGATAATGCGTGGTGCCACATGCTAACAATGAGAGGAAAGTGAAATACCTATTGGACTGGTGGACTGAATGGAGACCGATCTGTCGGAATAAAAATTGAGAAAATACCCATTAAAAAGTCTGTCCACGGGTGAACACGATACGCAGTATAAGGCATGTGCATGGAGGTGAAAGAGAGGGAAGGAAGGACGCTCACCTCAACGCCGGTTGTAATTCCGTCCCGGCTGGGATGGGTGAGTGAATCCAGGTAATAGACTGCAATTTTTAAGTGGACCGTGCCACGACAAGTAAACTGGGGACAAAAGTAGAGCCGGTATATCAGAAAAGCTGGGAAAGTATGGGATGCCACACAATCAATCATACTTAAAAGGAGGGGACCGAACACTAATAATAAAACCCCTCACTATCGCAAATCACAGAGCCAACATGCTGGTGGGTGACATTAACGAGGCACGCTGTAATGTGCTACATGTCGAGAAAGGTGAAGAGAAAAGGCACATGTCTATCTAATGTGGTTGCCGGGATGCGAGTGGCTTCCGCCATGGCAAAATGTACAACAAGAGTCAAATCATGCAATCATCATGGTGCTAAGACCTAAAAAAATATTATATTCAAATTAAAATTTAAAGGAGAGACTAGGGTGCGCGGAAAAATACAGCGTATCAATGGGAGCAGAGAGATTAACTGGTCCCACATGAGTTAGTATGTGAGCTACAATTGCTGCCGAGAGGCGCGATGTGTAAAGCTCAAATTATCTTATCGGTCACATATACTGAAACAAAAAAGGTCACATGGGAAACAATATCTAGTAAATACCTAAAAATTGACTGCCAATGAATAACGGAGTCCTTTCAATCTGCGCGGACGGATAACGTTCGTGAAATAGAGCGGGAGCCTGTAACCAAGAAACAGGCATAAGCTAACATGTTGGCGGAAGAGGTCTAACAGAAGCGAGGTCTGAAACACGGTGGTTTCTTACCTGTGTGGCAGGCGGACAGCGAGTACGCTGAGAATTCCCCGGACCTACGGCGATAACCGGAAGTAAGGTTATGTCGTAGGTCCGCCCATTTATAGAGAGAGCAACAACAGCTGCACCGTAAACCTATATATCAACGGCAACCAGGAAGTGAGTAAAAAGATGCGTGCGCACAAAATGTGAGGTGGAACACGTACCGGTAAGTTCAGAGACGAGAGTATGTTTAGAAATAGGCCATAGATTGGCTAGAATAGGTAGAAGAGGAGCAAATGTAGTGCACGAAGTTAAATTAAATGAGAGATCCTATGTAGGTAACGTTAAACATGAGAATACCTCCAGATGAAATACATGACCACAGTAATGCGTTAAAAGAATCGGTACAGGCCAGAGATATCAGAGGAAATAGTCATTAGTACATAGCATTCGAACAAAATTAAAACACAGGTGGTAATCTGTGGGGTAAAAATTGAATTCACTACATTAAGAGTGTAAGTACAAGCCAGAGACACAAGAAAAAATTACAAATCATAGTACATGTCACATGAACAGTATTCGGACGTAGGTGGTATTCTGTGGAGTAAACAACAGATTCAGAAATGAATAATAGTACATGATATTGTAGGGTCAATAACCCAGCGCAAGACGGTTGGTGAACATGTAGACAGGTCCTAAATATCAGACCAACTAACTAAGTGGTGCAGGCGCAAATCTGGCGTGTGTTAGACATAGAATTAGTCGCCTTACTGAAGTATTAACCAAACACCAGGAAGATATAAAACAACGTAAAGCCAGAAAACTTAAGAGGAACGAAATCGACTACAGGGAGGGTAGGGTGTTTACCTTTGCTAAGAAGTATGACCAAATCCTGATGCATGACCAAGATAAGATCAGTACATGTAGACAGCAAACAATTTCCATCTCCTCGAGCTCCACCTCCTTGAGTGTGCCCATGTCCAGTGATGGGGAATTAGATAATGTACCTGGGACTTCAAATTTAGACAGACCAGAGAATTCTTTTTTGAAAGAAATCCAACGTATAAAAAAGGGCAACAGGGTACAGTCCAACACTGGAGAACAGCAAAGAAAACTAGGCGAGGCAAGAGAGCAGGGCACAAACGACTACAGGAGGAATCTGAGGTCAGGAGACAAGAAGAACTGATAGACACGCAAGACTTGGGGGTGGACATTATTAACTTATCCTCCCTCACCCAACTGATAAAATTAGATCCCTACTCAAGAAGGGTTTAGGCTACTGCCCCGTTGACCGGGGGGATTTCTGTAAAGCAAAAATTGATCTTTTCAAATTTATCAGAAATTTAAAATTGAAGAAAATGTTTGTGAATAATCCTCTTGTGAATAAAAACATTAAGAACATCCCTATGTGCAATGTGTCGGATGTTCTCAGTATACAAGACTTGTATGATACTCAGTTACTTTTGTCCATTACAAATCAGGAAGAGACACCAGAGGACATGAGCCAACTCCTCATGGACCTTAATGTAGACACAGACTACACGATAGCTAGTGGTCTGAAATCAAAATCTAGGTGGACACCTATTTTACCTGGGGGTAACTCCATAGACACCTTCTACAGACTGGTCTTAGCAGACATCAACAAACATGACACTAAGAGAACACCGGGCAGGAGACTCAATCAGGACAACCTCACACCAGGTGAGCGACAGGCTCTCAAACTCCTATCCACAGACACTTCTATCATTATCAGGGAGGCAGATAAGGGGGGTAACATTGTGGTGATGAACCAACAGGACTACAATGGGGAGGTCCTCAGTCAATTTAGTGATAACACCTGCTATGAAGCCCTTGCTACCAACCCCATTGGGCCACTCACTATCGTCATTAATAAACATCTTAGGACCTGGCACACAGAGGGTCTACTTAGCCAAGAGGAATACCTGTATCTCAAGGTAGAGAGACCCAGATTTCCAGTATTATACACTCTGCCCAAGGTACACAAGAACCTTCCCTTCCCTCCAGGAAGACCCATTGTGTCATGTATAGGGGGCCCATCAGAGAGAATAGCAGAATATGTAGACTTGTTTCTGCAACCTATTGTACAGAATTTACCTGCCTACATTAGGGATACCAAACATATCCTCAGTTTATTCACTGATCTCACCTGGCAAAATGATATCATCTTAGCCTCACTTGATGTAGTTTCTCTTTACACCAATATCAATCCCAACATAGGCCTACAGGCCATGGAGTGGCATTTTAGCAAAAAACCGGCAACACAATGGCAACATACCAGAATGCTCTTATCCATGACAGAACTCATACTCAGCAACAATTGCTTTATGTTTGACGGCCAATGGTATAAGCAAACAAGAGGAGTAGCCATGGGCTCAAAATGTTCGCCCTCATTTGCCAACCTCTTCATGGGGTATTTTGAGGCTAAATGGATCTGGAGTGACAAGGGCAGCACATTTAACCAACACATTGTATACTGGGGTCGGTATATAGATGATTGTTTGCTACTCTGGTCCGGAACAGAATTGGAATTGCAAGAGTTCTATCTATTTTTAGATGCTAACACTTTAGGAGTACAATTTACCCATCAACATAGCAGGACACACCTTATCTTCCTGGATGTGGAGCTTTATATCCAAGAGGGTTCAATACATAGCAGGCTATACCGCAAGCCCACTGCATGTAATGCTGTTCTGCATGCTACTAGTGTACACCCCACTCATCAGATTAAGGCCATCCCCTACGGGGAGTTCACCAGAGCTAAGAGAAACTGCAGTGAGGAGAAAGAGTTTATTTCCTGCCTTGATAACATGAAAAATAGGTTCAGAGCCAGAGGTTATCAACAAACTACCCTGGCCAAGGCTGAGAGACGGATTAAGAAGCTTCCACGAACAGAGACATTAAAAGAGAAAGAGACCAGGAACACAGCAACACAACCCGTGAGACTCATTACCAACCACAATGAGACAGCAGACATCTTGTCCAGAAGTATGCAGAAGCATTGGACTATTTTAAGAGCAGATAAGTCCCTAGACTCGTTCACATCACAGAGGCCACTTATCACTTACAGGAGGGGCACCACGTTGAGAACTATCTTAAGTCCCAGTGTTCCCAAAGCCACCAAAGGAAAAGACTGGCTCACTAAACGTGCATTAGGCTTCCATAAATGTGGGAGCTGTGGTGTCTGTAGATGGGCTCTGCATAACGTTAAACAATTCCACGGCCCGGATGGGAGGGAATTCCAAGTTAAGCAGAATATCAACTGTATGACTCGCTTTGTTGTATACTTAATTGTATGTAAATGTCAGAAACAATACGTGGGCAGCACCATTCGGATGCTTAAGGATCGTATTAGCGAACATGCACGGGCACTCAAGCAAGGTGATGCCAGGTACCCCATGGCAACTCATGCCATGAGCTGCAAGGAACAAGGCCCATACAAACAACTGACATTTTTTGGTATAGAACAAATCCTTCCTCATAACAGAGGCGGGACAGAGAACTCACATTGCGCCGCGCAGAAGCGACCTGGATCATGCGTCTGAAAGCGGTTGAGCTCAGACTCAACACAGACCATGAGCTACAATTCTTTCTAGGCGACTAATTCTATGTCTAACACACGCCAGATTTGCGCCTGCACCACTTAGTTAGTTGGTCTGATATTTAGGACCTGTCTACATGTTCACCAACCGTCTTGCGCTGGATTATTGACCCTACAATATCATGTACTATTATTCATTTCTGAATCTGTTGTTTACTCCACAGAATACCACCTACGTCCGAATACTGTTCATGTGACATGTACTATGATTTGTAATTTTTTCTTGTGTCTCTGGCTTGTACTTACACTCTTAATGTAGTGAATTCAATTTTTACCCCACAGATTACCACCTGTGTTTTAATTTTGTTCGAATGCTATGTACTAATGACTATTTCCTCTGATGTCTCTGGCCTGTACCGATTCTTTTAACGCATTACTGTGGTCATGTATCTCATCTGGAGGTATTCTCATGTTTAACGTTACCTACATAGGATCTCTCATTTAATTTAACTTTGTGCACTACATTTGCTCCTCTTCTACCTATTCTAGCCAATCTATGGCCTATTTCTAAACATACTCTCGTCTCTGAACTTGCCGGTACGTGTTCCACCTCACATTTTGTGCACACGCATGTTTTTACTCACTTCCTGGTTGCCCGTTGATATATAGGTTTACGGTGCAGCTGTTGTTGCTCTCTCTATAAATGAGCGGACCTACGACATAACCTTACTTCCGGTTATCGCCGTAGGTCCGGGGAATTCTCAGCGTACTCGCTGTCCGCCTGCCACACAGGTAAGAAACCACCGTGTTTCAGACCTCGCTTCTGTTAGACCTCTTCCGCCAACATGTTAGCTTATGCCTGTTTCTTGGTTACAGGCTCCCGCTCTATTTCACGAACGTTATCCGTCCGCGCAGATTGAAAGGACTCCGTTATTCATTGGCAGTCAATTTTTAGGTATTTACTAGATATTGTTTCGCATGTGACCTTTTTTGTTTTAGTATATGTGACCGATAAGATAATTTGAGCTTTACACATCGCGCCTCTCGGCAGCAATTGTAGCTCACATACTAACTCATGTGGGATCAGTTAATCTCTCTGCTCCCATTGATACGCGGTATTTTTCCACGCACCCTAGTCTCTCCTTTAAATTTTAATTTGAATATAATATTTTTTTAGGTCTTAGCACCATGATGATTGCATGATTTGACTCTTGTTGTACATTTTGCCATGGCGGAAGCCACTCGCATCCCGGCAACCACATTAGATAGACATGTGCCTTTTCTCTTCACCTTTCTCGACATGTAGCACATTACAGCGTGCCTCGTTAATGTCACCCACCAGCATGTTGGCTCTGTGATTTGCGATAGTGAGGGGTTTTATTATTAGTGTTCGGTCCCCTCCTCTTAAGTCTGATTGATTGTGTGGCATCCCATACTTTCCCAGCTTTTCTGATATACCGGCTCTACTTTTGTCCCCAGTTTACTTGTCGTGGCACGGTCCACTTAAAAATTGCAGTCTATTACCTGGATTCACTCACCCATCCCAGCCGGGACGGAATTACAACCGGCGTTGAGGTGAGCTTCCTTCCTTCCCTCTCTTTCACCTCCATGCACATGCCTTATACTGCGTATCGTGTTCACCCGTGGACAGACTTTTTAATGGGTATTTTCTCAATTTTTATTCCGACAGATCGGTCTCCATTCAGTCCACCAGTCCAATAGGTATTTCACTTTCCTCTCATTGTTAGCATGTGGCACCACGCATTATCTCTCGGACACTCGCCATAACCTTTCTGCCTTCTGTTCCCTCAACTTTCCCTTAATTTTCCTCTTGCTCTTAGACTATCGTCTTTCTTGCTATATACTCAAAGCCTTTCATTTTGATTGGAATCACTTTGTACCTATGTCTATTGCGATCATGGTAACATACGAATTGTGCATTTTGACTATATACTCACTTAAGAGGTTTAGTCAAGGTCTGATGGTATCGCGTTCTAGTTGACTCAGATCTCTTCAGTTAACCTGCAGTGACTGTTTGACATATTCACACTTCACGGGCTCCTTAATATCCACTTTTACCATACTGTTTTTGGTTACAGGATCGCCGAAGCTTTGGGTATGTCACCACGGGTGTTGTCTGTATTTGTGTCACTTTATCGCCACCATCTATATGTGTTGTATACATGTAACAGTGTCTGATACCTTGCTATTGTACATCCTTTAGCCCTGAAGAAGTCATGGGTCTCCACCCTGACGAAACACGTGTTGGCTGGGCATTTTGATCTACATTAAAACAAGGAGGACACTCAGGATTGGACTACTGTCATTATGTTGTGTATATGCTTGTTGTAACTATAGACACGCAGCAGTGGTGCTGCAGACCAGAATTACGTGTGCACAGGCCTGCTATACCAAATTTTCAGTGACCTTGTGTCCGCCTTGGGGGTTTAGAGTTATCCCCCCACCTGCGACACCGTTGCATACTGACAATCGCTTCACACTAACGTACACACGAGCAGGCGCCATCGCATACCGCATCACTATAAACCCTTCCTCGTTGCTTAGCTTTATGGTGAAGTTTCTTACTTTAAAGGTCAAGTGCAGCTCTTCGGTGATAGGTGGCTATCTAATTTTTTCCAAAGCATCTTCCTTAAAAATATTGACCATTTCCTGAAGGATTGTCAGGTTTCAAAACCAGAAATAGTGTTTTGTTGAGATAACTTGAAATTGTGGCTTTGTCCCAACAATAAAGCCCAGGAAATTGCATAGAACAGGATTGGGATTAAAAAAATGATAGTGTGGCTTCTGAGCCACAGTTCTGATTTACAAATTTTCCATTTGCAAAAAGTGTGCAAGTTACGCACCAAATATTGCAAATGGGTTGACTTTAAAATGCATGAGGCAGGTTGTAATTGCGACCCACTGCGATTGGCTAGAGTTAAAGGCATGGTGGCCTGTTGGGGTCAGCAGACCACCATGTCTGTGATTGCTTTTAAAGGAAGTAATTCTTTTTATTTTTTGTATGCCCCCATCCCTATTTTCTTAAGTGGAAACTTTTTAAGAGTAGACAGTGGTTCCATTGAACTACTGCCTACTCCTAACAAACATTTTTGTCAACATTCTCAAAGGGCAAGGGGTCATCTGGAGACCACTTCCCGTTTGCGAATGACTTAACACCAATTTGGAGTAAAAATGTTAATGTTTTGCGACTGGATTATGGTCGCAAAACATTAATACATCTCTTCAAGATTCAGTATTTTAAAGGAATGCCCTTGAAATGTCCCTTCCAAATAGTGATTACTTAATGTTAACCTAACCCATTTAACGATTCAGAAAACCTTGTTGGATCGTTATTTGATTTTCAGTAAATTACAAAAGTTTTTAGTGATTACAAACACCCAGATTTCTTGAATCTGGGTGTATGCATCTGTTAAAGCATTTTGTAAATCAGGCCCCAGAAAACATTATCTGATGTAAGTGCCATAAGTGAGTAACTTTTGATTACTGTGGGTGATGATGGGGCACAGAGTTTGTCGGGTGAAAGTAGCTGAAGACTTGAGGTGGTGATGGGGAAGCAGGCAATAACTTTTTATACAACACTTTTTTTATGTTATGAAAGTTGTAAATGACAGTTGTTAATGTTGCACTCTTTCATCATACTTCATTTACCAATCTCAGAAGGATGTAAGACTGAGTTTATGTTGGAGGGTTTCGAATTTAAGACCTGCAGATTACTAGAAATCTATATGAGTATTTACCTCACAGTTATTTTCCTGATGTCAGAAAAGAAGGTGGGCTGACAGAAGGGAGCAATCTGTCGGGACAGCCTAATGAATGTGACAATACAATGGAAGAGTCAGTGAGAGTGGATTATGACAGATGAAGACAGGTATGGATAGTTTGAGTATGGTTCTTGGAAGAGGGTGAGATTGGAGGATATTGGATTGAAAGACTGGTGGCAGAATGTGGAAGTTTGATTGAAGTCAGCAGGAGATGAGTGACACTGGATAGATGTGGAAGCACTGTTATTAGAATGTTGCTGGGGTGGATCGCAGTAGAATTAAATTATAGTTGAGAGAAGGAACAAGTTTTTCCCCCCGGTGTTTTATATAGCGCAAACTTGACCCGAAGGTATCAGGTGTCGGAGCACTTTACATGAGCGCCAGTTGCGTTACACAAGGACACAATCATTTTTTTTAGGCACAGGGAGATTAAGTGATTTGCCAGGAATCACAGGATTTTAATTGTCATTCTGAGACTCAAACCTGGTTCCCCAGATCTAAGAGCGACCGCCCTAGCAGTTAGGCCACATCCTTCCCCCAGTTGACATTGCTTGATGGGAGAAGATACCATCAAATAGGAGACAGCTGTGAATTCATGGCATAAGCACAATGGGCAGCCAGGGGATGGGCCACAGATGGGAGTAGGTGCAAAGGGTGTGTGATAGCTGATGGTTGACAGGGGGTGGAAGGAGACATGACAAATGGAATGTGAGGTGTACAGTTGATAGGAAAGGACTTGGGATGCCTGATGGGGATTGTTGAGAATAGGGATAGGTGGGAGGGGTGGATGCAGGGTAAGTGAAGGTGGAGTTGGGTGACACGAAAGGGTACAAGAAGGGATAGGCTTACATGAGGGGATGAATATGTTTAAAAGGAAAGAGGTTTTGGTGCTAAGACAGGATCACAAAATGGCGATTAACCTAAACATATCCTGAAGATGTCACAGTTAAACCTGGGTACGTTTTCTGTGGTAAGCTGAATTGAATTCCAAGCCAAGTCTGCTTTTTCTGCTTTAGTCTTCACCACCCCCAGGCTCCACCCATCCCTCAGTCCTACAAAAATCCCTCACTGCCCTTAAACAGCACTCTTCCACAACCCTAAGAAAACCCTTACCACCCCTACACCCTACCCTTCCCTGAACCCTAAATCGCTTTCTACGTCTAAACTCCACCCAGCCATGAATCCTTGAAACCCCTCACCAACCTAAAATCCACCGAATCCTGAATGCTAAAAGCTCACCACCCCTGAACTCTACTCATCACTGAACTTTAAAAACCTTCAGCATCCCTAGACTCCACCCATTCCTAAACCCTAAATTCCCTTTCTATGCCTGAACTCCACCCATTCCTGACCACAAAAAAACCCTCCTGACCCCTAATGATTAGCCATCCTTGAACCCAAAAACAAGCCACTTCTCCTAAACTCCACACAAAACTAATGTAATTTTGGATTTTTGTTTAAAATTATTGTTCTTTTAAAATGTTTCCTTTACTTTTCGATTTATTTGTTTTTCCTTAACATTGTTTTTTCCAGATTTGGTTTCCTCCAATGTGGTTTCACATTGTAGGTTTTCGTTTTACCATTAATTCACATATATCACTCAAGATCATCGTAGAGCAGTGGTTCCCAAACTTTATCGAACCACAACCCACTTTTAGATCAACAAAGGTTCGCAACCCACGTACCTTTAATGGACATGAGGTGAGGCGATTTTATTAAATCCAAATAAAGCATCATGTGGGAGTGCATTGTCATTTAAAGGCAGACCTCATATTTTCCATTGAAATGTCACAGAATTTGCACAGGCTTACAGTTTTACTGATAAAACTATATAGCACACACATCATAATGTGTGGAAAACCGATTTCTGTTAATATTTTTCGTTTGTGCATCACCAAGTGAGTGTATTGATTTGTTATGATTATATTAAAATCTTTGTTTCCAGTACATTTCGAATTTTTAAAAAAAGCTTCAATTTTGCTTTCTTAATTGCATATTGTTCATTTGCAGTTATTTACATGGTGTTGTGCAATGCAAAAATGAACATCCTACATTGTCACTTAATTAACTTAAAAAAAACTCCTCTCACTTTGCAGTTAGAGAAAGAAAGGTAACGAATCACCGGCAAATGTGACAAGTTCAACATGGAATTTAAAGGAATCTTTATTTATTCGGACTTTCATGACCTACCAAAAATCAGATCATGACTTAATAAAGTCCCATTGAAAAGTTATCTTGGTATCATCCTTGAGTAATGCAGTCTCATTCTGAAGTAATAAGATTATTCTGTAATAATACAGCCGCATCCTGAAATACTCACAGGATCATCCAGGAGTAATAACCACCTAATCCTGAAATCATCATGGGATCATCCTGCTGTAGTCCATGATCATCACATGTTTTCCACTGAAGTAATCAGGAACCCATCCTGCTGTAATCCAACCTAATCCTGAAATCATCACAGGGTCCTCCTGCAGTAGTACAAGATCATCACATGTTTTCCACTGAAGTCATCAGGAACTAATCCTGGAGTAGTTTCAGTGATGACTGGAGTCATCTCATTTAAATATTTTGCACTATAGGCATACTTCAGGATGGCTTGGGATGACTTCCCCAGATAATTGCAGGAATAGCCTGGCTGAAGTCATCGGATGACTTCAGAATTACTCCAGGATGATCTTCCTTTTTGACTTGGGTAAATTGATCATGTGACTCAGCCACGTAGGCCAGTGCCTGTCATGCCATGTACAATGCTGAGGCTAATTAAAATAGCTTTTTTTTCCTGAGGAGTTGGAGTGTAAATTTGGGGATGGTCCAGGCCCAGACAAGAGGATAGGCTGCCCTGCTAGGCTTCTGAGGAGGTATTCTCTCAGAAACAATATGCACGGTATTTTCTTCCTCAAAGCGCTACCTGGGAATGCCTTTGATGTATTTAGCATTGGGGACAAGTGGATGAAAGTCAAGGGCACAGGCAGTTAGTTTCTTGTTCTCCCAGGAGGACTCACTGTTTCTACCCTAAAGTGTGCATCAACGTATCCCACCCTCCCCTAAGCAGGCGGCTGAGGCCTCAACTGTGGATATAAGCTAAAATGGCTGCCGCTCCACACCACTGACGGAAAAGTTTTGCATGCTGCTGACTCGATAGGGAGTCTTTGGACACAAACAAGATCCGTCCCTTGTACTTGTTGAGGAAATAGTTGAATGTAGTGACGCAGTGTCACTAATTTTAGTTTGCATTAAATGGCATTGAAATAAATAACATTTATAATTATTGCTTGCATACATGCACATGATATTTTACATTTAGACCGATTATAAAGTGTGATTTATACATGTCATTAATTATTATTAAAGTATATTCATATGAAGGTAGCATGAGTCGTGGTAGTGCTCAAAATGAACGTCAAGTATATTTCTTCTTTCCTTGATAGGAACCGTCATTTGGTTCTCCTTGCGACAATATGGGGCTTCTTTATGAGCCCCTGAGTGACTTTTGCACACCGTTGCATCACTTTTTGTGACGCAGCGGCTGCTTAAATTAAGCGCCACTGTGCTCCATATTTACGAAGTGACGCATCTAGGCAGATGTGTCACTTCATAAAGCCTGCGCTACATTATACTTGCGTCAGATATAATGTATGCAGGGTAGGCGTTACCCCGCATCAAAGCCTCGTAGAAGTGGCGCATTGAAATCTATAAGATTTCAGTGCGCCACTTCTAGGACGCTACTGCGTCAATATCTTACGCCTGCCTCACAGCAGGCGTAAGACTGACGCAGTGCTGTAATCATAGCCCTCCCCTGCATTGCTGGAGATGCGTCACGCTTCTGACACAACTCCAGCAATGCGTCAGTTTTGGGCAGACAGATACATCAGTAATACTGGCATATCTGTCATTCCTTGCGACATGATGCGTCATACAGTAAATATGACGCATCGATGGCTGTCGCAAGGAGGACGCACTGAGAAGTGTTGCATCGCTGCTTTGTTACAGCGATGCAACACTTCTCATAAATAAGGCCCTATTTCTGCTAACACCTGCTGCTTCAAAATTCCAGACTCACCCACAACTTAGTCTAGCATTAGTGAGTTCCCCTTGGAGGGAACAGAATATATTTAATTTAGGGAATGGAATATATTTAATTTTGCATATGCTGTCTTTCAATAACTCGTTTTTGTATTTGCTATTTGACTTGCCAGGATCATATTCACAGATGCTGTATTCAGGTGATTATCGACTTATGATTAAACTGATTCAATTTTAATTTGTAACCTTACTAATTTGTTAATAAACCTTTATGGCTTGCAAATTTAATCTTCTCTGTCATTATTGAGGGGCAAATCTGCTTCACTGTCATTAAGATGTTGCAGACTTTATGATTTGTGCTTCAATTCGAGATAAAGATCCTTTTAAGTGAACATAGTGGACTTGCGATTTTGCACCAAGTTTGCGCTATGCAAACACCATTCTTATCTCTCCCGCTATCAGATGTGGTGGTGAACCTTCAGACCCTGTAGTTGAGTGGCATCTCGTGCAGAAAGTAGGCAAAGCTGGGTGCACAGACACTACTGGATGACTGCGGCATCATTGCATGGTGCATTGAATGAGCAAAGGACCTGCTTTGGTCAGAACTAATTGAAGTGTTACCTTCGATGGTTAGGGAGCTGTAGGGGAAGACCTGCCAGTGGCCTTCATGGAGCGGCACTGGCAGGTCTTTCCCTACAGGCCAAGAGGAGCAGCGGCAAATAGAGCTGCATAAAAGATGGGCATTGGATATTATAAGATCCGGTCCCAGGAAAAGGCAGAGGTTGCTAGTGCCACTTGACATTGAACTGGACTCGAAGTGGGGTTCAATATAACATCTTTCATCTCAGTCACCATCTGTGGTGCTGCCATGCCCTTTGGGGTCACTGGTTGGCAAAAAAGAGAAGTCATCCACTTCTCTTTTGAAGATGATCGATTGGCACCACTGCCATACTGCTGCTGGCACATGCTCCTCTCTGGCAGAGTACCTGAGGACACAGTGACGGACAAGTGGCTACCCATTCCACATCATTCAGGAGAGGCTACAGCAACTGGTGTTTTCTGCCCTGCTACATGCAACGGATCTCCCACATCTGAGGTCATGATCCTGTCATTATCCAGACACAGCAACTTGAGACTCAGCAGGCAGATTGAGGGGCAAAAGACTTATGGGGGGGCACCCCTGCTTCCCCATGTATGAACCCCAAGTGCTCTCTATTTCTGCAATTAGTACACTTTATAAGGACTGAAACCTCTTACCAGGAAACTGTGGGCTGTCAGCATAGGGTTGGCAATTTTTTTTACCTATCCTTGAGCTGGGGGGACATGCTTCGCTGAGATCTTGCCACACCACCATGTGACAGTCATAGCCATTCAACACAGCATTAGTAGGGAGACGTTAATTCTGACACTTGGACCTCATATGTCTCCTAACTAACATCCCCCTCATTTGACTAACGGGTTGACACCAAACAAAGGGTGAGGGGGGCATTGTTTGAGGGAGTTTGGCCTGAGCAACAACCTTGCACCTTTTGAATCAAAAGATGGGATTTTTACAGTGGCAATCATCCACTCCATCTAGGCGTGAACCCAACCATGATGGCACCATCACCACGCAAAGCAGGAGGAGAAATGGGGTAAACATTAGGCCTGGGCAGGGAACTCCGCTCCCTTCATGGAGTTTGCAGAGTTTTCACAATATCGGAGCGGAGTTTTCCTCTCACTCACGCTCGCCAATGGTAAGTTGGTGAGCACGAGCGAGGAAAATCCAACGCTAGAATGCTTCCCAGAGAGATTTCTCAACGCGGGCGGTCGAGGATGGTTGCTATTGCTCGCGTTGAGAAACCTTCTGTTCTCGTTGAGGAAGCTGCCGCTTGAGTAGAACTTCTACTTGAGTGGCAGAAAGAAGCAGCACCCTCTTGCACTGCGCATGATGCTGTTCACGCTGATTTTACAGTGCGGGTCAAACACTCAGCGCTATAAAATCAGTGTGAACGGCACTAGGTAATGCACTCCGCAGCTCGCGGAACTCCGCGTAGCTTGGCAGATTTGTTTGTCACTTCACAGAGTTCCGCATAGCGGAACTCTGCGAACTCCACCCAGGCCTGGTAAACACAGTGGCGTAGTCAGGATGCCATAGTTGCACAAGTGCCCAAACACTGCTTACAGACACCCTACCCCTAGCCAAGATCAAGTATATTCCAAATTGAAATAGAAGAGTTGCTGTGCTGGGAAAGCACTCACCCATGAGTAATTGGAAGACACCTTCAACAAGGTGAGCAAATTGGATACCTGTCAATCCCCTTTGGCATAATCGTGGGGAGAAAGGGCAAAAAAACGGCCACTTCCTCAAGGATCACTTTCAATATGGTGACACGAGAAGAACTGAGCTCACCTTCTGTTCCTCTAGATCAGATCAGATGAACAGGGAGATTGGTTTGCTTCTCCCACACCTTTAGAAAGACAGTAACAAAAGGCTTTGTAAAAATAAATCATAGATCTGACATTCTATCAGTAAAAACTAATCTTGAAAACAATAGAAACAATGTCTCCAAGATGTGTGGGAAAACTAATCCAGCCCCAAACATGCACCACATGAGTGATCTATCAGATCTATAAAATCCTCAATTTCCTCCAGGAGCAACTAAGCTCCCTTATGAACTCCAGGGGAGAAGGATTTAGGCACACACATGAACGAGAAAAAATTAGCAGAGATACTACGAAGGCAAAATAACTTTTCCAAACACATTCAAAGTAAAAATGTTCCATAAAAGGTTTTATACAGATGCTACTACATGCCGGCCTTCTTCCACACCTTTGATCAAGCCTTTATAGATGCATGCTGGAGAGGTTGTAGGGATAGGGCAACAATAACACATACTCTAGTCTTGCCCAAAAACAACCAGCTTATGGACCAAAATATTAGATTGCATAGATTTAACCACAAGATCAGATATAATCCGATGCCCAAAAGTGACCTCGGTCCTCTCAAGCATCAGCCCGTTTCATGACCGGATACAAGACATTCGATCACATCTCCCCCCCTTCCACGCTCCCTTCCGTGGCTTTCCACAGAGGTGAGAGCTCAATTTAAAACTGCCTGCACCACTCATAACAAGATATACATGAACTGATCCTTCTCACAAAGCACCACAAGAATCTGGATGTCCCTTGCACCGAGCCTCCACCTGAGCACATGTCAAACTTGATTGGCACCTGGCCTAAACCGCTGATACTTCCTTACACTCTCACCGATTGCATCCCGACATCAACCGGTATGAATGATTGATGAGCCTCACGTGGTACTGTACCATCTGCTCTTCATTGCTACGTTTTACAATTAATATGTGTGAAGCACTCTCCCTCACGGGGGAGGCTAACCTGGTAATCACTCCACCTTTAATGTACAGGTATATTTTCAATTTGTTATTGGCATGTTCTGCTTTATTGTGAAGTGCTCTGCTTCTTCTGGGCCATGTCAGCGCTATAAATAATCATAAATAAATAAAAACCTGTTGCTCAAGCTATTAGGGGCAAGGGTATTGAAACAAGAGTCAGACAAACCCATGTCCTGCAGTTTTGCAGTCACAGACCATATTTTGGATGTGATTCCCCTACAGCCTTTGCCCATTCCTCAGTTCTAGAAAAAAGTTGCTTCTTGTGTATCTGTGTCCAGTGTATGATTGCAGTCCCCCACCCTGACATTAAGATGCTACCACTCTCCCCCTGTGCATCCTCTTCACTACTCAGGGACTGTGTGTGCTGCTTCCCTCTATTTCCAACAGGTGGATTGGAGCGCCTCTGAGGTGCCTGTGTTGGGATTCCCCAGTACCATTCTGCTTAAGTGTTTCCCTGCCACATGCAGCTGTTTCCAAAAGGTCAGTAGACACTCAAGTTTAACCCCTTTGTTGCGTGTGTCAGCCAATGGCCATTGGTCGACACCGGTGGGGGGGCTTTAGGGAATCCTCCAGTGCAAAGCACCGGAGGCTTCCTTTTTAAACGCGAAATCAATGATGAAACTGAAAGCGGGTCAGTCCTCCTGAGCACGGGTCCGACCCCCTGTGGGGGCCTAATTTTTTTTTTACACATGTGTGGTTTCCCTAGGTGCCGGCTGAGCTAGAGTCCAAAATGTAGAACTACCCACATTGGAAAAAAAGGGTCAATTTTCGGTGGAAAAATGCGCTGCATCAATGTTGCTTTTTGGGCCATTTCCTGTTGCGTGCACTAGGCCTACCCACACAAGTGAGGTACCATTTTTATCAGGAGACTTGTGGGAGCTTAGAATAGTAGCACGTTTGTTGTTACCAATTGGAATTAGCTGCATTTGTGCCTTTCAAATGTAAGCCAGTGTATAAGAAAGATGACATTTTGAAAAATACCCTCCAAATCATATGCTAGTACGGGTAACTACAAATTCAGAGATGTAGAAATAACCGCTGCTCCTGAACTCTATATCTTGTGCCCATTTCAGAAATAAATTCGTTTTCTTGATACTCATTTCTCACTCTGCCTATTTTGCTATAAGAATTGGTCTACACTCGGTACTCAATGAAAAACCATTCTACAGTGCAACTCAGTTGTTGGCTCTGGGTACCTTTGTTTCTTGGAGAACCTACAAACCCTATATATCCCCTCAACCAGAATGGTCTAGTGGACGTAATGGTATATTGCTTTTGTCAATAGGCCACCGTGACAAAAAGTTACAGAAGAAAATGGTGTCACAAATGACAGTTTTTTCCTACAGTTATTCAATACTTCTTTATTTCAACAATTATTTACCTTGGGAAAACCTTGAGGGGTCTACACATATGACTCTTTGCGGAATTTAATATTTTGTCTACTTTTCAGAAATCTATAGCTTTTCTGGATCACCCATGGGTTTCACAGTGGTTCCCATGACAAACTGGAAGTAGGTTGAGAGCACACAAAATAGGGAAAATAGGCTACCTCTTAGAAAAATGCCCAAACTGTGGTACAAAATTTGGTTTTCTGATTCAGCTCTGCATGACCCTGAAAGCTGGGATGATGGTGACATTAGTACAGTAAACCGTTCATGGATGGCATTTGTAGGAAAAAAACAGACACTTTTGTCTGAAGCCCTTTGTCCCTATTTTTTTTTTAAAACTCAAAAAATTGCTATATTTTGCCCATTTTCTCGGTCCCCTCCAGGGAATCCACAAACCCTGGGTACCTTTAGATTCCGCAGGATCTCCGGAAAAAAGGATGCAAATCTTACGTGGATACCTCATCTGGACAAAAGTTATGGAGCCCTAAACATGAACTACCCCAAATTGACAAAAAAGGGCTCAGCACTGGAGAGGGAAAGGCCCCGCAGTTAACGGGTTAAGACAAGAACCCCCATGTGTTACTGATGAAACCCTGGATGGGCTCAGAACCTTACTTAATAAAATGCTGAAATGCTGTATGGGAATACCTTACACAAATTTAAATTGTACAATCACCTTTCTGGGCATGTGTTAGACCTGACATTCTTGGGTGCCAGTCCCCCAAACATTTTGCCTTCACCCCTCATGTTTTGCTGAATCGTTTTTTGGTGGCTTTAAGACTGCTAACCAGTGCTAAAGTATTTGTGCTAGCCCCCCAAAACATGGTACAATTGGCCTACACCTAATTGGCACATTTAATTTATTTGTAACTCCCTCCTAAACGGTACTCCATGTGGCATGCAAATTAAATACTACTAGTGTGTCTGCAGCACTCATTGTGCCACCCACCAAAGTAGCCTTTTAAAACATGTCTCAGGCCTGCCTCTGCAGCCGGTAGTGCAGTTTTAAACTGTCATTTTGACCTGGCAAAATAAAACTTTTGGCAGGCTTAAACCTTCCTTTTTAATGCATATAGATCACCTCAAAGGTAGGCCCTATAGGCTCATAGGGCAGGGTGCGCTGAATTAAGAAATTAGGGCATGTTGGCTTAGGTTTTATATGTCCTGGTAGTAAAAAACTCCTAAAGTTGTTTTTCACTATTGCAAGGACTATTTCTCATAGGATAACATAGAGTTACCCTATTACATTTAATAAGTGATAACTTACGTTTTGGAGCATTTAGGACACTGATGGTTACATTCAAATTAATTTTAATTTAAAACCCTCTGAATTTTATGTCACAATTCTGTAAATACCACTTGCCCTGACCATCTGGTACCTGCTGACTGTGTGCTGGGTCACATGACTGTGAATTGCTTGGCAGTTGGCCTTTGTGTATGCTTCCCAGAAAGTGAGACAAAGGGGGACTAGGTGTTAGCAGGATCGGCCATCCTTTCAGAATGGTAGGGGTTGGAGTTGTACCCTGCCCCACTTACACTTCAAAGGCCTGCCTCCAGCACATGCACACATGGGAACTTGACACCAGCCTTTTGTCACTCTAGACTACCTGGAGCCTTGACAGGGGAAGGGAGGAACTTTCCAGAACTAGATGTGGGGGTAGTGTAGGGAGTACCCCCACTTCAAAGGCTGGCACCAGGTATAAATATTGGATCTCTTGAACCACTCATCAGATCACGTCTGGACCTGTGGACTGCTCAGAAGAAGGACTGATTGCTGCCCTACTGTGGAAGGACCACCCTGCTGCCTGAAGAGGGAAGACTGGACCTGCTCCTTAAACCCAGGACCACCAGAGTGACTCCAAGGGCTAGCTGATTAGCTTTTGTTCTAAGCTATGGGACAAAACAAGCTCCAGAGGCCTCCCTGCAACTGCCCTGCTGACCTGCTACTGGACCTGCCTGAGTCCTACTGGCCTCTGCTAGAGTGAGTCCCTGCTCCCCAAGAGGTGCCTCCCGAGGTCCTGGACCCTTGGTTGGCATCGCAGTGTACTCCTCTGCCAAAAAATGTGAAATCCTGAGCGTTTGGGCTTTTCATGACTGCAAATAGGCCTGTTCGTGCAGAGACTCTGCTGTCTGTAACGACCGGCAACGCTAAGCTCCGGTGAACCTGACTTACAGCGACAACCAGTGATGGCCAGGAACACCAGCTCTCCACTTCGCACTACATCAATGACAGCTCACATTGACCGCCAACTTAAAGCTCCAGCAACGACAGTCCATGATGCCCAACCAGATGTTCGCACTACTGCTCTTTGCTCTACAGCGGCGACCATCCACAACACTCTCCCCGCTCCTCGCGCCTCCGCCACCGCGAACTGGACTTTTTGCGCTGGCCTTTCAGAAGGTAACTTTTTCAGCAGGACTAGCATAATCCCTGTATCTAGCCTGCTCTCCATCATGGTCGGCCTGGTGCACAGTCAAAATATCGATTTTTAAATATCGACCTACCTTAATATCGAGTTTTTAATATCGTAGGGACAGAATATCGAAGTCAAGAATATCGTTGACCAGAATATCGACCCCAAGGTAAGTAATATCGTTTTTTTAATATCGAAGTAAGTAATATCGAAGTAAGTAATATCGTTAGCAAAATCGTTGTCAATAATATCGAAAAAAATTAGTGTTATGTATTTTAGTATGTATTTTATATGTATGTTCAACATTTTTTTAATGTATTTTCATAAATTTTTAAATAAATGTTTAGAAATTAGTAATTTTGTTAAAAGTAAATTTTGCGTTTTAGTATCAGAGCGGGTTGTGGGTTTATAGGGGAATAGGGTGGGAAGTAATTTAATTAAATTAATTAATTAATATGTTTTTATGTATTGTTATTGATTATTAATTAATTGGTAATTAATTATTAATTGGTAATTAATTTTTATTAATTGGTTAATTTATCATTATATTAATTATAATTAATGTATTATTACTTTTTATGTATTGTTATTGTTAATTAATTTATTGCTAATTAATTATTAATTGGCAATTAATTTTTATTAATTGTTTAGTTTATAATTATATGAATTATAATTAATCTATTATTAATTTTTATTTATTGTTATTGTTAATTAATTTATTGTTAATTAATTATTAATTTTATTAAGTCATTAATTGATAATTAAATTAATTATGTGATTTTTTTATGTGTAGTGGGTTGTGGGTTTATAGGGGAATAGGGTGGGAAGTAATTAAATTAAATTAATTAATGAATATGTTTTTATTTATTGTTATTGATTATTAATGTATTGTTAATTAATTATTAGTTGGTAATTAATTTTTATTAATTGGTTAAAATTAATTGGTTAATTTATAATTATATTAATTATAATTAATTTATTATTAATTGTTATTAATTGATTTATTGATAATTAAATTGTGTTTTTTGTGTGTAGTGTGTTGTGCGTTAAAGGGGGAATAGTGTGGGAAGTAATTTAATGTTATTTAAGTAAATATTAATTTACATTTATTGGTATTTATTAATATTATTTTTGTTAATTAATTATTAATATGTTATTTATTTTTTTAAATGATTTAATTGATAAGTATGTTAATTTAACCCCTACGCTATCCTACATTTTCCACACTGTTACACTCACTGGAGTTGGAATAGTAATTTTAACCCCTACGCTATCCAACGCTTTCCCTACTGTTGCACTCACTGGAGTGGGAATAGTAATTTTTACCCATACACTATCCAACGCTTTCCCTACTGTTGCACTCACTGGAGTGGGAATAGTAATTTTTACCCCTACGCTAGCCACCGCTTTCCCTACTGTTGCACTCACTGGAGTGGGAATAGTAATTTTTACCCCTACGCTATCCACCGCTTTCCCTACTGTTGCACTCACTGGCGTGGGAATAGTAATTTTTACCCCTACGCTATCCTGCGCTTTCCCTACTGTTGCACTCTCTGGAGTGGAAATAGTAATTTTTACCCCTACGCTATCCAGCGCTTTCCCTACTGTTGCACTCACTGGAGTGGGAATAGTAATTTTTACCCCTACGCTATCCAGCGCTTTCCCTACTGTTGCACTCACTGGAGTGGGAATAGTAATTTTTCCCCTACGATATCCAGCGCTTTCCCTACTGTTGCACTCTCTGGAGTGGGAATAGTAATTTTTACCCTGACGCTATCCAACGCTTTCTCTAATGTTGCAATATGTGGAGTAAGTATATATATCAATTTATATGTATATGTTTAATTAATTTTAACAATATGTATTAGTTATTAGTTTTAAATATGCTTTAATATTTTTAACTATATTTCTTTTAATTATATGTATTATTTACTTAATTTTACATTATTATTAAAACATTTTTAAAAACTATATTTTTAACATCGATATTTTTGACAACGATATTTTTTTTCTCGATATTTTTGTACTTACCTTTATGTAGATAGGACTTCGATATTTTGGACTTCGATAAGTCTGTGTCGATATTTTTATAGGTCGATTTTCTGTCCGTCGATATTTTGTCAGACATTCGGTCGGCCTGACTTTCACCCAGTCTAGCACAACCAGATGACTATGAGTGGCGCTTTGTACTTTTAGAACCTATACTTACCTATAAATTTGAAATTGCATATCTCCTTTTCTACTGATTGTATTCTAGTATTATTTTATTTATTAAAATGTACTCTAATTTTCAAAATTGGTGTAGGATTTTTCCTGGGTTGTATTTTCACTTAATTACAGGTTGTGTGCTGCATAAGTACTTTACACATTGCCTCTAAGTTACGTTTGACTGCAACTGAAAACCCAGTTTCCTACATTGGTGATTAGTAGTGTGATCCAGTATTTGCATTTGTGCAGTGCCACTCCATGATTTTGTGTAACACTAAAAATCCCTATAAATAATCTGACATCCGATTAGACCTCTTTTTAAATTCTTGTCCTCTTATTCTTTTCTAAATGTATTTCTATTCTACTTGACTTTGCGCACCTGTAACTCTGACTGCTGCAAGTAAAGAGTTTGAGCTTAACAACCAGTAGAGCTACACTGCGGCTGAACTCAAGGAATTCTGCAGAGAGAGGGGGCTTCCAGCAACTAAGGGCTCCAGGAAGAAGGAGCTTCAAAAGGTCCTTAGGGCTTGGGAGGGGGCCCACCAGTTACAGGCTACAGCACAGGAAGATGAGGAAGGGAACCTTGAGGAGGAGGAGGAATTGGAAGGGGAGATGCCAACCCCCTGATGACGGCCCCAGAGGAGAGAAGTTGACCCGTGCCAGATCAAAGGCTGGCAGCAGTATCTCCTCCCACAACCCACCCCCTGAGGAACTGGCAGACAGTAAAGCAGAAAGGGAGTTCAGGCTGCAGATGGCCAAACTTAAAATGGAGGCGAGAAAGGCAGAGAGAGCCTTGGCAAGGGAAAGGACTTAGGCTGACAGAGCCCTAGAGGAAAAGTAACATTGGCCCTGGAGGAGAGGAAAATTCCACTGGCTTATGAAATGAGTAAACAAGAGCTGGACCTGAAGGCCACACAAAATACCTGGTCCACCAACAATGGTTGCAGCAAAATTAAAGTGTCCAATGGGGAGAAGAAAGTCCACATTCCTAAAGGACTGGTGCCTACCTATGTGGTGGGGGTTGATATTGAAAAAGATTTTCAGCTTATGAGGTCGCCATAACGAGGCATTGTGTCCCACAAGAGGATTGGGTAGCAAGTCTCTGGAAACACATTCCCACAGCGGGGAGGATACCATGCTGACACTAGAGGTAGAGGACCAGATGAAGCCATTCTTGTCACCAAGTTTGAGCTCATCCCAGAAAAGTATCACATGAGGTTTAGGGAGAGCCACAAACTGTCAAGCCAGTCTTGGGTGGATTTTATTAACTACTCTAGTAAGGCACTGAATGGTTGAGTGATGGGATTCAAAGTGAGTGATTATGAAGGGCTGTATGATCTGATTTGGAGAGTGTTCAATTCTTGCTTTACAGAGCTGTGCGAACAACTGAATGGTAGCAAGCTTACTTTACTCCGAGAGCTGTAAAGGAGGTAGACCTCTGGGCCAGCAGCAGGATATCCAAGAAGGCACATGGGGATCACCACAAGGGTGGACAGGGTCCCCACCAAAAGAAAGAACTGAGGGACAAAGATAAAACATCTGAGTTCTCTAAAGGCCCTTAAAAGAGCCAAGGGAAGGATTCCCAGCCCAACCCTGAACAGAAGAAGGGAGGCTTACATTGGAAGAAACCTTGAGGTCACTTCACCCCTAAGTGTTTTGAGTGTTACATGTACAAGCACTCAAAGGGTGACCCCAACTGCCCAAAAAGGGAGCAACCCCCCACTGTTGTGCAGGCCCAGGAAATGGCTAGTGTAGTGCTCCAGGAGGATGTTGGCCCAGTTAATATGGGAGGTAGTGCAGAAGTCATTTTAGTGTCCTCGGGAGACAGAGAGATAGTACCCAAGACTCACATACCTAGTAATACTGAGAAGTATAGGCAGTGGGTCACCATCAATGGGCAGAGGGTGGAGACTCTAAGAGACACAGGAGCCAGTATGACTACTGTCAGGTGTCATCTGGTGTCCTCATAGCAGATACTTCCCAATCTAGTCCATCAGGTCAATACTGCTGACAACCATGAGAGTCACTACCCAATGTCTCTGGTTCCCTTTGAGCTGGGGGTCTCATGTTTCTTGAAGGTAACTGTGAGTCAAGCCATGCCTGTGGACTGTTTGATATGTAATGATGAGGAGCACACCATCTGGAAGGAGGTGGGGCTCTAGCCACACTTGGAGATGCTAGGTTTGCCTGAGTGAGTGTGTCCGACCACACGGTCCATGGCCTCCCAAGAGCAAAATCCCAAGATCCTGGAACCTGGAACAATAGTCCAGGTACCTGCCAAGAAGAGGAGGGTCAAGGGGCACGGTAAACTGGCTCCAGAGATTCGAATGGTCCAGGAGGAGGCAGAACCTGAAGAGGAAGAGTTGCTGCCCAGAGACACCTATCTGAACTGGCTGGTTGGCAAGCTGAAGGAGGCCCTTCTTGGGCAGAGTCCTGTGATCCCCGAGTGTACAGTGTCTTCCTACTAGGACTGGCTCATGATGTACCCCTGGCAGGACATCTGGGGCAGACCAAGACCTCTGAAAGGCTATTCACCCAGTTTTTTGGGCCCAGGATGAGAATTATCCCAGATGCGTTCTGTAGGTCCCGTCCTACTTGCCAGGCCAGTGGGTAGATATGGGAAAGCAGAAGGCTCCCCTGGTTCCCCTTTCTGTTGTTGGCACCCCTCTTTGAAAGGGTAGGCATTGATAGTGTAGAGCCTCTGGACCCCAAGACAGCCTTGGGCAAAAGGTTTATCCTGGTCTTGGAGGACCATTCCATCCAGTACCTAGAAACCAACCCTCTGATAACAGTGACTGTACTCGCTGTGGCCAGGGCACTTATGGGGATAATTACCCGAGTGAGTCTCCCCAAGGAGGTGGTGTCTAACCGAAGAACCAACTTTATCTGCATACATGAAGTCACTGTGGGACAAGTATGGATTATCCTACAAGTTCTCCACTCCATATCATACCCAAACTAATGGGCCTATTTAGAGATTCAACAAGACACTGAAAAGCATGATCATGGGCCAATCAGTGCCCTTGAGGCAGAAGTGGGATGTCTTCTTACCATGCCTGTTGTTTGCTTATCGGGAGGTGCTTCAGAAGGGAGCTTGGTTTAGCCCCTTCGAAGTTTGTTTGCCACACTGTCAGAGGTCCTCTCAGCCTTGTGAAGAAAGGGTCGGAGCAAACTCCCAAGGAACTCCCCCCCAAAACAAATGTTGGCTCTATGATCCCAGATGTAGCGGTGCTGGAAGACTGCCACAGAGAACTTAGCAGCCAGCCAGGAATTCATGAAAATCTGGTATGACCAGAAGGCCACTCTGGTCAAGTTTCAACCTGGTCAGAAGGTGTGGGTGATGGAGCCATTGGAGCCCCAGGCCTTGTAGTACCAAAGGACTGGCCCATATGAGGTAAAGGAGTGCAAGGCAGAGGTCATCTACCTGCTGGACCACCAGGCCACCAGAAACCCATTAAGGGTCTTTCATGTTAACCGCGTTAAGCCACACTTTTAGAGGTCTGAGGTCACTATGCTCTTGGTGATAAATGGTGGTAAGGAGGAAGAAAGTGTACCACTATGGGATCTCCTCTCCTCAAAAGAGCACAATGGATCAGTAGAGGGAGTGAACCTCTTCTTCTCTCTGATCCCTCCACAGGAGACAGACTGCTACCAGCTGTTGCAACTGTTCTCCTCCCTGTTGTAAGTAACCCCTGGGCTCACCCATTGGTGTACCTATGACATTAACACAGGGAATTGTATACCTGTGAAAAATAGGATGTACATGCTATCTGACAAAATGAGGGCCAGCATCAAGTAAGAAGTGTTGAAGATGCTGGAGCTAGGGGTGATTGGGCGCTCCAATAGCCCTTGATTCAGCCTAGTGGTGTCAGTGCCCAAAGCCACCACCCCGGGCACCACCCCAGAACTTCAGTTCTTTGTGGATTATAGAGGGCTCAATTCAGTCACCAAGACTGATGCACACCCCATCCCCTGAACTGTTGAGCTCATAGATCGGTTGGGAGCTGCCAAGTTCCTGAGTACTTTTTATTTGACATCAGGGTAATGTCGTATTGCCTTAACCGAGAAGGCCAAGAAGTGGTCTGCATTCTTTTCCCCAGAGAGTCACTTCCAGTTCAGGGTGATGCCTTTTGGGGTAAAGAATGCCCCTGCTACCTTCCAGAGACTGGTCATTCGATCCTGGCTGGAGGATTTCAATGCCACCTATTTAATGGCATCGCGATTTTCAGATCCAACTGGGAGAACCAGCTGGACCACCTCTGCCATTTTTTTTAGGCCCTGCAGAAGGCAGGCCTGACTATCATGACCTTAAGTACCAGATAGGGCAGGGTTCTGTGGTCTACCTCGGTCACCAAGTCGGGGGGCAAGGTGCAGCCCGCAACCCAAAATTCAGATCATCCTAACTTGGGAGCCCCACAAGACCCAGACAGAGGTGAGGGCTTCCTGGTCCTCACAGCTACTACAGAGGATTTGCTAAGAGTTATGGCACCAGTGTTTCCCTCTTGACTGAGCTGACTTCTAAAAAGCAGCCCTAGAAGGTGATCCGGACAGGGGTGTGCCAGAAAGCATTCAACACCTTAAAAGAAGCTGTGTGCACAACACCAGTGCTCAAGCCACCTGACTTCTCTGACGAATTCACCTTCCAAACAGATACCTCAGAGCATGGCATAGGGGCTGTGCTCTCACAGCTAAATGAAGAGGGCCTAGACTAACATGTAGACCAATCACACAGAAGGGGGCCCCTAATCAGATAAGTAGGCAGGGGAAGCAGGGGAAAGCAAAGTAATACTCACAGACAAAAACCCCACTGCCTAACAGCTTATTCTAATAGTGCTAATCGTCACTGATATTTTTGAACAGACAAAAGTAACTATCACCCCACAGAGAAGCACACAAATTCAGAGAAGCATGTTTAAATGGGGAAACAAAGTCAACAGATATATTGAAAATCAATTACATCAAGTTTATTATGTTAAATCACATGATACATGATAATGAGAAATAAATAACGAAAACAAATACGAATAAACCAGGCACAACCAGTATATTAACACACAACCATTCAATCAAACCAAAGCATACTCATTCATTCCCATATATCCTAAAATGCACACAAATCAAACGAGACAAACTAAAACAATGACATCTGGTAAAGAGTCCACCCTCCAACAGAAAAGTTGACAATATTAGAAGGCCACAAAATCCTGGGTCACTAGGTAGTGGCGTCAACACAATATTTTTTCATCAGTTAGATCAACATTTTAATATCATTGATTAACACAAAAATTAGATGTCATGAATGAACAATTTTGGAGAGAGGCAAGGGAAAACAAGAACTCCAGCGCCGACGCGCGTTTCGGTGTGTGACCCCAATATTGGGTCTCACCTTCTTCAGGGTGCAGTATGAAGGTAGACAAACAGGGAAGCGCCTGGGGAAAGGTAAAAACAACAATACATGTATAGATTCACTGGAAATGAATAGATAAACTAATAAATGCTAAAGAGAGAGTGATACAAGGGGGAAGGTACGATCATAATACAAAAAAGTCAAAAGAGTTTTTTTTAAATTGGGAGACGTGACACCAACATGGGGTCGATAGAGATTAAAAGGTACAAAGCAGAGTGCAAAAAAAGCAAACACCTAGGGAGTGTGAAGATACCATGCATTCACATCCTTGAGTCTCTATATCTTTCACATAGTGATGCCAGAGAGAAAGTGTAATATAGAGTGAATGTTAGGCCCTGTCACCATAATCCCAGCATGTGAGTTAGTCTCAAAGAGGCGAGGCACTTCACTCTACCTGGATTAAAACAGACAGGGATCACATCCGCGTTGGGAAAATTGGAGTAAGAATCTGGAAAGCAGTGGGATGGACCGGTATTCTGTAGATGGTAGCAAAAGGAGAGAGGCACACAAATTATATGTGTGTTCCTCGCAGGTAGAAAGTCCAATCGGGCCGAGTCCCATTCCGACACAAGGGTAAACCTAACAGCACAGGGATGTGATCTTACCTTGAAAAAGGATAAGTTCCATAGGCGAGACCCACAAGTTAAAGAGAGATGGTCAGGGGTGTGGGATCGCCAGGTGAACTCCTAGGAGATCAAACGGGGGACCAAAGTCAGGCCGGGTACTTCCGTAGGGGCCAGCTACCGAGGAAAGATGATCCTGTTCAAATGGTTTAGAAGCCTGAAAAAGAAGAGGGGGGGTTAACTCTCCTGATGAAAAAAAGTCCAGGCTTGGCAGAAAGCATACTGTACGGGTGGGACAGCTCGGAAGAGGTATGGGGTACGAGGAATATGGACACGGTGGCCCGGAGACTAAAAACTTAAGGGTCGGACTAAGGGCAAATAGGTAAAGCCAAGCACGGCTGGCTTACTGGCCCCATTAGAGGCCCGTGAATGAAAGCTTGCTAGGGCTCTCAATGGGTGGGGCTTCCTGTGGGTTAAACACGGATATTGAGTAAGGCTCAAGAGGTAAACTCCCTGGAGAGACTGCTCCCGGGAATCCGAACTCAGGGAATCAGCCAAACTGATCGATGTAAGTCAGAGGAAATGATAAGACAAGGAGCGGCCATTCACTTACCAGATGGCAGTAGCAAGATGAGCCTATCCTATGGACGCATGCAGATAGTCAGCGTGAAGTCAAAAAGGGACCCCCCATCAGGAGATAGCCGTTGATGGATCCTTCCAGCACTAAATAGCGTTCTGACCGGGAGGGAAGCAAGCAACGTCGTCCCGTGAAGGCGTGCGTGAATACACGCCCACAGCTCCTGAGAGCAGGAAAAAAGATCAAGAAAGGCGTCCCCGGGTGGGCGCCATCTTGGAGTGGAATCAACGAAAGCAAATGGGGATCCCTGCAGAGTAGAATGAGATAGAGTGAAACCAGACAAACCAAAGGCCATCCGGTAAGAGAAAAAAAGAAAAAAAAACGGGCAAGTGACAGCTCAGATGGCCCAAAATGGAACAGAGAAAAATGAATACAGTTTAAAGTCCAAGGATGGGAATAAGAGCATCCTGAATGGGGGGCTTCCTATATACTACAGTGCCCGATAGCGAGGGCTACTGGACAACCAAGTGCTGGGTGGGGATACAGTGCCCAGAACATGACGATATTCCTCACGTGACCCCCAAAGGGATGGATGGGGAGTGGGGGAGGGGAGGGGGGTGCCGGGGGGCGAGCAAGAGCCTCCTCTTGTGCGAGCAGAGAGGTGGGAGGTGCCGCTGCCACGACATGGTAAAAGCTGAGTGAGGAGAGGAAGAAGGGGAAGCAAACTGGGCCCATAGGTGAGGGTCGCAAGACACGGCGTAAAAAACCCAGGGGGGCATAGAATTTGGCATCTGAAGGGGTGAACAGGTGGAACGGCCAAGGTTCCCACCCGGTGAGGGGGTCCAGGGAGACAAACGGGTCACAGGATTATTCAAGGATCGCATTCTCCCATGAGATGAGTTAATTCAACCCTTTTTCCTGGGTTTGCAGAGTAAAAATCAAAAACACATCCCGTTTCCTACGGATGGCAGTAGTATCCCTGCCTTGTTGAGGTATGATTTTTTCCAGGATGGACCACCTCAGATCAGTCTCTGTGTGTTTTGCTTCCTTCCAATGGTTAACTAGTGGTGCAGATTGTTTGGCTATCCGGATGTTGGATTAATGCTCGCCAATTCTCTTCCTACACTCGCGTCCTGTTTCTCCAACATAGGCCAGATCACACGGACACAGAATGATGTACACAATGTTGGACGACCGGCAGTTGGTCATCTCTTTGAGGAACACGGTTCTGTCGTTTATCCTTAGATAGTCAGCCACAATAGCATGAGGGCAAGCGTGGCAAGTGCCACATTTGTGGTTGCCTTTGACAGGGTCGCCCCCCATGATGGATTTTTGACGAAAATCCTCACTGTCTGTTTGCTTCACCCTGTCTAAAAGGTTTCGGAGGTTTTTGTTTCTTTTAAAGGCATAAAGTGGTCTGGGCAGTTTGGGTTCATTTTCACTGATGTTCAGTAGGTGCCATTGCGAGTTGATAATTTGGCGCACTTTATTGTCAATGTTGGAATGTTTCATCACACAGACAAGTTTATCTGGCTGCTCTTTGTGTTAGCTCTGAACATGCTCTCACGGTCATTATATCTTGCTCTCTTGAGAGAGTTTTTGATGAGTTTGATGAGATATCCTCGCATGGCGAGTTTAGCTTTAAGAATCTCGGCCTGGGTCATGAAGTCCATGATGGTGGTACAATTTCTTCTTAGGTGTAGGAACTGGCTAAATGGAATTCTATCCTTCTGGCACCGAGGGTGGAAACTACTAAAATGTAGTAGCATGTTTCTGGCTGTGGGTTTGGTGTATAATGATACCAACAGGTTGGAATTGTGGTGTTCTACCCAGACATCCAGGAATTCCACTTTGACGTTGCTAGTGTGTGCGGTGAATTTCAGATTGGAATCACACGCGTTGATCCATAGGATGAACTCAGCCAGGGTTTCCTGGTCACCCCACCAGATGAAAAAAATATCATCAATGAAGCGTGACCAATAGAAAACATTTTCCAAGAATGGAGCCATTTCATTGTAGATATGGTGAACTTCAAAAAGGCCCATATACAAGCAGGCAACACTGGGGGCACATGCGGCCCCCATGCTAACTCCCTGTATTTGATGAAAAAGGGCGCAGTTAAATTCAAAGAATTTTTCACTCAGGGCCAGGTCCAGACATTCCAAGATAAACGTAGAGTTGGTACAATCTGGCTCTGGCGCTAAGACTTCTCCTATGACCCTCATGGCTTCCTTTTGAGGAATATTAGTATAGAGGGCCTCCAAGTCCATGGTGACTAGGACTTCCCTTTGGTCGTTAAAGGGGAGGCCCTCTATCTTCGAGATAAAGTGTCCGGTGTCTTTCACGAAGTTTTTGGACAATAGGCTTGAGGATCCGATCAACATATTTGGATAAGGGTTCGGTGGCTGCCGCAATGGTGGAAACGATTGGTCTTAGGGGGGTTGTTTTTCATCCTTGTGGGTCTTTGGGACACCATATATGACAGGTATACGGGTATGTTCAGGGGTGAGGAATTCGGCCTCTTTTTTGCAGATGGTGCCATTACTGATAGTTCATTCCACAATATGGACAATCCTATGTTTAAGACTGGGTTCCGGATTGTTACTGATCTTTTTATAGTGCTTCTGTGATCCCAGTAGTTCATACATTTTTTCAACATACTGTGTTGTGCCAAAAATCACAATACCTCCCCCTTATCACAGGGCTTGATGGTAAGCCGGTTATTGTCTTTAAGGGAATGAGGGGCTGTGTTCTCTTCTTTAGACATATTAAAGGGAAATTTTGGAAAAAATCTAGTGGCTTTGAGAATTTTACACATCACTGCCTTTTCAAAGATCTCCACCTCAGGCCCGAGAAGATCTAAACTCGGAATGAAGTTAGACAGAGGTTTCAATCCAGAGGAGTTAGCTTCCAGTGCGGTGGGTCTAGTTTGAAAAAACTTTTTAAATCTGATCCTTCGAAAGAAGGAAAACAGGTCCTTGGTGAGTTCGAACCTGGTACGGGTAGAGGTGGGAACAAACGATAAACCCCTGGAGAGGAGTGTGACAGTATTAGTGTCAACACTATCAGAGGATAAATTAAATACTGGAATGGAATCGAAATTTGCCTAACATAGTAACGGTAAGTTTCAATTCTATTAAGGACACGGAGGCTCCGATTATGCTTTTCTTCCTTCGCTTTATTCATTACATAAAACCACAGCAGCCAGAAAAGCAATATAAATGATTTTTTCTCCAACAACATAGAGAAAAACTATCATTTCATCAAGAAAAAACGAACAAAGTCTGCATTAGAAACTCCAAATCCCATAAGTCCATAGGAGAATGTTACATCGCAAGTCCTTCTACAGTGTCCATGCAGGGTAGATAGTGCCTCCATTTTGTATGACCCTCCTCTTTCTTCGCGTGAGTCACGCCAAATTGTTACTGATCCTGTTTTGAACCGTCATTCCCTGAAACATAAAGAAACAACGTGAGATTACTCGATACTAAAACATTGTAGCGCAATCTCGAAAATCATTGCAAATGAGCGAACGGATACTGTAATTGACAAAAGGCAATATACCAATAAAAACTCTGAAAACCTGGTTACTTACGTAGCTACGGGTGGGTTCGCACTAGACCGTGCACTGGGAGGGATAATCCTCGCCTCCGTGTCCTTAATAGAATTGAAACTTACCGTTACTATGCTAGGCAAATTTCGGTTCTATGTCAGGACCGGAGGCTCCGATTATGCTAGTTCAAACCTTACTTACCACTAACTGAGCAACGTCCACAACCGGTTTGAAATAAAACCGCTTAAAGGTGGAATCCGAGGACCAATCCGCAGCGCGCATCAAGTCCTCCAAACGGGCTCCCAGGGAAAAAGCTTTAGAAGCCATTGCACCCCTGGCTGAATGAGCTCCGAACTGTTTTGTGTCAATACCCGCCTCTTGCATGACCCACCGCACCCACCTGGCTATAGTGGGCGAGGAGACTGCTTTGTGCGGTTTTCTTAAGGCAATAAGAAGCTGGTGCTCGCCCGGAGGGCGAAATTCAAGTGTCATATCCTCATACTCTTTGAGGCAGTTCACAACACACAGTTTGGGGTCATCTGAAAAGGCTGAATACAAAATCGTTCTCGAAGATGACTTAGTACGACGACCCACCGTAAATGTCACCCCATCTGGAGAAAAAACTCTTGCTGAGATGTCCAGCGCCCGGACGTCTGACACTCTGCGGCAAGAAACCAGGCATAGCAGCACGGCCAACTTGGCCGAAATTTCCTTCAATGAAAGATACTTGTTGGATTGCCAAGAAAGGAAGAGATTCAGAACCAGATTGACGTCACACAGGACAGAATAGCGTGGCTCCGGGGGTAATGAAAGCCGAATACCCCTCAGGAGCCTGCAGACAAAAGGATGCTCCCCAATAGGGGCTCCCTCGACCGGACAATGAGCTGCCGAGATTGCGGAACGCACCGCGTTAATGGAACGATACGCCAGGCCATCTGTTGCCAATTCTGCTAGGAAGTTCAGAACGGGAACGACGCCTGCGACCATGGGATCCAAATCCTGTCGAAGACACCAACGCATCCACTTAGTCCAGGCGGAGCGATAGCGCTTCGAGGTGCTGTCTGCCCAGGCTTTGGATAAGACGGCTTCAGCCGGTCTCAAAGTCCTAGGAGCGACTAGCGTCACCGGAAAGCCGCCATGCCATGAGGCGGAGAGAACCCTGGGTGATGAGGTGATGTTGCTCCTCGTCCGGATTCAGAAGGAGATGAGGAAACAGGGGGAGTAGGATTGGAGAATCCCAAGAAAGTTCCAGAAGAACTGGAAACCTCCAATACGGAGTCACCACCACCACCTCTGCTCTCTGTTGTCGGATCCGGGCCGTCGTCCGCACCACCATCGAGAAGGGGGGAAAGGCATAACCCTTCTCCTGACTCCACTCCTGGAGGAATGCATCCGTTGCCTCCGCGAGAGGATCCGGTCTCCAGCTGAAAAAACGTGGGAGTTGGTGGTCCAGACGGGACGCGAACAGATCCACCGAAAACAGCCCCCTTAGGCTGTGCAACCACTGGAAGACATGAAAGTCCAACTTCCACTGGCTGGAATCCCTCAGGTGCCTGGAGTGCCAATCTGCCACTTGGTTGGCTTGACCCGGCAGATACTCCGCTGTCACAGATACGTGATGAGCCAGGCAATAGTCCCAAAACTCCTTCGCCATGTTCGCTAGGGCTCGGGAACGAGGGCCTCCCAGGTGGTTGACGTAGCGAACCGCCGAGACATTGTCCATTTTTAACAGGACACATGAACGCACCTTGTCTCTGGTCCAGCATCGGACTGCGAACTACCCCGCCAGGAGCTCTAAGCAATTGATGTGCAACTGCTGCTCGCCTAATGACCAGGCGCCTCCGGTGGAGAACTCCCCGCAATGGGCGCCCCACCCCGACCTGCTGGCGTCGGATTCTATAACTAGGTCCGGGACCGACCCGAAGATCGCCCGGCCGTTCCAGGCATCCATGTGGGTGAGCCACCAAGACATTTCCTCTTTTACCTCTTCCGAGAGGGGAACCATCTGGTCGTATGACAGGCCTCTCCTGAGATGATGTGCCTTTAGGCGTTGCAGGGCTCGGTAGTGAAGGGGCCCCGGGAAGATTACCTGGATGAACGAGGAGAGAAGGCCCACCACCCGGGCAATCTGCCGGAGAGAGGTATGAGCTTTTGAGATGGTCTGCCTCAACTTGTGCCGAATCTTGGCCATCTTCCGGGATGGCAGACTTAGGGAAGAACGGAGTGAATCCACGACAAACCCGAGGAACACTACACTCTGAGCCGGGACGAGGACTGACTTGTCTCCGTTGATGACAAAGCCCAACCCCTGCCTGTTGTAATTGCAGGATCAACTTCCTGGGACATTGCGCCATAAGTAAAATATCGTCCAGGTAAACAATCATCCGAATACCTTGGCTCCTTAGGAACTCCACCGCCGGGTGGAGTACCTTCGTGAAGCACCAAGGTGCCGATGAAAGTCCGAACGGAAGGGCGGTAAATTCGTAAACCTGACTTTTCCAGCAAAATTGGAGGAACCGCTGATGCGGAGGATGGATGGGAACTACTAGATAAGCATCCTTGAGGTCCAAACGGACCATCCAATCGCCCGGGTGAATCCCCTCCATTTTGAAATGCCGATAAACCAACCACCCGTTGAATTCCTTGAGGTTGATTACCGGCCGTCGCCCCCCATCGGTTTTGTCCACCAAAAAAATGTTGCTGAGGAAACCGTTGGATGCAGAGCTGAGCGACAAATGGCCCTTTTGCGGAACAGCTCGGCCACCTCTTCGTCGACCAGCTGCGCATCCGCCACGGAAATGGTGATGGGGTGTGGAAAGCCTTCTTGACGGGGAAGATCGTAAAATTCGATATGAAACCCCCGGACGGTTTGCAAAACCCAAGCATCTGTTGTAATCTGTGCCCAAGCACTCTGGAAAGCCGCTAGCCGGCCCCCGATACAAACCTGTGTTGCAGGTATGACACTTACCGTTGGCTCCACTGCTGCCGGAGTTGTTTTTGAAGCCACCCCGGCCTCGGAACCGCTGGCCTCTGGTAGGATAGAAATTGGTGTAATTCGCGGTGGTGTTATACTGCCCCCGCCCGGAGCCTTGCCCCTTACCAGGATGTTGTTGTCCACAATGGCCGGTCACGCGGCCCCTACCACAACCGGCCCCTTGGGAGAAACGTGGCTGGAAAACGCTCTTGATGTTGGACTGGGCCTTGTCCAACGAGGTAAATGTGGCCACAAATTTCCCCAGCTCCTTGACGAAGGGGTCGCCACAGAGGCCCCCTTGTGCCACTGCCCCTGCCTACGAGGAGGCCAAATCGCCTAATTTAGGATCTAACTTGATGAGAAGAGAGCGCCGCCGTTCTGTCGATAGGGCGCAATTGGCGTTACCTAGAAATATTATCGCCCCCTGGGCCCAATTCGACAGAACGTCGAGGGATATGGTGGAACACATAACTTTCGCCTCTTCCGCCATATCCAGAATTTTTGTTAGGGGCCCTATTGCATCCAGGAGCTTATCCTGACAGGAGCGCCAGGAACGGTCAGTGCCCTTACGGGGGTCCTTCATGTACTTGGCCAGGAAGGTGGCCATCTTGGAATCAAGTTTCGGGGTAAAGGTTACCTTCCCCTCTAGAGTGGGACGCGGACACTCTGCCCTCAAACACCCCCTGGCCTCCTTCTCTAGGGGCTTGCGGAGGCAGCCCGCCACAAACTTGGCCACCTTGTCCCCAGGCGTCCAGGCTGCGGACCGCGGATTAATTATTTCCTCCGGATCCAGCATGCCCGTACTATCCTGCGGCAATGCGGCGGAAGAACTGGTCGGGCGCCAAGACCGCGACGACCCTTCCTCGTCCAGCTGGTGAACCCCCGTCAGGAGACGGGAAGGCCGGCGGAGGACAGGCAATAGGCTCTGGGGCCGGAAGAGGTGTCAAGGAGGGGACAACCGCTTTAGCCAAAAAAGTGCTCCTGAGGCGCTCAAAAGCATCCTTGTCCACCCCCTGTGCCTCTTCAGGGCCGCCCTCAGTGCAGCACTTCTTCGTGGGCGGGGGACCCTCCCCAGTGCTAGCAGGGACCAGGGTCCAGAAGTGGGCTTGCGCCAGTTTGGCGCACTCCACGACAATGCGATTCGATAGGCACTCCTCCATAGGACCTACAACGTCATTTACACATCTGTAAATGGAGTCGTCCACAGCATCCAAGAAATTATCGTCATAAGGAAGGTACTGTTGTACTTCTTTCTCTTCATAATAATCACCCTGTTCCATGGTACCAGACAATGGTGTGGAAATACCCAACTAAATGTAAAATTTAAAGGGGACCAAACAGGCTAACCACAGAAGGATCAGAGGTGGTAACCTCAAATTTTTTACTAGTCTGGTGATGCCAGAACAAATGTGGGCAGACCGGAGGACTGCAGAGCTTTGGGGCGGGATAAAAACCGCTATTGAGGTGGCACGGGCCTCAGGTGCGCGCAGGCCCTCAGCGAACTGACAGGGCCCGAAACCGCCACCCGGCGCGCACTTACCAAGTGTGAACTAATGCGAATTAGGTGATCGTGCACAAAACCTGCCCGCAGGCGATTCACGCGGCAGAGCCGCAATACGGGCCCCCAGCAGGGCGTGTAAACAAGAATTAGGGGAAATATACAACCCCGCAGGGCGTCTCAGTGTGGCGGCGGGGGAACAAGGCTCACGGCAATGCAGGTCGTGCAGCGCGGCTCCTCATCTGAGGAGACCGCGCCGCGAGACACGCAATCTCCCCCTAGCGGTGTCTAGAAACACCGCGGGAAAATGGAAGGCGGTCGCGTAAGGAGCGAAAACGCTCCCGCGGCCGCAAGGAATCTGTGAAAGAAACCCGACAAGCAAACAAGTCGCAATAAACATCAAGCAATTACATGCAAGGTTATATTATAATAAAGACAAAACAACTTAACTGGCTGCGAAACAGAGAAGAAAGAGGAGGGTCATACAAAATGGAGGAGCTATCTACCCTGCATGGACACTGTAGAAGGACTTGCAATGTAACATTCTCCTATGGACTTATGGGATTTGGAGTTTCTAATGCAGACTTTGTTCATTTTTTCTTGATGAAATGATAGTTTTTCTCTATGTTGTTGGTGAAAAAATCATTTATATTGCTTTTCTGGCTGCTGTGGTTTTATGTAATGAATAAAGCTAAGGAAGAAAACCATAATCGGAGCCTCCGGTCCTGACATAGAATTTAAGTTCTCCAGTACTGTTGAGTGCGGGTCTGAAGATATTTTTGAGGTTGTTGCTGCTCTTGATAATATCCTCTCTGTTGTTGATTTCAAAATCTCGGGCGGTAGTTGCCCCATCTGTTCCCTAAAAAACGGTTATTTGTGGGAGGTCTGTCGTATAATTCCTGTCTGGACTGATAGTTGTGGGTTTGATGTGAGGGGCCCTCACTGTCTGAATCGGTGGTGTCTGAGAAGGTGGTCACACGTCTGTTTCCCCAGTTGGATGGTCCCTGACCCGATGTGTTCTCACTGTTAGGTGTATAGAAATTCTCTGTGAGATATGGGTAGGTGCGTTCCTGAGAGAACAATCGAATGTCTTTTCTCAGTTTCTCACTTTTTCTTTTGAGGAGATATTCGCAAAAAGAATCCAACTCAAAGTTAATTTCCTCTAGTTTCTTCTTGCCCTCCTCTAAGCTGTTGTTCTGTTTCAATTTTTCCTCTAACTCCTGGATTTCCTTGTTTCAAATAGAGACCACTTCTCTGGCTGTCTCTATTATCAGGATCATCCAGTCCCTAGAACATCTGTTAGAGATAAGGGCCCACTTTTCTAGGAACTATCTAATTTCAATAAATAGGCCAGGTATATTTCTCACCCTGAGGCCAATCGGGATGATGCCAGCCTTCAAGTATTCTAACATAAAGTTAGTGTGCGAATCGGTTCGTTTCGATTTCTTTTTCAAAATGAGTAACTTTATCCATTCCTCATTGAGGCAACTTTTCTGTTGGAGGGTGGACTATTTACCAGATGTCATTGTTTTAGTTTGTCTCGTTTGATTTGTGTGCATTTTAGGATATATGGGAATGAATGAGTATGCTTTGGTTTGATTGAATTGTTGTGTGGTAATATACTGGTTGTGCCTGGTTTATTCGTATTTGTTTTCGTTATTTATTTCTCATTATCATGTCTCGTGATTTAACATAATAAACTTGATGTAATTGATTTTCAATATATCTGTTGACTTTGTTTCGCCATTTAAACATGCTTCTCTGAATTTGTGTGCTTCTCTGTGGGGGATAGGTACTTTTGTCTGTTCATAAATATCAGTGACGATTAGCACTATTAGAATAAGCTGTTAGGCAGTGGGGTTTTTGTCTGTGAGTATTACTAGACCAACATGTAGCCTTCATGTTATGGTATGTTATGTTATGTTATGTCGATCTGAATAGTGTGTCTTATCACTCAATATTGTATCTAGGCACTGGAGCAGGAGTAGAGGTGTGGGAGTTAGGGTGAAGAGAGTCATCTTAGGAGAATTAGTTGAAGTGCCAGGTATTCAGCTTATTGCGCAATTCAGGAAGTTAGGCAGAAACTTTGATGTGTAGAGGGAGGTCATTCCAGGATTTGGGTGTGATATAGGAGAATGTTAGACCTCTCATTCTACTTTTGTGGATACGGGTGTGTGTGTGAGTGAGAGTGATGGTGAACTGGTGGGTTGGTGGAAGTTAAGGTAGGTGTTAAGGTATGTTTATCCTATGTTGTGAGGTGCCTTGTATGAGTGCATGAGGAGTTTGAATTGGCACCATTTATGTATGGGGAGCCAGTAGAACTCTCTGAGATGTGAAGTGATGGGATGCATGGTAGGAGGTCTAGGATAAGTCTTGCTGCAGCGTTCTGGATGGTCTGGAGTCGGTGGAGGAGGTGGTTGGAGATTTCTGCTTAGAGTGTATTGCCCTAGTCTAATCTACTTGTGATGAGAGCTTGTGTGACGGTACATCTGGTATTCTAGGATATCCATTTGAAGGTCTTGTGGATCATGCAGAGTATATGGAAGCAGGAAGAGCTGACTGCGTTGAACTGTGCTATCATGTTGGGTTTGCCATTGAGGATGATTCCCAGGTCCTTGCGTGGCTGGTTGGTGTGTGTCCAAGCTCTGGTGGCCCCCAGGTAGAGTCTCAGGGGGAATTCATGTTCTCAAAGATCAAAACTTCCATCTTGTCGTAGTTGACCTTCAGGCAATTGGATTTCATCCAGTCTGCTATGTTGATCAAGCAGTCGGAGAAGTTGGTTCTGGTGGTGGTGGACTTGTCGGACAAAAATAGGAGCATTTGAGTAGGTTGTGGAGTTAGAGGTGGTTGGAGAGTTGTTTGTTGATTGCCTTTGCCATCACCTTGGCTATGTCCTGGAGCAGGGAGATGGGTCAGAAGTTGCTCAGCTCATTGTGGTTGGCCGATGGTTTTTGAGGAAGGCGTTGACTGCTGTATGTTTCCAGTATTCAGGGAAGGTGGCTGATCTGATATAAGAGTTGATGTGCGTGAGGATTTTGCTGATCTGTTTTCATCCCATGTTATGATGGGGTAGGGGTCCATTGGGGCCCCTGAATGGGCTGTTTAGATGATTGCTGTGTTTTCCAGCTGGTTAGGTGTGTGTCTTGGTTGGCGGTGGGCAGGTTGGTGATGAGATTTTTAAGGTTGGGTTGTTGTTCGAAGTTGCTGTAGATCCTTTTGATTTTGCATTGAAAGAAGTTGGATAGATTGTCGCAGAATTCCTGTTATGGTATGATGGTGTTGGCTGGGGTGGTGAACTCATTAACTATTGAGAAGATCTCTTTGCAGCTGTTGGAGCTTGCCTCTATATGTTCGGTTAGGGCTCTTCTTTTAGATCTCCCAGGAGATGGTGTTAGTGCCTGAGTGCAGCCTTGTAGGTGGTTCTGGTGTTGACTTCATGTTTGGATCTCCATTTTCTTTACAGCCGTTTGAAGTGGCGTTTGGATTCCTGGAGGTCATCCATATACCAGTTACCCTGTTTTTTGGTTCTGCTTTTTCTGTGAAGTTTGATGGGTGCGAGTGAATGTGCACAGTTCTTGATCCATTGGTTGAAGTTGGTAATGTCCTTGTCTAGGTTATCAGTTGTGTCGGTTGGTCCATTTCAAGGGCGTTGTCACAGTTTGCCCCTGTTATTCTGTTCCAGTTCCAGCCGGACAGGTTGGTGCTTTGATTTGATTTGATTGGTATATTTATAAAGCGCACGAATGCCCGGGGGCGTCTTGGCGCTGGAGTCAGTAGAGCCGAATGATTGCTGATATGGTAAATATGCTGAATTAACAAGCAAAAAGCCAGGTTTTTAAGGCTTTGGCTTGTGATGCAAGGATCTGGAAGTGAATGAGGGAGTGGTCGGTCCATGTATGCAGTGAGGCAGTGTTGTACTTAATTTTGTTGCCATTGGTGAAGATTGGATCCAGAGTGTGTCCTGCGATGTGTGTTGGATCTGTGATGAGCTGGGAGAGTCCGATATTGTTCAGGCTCTCGTGGAGGTCTGTGGAGCAGGGAACAGTGGGGTCCTCAAGGTACAAATTGAGGTCGCTGAGTAGTATAAAGTCCTTGGAGTTGATGGTGAAGGGAGCAATGAAGTCTGTGATGAGGTTGCTGAAGTTGGTTTGTGGTCCATGTGGTCTGTAGTCTAGAGTTCCTTTCAGGGCGAAGTGGTAATTTGTTTGTAGGCTGAAGAGCATATGTTATATAAAGAGGGTGCCTAAATCCTTGGTTGTGGCACATTTGATGGTGTCTTTGTATGTAATTGCGAGTCCTCTTCCTGGTTTGTAAAGGCGGTCTTGGCATGCAATTTTGTAGCCTGCTGGGATGGTCACAGCGATGTCGGGTTCAAACAGGTCTCCATGAGGAAGAGGAGGTCTGGCACGCTGTTGCTGAGGGGATCCCAGATTTCAGTGGCGTGTTTGCTGGACAATCAGGTGTTGAGGAGCATGCATGCAAGCGTTTGCTGAGATTCTGGTGTGGAGTGTTCTGTGGTGATAGTCATGTGGGCGGTGGATGTGTAGGGCTATGGGGGACATGTGGAGGTGTGTTGTTGCAAGTAAAGTAGCAGTGAATGCAGGAGAAAGGTCCTACTGTGGAGGGTGGTGCAGTGCAACAGCAGCTGGTGGCTTGGAGTTCTGGGTCGAGTGAACAGAGGGTAGCTACTGTGTATCAGCGGGGGCTGATCGAACCAGTGGTTGTGGCGTTCTGCACAGTCCAGGAGTGAACAGGTGCAGACGGGCATGTCTTTGATGCCCCTTCTTCACACAAGCAGCGTGATCGTGCAGCAATTAGGTCCTGGGAGGGGGCAAGAGCACAGGTGGGCAGTGTGCAGGGCCAGTACGGGCAGAAAAAGACATGGGAAGAAGAAAGTAGAAGCGGGGAGCAGGTAAGAAGGGGGAAAGGTGTGAGGGAGAAAAAGCATGGGAGGGGGAGATGGGGTCTATGGGGGGCCTGAAGGGGCAAGCAGGGCAAGAGAAAAAAGAGAGAAGCTGTACAAAAGCAAAAGGAGGCTGAAATTCAAAAATGAAAGAAAGGTGCACAAGGGGGAAAAGGCCTTATGAGAGGCACAAGAGTGGAGGAAGGGGAGAACAGAAAAATGTGCAGAAGGCTGAAAAATCATGTGAGAGGTGAGAAGAGTGACACTAGAATGAGAAAAATAGTGGAAAGCACAAAAAGAAGTGAAAATATCGAGAGAGGCACTAAAGCATGAAACAGTGTGAAAAGCATGAAAAAGAGAGCATGAAAAAGCATGAGAAAGAGGGGAGAAAGTGCAAAAAGAGGGGAGAAAAAGAGAGAGAGGCCCTAAAGAGGGAGCGGACCGAAAGTGGAAGGAAGTAGAGAACAGGGACAAGAGACAGAGTGAGAGGAGGGTGAGTTAGAGGGGGAGGGAGAGGACAGAGGTGGCTGAAGGAGGAGCGAGGCAGGGGCCCCAAGGTAAAAGGCCAGGTCCGAAAGGGCCTTTTCTGGTTGTAGGACCAGGCTCAGGTAAGTGGTAGGGGAGCTGTGCCTAGGCACCTGCTCAATGGGGCCATGCAACAACTGTCATCAAGTAGGTCCTGGGAGGGGGGAGGAGTGCAGGGGTTGTAGGCGGGGCTAGTACAGGCAGAAAGAAGATGCAGGAAGCAGGTAAGCTCAGGGGGCCTGGAAGCGCAAGCAGGGTGAGAGAATAAGAGATATGGGGCACAAAAGCAAAAGGGGGCTGAATGCCAAAAATTAAAGAAAACCACACAAGTGAGAAAAGGAGTAAAGAGAAGCATAGCGGAGGAGTAGAAAGAGCAGAAGGATAAAAAAGCATTTGAGAGGCGAGACAAGAGATATTAAAATGAGAAAAAGAGAGCGGAAAGCACAAAAAGAGGAGAAAAAAGTGAGAGGCACTAAAGTGTGAAAAAGTATGAAAAAGAGAGCAGACAGCATGGGAAAAAAAAGAGTAAGAGGACAGAAATAACAAAAAGAGGTGAGAAAAGAGAAAGTAGCCCTAAAGAGAGCGAGCACAGAAAGTGGAGGGAAGTAGAGAACAGGCATGAGCGATAGCGTGAGTGAGAGAGAGAGAGAAGAAAGGTGGCAGCTGGAGGAGCAAGGCGAGGGCCTCAAGGCACAAGGCCAGGTCGGAAAGGGCCTCGACTAGTTGGAGGACCAGTCCCAGGTATATAGTAGGGGAGCTGGGCCTAGGCCCATCAGCAGGAGGTTACCACTCAGGGAACAGAGGTAGAGTGCCATAGAATGTGAAGCCTTTCCAGTGGTCTGGACACTGAAGAAGTTGAGACCATACTTGTTTGGGAATCACTACCGGGCCCAGACAGACCCCAGACCCCTCAGGTGGCTCATGCAAATGAGAGGTGAGAATCTCAAACTGTTGAAGTGGCCTATCTCCCTAAGGGGAATGGGCTTTATGGTGGAACACCATCCTGGGAATAACCACTCCAATGCTGATGGTCTCTCCAGGTTCTTCCGCCACAGTGATGAGAACTCCATGAGGGTGGGTAGTTCTCCTTACTTTCACCTGGGGGGACACATGTTGGACCTGAAACCCTTGGGTAGTGGTCCCCCAAACCTTTTGCCTTAGTCCCCCCCTTTTTTTTAAATTTGTTTTTGTTAGTTTTAGGACTCTCCATACACTACCACTGCAAGCTAGTGCTAAAGTGCTTGTGGCTCATTTAATTTACTTGTAATTCCTTGTAAATGGTAATTCATGTACACAGGGCCGTAAATTAAATACTACTAGGAGGCCTGCAGCAGTCATTGTGCCACCCATCATAGTAGGCTTTCAAAACATGCCTCAGGCCTGCCACTGCAGCCTGCACTGTAGTTTTAAACTGTCATTTTGACCTGGCAAAATAATGTTTTGGGAAGCCTTAAACCTTAATTTTTAATACATATAAGTCACCGCTAAGGTATGTCCTACCAGCTCAAAGAGCAGGGTGCATTGTCTTTAAAAAGTAGGACATGTGGATTTAAGTATTACATGTCCTGGTCTTGAAAAACTCCTAAAGTGTATGACATCATTGTTAACATCACTGATGACACACACAAACACCCACATACACACACACAGACACACACACATATATATATATATATATATATATGTATATATATATATATATCATCATCAACAACTTTATTACGATCACACAGATTCTAAAAAGTATACAGCACAGGTTTCTAAAAAATATAGACTGAAAGGTATAGATAAAAGAATATAGAATAAAAATCCATAAAAACATTAGTACAAATTCAAAGTAACAGGGCGCCCAGGACAATTGTAAACTGCATATGTGCAAAAGCAGCAGATTATCTGGCACAAATTAAGGTGCTTAGGGTTCCTACAAGCACAGCCAATAATTAACAAAATATTTTAAAAAGTTGGATAAAATTCTGGTCTGGCAAGGCTTTCCAAAACGCGGTGTCTCAACTACAAAATTTCCTACGCCTAATCCAAAGGGCATGCCAGAATCTAGCAAGACCAAATACAATAGGTTGTCTAGTATCAATACACAAAAGTCTTAGGACCCCTAAGTAATGCCCCCGGCCCACTAAGGAGCATAGCGGAAAAATCTATTTTTTCCTCAGTGACTGATAGGTCGGGCAAAAAAAGAGTAGATGGACTATGGATTCTGGACTACCTTGGCAAGTGGGACAAAAATTAACCAAATCGTTGTTGCTAGACCATTTTGAAAAAAACAATTTGGTAGGGAGTGTTTTATAGCGAAACTGCAGAAAAAGTTTCTGTGCCATCGGTGGAACAATTTCATCAATGGTTGACTCAAAGAACGGAGAACATTTGAATTTAAGAAAGACTTCGGTCAGGCTGGATACTGGAGCTGAAAGAACTTCTTTTGAAACAGAATCCCAAAACACTTCTTTCATTTTTTCTCTTGAGATTTGCCTCATGGTTTCTGGATTTGTCCAGTAGTCATCCATGTCCAATTTTGCCAGAGATTTCCGTAGGATGGTAAACCAGTTTATTGATGATGCCTTAGGAAATCTCAGGAGGTCTAACAGGTCTAAATATATATATATATGCTGCAAAACTTCGCCAAATAACATCCACTTTTCGAGGAACAGACGAATGCGGACCCAATATTCAGTGCAAGAATTTTATTGAAGCCCCTGCACCACCACCATATATATATTTTCTGAAAAAACTAAAGGTTACAGGGACGTTATAGTTATGCTCAGATTTCACTCGTAAAAAGACAGTGAAATTCAGCAGTTATAGTTACCTGAGCTAACTCTAACTTACGCCCCTGCAATGCACTGCTTATGACCCCACATATTACATCACTCATGGTATGGTAAGTGACATCACTGATGATATCTCAAATGACATCACTGATGATATCACTGACAAAAGTGCGTTTCCCAAGTTAATTCCCATAGAGACTTTACACACGCCTACAGCCCGAACCACTGGACGGAAATACATCAAATTTGGCAAAAGGATAGCTTTTGGTCCAGAAAGCATGATTTTTGTTATTTGGTGTAAATCCGTTCAGTGGTTTTTGAGATATTAAAGGAAATCCACATTTGTATATCCGTGGTTGCGGCTTCATCCGAGTCACACAAAAAAACCACCCAAAAAAAAAGGGGGCAGGGAACGAATACCCTAACCCTCTAATCTTGGTCCCAAAGCACTTTTTAAAAGAAATTCACAGTGAAAAACCCCAATATTATTGATTACCGCCGTGAATTAAAAAAAGAAAAACAAGCACGGTCTCCTGCGCTTGTTACAATAGTAGCCCCTGAGTGGGTCAGGTTCTGGGGCATGCAAAGTTTAATTTAAAAACTGGAGAGGGGAACACAGGGCCCCCCTCCAAGGGCTTAATAATGCCCCAGGGACCAAAACCTCCTAGGGCTAATATAAATATTAAGCAGGGGGCCATGCTGACCCCCCAGGCCCCGGGAACCACCACCTCCCCAGGGCTATAAATAAAAAATTATATAGGGGGGCTGCATGGACCCCCCCCCCGGGCCCCGGGGACAACCACCTTCCCGGGGCTAAAATAAACATTAAAGAGGGGATCCATGCGGACCCCCGGCAACCACTACCTCCCCAGGGTGAATTATTTTTTTTAAAAGAGGGAGGGGGGCATGTACAGCCCCAGGGACCACCTCCTCCCCGGGGCCGACCCATGCAGAGCAAAGGAGCTGTGACAGCTCCCACCAAGCGAAAGCAAACACTAACTCTGCTTCCAGCTGAGTTTTCATCTCTTTCCCTGCCTGCAACTATGCGGGCAGGGAAAGAGATGAAAGTATTGCTCCAGCGCGTAGGGAGCTGCATTTCTAACAGCTCCCTGTGTGTGAGAGCAATGCCAACTCCCGCAGGAGGTGGGGAGCCGGCTGGGACCGCAGAGGCAATCAGGCTCCCTCCGCGGTCCCCAACATCCACACTTTGTGCCCTGGGTGGGGCCAGGGCACCTAGGGAGACGTGGCTGGGCCCCGGATGATGGGGTTCCTACGGCCGAAATCAGCCCGGGGGGGCCGAGTGTCCCCGTCACCCATTGAATTTCAGCCTGGCCCCGGTGGATGGGGTCTCCAGAGCTGAAATCAGCCCAGGGAGTGGCGGCACCCTTTCCATTTTCCTTAGTAGTATGGAAAGGTCTAACCCCTTTTCCCACATTGATGGACAGCTTAATAAAAGGCCCTTGAGAGTGTTTCCAGTCGATTTTGGTGATGCATTATTGATGCAGGGGAATACGAGGACATCTCCACCAAACAAAGAAGCACTTACTCCATTTAGTTAAGGGGAAGCACCCCTGCTTGGTGGAGAATTGCCTCTTTGTAATCTCGTCGTCTTCTCTTGCTGAAGATTCACGTTATCACAGATTTGTGGATGAAAACGCTTGAGGAACATTCACATTGCAGAAATTACATGCCCTTCTTGTGGTCCTTTACACAGCTGTATTGTAGAATATGCACAGATATTTACCCAATGAGGTACCACTTACTAATTACCCAAATTAAAGTACTTCAGTTCGGTAGACGTTTTTGCTAAACGGGGGACTATTCTTGGAAAAAATGAGGTTCGATTCTGGCTCTGGGACTGATTTCACAGAAATTAAACATCAACTGGAAGCATTTACAAATATAAATGTAGCAGGTGCCCCAGTTGAAGCACCACTTCAGTAAAGCACAAATGATCCTAACTACTTGGGCTTGGCGAAGGCAAAGCCTGTGTGTTTCCTCTCATATTCCACGCTGAAAAACTATATGAAATCCTTAATGGAGGAGAATTCATCATAGATCTATTGGAGCACAATCTAATGTGCAGTGACTGTGATGAGTGATTTGTTTCTTGTCATCTCCTGCTGAGAGCAGAGGCCATGGTTCTCCTTTTAGAATACCCTAAATATGCAAATGCCCAAAATGCATAGAACCACTCACACACACACTCACTGACGTACACAGCCACTCACACAACCACACAGGCCTGCACCGACCCACTCACAGACCCACACAGGCACTCACACAAGCGCTCAGACACTCACACAGGCACTCACATGCCCACACAGGTACTCACAGACACACACGGCATTCACACACCCACTCACATGCTCAGACAGGTACTTACACAACCACTCACAGACTCACACAGACATACACACACTCACAAAGGCACTCCTAGACCCACTCACAAACATACGCAATCAATCACTCAGCCACTCTCAAAGGTGACAGGTCACAGTTAGGATTAAAAAGTAAAAATCCATAGAAATTCACTGAAAAAAACAAAGGTTGCTGGGACATTATAGTTAAGCTCAAATTTCACTGTTACAAAACCAGTGAAATTCAGCAGTTATAGTTACCTGAGCTAACTATAAGTTGTGCCCTGCAATACACTGCTGATGACCTCACATATTACTGATGACATCGTCAACAGAACCACTCACACACCCACTCACACCCCTATACAACTGCTCAAACACCCACTCAGACACCCACACAACCACTCATATACCCATTCACAGACCCATACAAGTACTCACAGAACTACTCGCTCATCCATGGAGCCACTCACATATCCACTCACTCACTCACTCACACAACCACTCACACAACCACTCTCACCCATACAGCTACTCATGCAACCAGTCACTCACACATACAGCCACTCACACACCCATACAGCTACTCACACACCAACGTATTCACCTTCACAGCCACTCACACACCCAGTCACTCACCCATACAGCCTCTCAACCCAGCCACTCACTCACCCATACAAGCACTCCCACACAACTACTTACATGCCCATTCACACATCCATAAAATCACTCTCACATCCGCTCACTCACCCATGCAGCCATTCACACAGACACTCACTCTCCAATACAGCCACTCACACACCCATACAGCCATCTATGCACCCAGTCACTCAATCATGCAACCATTCAGACACCCACTCATTTATCCCTACAGTCACTCACATCATACACCTACTCGCCCACTCATACAACCACTCACACAGCCATTCACTCACCCATTCAGCCACTGACACACCCACTCACTCACCAATACAGCCACTTGTACAGCCACTCACCCACCCACACAGCTACTCAGACATCCACTTATACACCCAAACAACCACTAACACACCCATACAGCCACTCAGACACCCACTCACACACGGATTTACACACAGTCACCCAGCTCCTCACATAATATATGTTAGAAGTAGTATTACTCATTAGTAGTACACCTAATATACTAATGTAACTTTTGTAGTAGCTTAGTATATATGTTTAACAATCATAAACTCTTAGAAAATACTTATACTCACTGGATGATGTCATTAGTGATGTCATTTGAGATGTCACCAAAGATGTCATCAGTGATGTCACTGACCATGTCATGACTGATGTAATATGTGAGGTCATAAGCAGTGAATTGCGAGGACGTAAATTATAGTTTGCTGTCAGTGAATATATATATGTATATATGTATATATATTATCTACTGGCGGTCGCCAGTAGATAGTTATAGTTAGGACCTATTTTCCATAGGAAATTCGCAATATTCTATTTCCAATAACTTTGGCGCCGGTTGACGAATGTTCGCGAAATTTTCAAAACTCATGGGGCGCTCCGGTCCGCTCCTATCCTGAAAGTTTCGGGGTGATTCGGCAAGCAGGGGCCGAGAAAAAAGGGGGGTCCCAAAACGTGTTTTCCCCATGCAATTTTCCATAGGAAACTTTAGACACGGCTACAGCCCGAACTGCTGAACGGAATTACACCAAATTTGGCAGAGAGGTAGTTCTTGGTTCAGAAAGAACCCTTTTTGTTAAATGGTGTAAATCCGTTCAGTAGTTGCTGAGAAAATCAAAAGTAAAAACACATATATATCTATGGCCGCGGAGGATCCACGCACCCTCCCGACCACGAGCTGCATGCTAATTGGCTGTCAACACTCCAAACCAGGAAGTGTTGGCAGCCATCTTGTGACTCAGTAGAACCGAGGCACAAGAAAAGAGAAAAACAGTTGCAAAAAAAAAGGAAAGGGGGCAGGGTAGAAACACCTGACCCCCTAGGCCTGCTCAGGGGGTCCCACAAGGACCCCGAGGGCCCAAAAAATTATTTTATTTATTTTTTTAAATCGGCAAAATGCGGGCCGAATCCACGGATCCGGCCGCAAAACGAAAAAAAACGATGACCTAATACCCCAACTTAAAACGCGCCACAGGGCGCGTTTGCACAGTGGTGAAGGGAGGGGGCGGGCCTCAGGTGACATGTGTGCAAACACGCCCTGTGGCGCGTTTTAAGTTGGGGAATTAATTCCCCTTGAATCCTGAGGGAGCCTGGGGGCCAACTAGCCCACCAGGTACCTCCAGTGCACGCCACAGGGCTGCATTGCAGAGAGGTGGTCCAGGCCATGCCCCTTTTACACCTCTGTGCATCACAGCTCTTTGGCGCTTACTGGAGGTACCTAGTGGGCTAGTTGGACCCAGGACCCTCAGGATTCAAGGGACTTAATCTCCCAACCTAAAATGGCAACAGGGCTTGTTTGCACACATGTCACCTCAGGCCCCCCCTCCCTTCACCACTGTGCAAACGCGCCCGGGCGCGTTTTAAGAGGAAGTTTGAATCCCCTGCCCTATTATGTACTAGGGCCTTACAGAGGAGGTCATGCTAATCACATGGGTACCCCAACGCATAGTGTTCCCTAGTGTATGTAGGTGTTTTCACTGTATTCTAAGTGTCTTTTAGCATAGCACTGGCTCTAGGCCTGGTTAGTCCGAGTCAGTTACCACCAGTACCCGTCTGAAAAAGTTGTGGGCACAGGATGATTTTGCAACAAGGCCTCTTTCTGCTCCTCTGTTGGTTCTTTCTGCACATGTCTTGTTTCTTCCTGCTCTTCTGTTGCTTCTTTCTTCATTTCTTTTGCTTCTTTCTGTGCGTTTTTTCTTCTTTCTTCACATGTCCTGCCTCTGTAGGCATAGTTAGAAACTAGCATTTAAAAACCTTTGAAATTCACTTAAAAACCATAGGTTTCAGGCACGTTATAGTTAGAAATTAGCATTTAAAAACCTTTGAAATTCACTGAAAAACCATAGGTTTCAGACACCTTATAGTTAGAAATTAGCATTTAAAAACCTTTGAAATTCACTGAAAAACCATAGGTTTCAGGCACGTTATAGTTAGAAATTAGCATTTAAAAAACCTTAGAAATTCACTGAAAAACCATAGGTTTTAGGGACAGTTATAGTTAGTTGGACATTTCACTCGTACAAAACCATAGAAATTCTCCCGTTATAGTTAGTTCAGCTAACTATAACTCGCGCCCCATAATGCACTGCTGATGACGTCACATATTACATCACTCATGACATGGTCAGTGACATCACTGATGACATCACTGATGACATCTCAAATGACATCACTGATGACATCACTGATGACATCATCCATGTGATAATTTCATGCATCTTCTCACACTCTAATATAACTTTTGATACACCCACTCTAAATTACAGACTGCCATTCTCAAAACCATTGACACTCCAACACCAATAACTACATACACACTCACTGATTCTTAGGTCTACACACACATCCACTCACTCACCCGTACAGTCACTCATACTTACGGTCACTCAGTACAGGACTATCATATGCACTCATACACCTATATAGACACTCACACACCGCAACTCATCCATAGTGGTACTCACACACCTAGTCAGTCATGGAAATAATTAATCACACTGCCATTTACTCAGATATACAGTTATACACACACCAGCTCTATTACTCATACAAATACTAGCACATTCTTAAGCTCTTATACAATCAATGATGCAAGCACACACTCATCCATACAGCCACTCTCACAATAACACACTCATTTGTAGCCAATTATGTACTCCAACACACATATATACTACTTTTCACATATGTAGTTACTCACACATGTACCACTGAGATATACATTCACTCACTAACACACCCATACACACACTCACCCACCCATACAGTCCATCACAGATGCACTCTTGAAACCATGCACCCAGTGAATCACCCACTCACACATCTATGCTCAGAGTCACACACACCCCACCCACACAAACACTCAGGCACTCATACAGATACTCAGACAACAAATCAATAAGCCATATAGACACTCATGTAGCTATTTGCAAACCCATGCAGTCGCTTACACACCAACAGACACACGGATACAGACATTCACACAGTTTACTCACTAACCCATGCATTCAGAAAGATATGTTTAATCACTCACTTATAGAGTCAGTCACGCACCTACTAAATTAACCATTCAGACACTTATACACCCACTCATTCATCAATACGCCTTTCACTATATATATTAAACATATTTAAACTTTAGAGAAACACACAGTCACTGGATGATGTCATCAGTGATGTCATCAGTGATGTCACTGACCATGTCATGAGTGATGTAATATGTGACGTCATCAGCAGTGCATTGCGAGGCGCGAGTTATAGTTAGCTGAACTAACTATAACGGGGGAATTTCTATGGTTTTGTAAGAGTGAAATGTCCAAGTAACTATAACTGTCCCTAAAACCTATGGTTTTTTCAGTGAATTTCTTAGGTTTTTTAAATGCTAATTTCTAACTATAACGTGCCTGAAACCTATGGTTTTTTCAGTGAATATATATATATATATATATATATATATGTATATATTCATTGAAAAAAACAAAAGTTACAGGGATGTTGAAGTTAGGCTCAAATTTCACATGTACAAATCCAGTGAAGTTCAGCAGTTATAGTTTCCTGAGCTAACTATAACTTACGCCCCCACAATGCACTGCTTATGAACTCACATATTACATCACTCATGACATGGTTTTATATATATATATATATTTCCAACAACAACGCTCCAATAGGAATATTCAGGAGCACACAGCGGATTCCAAAGACCTTTTATTGTACCAAGCAGACGCGTTTCGGTGAGAATTCGCCTTTCTCAATGCTTGTCTCCACGAGGGTCCGATGTTATCAGTTCTTTCATATATATAGCAAAATTCACTCCCATTGGTTGCCAGGTCTTATAACCATCCAATTGCACTGCCTGTGGATTGGAAAAAACACCTTCAGTAGGAAATGTCTCTCACAATGACTGCAAGTACCACAATTCATCTCAAGTTCTTACAGTTATTAGTTTATGAGCGGTTTTATCTTAAAATAATGTAATATTCTCTGACCTCCTCGATCAGCCAAAATTATCACATTCAAGGTATCACACCTTTAAACGCTCGTTTAGTAACTCATGCTTACCATTTTGTAATGGGAACTCAGTGTCCATAGGTATGATTGTCCTTTTAGTGAAGTGACGGTTCTGGCAGTCTCCATTTCAACATTTCACCAAATGCCAGGCACCCGATCTGAAAAGTGTTGAGTGGTCATAATAGTGGCATTTGGTGAAAAAAAAAATGATTTATATTAAAATATATATATATATATATATATATATATATATATATATATATTCACTGAAAAACCATAGGTTTTAGGGAAAGTTATAGTTAGTTGGACATTGCACTCGTACAAAACCCGTGAAATTCCCCGTTATAGTTAGTTCAGCTAACTATAACTCGCGCCCCACAATGCACTGCTGATGACGTCACATATTACATCACTCATGACATGGTCAGTGACATCACTGATGACATCACTGATCACATCTCAAATGACATCACTGATGACATCACTGATGACATCATCCAGTGACTGTGTGTTTCTGTAAAGTTTAACTATGTTTAATATATATAGGGAAAGGCGTATTGAAGAATGAGTGGATGTATAAGCGTCTGAATGGATGATTTAGTAGGTGCGTGACTGAGTCTATAAGTGAGTGATTAAACGTATCTTACTGGATGCATGGGTGAGTGACTAAACTGTGTGAATGTCTGTATCCGTCTGTCTGTTGTTGTGTAAGCAGCTGCATGGGTTTCTGACTAGCTAAATGAGTGTCTATATGGGTTATGGATTGGTTCTCTGAGTATCTGTATGGGTGCCTCAGTGTTTGTGTGGGTGGGGTGTGTGTGACTCTGTGCATAGATGTGTGAGTGGGTGATTCACTGGGTGCATGGTTTCAAGAGTGCGTCTGTGATGGACTGTATGGGTGGGTGAGTGTGTGTATGGGTGTGTTAGTGATTGAATGTATATCTCAGTGGTACATGTGTGAGTAACTACATATGTGAAAGGCAGTATATATGTGTGTTGGAGTATATAAATGGCTATAAGTGAGAGTGTGTGATTGTGAGAGTGGCTATATGGATGAGTGTGTGCTTGCATCAGTGATTGCATAGGAGCGTAAGAATGTGCTAGTATTTTTATGAGTAAGTGAGCTGGTGTGTATAACTGTATAGGTGAGTAAATTGGAGTGTGATTAATTATTTGCATGACTGACTAGGTGTGTGAGTACCTCTATGGATGAGTTGCGTTGTGTGAGTGTTTATATAGGTGTATGAGTGCATATGATAGTCCTGTACTGAGTGACTGTAAGTATGAGTGACTGTACGGGTGAGTGAGTAGATGTGTGTGTAGACCTAAGAATCAGTGAGTGGGTATGTACTTATTGGTATTGGAGTGTGTATGGTTTTGAGAATGGCAGTCTGTAATTTAGAGTGGGTGTATCAAAAGTTATATTAGGTTGTGAGAAGATGCATTAAATTCTCACATGGATGATGTCATCAGTGATGTCATTTGAGATGTCATCAGTGATGTCATCAGTGATGTCACTGACCATGTCATGAGTGATGTAATATGTGACGTCATCAGCAGTGCATTGCGGGCGCGAGTTATAGTTAGCTGAACTAACTATAACGGGGGAATTTCACGGGTTTTGTACGAGTGCAATGTCCAACTAACTATAACTTTCCCTAAAACCTATGGTTTTTTCAGTGAATTTCAAAGGTTTTTAAATGCTAAACCCTAACTATAACAGGCCTGAAAACTATGGTTTTTCAGTGAATTTCAAAGGTTTTTAAAATGCTAATTCCTAACTATAACAAGCCTGAAACCTATGGTTTTTTCAGTGAATTTCAAAGGTTTTTTAAATGCTAATTCCTAACTATAACATGTCTGAAACCTATGGTTTTTTTCAGTGAATTTCAAAGGTTTTGTAAATGACAATTTTTAAATGTATTAATTGTTATATTTATTTTTTTGATACTGATTTACTACATTTTTTTAAACTATTTATTTTTAGATATTTTATTTTTTAAATTACATTGTAATTACATTATACATTACATTACAAAATATACTTTCTCAGAATGAATTACTTTAGTTTAAATACTTTGCAAATAGGCAATAGACTTTTAAGTACAGTAGTTACAGTTGTTGCAATGGGCAACACAATTTCAAACACAATGCAACATTGAGCTCAATGTGAATTTCTAGCTAAATGCAATTAGTTACTTTATGGATTACTTTTCTAACCACAGGACTGGATCCTAGATTCAGTCGTGGGACATCTCCTGTAAACAGTTGAGTAAAAGTGTTTTGGTTACAGTAGTGATTTTTAAGGAATATTATTGTATTTTAAAAGTTGACACTTAGAAACTTTTTCACATAGAATCACCAATGTTATCCTATGGGAGGAAATTCACTTAGCAGGTAAGTAGTGTTATCGTTACTTTTTCTTACTCAGTGGTGGATCCTGGATCCAGCACTGGTGCATCTCCTGTAAACAGTTGAAAGAATGCGTTTAAGTCATACAGGCGAATTTTAAGGAATATTTGTAGTTTGTGAAAATCAACACTTTGAAACTTTTCTGCTGAAAACCAGACAATGGATTCCTATGGAAGGAAATATAAGTTACTGGTAAGTACGGTTAAAATTACTTTTCAGGATCAGTACTGGGGTGAAAGATGCAGCACTGAGGTCTCTCCTGATAACAGGTGAGTAAATCGGAATTCGTATTTCGGCTGATTTTAGAGGAATATTATAAAGTTCCAAAACTCCACACTTAGAAGAATTTCCAAGTGAAACCAGTCAATGTTAGCCTATGGAAGGAAATTCAAGTTACTGGTAAGTACGGTTAAAATTACTTTTCAGGATCAGTACTGGGCTGAAAGATGCAGCACTGAGGTCTCTCCTGATAACAGGTGAGTAAATCGGAATTCGTAGTTCGGCTGATTTTAGAGGAATATTTGTGTTTCAAAAATCGACACTTAGAACCTCTTTCAGCAAAAAGCAGACAATGATATCCTATGGAAGGAAATTCAAGTTACTGGTAAGTACGGTTAAAATTACTTTTCAGGATCAGTACTGCGCTGAAAGATGCAGCACTGAGGTCTCTCCTGATAACAGGTGAGTAAATCGGAATTCGTATTTCGGCTGATTTTAGAGGAATATTATAACGTTCCAAAACTCCACACTTAGAAGAATTTCCAAGTGAAACCAGTCAATGTTAGCCTATGGAAGGAAATTCAAGTTACTGGTAAGTACGGTTAAAATTACTTTTCAGGATCAGTACTGGGCTGAAAGATGCAGCACTGAGGTCTCTCCTGATAACAGGTGAGTAAATCGGAATTCGTAGTTCGGCTGATTTTAGAGGAATATTTGTGTTTCAAAAATCGACACTTAGAACCTCTTTCAGCAAAAAGCAGACAATGATATCCTATGGAAGGAAATTCAAGTTACTGGTAAGTACGGTTAAAATTACTTTTCAGGATCAGTACTGGGCTGAAAGATGCAGCACTGAGGTCTCTCCTGATAACAGGTGAGTAAATCGGAATTCGTATTTCGGCTGATTTTAGAGGAATATTATAAAGTTCCAAAACTCCACACTTAGAAGAATTTCCAAGTGAAACCAGTCAATGTTAGCCTATGGAAGGAAATTCAAGTTACCGGTAAGTACGGTTAAAATTACTTTTCAGGATCAGTACTGGGCTGAAAGATGCAGCACTGAAGTCTCTCCTGATAACAGGTGAGTAAATCGGAATTCGTAGTTCGGCTGATTTTAGAGGAATATTTGTGTTTCAAAAATCGACACTTAGAAACTTTTTCAGCAAAAAGCAGACAATGATATCCTATGGAAGGAAATTCAAGTTACTGGTAAGTACGGTTAAAATTACTTTTCAGGATCAGTACTGGGCTGAAAGATGCAGCACTGAGGTCTCTCCTGATAACAGGTGAGTAAATCGGAATTCGTATTTTGGCTGATTTTAGAGGAATATTATAAAGTTCCAAAACTCCACACTTAGAAGAATTTCCAAGTGAAACCAGTCAATTTTTAGCCTCTGGAAGGAAATTCAAGTTACTGGTAAGTACGGTTAAAATTACTTTTCAGGATCAGTACTGGGCTGAAAGATGCAGCACTGAGGTCTCTCCTGATAACAGGTGAGTAAATAGGAATTCGTAGCTCGGTTGATTTTAGAGGAATATTTGCACAATGGTGAAGGGAGGGGCGGGGCCTGAGGTGACATCTGTGCAAACGCGCCCGTGGCGCGTTTTAAGTTGGGGATTAAGTCCCCTTGAATCATGAGGGTCCCTGGGGTCCAACTAGCCCACCCTGTACCTCCAGTATGCGCCAGGGAGCTGCGTTGCAGAGAGGTGTTCAGAGGCCACGGCCCTTTTTGCACCTCTCTGCAATGCAGCTCTGTGGTGCTTTCTGGACGTAACTGTTGGGCTAGTTGGCCCCCAGGGACCCTCAGGATTGAAGGGGATTTAATTCCCCATCTTAAAACGCGCCACGGGGCCTGTTTGCACACATGTCACCTGAAGCCTCGCCCCTCCTTCACCACTGTGCAAACGCGCCCCGTGGCGCGTTTTAAGTTGGGGGATTAAGTCCCTTGAATCCTGAGGGTCCCTGGAGTCCAACTAGCCCACCATGTACTTCTAAAAAGCGCCACAGAGCTGTTGCAGAGAGGTGTAAAAAGGGGCGTGGCCTCTGTACACCCCTCTGCAACGCAGCCCCTGGCGCATACTGGAGGTTCCTGGTGGGCTAGTTGGCCCCCAGGGACCCTCAGTATTCAAGGGGAATTACTTCCCTTCTTAAAACGCGCCAGGGGCCGCGTTTGCAGAGTACTGCAGGGAGGGGCGGGGCTCTCGGCACGATGCCGGTCGTTTTTTTTTTCTAATTTTTTTAATGGGAGGGGGCTGCGTGGCCCCTTCCCTTGGCCACTTTTGGCCCCGGGGACCCCATCCCCGGGGCCTGAACATTTTATTTTATTTTTAATTAAAAACGGGAAGGGGGCCGCGTGGCCCCTTCCCTGGGCCTGTATTGGCCCCGGGACCCCATCCCCGGGCATGCCCTCGAGTTTTATTTTTTTAATTTGGAGGGGGCTGCGAGGCCCCCTCCTCAGGCCATTTAAGGCCCTGGGGACCCCATCCCCGGGCCGGCCTTGCCCTTTTTTTTTTTTTTTTTTTTTAATTTGGGGAGGGGGCTGCGTGGCCCCTCCCTGGCCACTTATGGCCCCGGGGACCCCATCCCCCGGGGCCTGGCCTCTGGTTGGGGACTGTGGGGGTCCCCACTCCCCACAGTCCCGCCGGCTCCCCGTGTCCTACGGGAGCCGGCATTGCTTTCCACATGGGGAGCAGCTAACATGCTGCTCCCCATGTGGAAAGCAATTGGGTTTGCATTCAAAATGCAAACCAAGTTTAGCTATGACAGGACGGGAGCTGCGAGGCTCCCGTCCTGTCATAGCAAACTACAGTGTCCCGGGGTAGGCACCCCGGGACACTGCAAGGAGCCGGCCCTGGGGGTGGCGGTCCCCAGGGCCATCAGAGGGCTCCAGGAGGGGCCGCGCGGCCCCCTCCCAACCATTTCACAGCCCCGGGAGGTGGTGGTCCCTGGGCTTTGGGGTCCGTAACGGACCCCCATATTCAAATCTTTAGTGCCCCCGGGGAGGTGGCGGTCCCCGGGGCATGTGGGGGGGCTGGAGCCCCCCCACACAGGTGAAAATAATTTTTAAAAAAAGAAGCCCCATTATTTTTTTAAAGCCCCGGGTGGTGGCGGTCCCCGGGGCTTGGGGGGCCTTAGAGGCCCCCCACATTAGATTTAACCCCCCCACCATGCCCCCGGGACTTGGCCCACCCGGGGCAATTAACATAGAAGCGCGGAGACGCGCTTCGATTTTTTTTTTCGGCAGGATCCGCGCACCCTGAGCGCATCCTGCCGATTAAAAAATGCTTTTTCTACCAGGGGTCCTTGTGGGACCCCTGAGCAGACCTAGGGGTCAGGGTGTTTCTACCCTGCCCCCTTTGTGCGTTTGCGCACTTGTTTCTGTGCCTCGGTTCTACCGAGGACAAAATGGCTGCCAACACTTCCTGAATCGGAATGTTGACAGCCAGCTGACAGCCAATTAGCATGCAGCTCGTGATCGGGATGGTGCGCGCAGGGTGCGCTCAGGGTGCGCGGACCCTACTCGTCCATAGATATATATGTGATTTTATTTGTGATTTTCTCAGAAACTACTGAACGGATTTACACCATTTAAGCAAAAGGCATGACACTGAACCAAGGGCTACCTCTTTGCCAAATTTGTTGTAATTCCGTTCAGCAGTTCGGGCTGTAGCTGCGACTAAAGGTTCCTATGGAAAAATGAATGGGGAAAACACGTTTTGGGACCCCCCTTTTTTCTCGGCCCCCGCTTAACGAATCAACTTGAGACTTTCAGGGTAGGAGCGGAGCGGAGCGCCCCAACAAGTTGGAAACTTTTGCGAAGATTCGTCAACCGGCGCCAACGTTATTTCAAATAGAATGTCGCGGATTTCCTATGGATAATAGGTCCTAACTATAACTATCTACTGGCGACCGCCAGTAGATAATATGAGATATATATAAATATAGCTATATATATAAATATAGCTATATATATAAATATAGATATCTATAGATATATACTTATCAGTCAGTAATAGACTTTATTTTGTTCAACCAAGGATCATAAAAGTACAGCAAAAAGAATATTTAAAACATCCTGATCAATATCCATAGGTGTCATGAAAGCGAAAAGTTACAGAACAAATATTACATGAGTTGAACCAGGGCATTTCATCCAGAGCTTCATATGCAATCCCCTGCTCTCCATAATGCAATAAAACAATGCCTACTACATTTTTTGATTTAAGATGCATAAATAAATTATCCATCTAAAAAGGCAGTGTAACGTGGGGCCAGGGTTTGCTATACACAACATATCCTACTGGGCCTTGGCTCAACTGTACACAGTGCAATATAACTGTTCAAGGAGAGTACAAGAACATCTAGTACAGTTAAAGTAAAAATTTCCAGTCAGACTCTTCGTAAAATTTAAGACACAATACCACCAGGTTTAAATTAAGCACAAATTACAAGACATTTATAGTTTAAACATTTTGAACCTGTAGTAAATAAAATACAGGCACAATAACATGAGTGGCCACATAGAGCCCAAACTTATTTAACCTTTTAAACTCAAAAGAATGTACACAATAACAGCAAATCCATAAGCTTTAAAGTGTTAGTGCCAATTAGACTCTTCGTCGGACGTAGCAGCGAACCCCTAGGGAGTAATGCCAATTTCTGATTGGGCTCTTTATCGAACAAGACACAGTTCCACTACATTTGAGATCAAACACAATTAAAAACTTTGGACTCAAATTTAAAATCTCTATTAAAAATGCAGTCACTATACCATAGATAAAAATTATGTTATATGATTAACTTGGCAAATCCCGTTCACTTGCTTGGATACACTTTGAGCGCCAAATCCCAGCAGCCGAAAAGTGAATATGGCAAATGCCACCAACCTAGAGCAGTCTGTCCTTAGCACCCTGATGGCCTCCAGATGCCTCCTGGTGCCCAGATTCCTGCAGAGAGGCAGTAACCATTTTTTCCTTTGATTGGCATAGGCCGGACAAAAGAATAAAATGTGAGGTATGTTCTCCACAGACCATCTACATGCCAGGCAAACATCACCCACATTATGTGCATAGGCCTACTTATAGCAGAAGGCTCTAGTAGGAATAGACTGGTATCTAAATTGTAGGAGCAGTTTCCTAGCCAAAGGGGGCATAATTTTATCAAAAGTCTTTTCATAGGCTGGGAACACTTTCTGGTTGATGAATCCTGTAGTCAGCGTGCCTCTACTACTGTGAATAGTTTCCGCTGATACATACTCCCAGTAGGCCAATTTAAAGACCTTTTGGAAATGGAATTAGATTACTCCGGCCTTGCCCAAAGTATCTCCAGACCCAGATTCCTTAAGGTAGTTCTAATGTACTAGAGCCATGAAATTTTAAGGGCACCATATGTGACCAAAATATCCCTTAAAACGTCTCTATACGCTCCCAGTACAGGTGAGGACCATAGTCTGTGCCAATAAAGCAAAGGCCTATACTCAGTCTTCTTGGAAATTTTCCTAAACGCCATATCGCAATGCAGCGGGGTCATAGGCGAGCTCTTAGGAAGAGCAAAGAGGGACCTAAGGAAATTATTTTCTGCTACTGTTATAACATTACAATTAGCATGACCCTAATTCTCGGAACTATACAAAACGGCTTCCAGAGCCTTCACATTGTTCATTTTGATAGCAGGGACAGCCCTTTTTGAGCAGGTTTTATTATAAATCTTTAGCAATTTTTTTTAATGAGGAGCAAAGAGCTGTGTGATTTTTGTACCTGCATTGACCAATCCAGGTTTGGTGTTAATCTTATCCCTAAGTAGTCACTGGGTAGTTATAGTTAGGTCTCCTTTTCCATACAAAGAGCATTTGTTGATTTGCTAATACATTTGGCCCCATTTAACAATTTTTGACAAACCTTTCCAAATAAAAAGTTCATCCACCTCAGCTCCTTTCTGGAAAGTTCCGGGGTGATCCGTTAAGCCGTGGCCACGAAAAAAGGGAAGTCCCAAATCACAAAATCCCCATGCATTTTCCATAGACTTCTTTAAGACGGGCTAAGCATAAACTGCAGAACGGAATTACACTACATTTGGCAGGAAGCTAGATCTTGGTCCACAAATTGCCAAGAAAGGGTCAGTTTTCACTGTAAAAATGTGGTGTGTCCATGTTGCGTTGTGGGTCGTTTCCTGTCGCGGGCACTATGCCTAGCCACACAAGTGAGGTATCATTTTTATCGGAAGACTTTTTGGGAATGCGGGGAGGGTGGAATTTTGTGGATCCATGCAGATTCCAGAACTTTCCATCACAGAAATGTGAGAAAAATTTGTTTTTTTACAAAGTTTGAGGTTCGCAAGGGATTCTTGGTAACAGAACCTAGTGAGAGCCACACAAGTCACCCTATCCTGGATTACCCTGGGTGTCTAGTTTTCAAAAATGTATAGGTTTGCTAGGTTTCCCGTGGTGCCGGCAGAGCTAGGGTTCAAAATCTACGGCTAGGCACTTTTCAAAAAAAGGGTCAGTTTTCACTGTAAAAATGTGGTGTGTCCATGTAGCGTTTTGCGCCGTTCCTGTCGTGGGCACTAGGTCTACCCACACAAGTGAGGTACTATTTTTATTGGAAGACTTTGGAGAATGCGGGGTGGGTGGAATTTTGTGGATCCATGCAGATTCCAGAACTTTCCATCACAGAAATGTGAGGAAAATGTGTTTTTTTTATTTTACAAAGTTTGAGGTTTGCAAGGGATTCTGGGTAACAGAACCTGGTGGGAGCCAGACAAGTCACCCCATCCTAGATTCCCCTGGGTGTCTAGTTTTCAAAAATGTGTAGGTTTGCTAGGTTTCCCTAGGTGCCGGCAGAGCTAGGGTTCAAAATCTACAGCTAGGCACTTTGCAAAAAAAGAGTCAGTTTTCACTGAAAAAATGTGGTGTGTCCATGTTGCGTTTTCGTCCGTTTCCTGTCGCGGTAGTAGGCATGCCCAAACAAGTGAGGTACCATTTTTATCGGGAGACTTTGAGGAATGCTGGGTGGGTGGAAGTTTGTGGATCTGCTCAGATTCCAGAACTTTCCATCACTGAAATGTGAGGAAAATGTGTTTTTTTACATGGTTTGAGGTTTGCAAGGGATTCTGGGTAACAGAACCTAGTGAGAGCCACACAAGTCACCCCATCCTTTATTTCCCTTGGTGTCTAGTTTTCAAAAATATGCAGGTTTGCTATGTTTCCCTAGGTGCCGGCTGCGCTAGGACCCGAAATGCACAGGTAGGCACATTCCGAAAAAAAAGTCAGTGCCTAGTGGGCTTTCTGCCACACTGGGGAGGGGGGAAATCGGGGGCTATTGCCCCGATATGCCCCCAAGGGGGGTAGAAAGACTGTTGCTATTCCTTTTTGGGGGGTGGGGGCATTGGGATGCCCATTCTGGGCAGCCTCCAACCCTACGTGTAAAAAAGCCAGCATAATCGCTGGCGCCTAGTGGGCTCTCTGCCCCCCCAGGGGGCAGATCAGGTGCTACGGCCCCTATCTGCCTCTTGGGGGGGCAGAAATGGCATCTTTTTTGGGGGGTTGGGGGCATTGGCATGCCCATTCTGGGCAGCCCCCACCCCGAACTTTGGAAAAAAAAGTCCCTGGTGGCTACTGGGCTTTCTGATAAGGGGCTATTGCCCAATCTACCTCCCAGGGGGGGCAGAAATACTGTAGCATTTTTTGGGGGTTAGGGGAATTGACATGCCCATTGTGGGCAGCCCCCACCCCTATGTATATACAAAATAAAATCCCTGGCGTTTAGTGGGCTTTCTGCTCCCCCACAGGGGGGCAGACCAGGGGCTATTGCCCCCATCTTCCTCCTGGGGGGCAGAAAGTCTTTTGTTTTCTTTGGGGGGGTAGGGTGGGGGCATTTGCATGCCCATTCTGGGCAGCCCCCACCCCGGGCCTATAAAAAAAAGAATCCCTGGTGTCTAGGGTGCTTTATGCCCCCAGGGGGGCAGAAAGACTGGAATTTTGTGGGGGGAGGGGTGTGGGCATTGGCATGCCCATTGTGGGCAGCCCCCACCCCTAAATTCATCTGGGGAAAAAACCCTGGCATCTAGTGGGCTTTCTGCCCAGGGGCTACTGCCCCCATCTACCCCCAGAGGGAGCCGAAAGACTGGAATGTCGCTGGGGGGGTATTGTCATGCCCATATTGGGCAGTCCCCACCCCTATAGTATTACAAAAAATAAATTCCTAGTTCTAGTGGGCTTTCTTCCCCCCCGGGGGGCAGATTGGGGGCCACTGCCCCATCTGCCACCCTGGGGGGGGGCAGAAAGACTGTTTATGCCCATTATTAATTGGGGGGGAGCAAAGGCCCTTGCCCAAGGGGCTGCTCCCCCCTCCCTGGTGGCTAGTGGGTAGATCCCTGCTTGGGGATCACCCTCCTGGGCTGATCCCCAAGCAGGGATCCACTAGGGAGGGGTACCATTGGAAAGGGGAGTTTCTTCCCTTTCCAACGATACCTCTCCTGAATTTCTACGTGCTCAGGGGGCTGAGATAGCCCCCTGAGCACATGGAAAGTGAAACTGAAATGAGCCTCTTGGCTCATTTCAGTTTCGGTTTCACTGAAATCAATCAATCAATCAATCACAGAATTTGTAGAGCGCACTACTTACCCGCGAGGGTCTCAAGGCGCTGGGGAGAAAAAAAGGGGGGGGGGTGCTGCTACTGGTCGAACAACCAGGTCTTGAGTAGCCTCCTGAAGGTCAGCAGGTCTTGGGTCTGTCGTAGGCTTAGTGGAAGGGTGTTCCAGGTCTTGGTGGCGAGGTGGGAGAAGGATCTGCCGCCGGTGGTAGTTCTTAGAATGCGAGGGACGGTGGCGAGGGAGAGGTCGGCGGAGCGGAGCTGGCGGTTGGGGACTGAAATGACGTCAGCGTGACGTGCGTGCTGATCGTCATTTCAGGGAAACCAAAGAAACAGCCTCGGGAGCTAGGGAAGCTCTTCCCCAGCTCCTGAGGCTGTTGGGGGGAAAAGGGAATCCCTCTGGTGCCCGCACCAGAGGGATTCCCTGTGCTATGTGATCGCGCACATGAGCACTGGTGCGTCGGACGGCCCCGGGCCGTCCTATGCACCGAAGGGGTTAAACCTCCATGTCACCTTGACATTAAATCCCCCTTGCCAAACCTTAAACTCCCCTTTTATTACATATAAGTCACCCCTAATGTAGACCCTAGGTCGCCCATTAAGCGGATGGATATGTACTTTGAAATTTCACATGTCCTGGTAGTGAAAACTCGTAAATTAATTTTTCGCTTCTGTGAGGCCTACCACTCCCACAGTATAACATTGAGGATTTCTCATTAGGTTTAATAAGCTGTTATTTCCAACTGGGACTAAGCAGCTATGTCATATTTTGTGTCTTTGGAATTGTAATGAACAACCTATTTAATGGTAAAGTCGTGTTTTTAATTACAATTTTGAAAAGGCCACTTTTAGAAAGTTGGCTTTTTTCTGTCATTAGCAGTTTTGTGCCTGTACCCTGTCATGGGTCACATGGCTGGGTGCAACTGATAGTAAAACTTTGTAAATTCCTCCCAGACAGTCACACAATAGAGGGATTAGATGTGCCTCAGTGGGACATCTGCTGGCAGGATGACGGGGCAAAGCTGAGCACAGCCCCACTTGCAAACTAAATAGGGAGTGCTCTACCCTCACACAAAGGACCTAATACCTCCTCAGTGCCACTGCATCCAGCTTGGAGCCACAGCAGAGGAGTCAGGAAATTCCATGAACTTCAAAGCCATTGTCTAGAAGCTTCTCCCACCTTCCAGAACCAGGGCACCATGGTATAAAGGTAGGACCTCAGACATGAACTCTTCAGTACACTTCTGGACCTGTGGATACTCTATCAGGAATAAGGACTGCTGTGCTGCTGAAAGGACTGCCACTCTGCTGGACTGCTGACCTGCTGCTGCCTTGCTGATTTGTTTCACTTCTGCCCTGCTACCCTCTTGCCTGCGGAAGAAGAACTGGCCTTGCAACTTAAACCTAGGACTACCAGAGTGACTCGAAAGGGCTAGTTTGCTAGTTCAGGGACACAAAAGGCTCCCTTCACCTTGGACCCACACCTGAACCCAGCCTTAGTGAGTCCTGACCCTCCAAGTGGTGCCCTATCAGTCCTGGACCCTTGGAAATGGTGTTGAAGTTGACCAGATAGCCAAAACTCAAAAGTTGGGATTTAGAAAACCTTTGGCTAAAAACAGCTTTGAGAATGAGGAGGAACCTGCCCACCTATCCGCCTGAGGTCCATCGCCAGTCGGATTGCCTTTGCAGCTTCTCCTGCTCCGTTCTTCTCTGCAGCAGCAAATCCATTTCAGCGGTCCTTTGCCAAAGAGGTATCTGGCCTTGTGGAACTGTCTCCGGCTACAGCCCTCTGCCTCATCATACTGGAGATTTTCGACTTCGATTTCAGAGACAAAGTCCAAACATAGAATTCTTCACTGCAGCTTCAACCAAAGGCTATCCGATAATGACGCTCTCTCCTCGGACACCTCCTGTAGCCTATCCCCGCAAAACCGTATGTTCTCTGAACTCAGAATTTTTTTGAAGTCCAAAGATAAGCGATGACCGGGCCCAATCCACTTCTCATATTCAAACCGTGCTCCATTGCGGTGGGTCATATTTTTTTTCTTTGACCCGGCCTAGCGCGAATAGATGTCAGCAGTTGGCGCTTTGATCTTTTAGGTGCTAGTTTTTACCAAAAAACTTTAAAAATTCATAACTCTGGTTCAACAGATTGGATTTCTGTCATTTTGGTGTCAATTAATTTATTAAATTGTACTTTATTTTTCTAAATTGGTATTGGATTTTTCTTTTGTTGTGTTTTCACTTTATTCCTGTTTTTGTGCTGCATAAATACATTACACATTGCCTCTAAGTTAAGCCTAACTGCTTTTTGTGCCAAGCTACCCAGGGTTAAGCACAGGTTAGTGTAGTGACTTTTTGTGGGTCACTCTGCAAGGGATTGTTACTAGTGCTTGACTAGGGCTCACTCACAGTCAACCAACAACCCAATGTCTCACAACACGGATGACAGAACTGTGTAAGTTACAACTTTTTCACAATTAAGAAACGAAGTAAGTATTTCAATGTTCTGATAAACTCAAATTGGCAAATTTTGAATGCCGGGGTTGAAGTGAACTGAACACCATTGTCTGCGTTCCATAGAAATTGTAGCATTAGAAGTTCTTTGGTCCACACACAAGAGAATTGAAGACAGACACAAAAAACAATGTTATTGGGTTGCCTGTAGTCAAAACAAAGGTGGATTTGTGGTATATGTGTGCTGGGCCAAGTTGCAAAACCTAGATATGAAACATAAAGTAAAAACGACAGCATATGAGAAGCTGCTGCATGAAAATCACTGTCTAGCTGATCGCCTGTGAAAAGGGTTATGTTGTCAGTTCAAGCAGAGAGAAGATGTTGGAGTTAAATGAACACCGATACGCCATAAGATTTAAAGAACGAACTACCCTTGTGGTACAGCATTTCTTTGAAATGAATCACATGGAATATGATTTACTATGGGTGATTTTGGAAACAAATGACACCAAATCGAGGTGGTAGAGATTTGGGGCCAGATGTACGATCGATTTTTGCATGCTCAAATGGGTTTTAGACCTGTTTGAGCATGCAGAAACCATGTGGGCCATGTACAAACCCTATTATGCGAGTCGCAAAAATTTGCGACTCGCAAAATAGTATTTTGCGACTCGCTATTAGGAAGGGGCGTTCCCTTCCTAATTTTGACCCCACAAGCCATGTAAGAATGTTTCACTCGCAGTTTACCACCCTCTTCAAGAGGGTGGTAAAGCACTCGCAAACGGAAAGGGGTCCCCAGCGGATCCCTTCCCGTTTGTGAATGCAGGGGAAAATATTTTTTAGGGCAAGGCAGTGGTCCCAGGGACCACTACCTGCCCTTAAAAAAAGAAACAAAAACGTTTAATTTTTCTTTTTTTAAATGCATCCCGTTTTCCTTTAAGGAAAACGGGCTGCATTTTAAAAAAAAACTGCTTTATTTAAAAGCAGTCCCAGAAATGGAGGTCTGCTGAGCCCAGCAGGCCAACATACCTGGGAGGGCCAGCCATTCCTAATGGGTCGCAAATTGCGAGTGCCTCATTAAAATGCATGAGGCATGCAATTTGCAACCCCATTAGGAATCGCTAACAGTGTCTCAGACACTGTTGTACATTGTGATTTGCGACTCGCAATTTGTCGCAATTTGCGAGTCGCAAATCACAATGGTCGTCCATCTGGCCCTTGGAGTTAACACAAAAATTGAAAGAGCATTTTCATATTTTCCATTACGAGACAAATGTCGATAGCTTGAATGAGTGGCTAGACTTAGAAATGATCATCTAGAATCAAGGTTAAGGATGCACATGGATTGCTATGTTTTATAATTTGTGAGCGTGACCTTGACTTCACCAAAATGATCTTGTGAAATAAATATGTTATGGGACACGTCAGCTGAAAGAGGCTCTACATAAGCGTCTAGTTTCAACAGGTTGTGTTGTCTGTTGAGCCATCACGTACTGTGCTAAGTTTCATATTATGATGATTAAAGAGTTCGAGTTAGTGTTTACAAATATCAGCCTAGATTGGGAAATGGTCCCTGCATCAAGCCATAATCTCAGTGTTGAATGAGTGAACAAGAGGTGAAATGAACACTGCCAATACTGGTGATGGTTTTTGGTGCTTAACTGTGGCATTGAAGAAGACTACTTGGATTTTGGCATTTATCTCATTTGCGGGTAGGGAGGGATACACCCTCTTTGAAGGCAGTGAGTGTGAGAAGCATGTTTGATATGATCTGACCTAAAAACTAAGCCAGAAGACGGGGACATGACTGACATGATTGGCAGTTAGACACTAAGCAGTGACACTGGAACTAGGGGTGTGGAAGATGCTGGACCACTCCCTCATATCAATGAAGCAGAAAAAACTTGTTCTAACTAACTGCGGCTATTTTGTTGTGATGCACACGTGATTATGTGTATCTGAACAAAATGTCAGTATGTTGTAACATGAAACTAATAACACTCTGGCATCAGCATGTCAACCGCTAGCCATCTCTTTTTCGCTTTTCAGTTCATTTAGGGGTTAGTCACTCGAGCTGGGCAAGGTTCACCCAAGCGCCATGTTGTCATGAGCATTACTGGATATGTTTATTTCAGACAAGATTCTTACTCATAATAGAGTATGTTTGCTTGTATTGCCCGCACATGTGTTTCTCCCTGGTGTGTGTTTATTTGCACACAGCATCTGTGCCTCGCACTGTCGTTCTGAAATGTGGCCTTCCCTGCAGACGCTGTTATCACAGCTGATGCTGCACCGTCTGTCTTCCTGGTCATTTGGTGCTCAGCTCAGGCACTTGTTAAGTCCACAGCTCAGGACCACTTTTGCGATCTGGTAGGTCTCTGAGGGCCCCTAACACAAACCCTGTCATGGAGCGAACCAGCGAGAGCCGCGTCTTATTTAGCCAGGCATTGTGAGGAAATTTTACTTTGGGGGAACCAGTAAAACTCCATCAAAGCCCACAGCCTGGAGTCGGGGATAGGAGCTGTGAGAGTCCAGCTGTATGCCGCCATCATCTCGGGCGCAGCCAACAAAAATGCTTTTTATTCTGCTTTATACCACAACTTCATTTCTAAGCATTGTAAGTAAGAGATGTTATCATAACCAAACTATTAATACTCAGAGGCATATGTGCAAGGAGTTAACGCCGCCTTAGCGGCACTTTTCCGACGGTTTTGCGGCGAGATTTTTATCGCCTTATGTACAAGCTGCCGCTAACCTCCGTTAGCGGCAGTTTTCCGGCGAAAACGTCCATTCTACAGATCGCCACTTCTTTTAGCGATAATGACATGCAAGGGAGGCGTTCCCGTGCAAAAGCGGCCGCTAACCCCACTTCGCGATATTTACAAGGGGATTCCTGAACTTTGGAGGACCAAAAAAACTGCTGCTAACTGCAGTTAGTGGCAGTTTTTTAAGACCAGAAAATAGCTGGTCTTAAAAATGGAGATAATACTTGGGGCCTCTTTTCAGCAGGTTTTGGTGCTGGACAGCGCTGCAAGCAATGTTGCTGCGCTGCCCTGCAACAAAACTACAGGGCCTCAGTCATGAAAAGTGTTGCAGCGCTGCGACAAGACAGCGTTGCAACACTTTTCACTACCCCCTTCTTGCGAGACCATGGATGTGCTGTATTCACTGGACAGCGCTCCATGACGCAAGTAATGACAGATACGTCTGGAATCCTGACGTATCTGTCTGCGCTAAAGTCACGCATTGCTGCAGTCGTGTCACAACCATGACGCAACTCCAGCAATGCATGGGGCCAGCCTATCCCTGTGGCACTGCGTCACCCTTACGCCTGCCATAAGGCAGGCGTAAGGTACTGACCCAGTGCCATTCTTGAGGGCTGCCAGGGTGTCGGCGCAGTTGGAGATCCATCGGTGGCAGTTGCGCGCTGCGGTGTCATCGTCTGTAAGCGTTGGCGGAGTGGTGGTGCTGAGGGAGTTGACGAGACCTTCTTCGGTGGCCTTGATCCAGCTGCGAGGGGGGGCGATGATGGCGGTGTTGTACGGTGGGCATGGTGAAGACGTGATGTATACAATGATGGTCGGTCCAGGAGAGTTCGGTGGTGTGGCTGTAGTTGAAGTTCCCGCTGGCGGAGGAGACGTGTTCGACCGTGTGTCCTGCTATGTGGCCTGCTGCGGTGACTAGCTGCTTGAGTCTGATGTTGGGGAGCTACCCCAGGAGGGGGTGGTGTTCTGGTCACTGGGGTTGTCCAGGTGGAACTTGAGTTCACCGAGTAGGATGTCGTCGGTGGATGGGAGAGCCTGGGGTGCAATGAAGTCTACAATGGTATTGGAGAATGGGGGTCCATGGCCCGGGGGGCCTGCAGATGAGGGTGCCGCAGAGGATGGGCTTGGGGTTGGTCCGGATCTGGAAGTTGAGGTGTTCCATGGTCACCGTTGGGTCATTAGAGTGCGTGGTCAGTCGGAGTGTGCTTCTGTAGGTGATGGCAATGCCTCCTCCTGGACGGTCGGGGTGGTTCTTGCGGGTGATTTAGTAGCCGTCAGTGATGGCGATGTCCAGTCCGGAACAGAGGTTGGTCCTGGCAGGCGATGTGGCATCCAGGGTTGATGGCGAGGAGGGTGCTGGCGTCGTAGCAGTGGAGTGTCCGAGAGGAAGGGTGCTTGGTGCTGAGCGCGTTCCAGGGGCAGACGGACGCAGACGGGCTTGCCTATGGCTTGCCTTTGGCACAGGAGACGTCCATGACAACGCAGGCATGTGCAACCCCAACAACGCAGGTGCCTTTACATCGCATTCCATTACAACGCATTGTGAGGTCAATAATGGGATATTTTGAAGTTTTAGGGTGGGTATGGGTTTCGGGTGTCGGAGATGAAATTTGGGGTGTATTATGGATTATGGAGTAAAATTTGAAATCTGGGGTGTGTTTTGGGGTCAATTATGAAAATTGGGGTGTGCATTTGGGTCAAATATGATTTTTAGGTGTGTTTTGGGGCTCAAAGATGACTTTTAGGGTTCAGGGTTTGCTTTGGGGTGCAAGGGTTAGTTTTAGGGTTGCACTCACTGAAGTGGGAATAGTAATAATTACATCTCCGCTATCCAACACCTTCCCTACTGTTGCAATATGCCTAGTATTAGTATGCATTGTAATGGAATGCGATGTAATGGTATGCGTCGTAACTTCATATATACCTTTGGCACACCAGTGGTACGCCCGCTGCACATGGCCGCACAGCGGCGGCCATTGAGAAGTGCTGCGGGGGGTTCTGGACAGCTGGGAGGTGGGAAACGCTGGAAAGGACACTGGATGGGGCATGGACGCGGGGGTGTGTGTGTGAGCGGGTGTTGTAAATATTTAAATGAGAGAAATCTTACCTCGAGGCCGGGTCCCGTGTCTTTGTTGCTCCTGCTCTCCTGAGTCTGCTTCCAGGAACAGGTAGTAGGCAGCCAGGCTCCCTCCCCTAAGCCAATCACAACGCTGCAATGCGGTGTCGTGATTGGTCTTGGCGCCGGGACAAGGCATTCAGCCAGGGGCTGGAGGGGTGGGCATGTTCTCCATGCAGGCTGTAATGCAGCCTGCATTGTGAACAGGACAGTGCGCATGACTGCTTTGGGCAGCCTGAGTGGGCCGACCAAACAGTCATTGCGCACTTGAGTGGGCATGCCACTCCGCCCCTGCCCTGCTCCGTGAGTGGAGCAGCCCTACCCACCCTCCCACCCGCAAAGGAAACATAGCACGATTACATCAGGAAATTATCATCATGTGATGATTTTTCCTCTTCTTGCACTGCTTGAAAGCAGTGGGGCAACGTTCTTCCGCTATAGCGGATGAGCCGCCACTGGGGGTGCGTCATCTACAGGTGCTAGGCCTGGGCGACTCGACCCCCGGGCCTCCTCAGCTACGCGTCCCACCTTCTCCTTACCTGGACAATGGCACCGCGGCGCAATCCGCTGCACTCTCTCCAAATCTGTGACTCAGCCAGCAGGAGCCTCAGCCACGTGGGATTTCACAAGCCTGGGTACAGCAGTCACCGACAAGTCCACTGGTGAACCTCCCAATGCAGTTGATGCAGCAGGGCCCCCTTAGGCGTGAAGTTGCAGCGCTCCCGCCACACAAGTTCAGCACAGCTCAGGGGCCTCACCCTCCACAGCGTCCGGCCAGCGCAGCATCATCCGGCCTGTGATGCAGAGAGGCGCTGCCCACCATTGGTAATCCCCTCCGTGCACCCCGGTGTAGTGGTGGATGGTAGTATGCGATGCAGACCTCCCTACGTTGGTGCGCAGGAGCGCCTCTACCATTCACAGCTCCAAGGGGCTCAGCGCGGTCTTCTCACAGAGTTCAGCAACGTGTCTCCATGCGACCTGCCAGACTTCACCACCAGGTACGGGCGATCACCGCGCCTCAATGTCTACCGCCACGGCTCATAGACTCCACAGCTCCTCCGCATCCCACTCCAGGCACCAGACGCAGGTCCAGCGAGGCATCCAGGCTCCAGACGCAGGTCCAGCGAGGCATCCAGGCTCCAGGCGCAGGTCCAGCGAGGCATCCAGGCTCTCATCCTGGTCATCCTGGATGTTGGGTGGCTTGAGGGGGTTGTTGATGTGTGCTGCACTAGGCCCTGGCTGCTCCATTCTGCATTTCATTGGTTTTTTGCCTATTTTCTATTGGAGGTCGCCAAATTCCTATCGCCATCACACTAATGTTAGCTGCAGTTTTCGCCGCCGATCCCTGAAGCTATCGCCATGTAGCGACGGCTTGTAAATACGTCGCTAACATGGCGATAGTTTTCAGCGGTACACAGCGGTAAGAAAACTGCTGCTAACTAACGTTAGTGATAGTTTTCGCCAGTCCTTGTACATATGGCCCTCAGTTTATAATGAAAGGCTGAGTCAGCTGTGCTGGATTCAGCTTTCAAGTTACTGCACACTGAGCAAACAAGCAGTTATTTCAGGGAAGTTTTCATAAATAAAATAAAGTATATATATTTTAAAGTTCCTGTTAAAGAGAAAGTTACGTTATCACTTTGAGCAAATGCTTTGATCTTTGGGGCTTATTTACTAGCCCTTTGCGCCACCGGTAGGTCACGTTTTCTGGACCCTCCTAACTTATTGCACAAAGTCATGCTCCTCCACAAGTGAAATCTTGCCAAGGTCCGGTGTGGTACGAGTGGGGAATTGACTGAGGCTTTCCCAGTTGAACAAGATGTGCGCCAAGCTTGCATCCTAGCATCAACAATTTTCCTCTTATACAACTGTGTCTGTTACCTATTGAACGGTGTAAATGAATCATTTCTCTGGCGGACTCAAAATCCCAGTGCTTTTCTTTGCTGATAACATACTCCTGCTGGCAAAAACTATGAGGGGCCTACAAAACCTCAACAGCTTTAGCCAGTTCTGCATAGCGTATGGTCATAAAATTAACACCACCAAAACAAAATTCATGACCTACTCAAGGAGAGATAGGCCGAGGGGTGTCATTAGAGTGAGGAACGAGCCACTAGAAATGGTGCAGGAGTTTGACTATTTAGGCATTTGGTTGTCAGAATCAGGGTCCTGGGAACCGCAGATGTTAAAAAGCTCAATTGTGGTCAAACGCAGAGCCAGGGCAATATACAGATTTGCTAAAAAAAAAAAGCCACCTGGGCGCGGTTCTATGACGGAACCCCAGATGCATTTGCACTGCATGCCTTTGCAACGCAGTCACTACCCCGACTGCGACGACATTACCACGTGTTACTTTACCACGCAAGTCATTACAACGACTTGCTTTAGGGGGCGCTGGACTTTGGAATAGTATAAATTACTATTTCAACTCCAGTCTATGCAACAGTAGGGAAGGTGCTGGACTTAAATATCCAACACCAGTCACACAACGTGCCCCCTAAAGCAAGTCATTGTAACGACCTGTATAGTAAAGTAACACATGGTAATGTCGCAGTCAGGGTAGTGACTGCATTGTAAAGGCAGGTCATTGTTAGAATAGCGGGGTGAAGGATGTTTCCCCCTGTGCGCCAATCCTCCCAGATGTTGAAATTTGTAAGACCCAAGCAGGGGGCAGCCCTATACTTTGCTGAATTATGGGGTCATTGCAACATGGATATCCTGAGTGTTGCTGAAAACAATTTCCCCAGAGTTCTTACAGGCCTAGGGAAGGAAACACAATTAGCACCACTACGCCTAGATCTAGGTATCCATGAAATAGCAGTGTTAGCTTCTTTAAGACCATTGTTAATCTGGATACATATTTGGAGCACCAACGAATTGTGTCACTTTAAAGAGGGGTTGGCAGGAATTTTAAGAACGAAACCAGCAGCAAAAATATAATGGTTGGGCTTTGTGAAAAAGGCTTGGAGCAATCTAGCCCAGGAAACATTTTGGGAAGATCCCTGACCAGGGGATGCACAAATGGTAAAAAAACGTGTTTGTGGGAATATTGCCACTTGCAGGGAGCACTAAAATCATATGGGCAGCTTACCCAGATCCTTCCTACTACATAAATCCAACAAACCTGAGGAATTTTTAGATTTTATATACCCGCAAACGCACATACAGTGTTTCTACAGTTTAGATATGGGATACTTCCAGTTGTAGCCTTTACTGCCTCTTGGGTGGATGCGCAGCCAGGGTCATATTATTGTTTTTGTTGTAAAACTGTTGTAGAAACAGATAAACATTTGTTATTTTTCTGCCCCCTGTACGCCAAAGCCAGATGTAAGTAGACAGTGACTTTTTATCACAATCTGAGCTTGGCAGAAAGAGGAGAAGCGTATAGAATCCATAAAAGTGACACATGCAGCTCCCTGTGTCTGAGAGCAATTCATCTGTTCCCCTGCTTGCTTGACAGCGGGCAGGGAAACAGACGAATGCTCTGCTTCCAGCAAGGGAGAGCATTTTCACTGCTTTCACTTGCTGGAGTGTTTGCAGTGTCTTAGCATGTGCGGTTAAAGCTCCCGCCAAGCCACAGCAAATAGCTATGTCACAGGGGGAGGCACCCCGGGATATAGCAGCAGCAGGACCTGGTGGTTGTCAGTGCCCAGGGCCAATATTGGTTCCAGGACGGGGGCCGCGTAGCACCCCTCCTTTGAAGGAGATGGGCTGGCCCCATGGAGGTGGTGGTCCCTGGAGCCATTTATGGTCAGGGAGGAGGGGTGTGGCCCCTCCCACTTTAAATGTTAATTTGGCCCTGGGGAGGAGGTGGTCCCTGGGGCCGGGGGGTCGACGTGGCCCCCCAATTTGTTTTTTCAATGTGGCCCTGGGAAGGTGGTGGTCCCCAGGGCCCAAGGGGGTCTGAGAGGCCCCTTTCTAAGAACACATAAGCCCCAGGAGGTGTTGGTCCCCGGTGCATTTATATGCCCCAGGAGGGGGTGCCCATGTGACTGCCTCCTTTAAGTCTTACATGCCTCCGGGACCTGGCCCACCCAGGGACCTATTAGTAAATACATATATATATATATATGTGTGTGTGTATGCATATATATATATGTGTATATATTACCTACTGGCGGTCGCCAGTAGGTAGTTATAGTTAGGACCTTGTTTCTATTCAAAAAGTGTTTTTTCTTTTGCCAATATCTTTGGCGCCGGTTGACGAATCTTCGTGAAATTTTCAAAACTAATGGGGCACTCGATTCAGCTTCTGTCCTGAAAGTTTCAGGGTGATTCGTCAAGCGGGGGCCGAGAAAAAAGGGGTCCCAAAACGTGTTTTCTCCATGTTAATTTCCATAGGAAACTTTTGCTGCAGCTAAAGCCCGAACTGCTGAACAGAATTGCACCAAATTTGGCAGAGAGGTAGCTCTTTGTCCAGAGTGCACTCTTTGCTTTAAATGGTGTAAATCCATTCAGTAATTCCTGAGAAATAAAAAAATAAAAAAATATCGATATCTGGTGACCGCGGTGGATCCACGAACCCTCCCGATCACGAGCTTGACTCTGACTGGCTGCCAACACTTCAAACCAGAAAGTGTTGGCAGCCATCTTGTGACTCAATTGAACCGAGTCACAAGAAAAAAGGTTAAAAATGAAGAAAAGGGGGCAGGGTAGAAACACCCTGACCCCGTAGGACTGCTCGGGAGATCCCACAGGGACCCCCAGGGCCAAAAATGCATTTTTTTTTTAAAATTCATCAGGCTTCACGAACCCTACCCGAATCCCGCTCAAAACATTTTTTTAAAAATGAAGCGCGTTGTCCCGCGCTTCGTTTTAATGAGCCCCCGGGTGGGACAGGTCCCGGGGCAATGTGGAAAATATATGCATGGGCCGTGCAGGCACCTGCAGCCCCGGGGACTACCACCTCCCCGGGGCATTCCAAAGTAATGGGTGGGGAGGCCTCGCGGGCCCCACCAAGTCCCAGGAACCGCCACCTCCCTGGAGCTTCAATGTTTAAATGCGGGGGCCTCGCACCCCCCCTGCAGCCCTGGGGACTGCCACCTACCTGTGGCTAGCTTTAAAATTATGTTTGGGGGGGCTTGAGTCCCCCCACACTGCCCCACGGACCACCACCTCCCCAGGGCACACTTTATTCTAATATGGGGTTCATTGCGGACCCTGGCCCCAGGGACCACCACCTCCCTGGGGCTATGTACAAGTTGGGAGGGGGGCCATGCGGCCCCCCTCCAGGAGCCCTTCTTGGCCCTGGGGACCGCCACCCCCCAGGGCTGGCTCCAGCTCTCTTGCTTCTTACTGCACCCCTTGCCTCTTTCTGCACCCCTCTTTCTTCTTTCTGTACCTCTCTTGCCTGTTTCTGTATCTCTCTTGCCTCCTTCTGCACCTCTGTTGTTTCTTTCTGCACCTCTCTTGCCTCTTTCTGTACTTCTCTTGCCTCTTTCTGCACCTCACTTGTCTCTTTCTGCTCTTCTCTTGCTTTTTTCTGCACCTCTCTTGTTTCTTTCTGCAACTCTGTTGTCTCTTTCATCACTTCTCTTGCATCTTTCTACACCTCTGTTGCTTCTTTCAGCACTTCTCTTGCTTCTTTCTGCACCCCTCTGGCCTCTTTCTGTATCCCTCTTCCCTCTTTCTGTACCTCTCTTGCTTCTTTCTGCACCCCTGTTCTCTTTTTATGCACCTGTTTTGCCTATTTCTGCACCTCTCCTACCTGTTTCTGCACCTCTGTTGCCTCTTTCTACACTTCTCTTGCCTCTTTCTGCACCTCTGTTGCTTCTGTCTGTACTTCTCTTGCTTCTTTCTGCCCCCTCATCCCTCTCTCTGCACCTCTGTTGCTTCTTTCAGCACTTCTCTTGCTTTTTTCTGCACCTCTCTTGCTTCTTTCTGCACCCCTCTTGCCTCTTTCTGCACCCTTCTTCCCTCTTTGTGCACCTCTCTTGCCTGTTTCTGCACCTCTTTTGCTTCTTTCTGTACTTCTGTTGCCTCTTTCTGCAACCCTCTTGCCTCTTTCTGCACCTCTGTTAGTTCTTTCTGCACTGCTCTTTCTTCTTTCTGCACCTCTCTTGCACATTTCTGTACCCCTTTGCCTCTTTCTGCACCCCTCTTCCCTCTTTCTACACCTCTCTTGCCTTTGTCTGCACCTCTGTTCTCTCTTTCTGCACGTCTTTTGCCTGTTTCTGCAACTCTTTTGCCTCTTTCTGCAGTTCTCTTGCCTCTTTCTGCACCTCTGTTGCTTCTTTTTGCACTTCGGTTGCCTCTTTCTGCATCCCTCTTGCCTCTTTCTGCACCTCCGTTGGTTCTTTCCGCACTTCTCTTGCTTTTTTCCACATCTCTCTTGCTTCTTTCTGCACCCCTCTTGCCTCTTTCTGCATCCCTCTTTCTTCTTTCTGCACCTCTCTTGCCTGTTTCTGCAACTCTCTTGCCTCTTTCTGCAGTTCTCTTGCCTCCTTCTGCACCTCTGTTGCTTCTTTCTGCACCTCTCTTGCCTCTTTCTTTACTTCTCTTGCCTCTTTCTGTACCTCACTTGCTTCTTTCTGCACTTCTCTTGCTTTTTTCTGCACCTCTCTTGTTTCTTTCTGCAACTCTGTTGTCTCCATCACTTCTCTTGCTTCTTTCTACACCTCTGTTGCTTCTTTCATCACGTATCTTGCTTCTTTCTGCACCCCTCTGGCCTCTTTCTGTACCCCTCTTTCCTCTTTCTGTACCTCTCTTGCTTCTTTCTGCACCCCTGTTATCTCTTTCTGTACCTGTTTTGCCTGTTTCTGCACCTCTCCTACCTGTTTCTGCACCTTTGTTGCCTCTTTCTGCACTTCTCTTGGCTCTTTCTACACCTCTGTTGCTTCTGTCTGCACTTCTCTTGCCTCTTTCTGCCCCCTCTTCCCATTTTCTGCCCCTCTGTTGCTTCCTTAAGCACTTCTCTTGCTTCTTTCTGCACCTCTGTTGCTTCTGTCTGCACTTCTCTTGCCTCTTTCTGCCCCCTAATCCCTCTCTCTGCACCTCTGTTGCTTCTTTCAGCACTTCTCTTGCTTTTTTCTGCACCTCTCTTGCTTCTTTCTGCACCCCTCTTGCCTCTTTCTGTACCCTTCTTCCCTCTTTGTGCACCTCTCTTGCCTCTTTGTGCACCTCTCTTTCCTCTTTCTGCAGTTCTCTTGCTTGTTTCTGCACCTCTTTTGCTTCTTTCTGCACTTCTGTTGCCTCTTTTTGCACCCCTCTTGCCTCTTTCTGCACCTCTGTTGGTTCTTTCTGCACTGCTCTTTCTTCTTTCTGCACCTCTCTTGCAAATTTCTGTAGCCCGTTGCCTCTTTCTGCACCCCTCATCCCTCTTTCTACACCTGTCTTGCCTTTGTCTGCATCCCTGTTCTCTCTTTCTGCACGTCTTTTGCCTGTTTCTGCAACTCTCTTGCCTCTTTCTGCAGTTCTCTTGCCTCTTTCTGCACCTCTGTTGCTTCTTTTCGCACTTCTGTTGCCTCTTTCTGCATCCCTCTTGCCTCTTTCTGCACCTCCGTTGGTTCTTTCCGCACTTCTCTTGCTTTTTTCCACATCTCTCTTGCTTATTTCTGCACCCCTCTTGCATCTTTCTGCACCCCTCTTTCTTCTTTCTGTACCTCTCTTGCCTGTTTCTGCAACTCTCTTGCCTCTTTCTGCAGTTCTCTTGCCTCCTTCTGCACCTCTGTTGCTTCTTTCTGCACCTCTCTTGCCTCTTTCTTTACTTCTCTTGCCTCTTTCTGTACCTCACTTGCTTCTTTCTGCACTTCTCTTGCTTTTTTCTGCACCTCTCTTGTTTCTTTCTGCAACTCTGTTGTCTCCATCACTTCTCTTGCTTCTTTCTACACCTCTGTTGCTTCTTTCATCACGTATCTTGCTTCTTTCTGCACCCCTCTGGCCTCTTTCTGTACCCCTCTTCCCTCTTTCTGTACCTCTCTTGCTTCTTTCTGCACCCCTGTTATCTCTTTCTGTACCTGTTTTGCCTGTTTCTGCACCTCTCCTACCTGTTTCTGCACCTTTGTTGCCTCTTTCTGCACTTCTCTTGGCTCTTTCTACACCTCTGTTGCTTCTGTCTGCACTTCTTTTGCCTCTTTCTGCCCCCTCTTCCCATTTTCTGCCCCTCTGTTGCTTCCTTAAGCACTTCTCTTGCTTCTTTCTGCACCTCTGTTGCTTCTGTCTGCACTTCTCTTGCCTCTTTCTGCCCCCTAATCCCTCTCTCTGCACCTCTGTTGCTTCTTTCAGCACTTCTCTTGCTTTTTTCTGCACCTCTCTTGCTTCTTTCTGCACCCCTCTTGCCTCTTTCTGCACCCTTCATCCCTCTTTGTGCACCACTCTTGCCTCTTTTTGCACCTCTCTTTCCTCTTTCTGCAGTTCTCTTGCCTGTTTCTGCACCTCTTTTGCTTCTTTCTGCACTTCTGTTGCCTCTTTCTGCACCCCTCTTGCCTCTTTCTGCACCTCTGTTGGTTCTTCCTGCACTGCTCTTTCTTCTTTCTGCACCACTCTTGCAAATTTCTGTACCCCGTTGCCTCTTTCTGCACCCCTCATCCCTCTTTCTACACCTGTCTTGCCTTTGTCTGCATCCCTGTTCTCTCTTTCTGCACACCTTTTGCCTGTTTCTGCAACTCTCTTGCCTCTTTCTGCAGTTCTCTTGCCTCTTTCTGCACCTCTGTTGCTTCTTTTTGCACTTCTGTTGCCTCTTTCTGCATCCCTCTTGCCTCTTTCTGCACCTCCGTTGGTTCTTTCCGCACTTCTCTTGCTTTTTTCCACATCTCTCTTGCTTATTTCTGCACCCCTCTTGCATCTTTCTGCACCCCTCTTTCTTCTTTCTGTACCTCTCTTGCCTGTTTCTGCAACTCTCTTGCCTCTTTCTGCAGTTCTCTTGCCTCCTTCTGCACCTCTGTTGCTTCTTTCTGCACCTCTCTTGCCTCTTTCTGCACTTCTCTTGCCTCTTTCTGTACCTCACTTGCTTCTTTCTGCCCTCCTCTTGCTTTTTTCTGCACCTCTCTTGTTTCTTTCTGCAACTCTGTTGTCTCCTTCATCACTTCTCTTGCTTCTTTCTACACCTCTGTTGCTTCTTTCAGCACTTATCTTGCTTCTTTCTGCACCCCTCTGGCCTCTTTCTGTACCCCTCTTCCCTCTTTCTGTACCTCTCTTGCTTCTTTCTGCACCCCTGTTATCTCTTTCTGCACCTGTTTTGCCTGTTTCTGCACCTCTCCTACCTGTTTCTGCACCTCTGTTGCCTCTTTCTGCACTTCTCTTGCCTCTTTCTATACCTCTGTTGCTTCTGTCTGCACTTCTCTTGCCTCTTTCTGCCCCCTCTTCCCATTTTCTGCATCTCTGTTGCTTCCTTAAGCACTTCTCTTGCTTCTTTCTGCACCTCTCTTGCTTCTTTCGACACCCCTCTTGCCTCTTTCTGCACCCTTCTTCCCTCTTTGTGCACCTCTCTTGCCTCTTTGTGCACCTCTCTTTCCTCTTTCTGCAGTTCTCTTGCCTCTTTCTGTACCTCTTTTGCTTCTTTCTGCACTTCTGATGCCTCTTTCTGCACTCCTCTTGCCTCTGTTGGTTCTTTCTGCACTGCTCTTTCTTCTTTCTGCAACTCTCTTGCAAATTTCTGTACCACCTTGCCTCTTTCTGCACCCTCTTCCCTCTTTCTACACCTCTCTTGCCTTTGTCTGCAACCCTGTTCTCTCTTTCTGCACCTCTTTTGCCTGTGTCTGCAACTCTCTTGCCTCTTTCTACAGTTTTCTTGCCTCTTTCTGCACCTCTGTTGCTTCTTTCTGCACTTCTGTTGCCTCTTTCTGCACCCCTCGTGCCTCTTTCAGCACCTCCGTTGGTTCTTTCTGCACTTCTCTTGCTTTTTTCCACATCTCTCTTGCTTCTTTCTGCACTCCTCTTGCCTCTTTCTGCACCCCTCTTTATTCTTTCTGCACCTCTCTTTGCCTGTTTCTGCAACTCTCTTGGCTCTTTCTGCAGTTCTCTTGCCTCCTTCTGCACCTCTGTTGCTTCTTTCTGCACGTCTCTTGCCTCTTTCTGCACCCCTCTTGCCTGTTTCTGCACCTCACTTGCTTCTTTCTGCACCTCTCTTGCCTCTTTCTGCACCTCTCTTGCCTCTTTCTGCACATCACTTGCCTCTTTCTGCACTTCCCTTGCTTTTTTCTGCACCTCTCTTGTTTCTTTCCGCAACTCTCTTTTCTCTTTCATCACTTCTCTTGCTTCTTTCTACACCTCTGTTGCTTCTTTCAGCACTTCTCTCGCCTCTTTCTGCACTTCTCTTGCCTGTTTCTGTACCTGTCTTGCCTCTTTCTGCACCACTGTTGCCTCTTTCTGAACCTCACTTGCTTCTTTCTGCATCCCTCTTGCCTCTTTCTGCACCCCTCTTCCCTCTTTCTGTACCTCTCTTGACTCTTTCTGCACCCCTGTTCCCTCTTTCTGCACCTCTCCTGCCTGTTTCTGCATCTCTGTTGCCTCTTTCAGCACTTCTTTTGCCTCTTTCTGCACCTCTGTTGCTTCTTTCTGCACATCTCTTGCCTCTTTCTGCACCTCTCTTCCCTCTTTCTGTACCTCTGTTGCTTCTTTCTGCACTTCTCTTGCCTCTTTCTGCACCCTTCTCCCCCCTTTGTGCACCTCTCTTGCCTCTTTGTGCACCTCTCTTCCCTCTTTCTGTACCTCACTTGCTTCTTTCTGCATCCCTCTTGCCTCTTTCTGCACCCCTCTTCCCTCTTTCTGTACCTCTCTTGCCTCTTTCTGCACCCCTGTTCCCTCTTTCTGCACCTCTCCTGCCTGTTTCTGCACCTCTGTTGCCTCTTTCTGCAACCCTCTTCCCTCTTTCTGCACCTCTGTTGCTTCTTTCTGCACTTCTCTTGTTTCTACCTTTTTGTACACAAATTTACAGAGTATGCTGTTTGAAACACAGGTATTCAAGCATTTGTATGTTTATTTTTATGTAACATGTCACTAGGTAAAAGCAGAGACAAACGCATGCATACCTTTACAAACTTTGTCAGACTTACAACAGTGATATGGTTAGGATTGCTGTTTTACATTTGGTAGGAGTAACATTCTGAGCGGTCGATTAATAGTGAACCTTCAAGAGAAAAGTGAGGTTTAAGACATCTTGGGAGAAGTATTAGTCTGTGGTAAGGTATAGTCAAAGTAGGCCCTTTCTGCACCTCTGTTGGTTCTTCCTGCACTTCTCTTGCTTCTTTCTGTACCTTTCTTCCTCTTTCTGCACCTCTCTTGCCTCTTTGTGTACTTCTATTGCTTCTTTCTGTGCCTTTCTTCCTCTTTCTACACATGTCCTAACTATGTAGGCATGATTAGAAATTAGCATTTAAAAAACCTTAGAAATTCACTGAAAAAACCAGAGGTTTTAGGGACGTTATAGTTAGGAACTAGCATTTAAAAAACCTTAGAAATTCACTGAAAACACCACAGGTTTCAGGGACGTTATAGTTAGGCTGACATTTCACTTGTACAAAACCAGAGAAATTCGGCCGTTGTAGTTAGCTGAGCTAACTATAACTCGCGCCCCGCAATGCACTGCTGATGACATCACATGTTACATCACTCGTGACATGGTCAGTGACATCACTGATGACATCACTGATGACATCTCAAATGACATCACTGATGACATCATCCACTTAATATCTGATGCACCTCTTCACACCATAATATAACCTTTGATACACCCACTCTAAAATACAGACTACCATTTTTGAAACCATAGACACACCAATACCAGTTAGTACATACCCACTCACTGATTCATAGGTATACACACATCCACTCACTCACCCATACAGTCACTCATTCACACAGTCACTCATCTATACAGCCACTGATATATGCAATCATATACCCATACAGACACTCACACACTGCCACTCACCCATAGAGTCATTCAAACACCTAGTCAGTCACGCAAAGAATCAATCACATTGCCATTTACTCACCTATACAGTTATACACACACCACCTCACTTATTCATACAGATACTAACACATACTTACTCTCTTATACAATCACTGACACAAGCACACACTCATCCATACAGTCACTCTCACAATCCTCACTCTCACATAGTCACTTATATACTCCAACCCTTATATATACTGCCTTTCACATATGTAGTTACTCACATATTTACCATTGAGATATCCACTCACTCATAAACACAGCCATATTTTCACACTCACTCACCCATACAGCCCCTTGCACATGCACTCATAAACCCATACACCCAGTGAATCACCCACTCACACATCCATGCAGGGAGTCACACACACCCCCATCTACCCACACAGACACTCAGGCACCCATAGAGGTACTCAGACAACCAATCATTAACCCATATAGACACTCATGTAGCTACTCACCAACCCATGCAGCCACTTACACACCAACTGACAGACTGATACAGACATTCACACAGATTAGTCATTCACACATTTTTCACCTATTTTTCAGGAGGAAAGGAAGGGACCCACGGATCAGGACCGGTGACTTCTGGGATCCCTACCCTTTTCATCATTTGAATCGTTCACCTTTGGTCTCTTTTGCCCCAGATATGAATTTTCACTGTTCCTACTCATTATTTCTATTTTCCTTGTTTGTTTTCACTTGCCACACAGAGCGCATGTGCCTTCTCCCACTTGAGGATTTGCATTTAGCATTTTGACTTGTCTTTTATGGGACTCCTCTTGTTATTCATTGTGAATATGTATATGCCATAACTTCTACCTTCATGCTACTGGGTATTTACCTGCTGCACTAACCTTTTTTGTCTGTGAGGGAGGCAGTCATTGACATGTATTGTATGATTTATACGATCAAGTATCCACTCTAAGATGGCCACCTTTGTTCTCACGTTATGTTACCCTGTCTGTAGCAGAGTCCCTTTTCAGTTTTCATGTATACCGTACATATGACGCTCTGTTTGCAACTACACTTTTGTGTGATCAAGGCAGCTGGACGGCCAAAACGCGTCACTTTTGGATTTATGAAGGAATACATTTACTGTACCCTACATCCCGGTTGTGTTGTTCCTGAGAGCGCGTGTATTGTGGCAATTTACTCTGTATGATTGCTGGTTGCTCCGCTGGCTCACGCGCCACTTCCCCAGGGTCTCCGGTTCCCGGGAGGAGTGCTTTTCATTTATGGATATATATATATATATATATATTACCTACTGGTGGTTGCCAGTAGGTAGTTATAGTTAGGACCTTGTTCATATTCAAAAAGCGTTGTTTAATTTGCCAATATCTTTGGCGCCATTTGATGAATCTTTGCAAAATTTTCAAAACTAATGGTTCACTCAGGCCAGGTCCTGACTCAAAAGTTTTGGGGTGACTCGTTGAGTGGGGGCTGAGAAAAAAGGGGGGTCCCAAAACGCATTTTCCCCATGTTAATTTCCATAGGAAACTTTAGACAAAGCTACAGCCCGAACTGCTGAACGGAATTACACCAAATTTGTCAAAAAGGTAGCTCTTGGTTCAGAAAGTGACCTTTTTTTAAATGGTGTAAATCCATTCAGTAGTTCCTGAGAAATTCAAAAATAAAAAATATCGATATCTGGTGGCCGAGGATGATTCGCGAACCCTCTCGGTAAACCGAGTCACAAGAAAACAGTAACAAAAAAGATAAAAAACAAAAAAATGGGGCAGGGTAGAAACACCCTGACCCCCTAGGCCTGCTCAGGGACCCCCAGGGCCAAAAGAAAGCATTTTTTTTTTTTCGGTCGGAGTCACACTAAGTGCACGAATCCTGCAGAAAAAAGAAAAAAAACGAAGCGCGGACTCCCGCGCTTCTTTTCTTTAAGCCCCAAGGTGGGCCAGGTCTTGGGGCAATGTCCAATTAATTAGCGGGGGCCCATGGGGGCCCCCGCTGCCCCGGGGACTGCCACCTCCCCGGGCTTCATCAATTATGTGCAGGGGGTACGCAGCCCCCCCACAGCCCCGGGGACTGCCACCACCCTAGGGCTTTATTCATTTTATGGTGGGGGGCCTCGTGCACCCCCCAAGCCTCGGGGACCACCACCTCCCCAGGGCTTCATCAATAATGTGCGGGGGCAGGCAGCCTCCCCACAGCCCCGGGGACTGCCACCTACGTGGGGCTTTATTTATTTTAGGGCGGGGACCGCCACCTCTCTGGGGCTTTTAGAAATAATTAGTGTGGGGGTGCTCAAGCCCCCCATACTGCCCCGGGGACCACCACCTCCCCGGGGCAATGTGCACATTGGGAGGGGGGCCGCACAGCCCCTCCTGGAGCCCTCCATGGCCCTGGGGAATGCCACCCCCCAGGGCCAGCTCCAGCAATGTCCCGGGGTACCCACCGCCGGGACATTGCAGTTTGCAATGGCAGGGTGGGAACACAGCTCCCGTCCTGTCAATGCAAACTCTACTTGACCTCTCGGAAGCGAGAGCAGGAAACCTGCTCTCGCTTCCATGAAACAAAGCAGTATTGCTTTTGGACAAGGTATGGTAATGGTAATCTGTATTTTAAAGGGGGTGTATGAAAGGTTATATTAGGGTGTGAGGAGGTGCATCAGTTATTAAGTGGATGATGTCATCAGTGATGTTATTTGAGATGTCATCAGTGATGTCACTTACCATGTCATGAGTGATGTAATATGTGACATCATCAGCAGTGCATTGTGGGGCGCGAGTTATAGTTAGCTCTACTAACTATAACGGCGGAATTTCTCTGGTTTTGTATGAGTGAAATGTCCAACTACCTATAACGTCCCTGAAACCTGTGGTTTTTTCAGTGAATATCAAAGGTTTTTTAAATGCTAATTTTTAACTATAACGTCCCTGAAACCTGTGGTACATATATATATATAAATATAACCTACTGGCGGGTGCCAGTAGGTAGTTATAGTAGGATGTAGTTTCTGTAGGAAGAGCGTTTTTTCATTTGCCAATAACTTTGGCGTTGTTTGACAAATCCTCACAAAATTTTCAAAACTAGTTTGACACTCAATTCAGCTGCTGTCTTGAAAGTTTCGGGGTGTGCCATCAAGCGGGAGATGAGAAAAAGGGGGGTCCAAAACACGTTTTCCCCACGTTAATTTCCATAGGAAACTTTAGACACAGCTACAGCCTGAACTTTTGAATTGAAGTACACCAAATTTGGCAGAAAGGTAGATATTGGTCCAGGGCAGTGCCATTTTGTAATTCGGTGTGAATCCATTCAGTAGTTGCAAAGTTATTTAAAGAAATTTCCAGAGTCGAGTCCCAGAAAAAACATTTTTTTTTAAAGAAAAGGGGGCAGGGTAGATATACCCTGACCCCTAGTCCTCTTTGGGGGGGGTCCCACAGAGACCTCCCTAGGCCAAAAAAGCTTTTTTTTTTTAAATAATTTGGCAGGAGTCACTTTGGATCCACGGATCCAGCCGGAAATGTAACAACAAAGGTTTTGTGGCCTCCTGTAGTTCGTTACTAATCTGCCCCCGGGTGGGGCAGTTCCAGGGGGCATTTTAATAAAAAAGGAGGGAGTTGCACGGGCCCCTCCCTCAAGGGGCTTATTAACGCCCCAGGGAACACCACCTCCCCGGGGCTTGTTTTTAAGTGAATGCGGGGAAGGCCTCTACAGTCTCCCAGCTGCCCTGGAGACCACCACCTCCCCTGGGCTTATTTACTTTTTAAATGGGGGGCCTCTTGGACCCCGCCAGCCCGGGAGACCGCTACATCCCTGGTGCTATTCCTGAAAAAATGCAGGGGGGGCGCGCACTCCTTCACAGCCTGGGGGCTGCCACCTCTCCAGGGCTTCAATTTCAATTAATGCGGGAGACCACGTGGATCCCATGTAGCCCTGGGGACCACTACCTCCTCTGGGCATAATCCAAGCAAGGAGGGGCACTGCGCGACCCTCTCCTGTAGCAAATAATGGCCCTGGGGACCACCAACAACCAAGGGCCATCTCCTGCTGTGTGCCAGGGTGCCCACAGGGATCTTGCCTCCCCTAATAAATTTTTTTTTAAATAGGACCGGCAAGTCGCTGGAGCCACGCTCCTTTCAGCACCACTCTGCAAACATGCTGTTGGGAACTGATAGAATAAACTCTCACCTTTTTTTCTTTCTGTCTGCCATGCGTGCATGATTGGGTATGCACTTGGAGAGATGGGCGTGTCGGAAGAGCGTATAAAAAGCCCTCTCTTGCATATGACCGGTGCTTGGTTTCTTTCCCGGTTTTGTTACCCGGAAGGTCTTTGCTGGTGAACCTTGGGACTTCCTGTTTTGCCTGGATGCCTGACTTCCTGTTTCTCAGACGCTGGGAGCTCGCGTGCTGAGAGCCCATGCTGGGTTCGGCGAGCTTGTGGATTTAACGGGACATATTCGTGTTGCTATCTGAGGATTGGAAGAATTCAGGTAGCCCTTTTCCTTTACTTTTCTCTCGCTACGATTTGGACTTTATATATGTAGCGGGAGTCTTGTCCTTGAACGGAGGATACGGAGTGCATAACGCGGCTGCGTTTCCGTTTTTCCCTGTTTTCTTATGCTTTTCTCGCTGGGTCTTTTTAAAGCCCCGTGAATTATGTTGTTTGTATTTTGTTTTTGGTGCACCAAATAAGAGGACTGGTACGGATGTATCTGTCTCACTTGTATTTATTTTAGTGGGGGTTTTTTGCCGCATCGAGCTTTTTCCCCCTTTTCCATATTTCCTGAAAAGAGAGAAGGTGTTTTTTTGGGGGTTTATTTCCATCCGAAGGAACTTGGGATTAAGTATATTCCCTGGATTATTCACCTTGTGGATTAAGCTGTCGTTGTGAGGACGCGATATTGGGATACAGTTTATATCTACATGGACAACTGTCAAACCCAAAAGAAAGGGTAAGAGTGTCTCTTTGAAGTGCTATACCTAATCATGTGCGGGTGTGTATGACTTTTCGTTATTGGTTTCCTGTATTAATTTGTTGTTTGTTGACTCTTACAGGTTGACCTGGGTTCCCTGTGTAGTACAGAGAAAAGGGACATCTCCTCACCAGTGCTGGTCCTATTTCTGGTCTTCTTGTTTTGTTTTTCCCCCCCACCTTCTCCTGTGGTCCTTGTCTGCCATCGCCTATAAATGATCAGGGCGGTGACGGGCTGAGCCGAGGGAGAGGACTGGGATTATTCTTCGCTCCCGCAGTATTGGGCGTATTCGCAGTGGTGGCAGAACACATGCCTCCTGGTGTACAACTGGTTGGGGGTGGAAGTCCCTTTGGCTGCTGAGGGTCCTTGGGGGTCAGCAACCCCTGTTACCTCCAATAAGTCCCATACAGCAGGATTGCTGATAGATAAATGGAGCCCCTGCCCCCTTTCTCCACCACTCTGCAAATGCACAGCTTGGTGCACTACTGGTTGGGGGATGAAGTCCTCTTGGATGCTGAAGGTCTTTGGAGGCCAAGAACACCTCCTGTTACCTCCAGTAAGTCCAACACAGCTGGATTGCTGTGAGCTGGTAGGAGGCCACGTGATGACCTTTGACTACCATCATTTTAATTGACTTTTGGTGTTTCATTTTACCCTAGCGTGAATTACGTCCTGCATATGCCTTTTTCCCTTGAAGGTTTCTTTCGTGTAATCTTGCAGTCTTAAAGTGGGAGCTGTCACAGAGTAGAACAGCCTTGCTAAGAACAGAACGTGTGAAATGTGCATTTGAAAGCATGAGAGAGAGAGAGAGGTGTGCAATGTACTTTTTGGTCTTGAAGTGCAGTGTTATGAGCAGTGGTACTCAATTGTGCATTGTGTTGTACATTGAGAGATGAAGTATGTGATGCTATGGGCAGTGGTGCACAAATGTGCATTGGGAAGTATTATGAAGTTCTTACTATTGGCTTTGACATGGCCTCATGTCATCCTGAATTCTGACTCTTTCTTGCTTGAGCTTTTTTGCGCGCACAGTCAGGCCCCCAGAGTGCTCAAGTTGTTTGGGTTATTCACTTTCAAGGTTGCTTTGTTTTTGGAGTGGAGATTGTTGAATGTACCCTCGGAGGCTTTCGTACTCTTCATTAAGATAAAGGCTGGAACATGTGAGAATGCAGAGGGAACGTGGGAACTCTTTTTGCCTTTGGAATGCTTGCATGGAAGGTGGCCAATTACAGTAAGTTACCTTGGCGCAAAGGGAAGGTCTCTCGAAACTTCTAGTGTGTTTTGAAACTATAAAGCTGAGGTTTGCCGACTTAGAAACCGGGATTGTTTGAGCCTGACGGTGGACGCATTGTCGGTGCAGGCATCTAGTTGCTGAGTCACCTGGACGGCTGTGAGTCCCCCAGTCTGGAGTGGGTCAGGATGAAGATTGCACCAGGGGAAGTGTTTGATTTTTGATTAGTGCCATTGTGATGAAGCCCTCTTGGATGCTGAGGGACCTTGGGGGCCAAGAAGCCCTCCTGTTACCTCCAGTAGTCCCACACAACGGGATTCCTGAGAGCTGGTTGGAGGCCTGCCCCTTTTTTCCACCACTCTGCAAACGCGACTACTAGTTAAAAAACCATAGGCATTCACTTAAAAACCAAAGGTTACAGGGACATTATAAATAGGTAATAGAATTTTAAAAACCTTAGAAATTCACTTAAAAATCCTAAGGTTACAGGGACGTTATAGTTAGGAAATAGAATTTTAAAAAAATCTTAGAAATTCACTCAAAAAACCAAAGGTTACAGGGATGTTATAGTTAAGGCTCAGATTTCAATCATACAAAACCATAGAAAATCAGCAGTTATAGTTAGCTGAGCAAACTATAACTCACGCCCCCGCAATGCTCTGCTTATGACCTCACATAGACATATACCTATGCATCCACTAACAAACCCATGCACACTCTCATGTAAACACTAGCACAGTCAGGTACACACTGATGCCTAAACTAACAAATCCAGGTAGACACTGATGTATACACTAACACACCCAAGCGCACTCTTATGCACACACTAACACATTCAGATACACAGTAACGTATATACTAACACACACAAACAAACTTACACATACACTAACACACCAAGGTACACAGTAGTGCATACACTGACTCACCCAGACACACTCTGATGCATTCACTAACACACCCAGGCACACACAAACTAATGCAGGTAGTGACACACCCAGTTATACATTGATACAGCTACTGCCACACCCACCAAACATTAATAAAGGTAGTGAGACAATGAAGCAGACATTAATACAGACATTCACACACGCATCCAAACACTAATGCAGATACTCATAAACCCATGCACACACTGATGTAAACACTCATACAGTCAGCCAAACACTAATACAGCCAATGACACAGGGGCATATTCTGATGCAGCAACTGAGACACCCAGTAACATACCTATGCAGGCAGTAACACAAACAAACACATACAGATATAAACATTGGCACACCCAGGCACACACTGATACAGCCACTGACACAATCACAGAAACACTAATGCAGCTACTGAGACACCCAGGCACATACTCATGCAGGCACTGACACACCAATGCACACACTGATACAGCTACTGGCACAACCAAGTGCACACCAAGACAGATACTGACACACCCAGCAAACACTAACGCAGTCACTGACAGATCCATGCACATACCAATTGACAGACTGACATACATGGTCAAACATTAATGCAGCAACTAATACACCCAATCACACACTGATGCAGGGAATGACACATCTAAGTAGGCAATAATATAGCTACACACACAGCTAGCTAAACAGTAATACAGCTACTTGGAGACCCAGGTATACACTGAGACAAACAGTAAGAGACCCAGACAAAAACTAATGCACGCACCAACATAGCCATGAATACACTAATGTATACACTTACACACTCAGCCTAAACAGTACTACCTATCAGTTAGAGAGGTAGTTGCACAGACAGTTATATATCCCTACTGTAAGAAACAGAGCAAATAAGCAATGCAAATAATCACTAGCGTAACGTTTTCCAACTCATAGAGTTAATAACACACCAGGTACAGAACAACATAGTTTATGACATTTTCAGTCATATACTCAGCAAATCACTAATATAGTTGCTTAATATATTTTTAAGAACTGAAGAAGCTTGTCTCTTATCTATACACTAACTAATATATGCATTTATAGATCTATACTGAGAGACTTATACAACCTTTTAGACACTGAAATAACCACTTATGTAGTTAGTTATTTGCTTATAGTACCTAATTTAATACTATGTTCTGTACAGATAAATTTATTCTTTATTTACTTTCCAGATATCCAATTGTATTTAAAAAAGAATTACAATGCCTGATAAGAAACAAAGAAAAAAGAAAAGGAGGAAACAGGACTATCCGCTTAAAACTGACAGCGAAAAAGAAAATTAGGTGGAGAATGTGCAGAGAGTGCCTGGTAAGAATATTAAGGAGTTTCTGAAAAAAATATGTCATAAAATGCAGAATGAAGGAAAACTGTCAAGTAAAAACCGGAGTTTATAATCAATTGTCAAACAGCAAGGAGTGCAAGATTTTTAAAGTAGGAAATGTTATAAAAAACAGAGAGTTTGACATGGAGACAGAAACAGTTGAAGGAGATACGAGCTAAAATGTTTTGAACTAGAGTAATACAGAATTTGCTAAGAAAAATGCAGAAGTATAAGAGGAGACGCGCTGCTGTTAAGCAAAAGCAACATAATGAGAGTGTAGTTGGCAAAGCATTTGCTGTGAAGAGGAAGCAATTTATCTTGAGATTGAACAGAATGAGGACAGTAGACAAAACAGTAATGTCTATGGAAAAAAACTAAAAAGGCTTATTAATAAAACTAAGTTTTGCAAGATTTTAAAAGGTAAATAGAAGCACACATCTAATACATAGACTCTCTTTAATGAAAAAAGAACACTTACAAGGGAATACATTCATGCATGCAGTTGATACAACTGATCATTGGTATTAGGTTAAAAATGGTACCCCTATTACAAAAGAGGAGATGGTTCCTAGGAATGTAGTGGAAGTGATAGCTGAAGATGTACAAGGAAGACGTAGACAGGCCCCTGTATACAAATGGAACTGTAGCAGTATTTACAGTGTTCGTCAGGAATCAATAGATATATTGAGAACTTTCCTACTTCAATTTCCATGCAAAAGTGTGAAGCTGAAAATTGGGATTTTGCAAGGATTAGATCCATACAAAAGTGAGGAAGTATACTAATTTACATGGACATTCACTGGCATGTCTATCACAGAAAGTGTGCAGAAGGGCCTTTCATCACTTCAGAATGTTAGCTGTTTATCATTCTAAAATGCAAAATTTAGTTAGGAGACTTAATTTTGTGAAAACTCTTGCCTTATGTTTAGGAGAGATGAATAGGATTCTATTGCATAGTACACTAGCAGAAGTAGACGAATTTTGTGAAGATGTCCAGTTTTGTTTCTGTGGGCCGGAAGAGTTAGTACTGATAACTTTGCACAAGAGACTGCAAAGTGTAACACAGTATCTTCAGAGAAACCAAACTGTGTTTGTATTTGTTGTCGACACACTCATTACGAAAGTCAAACTTGCAATGTAGTTGTATTCTCAAAAACTGAACAGCAGAACAGAGATAAGTGTCAAGAATTTGCTGTATATTTATTTGTAGAGGGGTGCTTTGATTTGGAGATTTGGCAACACAGCAAATTATATGCAAGTATTGTTATGATAAGTTAGTGAACAACAAAATGCCAGCCAGAGCGATACATAACAAGTTAGAATTGGTGTCAATTCCAGAAGAACTTCAACAATTAAATATTTATGAATCAATTCTCATACAATGCATATACCCTTTTCCAACAATAGTTTGTATGGAACTGAAGACTGGGAAACTACCACCGACAGAGCTACAGAAAGCCCTTAAAGGAAGAGTTGTCTACTTGCCTTTAGATTTTAAATGGAATATTGATACTGTGGATGTAGAGAAAGATATTAATGAATTACAATGCCTGATAAGAAACAAAGAAAAAAGAAAAGGAGGAAACAGGACTATCCGCTTAAAACTGACAGCGAAAAAGAAAATTAGGTGGAGAATGTGCAGAGAGTGCCTGGTAAGAATATTAAGGAGTTTCTGAAAAAAATATGTCATAAAATGCAGAATGAAGGAAAACTGTCAAGTAAAAACCGGAGTTTATAATCAATTGTCAAACAGCAAGGAGTACAAGATTTTTAAAGTAGGAAATGTTATAAAAAACAGAGAGTTTGACATGGAGACAGAAACAGTTGAAGGAGATACGAGCTAAAATGTTTTGAACTAGAGTAATACAGAATTTGCTAAGAAAAATGCAGAAGTATAAGAGGAGACGCGCTGCTGTTAAGCAAAAGCAACATAATGAGAGTGTAGTTGGCAAAGCATTTGCTGTGAAGAGGAAGCAATTTATCTTGAGATTGAACAGAATGAGGACAGTAGACAAAACAGTAATGTCTATGGAAAAAAAACCTAAAAAGGCTTATTAATAAAACTAAGTTTTGCAAGATTTTAAAAGGTAAATAGAAGCACACATCTAATACATAGACTCTCTTTAATGAAAAAAGAACACTTACAAGGGAATACATTAGTGCATGCAGTTGATACAACTGATCATTGGTATTAGGTTAAAAATGGTACCCCTATTACAAAAGAGGAGATGGTTCCTAGGAATGTAGTGGAAGTGATAGCTGAAGATGTACAAGGAAGACGTAGACAGGCCCCTGTATACAAATGGAACTGTAGCAGTATTTGCAGTGTTCGTCAGGAATCAATAGATATATTGAGAACTTTCCTACTTCAATTTCCATGCAAAAGTGTGAAGCTGAAAATTGGGATTTTGCAAGGATTAGATCCATACAAAAGTGAGGAAGTATACTAATTTACATGGACATTCACTGGCATGTCTATCACAGAAAGTGTGCAGAAGGGCCTTTCATCACTTCAGAATGTTAGCTGTTTATCATTCTAAAATGCAAAATTTAGTTAGGAGACTTAATTTTGTGAAAACTCTTGCCTTATGTTTAGGAGAGATGAATAGGATTCTATTGCATAGTACACTAGCAGAAGTAGACGAATTTTGTGAAGATGTCCAGTTTTGTTTCTGTGGGCCGGAAGAGTTAGTACTGATAACTTTGCACAAGAGACTGCAAAGTGTAACACAGTATCTTCAGAGAAACCAAACTGTGTTTGTATTTGTTGTCGACACACTCATTACGAAAGTCAAACTTGCAATGTAGTTGTATTCTCAAAAACTGAACAGCAGAACAGAGATAAGTGTCAAGAATTTGCTGTATATTTATTTGTAGAGGAGTGCTTTGATTTGGAGATTTGGCAACACAGCAAATTATATGCAAGTATTGTTATGATAAGTTAGTGAACAACAAAATGCCAGCCAGAGCGATACATAACAAGTTAGAATTGGTGTCAATTCCAGAAGAACTTCAACAATTAAATATTTATGAATCAATTCTCATACAATGCATATACCCTTTTCCAACAATAGTTTGTATGGAACTGAAGACTGGGAAACTACCACCGACAGAGCTACAGAAAGCCCTTAAAGGAAGAGTTGTCTACTTGCCTTTAGATTTTAAATGGAATATTGATACTGTGGATGTAGAGAAAGATATTAATGAATCACTTATCATTCTTGTAAATGGTGTGAGTACCAAAAACAAAACAAATCTTGCAAGAGCTGGTTAAAATATTTTAAAAGGCTACATTATACCTGAAAGAAAAAAATATTTATTACAAAAATATTGATGTTGTTGGAGCTATAAGTTCTATGGATAATAAACCGTTACCATCAAGTGGACAGATTGAAAAGGTGGATAGATACAAAACCGAAGAAATATATGAACTCTATAGTATCCACCTACTCTATTCCAAAGAAGTTATTGGCGACTCTATTGATCTCTTTCAAATGAAAGAAGCAAAAGGAGCTCCAATGAATGTGTGGGAAAAAAGTTTAGAAGCTCACTGTTTCAAACACCTATTTCCCACTGCAGTAGGTGGCTGGTATGATGACCGCACCGTACAAATACCAGCAGCTGAGTACCTGTCAACTAGACTATATTCAGAGGACCCTAGATTTCGCCAGTGTATTTCATACATATTCCATCTATTATCTGAGAATGACTTCTCTGAACTATCATATGCTGTAAACCACATTCTGAAGACAGGAGTTAATCTATAAAATCTCTCAACAAGGGAATTTGTTGACAGAGTTCAAGGTAAAGATGAAAAGTTGGAATACAATTTGATTAATTTGATGGCATGCCAACATGGTACCAACGTGTATTGGTATCGTCGTCATGGAGAACTTAAATGTATGTTGTGAAACTTAGGTGCACCTACTTCGTTTCTGACACTCAGTTGTGCGGAGTAAGCATGAGATGATTTGCTTGACACTTTAAGAGAAGCAAACTCAAACATTAAGGCTATCAATGTAAATACTGCAGGAGAACTTTGCTCTTTGGATCATAATAATTTTTATAGATATTTCAACCACAGGTTTCAAGCCATGTTGTCTTTCATCTGTAAAAAGAAATCCTCCTCATGGTGAAGTTACTGTTTTTTTGGCATAAAGAGTACCCAGTAAGAGGTGCTCCTCATAGTCACATGCTGTTATGGATAAACGATTAACTGAAATTTGGAACAGACAATGATGAGTATGTACTCTCTTTCATAGAAGAGTATGTGACATGTGCCATTCCGAAAGACAATGATGAAAAAGGCCTGAGACAACAAGTTCTATGTTTTCAAACACATAGATGAGGCAAGTACTGTGGTCGAAAATACAAGTGTAAAGAAAACCTTTACACAAGGTGTCGTCTTGGATTTCCAAGACCTGTCATTTCCAGAGGAAGAGTAAACAGCTTTTTATCTACAGACAGATATACACTGACATGATAATCACCAAAAAACGCATACAACCTCAGAAGAAGAAGAACAGAGGCTTCCAAGTATATTAATGACTATAATCCTGTGATTCTGAAAATGCGGAATACAAATATGGATATGCAATTTGTTGCAGACAACTCCATCGCTGTTGCTCGTTATATCACTTCATACATTACAAAATCAGAGAAGACTGAGATGAGGAAGATGCGGGAGGAGATTTCTGCAGAAAAGTCTTTAACCAAGAAATTATACAGCTTCAGCTTGAGATTTCTTTCACATAGGCAGATAGGCTCCTGTGAATGCTGTGGCCAGTTGAGCTCAGCCAGTTTGTACTCGAAGTCAAGGAGAACTGTTTGGGTAAGTCTTTCCTGGAAATTTAGTACCTAGCAGAGTTTGACCCAGAAAGTACAGCTATTGTGAAAACAAATATGCTGGATACTTACTATCCAAGAAGGAGTCCACACCTTGAAAATGTGTTTTTTTACGAGATACTTCAAACTATAGATATAGAAACAATGTAACAAAAAACGTAGATGAAGGGAAATATGCAGTAGTCGGTTGTGATGGTTGTTTGGTTCGACATAGAAAAGGAAGTTTACTAAACTGCAGAAAACTTAGTTGCCAAACTCCTGATAATAGAGAGTTTTTATATTTGACACTTCTGCAACTTTTTAAGCCTTGTCATTCTGTGTTGGAGTTATTCGAACACTTTGACAGCTACAAAGATTCTTTCAACACTGTGAAATACAGCATTCAGTGCTCAGTCTTTCCCAACTACATTAACATGTTAAATGATGAGATTGAAGAGGAGAAAACAATTGCTGCTGAGATAGCTAAGGACAGTTCACAAAGCAGCCAAAGGGCAGGACCTTTAAGGCAAGATCCTCTTGGCCAATGAACTATGGAAAATGAAGCTGCCATAGCCATGAATGAGGTAGAGAAGAGCAGAAAGAAATATATACAGGTAAAAGAGAAAAATAGAGCATTGATTCCTCCACGAGAAGAATGAATGTAAATGCTCATCATTTAAGACAATACTATTATACGTCAGTGGTGAAGCTGGCATTCGGAAAAGCTTTTTAACTGAAGTTCTCATCGCTTTCCTACAGATGACTACAGAGTCAAATTTGCCATGTGTAGTAACAGCACCAACTGTATTAGCTGCACGCAACATTAAAGGAATTGCTTTACATCAACTCCTTATGCTATCTGTAGAACATGACAATAAACTGGAGTATCAAAAGTTATTCGGTGAATCTTGTCATGAAATCTCAAGAGTACTAAAGAAACTGAAACTTTTAATTATCTATGAGGTGAGCATGATCTCAAACTTAATGCTAGCCTTTGTACACTTGAGTATGTAATAGATTTTAAAAACAGAGTATGATTTGCTGTTTGGAGGAAAGCACTTAATTGTGTTTGGCGACCTACTACAGCTTACCCTGTCAAAGGACAGCATGTGTTCAAGACACTTCTCCATGATGAAACTCTGTATTCCTTGGGAAGTATTGGAAACCTAAATATTTGGCTAAACTTCCAGTACAAGGAAGACTTAGAAATATTCATCAAGCATCTGATGTAGAATACAGAAATATTCTAAAGGATATTAGAGTAGGAGTTCTCACAAAAGAGGGAAACATTTCTTAGAAAGTCGACTTATAAAGAAACAATTTTCTTCAAACAAGACAGCAACACAGATAATGTATAATTTCATTGTAGAAGGGAAATTCGTTGTCTGCCTAATGCCTACACTTCAGGAGTGCTCCTATTTTAATGTACAATTACTAAAACTGTAGAATGAAGACATTTTAGAAATTACAGCAATCGACAAAATGGAACACCTGAGGGTGGCAGTAATGCTAAATGAAAAACTACAAGTAAAATTGGATTCATTGGACAAATCTGTTTCCAGAACTGCTGAATTCGAAAAGTGTTTACGTGTTTGCAAAAAATTGTAGAGTAATTTTGCGGCATAATTTAAATGTTGAAGAAAGATTAGTTTATGGTGCTATGGGCAAAGGAATTGATTTAATTAGGTTTACAAATAGGAATGAGTTTGAATACTTAGCAATAAAATTTGATCAGATTCATGGTGTAAAGCAGATTGGTAAGTAAGCTGTACATTTTGTGCATGTAAAAGACTTGTATGTTCAGCGGCAGCAGTTTCTAGTTTCTTTAGCATACTATGTGACTATCCATAAATCTCAAGGTTTAAGTGTAGATGCAGATTTTATTAATATTGGAAGTGTCACGTGATCAGAATAGGCCTGATAAGAAACAACACCATTTTCATGTTCATGTTTCTTAAGTTGCCTTCTCATTTACACACAATGACTTTTACATACACTTGCGAGTGTGACAATGCAGGATAACATTCTTTGAATCTGCATTGCTTACATTCCTTCTTTGTAGGCACACTATCACGACACCTTGAACATTCACTAAAAGGGATAAAGTTTATTGCGCAAATGGCATTATTGTTATTGTTGGGTAGGCAACAAAGCTATTGAACTAGGATAAACAATTGCGGCCTGAAAGGGGTTGCGACATGGTAACATGGGTGCTGTTTATTATATACAGAACCCCTTCCTTGTTGAAGGGAGAGGAGCACTCAGCTGACACTGCGAGGTCACTGCATGCTGGAATTCCAGTTCAACTTATTCCTGTTTCCCAACACAAGAGATGTCCAGCTCTAAACCAAGACAGACAGCCTGAAGATGCTTACCCGCAGGTAATGTGGAGTTAGCCCATTTGGCAGGGATTTGGCAGATCACCCATCCTAGGCAAGACTAAGTTAGGGAGCACTAGGTAGGAGTACTCTATACACAGTACTTATATGCCCGTATATATTCACTGTTATAACACAATGGTGGAATCGTTTATCCTTTTCGCTGTTCTCATTACACTATTCTGTTTCATTCTACTGATTACTGCGGCACATGTATTTATACAAGAATCACAATGCTTCAATAAACATTGAAACGCCTTGCTGAGTATATCTTATGTATTTCTTTGGGTATGCATGAGAGTCCAAACGAAAGGGATCTAGATCTGTTACCACGATTTCCTTGGGAGATCAAGGTTGTCATGTTCTGAGGTTGCACACACATTTGTAACCCGGTAAAGTTAGTGGTTCAGATGGTGCACTGTGGACAAGCAGGGATACAGGCCAACATATCCTGAGGGTGTGCACGGAATCAGTCTGGCACAATCCTGATGTTTATGTTGTCCAACAAACGCACAGTTTTACTGGAGAGGTGCAATCCGTACGACATGGCGCCGCCAACGATCTAGGTTTGGGCCTTATTTAATGGATCACCTGAGTAGTTTTCTTTTGTGTACCCAAAGACCCCAACTCACCTCTTGACCGGAGACGTCCATGGTGTTAGGGAAAAATCCTCCTCAGCTGAGTAGGTTAACCCTATGTATTGGCTGTAGGTTGTTCAAGCATGAACCTTTCAAAGGATCACCCCATAAAGTGATACTCTCTCTTAATTTGACATATTCTTATGGCTGAACCAACAGCACTAAACATACCTGAAAACTTTAGCAGTGCAGTAACTCAGAAGATACCACAAAACGATCTCACACTTGAGGGTGGGGATGTTACCTTTGTGGTTGAGGCACACGAAGCAAATAGGACGGAGGTATTCTATTCATGGGTTACATTCCCAGCAGCAAACGACCGCTCATTATTGTTTCACACTTACACTGCAACCAACGTTCCAATAGACTATACAGCTTACAAAGCTTTAGAAATATCATTAACTTACTAAGAACATCAGAAAAGGTTTAAAGGCACCCTACCACACACTACTGAAGAAGTTAGAAAGGGGCCCCTTAGCAATGAGGGAGCAACATGGCCCGTCTCAGCCGGTTACACACCACACACAAACGTAGCTAATATGTCCACGGCACAGTTGCAAAGACTATATGCAAGTCTAGTCAGAATAGATAGGAGTCTGACACATCATGCGAACAATGACAGTGAATCCTGTGAGGACTGCTCAAGCTGCACCACCACAATTGCCTACACCAGGCATTAGTCCACAGACTATCAATGCCGTTATTGGTAAAAATTTCTACCATACAGGAAGAGATTCAGTTCTGGATTGCACAAAAACAAATCAGCTTGAAGCAGTGTTTCCCATACGGGACCCCAGGAAAACACAGAATTCTTACCATATGCTTGTCAATGGGGATGCCTCCCCCTGTGGAAGACTGTGCCACTTGGGGCACAGTCTTCGCTGGAGTATATACCAGAACTCATGGTACACATTCTCATTTGCTGTTTTGCCAGAGGTGCTTAAACAGACCCAAAATGAGTACGGGGCAGCCCCTGCCCTGGATTTGAGGATGAAACTGATGGGCAATTTTGCAGCAGTGTCTACCATTATGTTAACTAACATTAAAGGGGAGGCAGCAGCGTTGGCTTTGGGCCAGTGACTCACTAATTTGGCTCTAGTACAGCAGGAGCACAAATTACCAAAAATTATCGAAGAAACCTATGCATCCATAGGCAGAGATGATTTGGGAGCCAGACCAACAAAATCTCAAATTAAGAGTAAATCTGAAAAGGATAACTCTAAGCAAGCACCCAAACCTTCAACAAAGAAGAAGTGGGATCATAATAAACATAGAGAAAAAGCGAAGTCACTGGCGGGTCTTCTAAACAGGAGGACTCTGAAAAGCGCTACAATTTGTGTAACCATCATAATATTAAGTTCAAGTTCAAGTTAGTCTTTATTTCGATTGTAAGAAATCATTAAAGACACATATAACACATTACAATATAAAAACACAAGTTACAAACACATAAATAGTTCATTAAAATACCAATATAAAAGCAATCAGTTTAAAAATACTTAAGATCATTTAACAATCTATTGCACATATCTCATAAACTGTGAAGCACGCGCATGTGTATGTTGGACTGCCCTGATTCAATCTATTCTTCCTAATATTAATCTAGAATCGAACTTTATGTGTCCTGGACGACAGCATTAGCACTTTTGGTATTTAACTTCTTCATATTATTTCTACGTATGCCCCACATCCAACTTAAAAACTTTGCCAGAGCTATTACCAAGGTTTCTTGTAAGTTAGTCTTCAATATGCGATAGGCTATAGTGCTTGATCTTGTGCCCAGGTTTGAACAGATAGGTTTGAGCCATTTCGCTCTAGGATTTTTATAGGCCAGACACACAAACAAAATATGCAGGATGGTCTCGTCCATCAATTGACAGGAGGGACATATGATATCATTCACATTCTGCCATTTCATCCTAAATGCATTTATCGGGAGTGAGCCTACTCTAAATTGGTGGAACAGTTTCCTATCGCATGACTTTGTGATAAAATTCCAGTAGGGCTCAAACTGCGGTTCATATTTGTGTTCCAAAAAGGCTGCAGTAAGGGCGGAATGGTCACAATTTGACAAGCTTTTTTGTTTGACCATATTCCAATACGCCACCTTGTACTCAGTTTTAGATGGAAACCGATTACCCTCTGGATCCTCCCACAGATGACGAAGCCCCATATCTACTAGTGCGCCTTTAATATTTTGTATCCATTTGATTTTACAGGACAAATCTGCTTCTCTTACAAATTTTAGTGCACTGGCGTAGGGTAACAGCTCCGGGGTAGTCCAGATCCTTCTCCAATGTGCTAGGGGTCTGAACCGAGCCATTTCTTTGATTCCATAACAGCCCAGATCCAGGTAAAGAGGTTTGAGGGGAGTGGATTGGGGTAATCCTACCATGTTGCGTAGAAACTTATTTTGTGCAATGGTTAGAGGTGTGATTTTTTCAAAACCCCAAAGCTCCGCACCATATAAAACCGAAGCCCTGATTTTAGCATTATAAATAGATAAAACGGGGCCAACTGGCTTGGTTTAGCAGAGCTTGTGCTCTTTAAGAGGACCCCTGCTAATTGGGCATGCCTGAGAGCTAGAATATCAATCTGAGGTTTCCAATTTAACCTCTTTCCTAATGTGACACCCAAATAAGTGAAAACATCCGTTTGTTCCAACTGGGCATTATTCATCCACACCCTCCCTTTCACCACTTTGTGTTTATTCAAGACCATGAACTTGGTTTTATCAACGTTTACTACCAGCTCATGCTCTTTGCAGAAGACCTCGAATCTGTCAAGGGCTCGTTGTAATCCCTTTTGGGTCTTAGACAGAATCAGGGTATCATCTGCAAACATTAGCAGTGGCACCTTTGCGCCAGCAAGTGAGGGGGCATCAGTAGGGTAGATTGTAAAATAACTAACAACCCTGTTGATAAATAATGAGAAAAGGGTAGGAGCCAATACACACCCTTGTCTAACCCCTTTGGTTACGGGGAACCTTTCTGTTACCTTCCCCTGTGTTCCCCAACGAACTTGAGCAAAATTGTGTTCATGCAGTTTAATAATCAGATCAAGGAGCGCCGCTGGCATTCCCGATTCTTTCAAAACTTGCCACATCTTATTACGGGGGACCAAATCGAACGCGGACCTAAGATCTACGAAAGCCGCGTACAAGGTTCCCCCCACGATAGTTACGGTATGCCAGTAGATCAGCATAAATCTAAAAACTTGATCTATGGTGCTAACGTGTGGGCGGAAGCCAGCTTGTAGGGAAGACAAGATTTCAAATTCGTCTATCCAAATGTGGATTCTGCTCAATAGGAGCCGGGCCATGATTTTTTGGATGGAATCTATTAGGCTTATAGGTCTATAATTGCTCGGACTTGAGCGGTCCCCCTTTTTATAAATCGGAATGATTTCCTCACTGCGCCATGATTCTGGGACTGGGGCCCCACTGGCAATTGCGTTGGCGAGTATTTGAATATACTTAATCCAATTTGCTCTGTCAAACTTAAATAAATCAGCTGGAATGCAGTCGGGACCAGGAGCACGGCCCCTGGGGATCGCATCTATAGCAGATTCAACCTCCCCTGTCCCAAAGATTAAGGTAGTTTCAACGACTAGAGTGGAACGAAAATCAGAACTGGCTTTAGAGGCAGAAAACTGAGCCTGAAAAAAAGAAACCCACTGCTCGGGGCCAACATTATCTGGGGTTTGTCTGATTTCACCGCTGCCCCATTTTAGTATTTGCCAAAATTTCTGCATGTTGTTACAATTACATGCATCTAGAAGGTCATTCCACCTCTTTTCGTCGAACTCCCTTTTAGCTGCAGTTTGGGAATTTTTGTACAATTTTCATGCAGTTTTAATCTCATCCCTTGTTTTGAATCTTATGGCTTTTGACAAGTTTTTATAAGCATCTCTGCAGCTTTTGTTATACCAATTAGCATGGTGGGCAATTCCTCGATTGCTAGTTTTTTTGTCTTAACAAAGGAGTTTTTGAGTTTTGCAAAAAGCTCTTCATGCACCTGAATAATTGCTCCTTTGTTATCATCCGTAATTTCTAGGGAGGAAATAACTATTATGGTGTCTTCCACTGCATGTTTCATCTCTGCTAGGACACTTTCTTTTTCTACTAGATTTGACCACTTTACCCTTCTCATATCGTTGGAGGTGAATACATCGGCAGTTAAAATCTCTATTGCTTGGGTCTGGGTTTCTGGCCCCTTAGCTTCAAGGATAACATTAGTGGGTCATGGTCACTCTCGGTTCTCCTCTGGATCATCATATCAATTTGGCTCGGCCATAGCTCCAAGTTGATGAGAAAGTAGTCTAACCGACTACTTCTCATCCCGTTACGAAAAGTAGGTTGGCCCATGCTATCTGATAGTGATCTCCCATTTGTAGCCCTGAGACCCCTCGCCAGGCACAAACTTTTTAATTGGAGTGCCGCCTCCGTCCATTTTTTTATCGGAGAAATGGTTAGGGAAGGGATACCCCATTGGGAGTCCTCATCACTGCTAAGACCACCATCCTCATAGTCTAAGGGCTCAAAGGTCGTATTAAAGTCACCTGCTATAACCATATTTACTTTCCCTCTATAAGTATCTATGAGGGAATCTAACAAAGCGACTGTATTGGAAAACTTCCCACCTGGGATCCCTCTAGCATATATGTTTATTATTAGTATGTCTAGATCGAATTTGGAGCATAAACGGATAGCCAAAATGTCAGGGCTATCCGTTTTTATCTCTTCCACCCGATAGCCTAAGTCTTGTCTGACCCATAGGGAGAGCCCACCAGAAGGTCGTCCCTTGTGACAATTTGTGGCCAATTTGTCAAAATTCAGGTAACCTGAGCGAAAAATAGAACTCAGAGGCCAGGTTTCCTGGAAAGCCCAGATGTCATGGCTCTCTATGAAGGACGACCATTCTGCAGACGATGTCTTTGAGAGTAGGCCAGCTATATTCCAGGAAGCTATGGCAAGTATACTGCTTTTCTGATCCCCGTTGGAGTTAGCTCCCCCTGCAACAGTTGGATCCCGAATTATTGTTGTGTCTATGTCATCCCTTCCTAAAACTTCCCCTTCTACATTTGCCATGTGAGGGGAAGTTAACTGTAGACATCAGTCCACCTTATCCAAGGTGGACCCCTCTACTCTATTGTGGGAGGCATTTGAACATGAATTTCCTTCACTGTCGGCTGGGGGGTTGTACTTCAACCGAATATTGGTTGGTATCAGATGGGATGTCCTTAGATCAAAAGAGACTAGCTGGTCTACAAGGTCTGGTGTTTGTAACTTGAGACAGACATAGTCAGTGCTCGTCCCCCTGGACACACATCTCTTTGCTGAGAGGATATCTTCTCTGATGATTGAGCAACATTTCCTCTTATGGCGTAGCCGGTGGACACTCTTATTGATCAAAGACTCTTCGCTTTCCCTTGTAGTAGTTGGATGTAGTTTGGGGACATTAATCAAAAAGATTTCTCCATTTCTAGGGCCAGTTCTAGGGAGATTTAATGGGCCATTGCCCATGTGAGAAATGGAGCCTATGGCCCCAGGAGCGGTGGAAGCTATAGGATTGTTAGAGCCATCCTTCCTAAGCTGCATGTTCAAGTCATTAAAATCAGAATTGACTGTGTGAGTTCCTAGCCGTGAATCGCCATTATAACGACGGTGCCTCTCATCAACGGTAAGGTGTGTGCCTGCATGGCTAACTGCATACCCATCGCTGCAATTGGCTTGACTATCAGTTGTCTTCCCTCGGGACGCCATGGTCGAACTCAATGTGCTGGGGGCATTAGCTTTTGTCTGAACATTCAAGATGTCTATTAGTTTATCAACCAAAGCCTTGAGGGTACCAATTAATTCAGTCAGCATTAATGTCATAGCCCCAAATTGCACAGTAGGCAGTCCTGAGTTAAGGCAAGTACATACATCAGCTGGGATTTTTTCCCCGGCTACCTTGATGTTATCTACATGGTCATTTGTACTAGGGAGTATATTCTCATCCTCCACGTCGCTCATCAAGGGGGCATACCTATTACTGCACACTAGAATCCCTAAAGGAGGGGTGGGTGCTTTGTCACTTGGCAGGGAGGATGTTCTTTGATCATTCAGACCTGCAGGCCCCTTTTATGGTGGGGGGCCTCGTGCACCCCCCAAGCCCCGGGGACCGCCACTTCCCCAGGGTTTCATCAATAATGTGCGGAGGACAGGCAGCCTCCCCGCAGCCCCGGGGACTGCCACCTCCCTGGGGCTTTATTTATTTTAGGGCGGGGACCGCCACCTCTCTGGGGCTTTTAGAAATAATTAGTGTGGGGGGGGCTCGAGGACCACCACCTCCCTGGGGCTCTCTGTATGGACCCGCAACGGACCCCCGGCCCTGGGGACCACCACCTCCCCGGGGCAATGTGCACATTGGGAGGGGGCCGCCCAGCCCCCTCCTGGAGCCCTCCATGGCCCTGGGGAATGCCACCCCCCAGGGCCGGCTCCCCAGGGTACCCACCGCCGGGACATTTCAGTTTGCAATGGCAGGGCGGGAGCACAGCTCCCGCCCTGTCAATGCAAACTCTGCTTTGCTTCTCGGAAGCGAGAGCAGGAAACCTGCTCTTGCTTCCATGAAACAAAGCAGAATTGCTTTTGGACAAGGTATGGTAATGGTAATCTGTTTTTTAAAGGGGGTGTATGAAAGGTTATATTAGGGTGTGAGGAGGTGCATCAGTTATTAAGTGGATGATGTCATCAGTGATGTTATTTGAGATATCATCAGTGATGTCACTTACTATGTCATGAGTGATGTAATATGTGACATCATCAGCAGTGCATTATGGGCGCGAGTTATAGTTAGCTCTACTAACTATAACAGCGGAATTTCTCTGGTTTTGTATGAGTGAAATGTCCAACTAACTATAACGTCCCTGAAACCTGTGGTTTTTTCAGTGAATATCAAAGGTTTTTTAAATGCTAATTTTTAACTATAACGTCCCTGAAACCTGTGGTACATATATATATAAATATAACCTACTGGCGGGTGCCAGTAGGTAGTTATAGTAGGATGTAGTTTCTGTAGGAAGAGCGTTTTTTCATTTGCCAATAACTTTGGCGTTGTTTGACAAATCCTCACAAACTTTTCAAAACTAGTTTGACACTCAATTCAGCTGCTGTCTTGAAAGTTTCAGGGTGATCCATCAAGCAGGAGATGAGAAAAAGGGGGTTCAAAACACGTTTTCCCCACGTTAATTTCCATAGGAAACTTTAGACACAGCTACAGCCTGAACTTTTGAATTGAAATACACCAAATTTGGCAGAAAGGTAGATATTGGTCCAGGGCAGTGCCATTTTGTAATTTGGTGTGAATCCGTTCAGTAGTTGCAAAGTTATTTAAAGAAATTTCCAGAGTCGAGTCCCAGAAAAAACATTTAAAAAAAAGAAAAGGGGGCAGGGTAGATATACCCTGACCCCCTAGTCCTCTTTGGGGGGGGGGTCTCACAGAGACCTCCCTAGGCCAAAAAAGCTTTTTTTTTTTTAAATAATTTGACAGGAGTCACTTTGGATCCACGGATCCAGCCGGAAATGTAACAACAAAGGTTTCGTGGGCTCCTGTAGTTCGTTACTAATCTGCCCCCGGGTGGGGCAGTTCCAGGGGGCATTTTAATAAAAAAGGAGGGAGTTGCACGGGCCCCTCCCTCAAGGGGCTTATTAACGCCCCAGGGAACACCACCTCCCTGGGGCTTGTTTTTAAGTGAATGTGGGAAGGCCTCTACAGTCTCCCAGCTGCCCTGGAGACCACCACCTCCCCTGGGCTTATTTACTTTTTAAATGGGGGGCCTCTTGGACCCCGCCAGCCCGTGTGACCGCTACATCCCTGGTGCTATTCCTGAAAAAATGCAGGGGGGGGCGCGCACTCCTTCACAGCCTGGGGGCTGCCACCTCTCCAGGGCTTCAATTTCAATTAATGCGGGGGACCACGTGGATCCCCTGTAGCCCTGGGGACTACTACCTCCTCTGGGCATAATCCAAGAAAGGAGGGGCACCGCGCAACCCTCTCCTGTAGCAAATAATGGCCCTGGGGACCACCAACAACCAAGGGCCGTCTCCTGCTGTGTGCCAGGGTGCCCACAGGGATCTCGCCTCCCCTAATACATTTTTTTAAAGTAGGACCGGCAAGTCGCTGGAGCCACGCTCCTTTCAGCACCACTCTGCAAACATGCTGTTGGGAACTGATAGAATAAACTCTCACCTTTTTTTCTTTCTGTCTGCCATGCGTGCATGATTGGGTATGCACTTGGAGAGATGGGCGTGTCGGAAGAGCGTATAAAACGCCCTCTCTTGCATATGACCGGTGCTTGGTTTCTTTCCCGGTTTTGTTACCCGGAAGGTCTTTGCTGGTGAACCTTGGGACTTCCTGTTTTGCCTGGATGCCTGACTTCCTGTTTCTCAGACACTGGGAGCTCGCGTGCTGAGAGCCCATGCTGGGTTTGGCGAGCTTGTGGATTTAACGGGACATATTCGTGTTGCTATCTGAGGATTGGAAGAATTCAGGTAGCCCTTTTCCTTTACTTTTCTCTCGCTACGATTTGGACTTTATATATGTAGCGGGAGTCTTGTCCTTGAACGGAGGATACGGAGTGCATAACGCGGCTGCGTTTCCGTTTTTCCCCGTTTTCTTATGCTTTTCTCGCTGGGTCTTTTTAAAGCCCCATGAATTATGTTGTTTGTATTTTGTTTTTGGTGCACCAAATAAGAGGACTGGTACGGATGTATCTGTCTCTCTTGTATTTATTTTAGTGGGGGTTTTTTGCCGCATCGAGCTTTTTCCCCCTTTTCCATATTTCCTGAAAAGAGAGAAGGTGTTTTTTGGGGGGTTTATTTCCATCCGAAGGACCTTGGGATTAAGTATATTCCCTGGATTATTCACCTTGTGGATTAAGCTGTCGTTGTGAGGACGCGATATTGGGATACAGTTTATATCTACATGGACAACTGTCAAACCCAAAAGAAAGGGTAAGAGTGTCTCTTTGAAGTGCTATACCTAATCATGTGCGGGTGTGTATGACTTTTTGTTATTGGTTTCCTGTATTAATTTGTTGTTTGTTGACTCTTACAGGTTGACCTGGGTTCCCTGTGTAGTACAGAGAAAAGGGACATCTCCTCACCAGTGCTGGTCCTATTTCTGGACTTCTTGTTTTGTTTTTCCCCCCACCTTCTCCTGTGGTCCTTGTCTGCCATCGCCTATAAATGATCAGGGCGGTGACGGCCTGAGCCGAGGGAGAGGACTGGGATTATTCTTCGCTCCCGCAGTATTGGGCGTATTCGCAGTGGTGGCAGAACACATGCCTCCTGGTGTACAACTGGTTGGGGGTGGAAGTCCCTTTGGCTGCTGAGGGTCCTTGGGGGTCAGCAACCCCTGTTACCTCCAATAAGTCCCATACAGCAGGATTGCTGATAGATAAATGGAGCCCCTGCCCCCTTTCTCCACCACTCTGCAAATGCACAGCTTGGTGCACTACTGGTTGGGGGATGAAGTCCTCTTGGATGCTGAAGGTCTTTGGAGGCCAAGAACACCTCCTGTTACCTCCAGTAAGTCCAACACAGCTGGATTGCTGTGAGCTGGTAGGAGGCCACGTGATGACCTTTGACTACCATCATTTTAATTGACTTTTGGTGTTTCATTTTACCCTAGCATGAATTACGTCCTGCATATGCCTTTTTCCCTTGAAGGTTTCTTTCGTGTAATCTTGCAGTCTTAAAGTGGGAGCTGTCACAGAGTAGAACAGCCTTGCTAAGAACAGAACGTGCGAGATGTGCATTTGAAATCATGAGAGAGAGAGAGAGGTGTGCAATGTACTTTTTGGTCTTGAAGTGCAGTGGTACTCAATTGTGCATTGTGTTGTACATTGAGAGATGAAGTATGTGATGCTATGGGCAGTGGTGCACAAATGTGCATTGGGAAGTATTATGAAGTTCTTACTATTGGCTTTGACATGGCCTCCTGTCATCCTGAATTCTGACTCTTTCTTGCTTGAGCTTTTTGCGCGCACAGTCAGGCCCCCAGAGTGCTCAAGTTGTTTGGGTTATTCACATTCAAGGTTGCTTTGTTTTTGGAGAGGAGATTGTTGAATGTACCCTCGAGGCTTTCGTACTCTTCATTAAGATAAAGGCTGGAACTTGTGAGAATGCAGAGGTAACGTGGGAACTCCTTTTGCCTTTGGAATGCTTGCATGGAAGGTGGCCAATTACAGTAAGTTACCTTGGCGCAAAGGGAAGGTCTCTCGAAACTTCTAGTGTGTTTTGAAACTATAAAGCTGAGGTTTGCGACTTAGAAACCGGGATTGTTTGAGCCTGACGGTGGACGCATTGTCGGTGCAGGCATCTAGTTGCTGAGTCACCTGGACGGCTGAGTCCCCCAGTCTGGAGTGGGTCAGGATGAAGATTGCACCAGGTGAAGTGTTTGATTTTTGATTAGTGCCATTGTGATGAAGCCCTCTTGGATGCTGAGGGACCTTGGGGGCCAAGAAGCCCTCCTGTTACCTCCAGTAGTCCCACACAACGGGATTCCTGAGAGCTGGTTGGAGGCCTGCCCCTTTTTCCACCACTCTGCAAACGCGACTACTAGTTAAAAAACCATAGGCATTCACTTAAAAACCAAAGTTTACACGGACATTATAAATAGGTCATAGAATTTTAAAAACCTTAGAAATTCACTTAAAAATCCTAAGGTTACAGGGACGTTATAGTTAGGAAATAGAATTTTAAAAAATCTTAGAAATTCACTCAAAAAACCAAAGGTTACAGGGATGTTATAGTTAAGGCTCAGATTTCACTCATACAAAACCATAGAAAATCAGCAGTTATAGTTACCTGAGCTAACTATAACTCACGCCCGCAATGCTCTGCTTATGACCTCACATAGACATATACCTATGCATCCACTAACAAACCCATGCACACTCTCATGTAAACACTAGCACAGTCAGGTACACACTGATGCCTAAACTAACAAATCCAGGTAGACACTGATGTATACACTAACACACCCAAGCGCACTCTTATGCACACACTAACACATTCAGATACACAGTAACGTATATACTAACACACACAAACAAACTTACACATACACTAACACACCAAGGTACACAGTAGTGCATACACTGACTCACCCAGACACACTCTGATGCATTCACTAACACACCCAGGCACACACAAACTAATGCAGGTAGTGACACACCCAGGTATACATTGATACAGCTACTGCCACACCCACCAAACTATAATAAAGGTAGTGAGACAATGAAGCAGACATTAATACAGACATTCACACACGCATCCAAACACTAATGCAGATACTCATAAACCCATGCACACACTGATGTAAACACTCATACAGTCAGCCAAACACTAATACAGCCAATGACACAGGGGCATATTCTGATGCAGCAACTGAGACACCCAGTAACATACCTATGCAGGCAGTAACACAAACAAACACATACAGATATAAACATTGGCACACCCAGGCACACACTGATACAGCCACTGACACAATCACAGAAACACTAATGCAGCTACTGAGACACCCAGGCATATACTCATGCAGGCACTGACACACCAATGCACACACTGATACAGCTACTGGCACAACCAAGTGCACACCAAGACAGACACTGACACACCCAGCAAACACTAACGCAGTCACTGACAGATCCATGCACATACCAATTGACAGACTGACATACATGGTCAAACATTAATGCAGCAACTAATACACCCAATCACACACTGATGCAGGGAAAGACACATCTCAGTAGACAATAATATAGCTACACACACAGCTAGCTAAACAGTAATACAGCTACTTGGAGACCCAGGTATACACTGAGACAAACAGTAAGAGACCCAGACAAACACTAATGCACGCACCGATATAGCCATGAACACACTAATGTATACACTTACACACTCAGCCTAAACAGTACTACCTATCAGTTAGAGAGGTAGTTGCACAGACAGTTATATATCCCTACTGTAAGAAACAGAGCAAATAAGCAATGCAAATAATCACTAGCGTAACTTTTTCCAACTCATAGAGTTAATAACACACCAGGTACAGAACAACATCGTTTATGACATATTCAGTCATATACTCAGCAAATCACTAATATAGTTGCTTAATATATTTTTAAGAACTGAAGAAGCTTGTCTCTTATCTATACACTAACTAATATATGCATTTATAGATCTATACTGAGAGACTTATACAACCTTTTAGACACTGAAATAACCACTTATGTAGTTAGTTATTTGCTTATAGTACCTAATTTAATACTATGTTCTGTACAGATAAATTTATTCTTTATTTGCTTTCCAGATATCCAATTGTATTTAAAAAAGAATTACAATGCCTGATAAGAAACAAAGAAAAAAGAAAAGGAGGAAACAGGACTATCCGCTTAAAACTGACAGCGAAAAAGAAAATTAGGTGGAGAATGTGCAGAGAGTGCCTGGTAAGAATATTAAGGAGTTTCTGAAAAAAATATGTCATAAAATGCAGAATAAAGGAAAACTGTCAAGTAAAAACCGGAGTTTATAATCAATTGTCAAACAGCAAGGATTGCAAGATTTTTAAAGTAGGAAATGTTATAAAAACAGAGAGTTTGGCATGGAGACAGAAACAGTTGAAGGAGATACGAGCTAAAATGTTTTGAACTAGAGTAATACAGAATTTGCCTAGAAAAATGCAGAAGTATAAGAGGAGCCGCGCTGCTGTTAAGCAAAAGCAACATAATGAGAGTGTAGTTGACAAAGCATTTGCTGTGAAGAGGAAGCAATTTATCTTGAAATTGAACAGAATGAGGACAGTAGACAAAACAGTAATGTCTATGAAAAAAAACCTAAAAAGGCTTATTAATAAAACTAAGTTTTGCAAGATTTTAAAAGGTAAATAGAAGCACACATCTAGTACATAGACTCTCTTTAATGAAAAAAACACTTACAAGGGAATACATTTGTGCATGCAGTTGATACAACTGATCATTGGTATTAGGTTAAAAATGGTACCCTATTACAAAAGAGGAGATGGTTCCTAGGAATGTAGTGGAAGTGATAGCTGAAGATGTACAAGGAAGACGTAGACAGGCCCCTGTATACAAATGGAACTGTAGCAGTATTTGCAGTGTTCGTCAGGAATCAATAGATATATTGAGAACTTTCCTACTTCAATTTCCATGCAAAAGTGTGAAGCTGAAAATTGGGATTTTGCAAGGATTAGATCCATACAAAAGTGAGGAAGTATACTAATTTACATGGACATTCACTGGCATGTCTATCACAGAAAGTGTGCAGAAGGGCCTTTCATCACTTCAGAATGTTAGCTGTTTATCATTCTAAAATGCAAAATTTAGTTAGGAGACTTAATTTTGTGAAAACTCCTGCCTTATGTTTAGGAGAGATGAATAGGATTCTATTGCATAGTACACTAGCAGAAGTAGACGAATTTTGTGAAGATGTCCAGTTTTGTTTCTGTGGGCCGGAAGAGTTAGTACTGATAACTTTGCACAAGAGACTGCAAAGTGTAACACAGTATCTTCAGAGAAACCAAACTGTGTTTGTATTTGTTGTCGACACACTCATTACGAAAGCCAAACTTGCAATGTAGTTGTATTCTCAAAAACTGAACAGCAGAACAGATATAAGTGTCAAGAATTTGCTGTATATTTATTTGTAGAGGAGTGCTTTGATTTGGAGATTTGGCAACACAGCAAATTATATGCAAGTATTGTTATGATAAGTTAGTGAACAACAAAATGCCAGCCAGAGCGATACATAACAAGTTAGAATTGGTGTCAATTCCAGAAGAACTTCAACAATTAAATATTTATGAATCAATTCTCATACAATGCATATACCCTTTTCCAACAATAGTTTGTATGGAACTGAAGACTGGGAAACTACCACCGACAGAGCTACAGAAAGCCCTTAAAGGAAGAGTTGTCTACTTGCCTTTAGATTTTAAATGGAATATTGATACTGTGGATGTAGAGAAATATATTAATGAATCACTTATCATTCTTGTAAATGGTGTGAGTACCAAAAACAAAACAAATCTTGCAAGAGCTGGTTAAAATATTTTAAAAGGCTACATTATACCTGAAAGAAAAAAATATTTATTACAAAAATATTGATGTTGTTGGAGCTATAAGTTCTATGGATGATAAACCGTTACCATCAAGTGGACAGATTGAAAAGGTGGATAGATACAAAACAGAAGAAATATATGAACTCTATAGTATCCACCTACTCTATTCCAAAGAAGTTATTGGCGACTCTATTGATCTCTTTCAAATGAAACAAGCAAAAGGAGCTCCAATGAATGTGTGGGAAAAAAGTTTAGAAGCTCACTGTTTCAAACACCTATTTCCCACTGGAGTAGGTGGCTGGTATGATGACCGCACCGTACAAATACCAGCAGCTGAGTACCTGTCAACTAGACTATATTCAGAGGACCCTAGATTTCGCCAGTGTATTTCATACATATTCCATCTATTATCTGAGAATGACTTCTCTGAACTATCATATGCTTTAAACCACATTCTGAAGACAGGAGTTAATCTATAAAATCTCTCAACAAGGGAATTTGTTGACAGAGTTCAAGGTAAAGATGAAAAGTTGGAATACAATTTGATTAATTTGATGGCATGCCAACATGGTACCAACGTGTATTGGTATCGTCGTCATGGAGAACTTAAATGTATGTTGTGAAACTTAGGTGCACCTACTTCGTTTCTGACACTCAGTTGTGCGGAGTAAGCATGAGATGATTTGCTTGACACTTTAAGAGAAGCAAACTCAAACATTAAGGCTATCAATGTAAATACTGCAGGAGAACTTTGCTCTTTGGATCATAATAATTTTTATAGATATTTCAACCACAGGTTTCAAGCCATGTTGTCTTTCATCTGTAAAAAAGAAATCCTCCTCATGGTGAAGTTACTGTTTTTTTGGCATAAAGAGTACCCAGTAAGAGGTGCTCCTCATAGTCACATGCTGTTATGGATAAACGATTAACTGAAATTTGGAACAGACAATGATGAGTGTGTACTCTCTTTCATAGAAGAGTATGTGACATGTGCCATTCCGAAAGACAATGATGAAAAAGGCCTGAGACAACAAGTTCTACGTTTTCAAACACATAGATGAGGCAAGTACTGTGGTCGAAAATACAAGTGTAAAGAAAACCTTTACACAAGGTGTCGTCTTGGATTTCCAAGACCTGTCATTTCCAAAGGAAGAGTAAACAGCTTTTTATCTACAGACAGATATACACTGACATGATAATCACCAAAAACGCATACAACCTCAGAAGAAGAAGAACAGAGGCTTCCAAGTATATTAATGACTATAATCCTGTGATTCTGAAAATGCGGAATACAAATATGGATATGCAATTTGTTGCAGACAACTCCATCGCTGTTGCTCGTTATATCACTTCATACATTACAAAATCAGAGAAGACTGAGATGAGGAAGATGCGGGAGGAGATTTCTGCAGAAAAGTCTTTAACCAAGAAATTGTACAGCTTCAGCTTGAGATTTCTTTCACATAGGGAGATAGGCTCCTGTGAATGCTGTGGCCAGTTGAGCTCAGCCAGTTTGTACTCGAAGTCAAGGAGAACTGTTTGGGTAAGTCTTTCCTGGAAATTTAGTACCTAGCAGAGTTTGACCCAGAAAGTACAGCTATTGTGAAAACAAATATGCTGGATACTTACTATCCAAGAAGGAGTCCACACCTTGAAAATGTGTTTTTTTACGAGATACTTCAAACTATAGATATAGAAACAATGTAACAGAAAACGTAGATGAAGGGAAATATGCAGTAGTCGGTTGTGATGGTTGTTTGGTTCGACATAGAAAAGGAAGTTTACTAAACTGCAGAAAACTTAGTTGCCAAACTCCTGATAATAGAGAGTTTTTATATTTGACACTTCTGCAACTTTTTAAGCCTTGTCATTCTGTGTTGGAGTTACTCGAACACTTTGACAGCTACAAAGATTCTTTCAACACTGTGAAATACAGCATTCAGTGCTCAGTCTTTCCCAACTACATTAACATGTTAAATGATGAGATTGAAGAGGAGAAAACAATTGCTGCTGAGATAGCCAAGGACAGTTCACAAAGCAGCCAAAGGGCAGGACCTTTAAGTCAAGATCCTCTTGGCCAATGAACTATGGAAAATGAAGCTGCCATAGCCATGAATGAGGTAGAGAAGAGCAGAAAGAAATATATACAGGTAAAAGAGAAAAATAGAGCATTGATTCCTCCACGAGAAGAATGAATGTAAATGCTCATCATTTAAGCCAATACTATTATACGTCAGTGGTGAAGCTGGCATTCGGAAAAGCTTTTTAACTGAAGTTCTCACCGCTTTCCTACAGAGGACTACAGAGTCAAATTTGCCATGTGTAGTAACAGCACCAACTGTATTAGCTGCACGCAACATTAAAGGAATTGCTGTACATCAACTCCTTATGCTGTCTGTAGAACATGACAATAAACTGGAGTATCAAAAGTTATTCGGTGAATCTTGTCATGAAATCTCAAGAGTACTAAAGAAACTGAAACTTTTAATTATCTATGAGGTGAGCATGATCTCAAACTTAATGCTAGCCTTTGTACACTTGAGTATGTAATAGATTTTAAAAACAGAGTATGATTTGCTGTTTGGAGGAAAGCACTTAATTGTGTTTGGCGACCTACTACAGCTTACCCTGTCAAAGGACAGCATGTGTTCAAGACACTTCTCCATGATGAAACTCTGTATTCCTTGGGAAGTATTGGAAACCTAAATATTTGGCTAAACTTCCAGTACAAGGAAGACTTAGAAATATTCATCAAGCATCTGATGTAGAATACAGAAATATTCTAAAGGATATTAGAGTAGGAGCTCTCACAAAAGAGGGGAAACATTTCTTAGAAAGTCGACTTATAAAGAAACAATTTTCTTCAAACAAGACAGCAACACAGATAATGTATAATTTCATTGTAGAAGGGAAATTCGTTGTCTGCCTAATGCCTACACTTCAGGAGTGCTCCTATTTTAATGTACAATTACTAAAACTGTAGAAAGAAGACATTTTAGAAATTACAGCAATCGACAAAATGGAACACCTGGGGGTGGCAGTAATGCTAAATGAAAAACTACAAGTAAAATTGGATTCATTGGACAAATCTGTTTCCAGAACTGCTGAATTCGAAAAGTGTTTACGTGTTTGCAAAAAATTGTAGAGTAATTTTGCGGCATAATTTAAATGTTGAAGAAAGATTAGTTAATGGTGCTATGGGCAAAGGAATTGATTTAATTAGGTTTACAAATAGGAATGAGTTTGAATACTTAGCAATAAAATTTGATCAGATTCATGGTGTAAAGCAGATTGGTAAGTAAGCTGTACATTTTGTGCATGTAAAAGACTTGTATGTTCAGCGGCAGCAGTTTCTAGTTTCTCTAGCATACTGTGTGACTATCCATAAATCTCAAGGTTTAAGTGTAGATGCAGCTTTTATTAATATTGGAAGTGTCACATGATCAGAATAGGCCTCTAAGAAACAACACCATTTTCATGTTCATGTTTCTTAAGTTGCCTTCTCATTTACACACAATGACTTTTACATACACTTGCGAGTGTGACAATGCAGGATAACATTCTTTGAATCTGCATTGCTTACATTCCTTCTTTGTAGGCACACTATCACAACACCTTGAACATTCAGTACAAGGGATAAAGTTTATTGCGCAAATGGCATTATTGTTATTGTTGGGTAGGCAACAAAGCTATTGAACTAGGATAAACAATTGCGGCCTGAAAGGGGTTGCGACATGGTAACATGGGTGCTGTTTATTATATACAGAACCCCTTCCTTGTTGAAGGGAGAGGAGCACTCAGCTGACACTACGAGGTCACTGCATGCTGGAATTCCAGTTCAACTGATTCCTGTTTCCCAACACGAGAGATGTCCAGCTCTAAACCAAGACGGACAGCCTGAAGATGCTTACCCGCAGGTAATGTGGAGTTAGCCCATTTGGCAGGGATTTGGCAGATCACCCATCCTAGGCAAGACTAAGTTAGGGAGCACTAGGTAGGAGTACTCTATACACAGTACTTATATGCCCGTATATATTCACTGTTATAACACAATGGTGGAATCGTTTATCCTTTTCGCTGTTCTCATTACACTATTCTGTTTCATTCTACTGATTACTGCGGCACATGTATTTATACAAGAATCACAATGCTTCAATAAACATTGAAACGCCTTGCTGAGTATATCTTGTGTATTTCTTTGGGTATGCATGAGAGTCCAAACGAAAGGGATCTAGATCTGTTACCACGATTTCCTTGGGAGATCAAGGTTGTCATGTTCTGAGGTTGCACACACATTTGTAACCCGGTAAAGTTAGTGGTTCAGATGGTGCACTGTGGACTAGCAGGGATATAGGCCAACATATCCTGAGGGTGTGCACGGAATCAGTCTGGCACAATCCTGATGTTTATGTTGTCCAACAAACGCACAGTTTTACTGGAGAGGTGCAATCCGTACGACATGGCGCTGCCAACGATCTAGGTTTGGGTCTTATTTAATGGATCACCTGAGTAGTTTTCTTTTGTGTACCCAAAGACCCCAACTCACCTCTTGACCGGAGACGTCCATGGTGTTAGGGAAAAATCCTCCTCAGCTGAGTAGGTTAACCCTATGTATTCGCTGTAGGTTGTTCAAGCATGAACCTTTCAAAGGATCACCCCATAAAGTGATACTCTCTCTTAATTTGACATATTCTTATGGCTGAACCAACAGCACTAAACATACCTGAAAACTTTAGCAGTGCAGTAATTCAGAAGATACCACAAAACGATCTCACACTTGAGGGTGGGGATGTTACCTTTGTGGTTGAGGCACACAAAGCAATTAGGACAGAGGTATTCTATTCATGGGTTACATTCCCAGCAGCAAACGACCGCTCATTATTGTTTCACACTTACACTGCAACCGACGTTCCAATAGACTATACAGCTTACGAAGCTTTAGAAATACCATTAACTTACTAAGAACATCAGAAAAGGTTTAAAGGCACCCTACCACACACTACTGAAGAAGTTAGAAAGGGCCCCCTTAGCAATGAGGGAGCAACATGGCCCGTCTCAGCCGGTTACACACCACACACAAACGTAGCTAATATGTCCACGGCACAGTTGCAAAGACTATATGCAAGTCTAGTCTGAATAGATAGGAGTCTGACACATCATGCGAACAATGACAGTGAATCCTGTGAGGACTGCTCAATCTGCACCACCACAATTGGCTACACCAGGCATTAGTCCACAGACTATCAATGCCGTTATTGGTAAAAATTTCTACCAGACAGGAAGAGATTCAGTTCTGGATTGCACAAAAAACAAATCAGCTTGAAGCAGTGTTTCCCCATACAGGACCCCAGGAAAACACAGAATTCTTACCATATGCTTGTCAATGGGGATGCCTCCCCCTGTGGAAGACTGTGCCACTTGGGGCACAGTCTTCGCTGCAGTATATACCAGAACTCATGGTACACATTCTCATTTGCTGTTTTGCCAGAGGTGCTTAAACAGATCCAAAATGAGTACGGGGCAGCCCCTGCCCTGGATTTGGGGATGAAACTAATGGGCAATTTTGCAGCAGTGTCTACCATTATGTTAAGTAACATTAAAGGGGAGGCAGCAGCGTTGGCTTTGGGCCAGTGACTCACTAATTTGGCTCTGGTACAGCAGGAGCGCAAATTACCAAAAATTATCGAAGAAACCTATGCATCCATAGGCAGAGATGATTTGGGAGCCAGACCAACAAAATCTCAAATTAAGAGTAATTCTGAAAAGGATAACTCTAAGCAAGCACCCAAACCTTCAACAAAGAAGAAGTGGGATAATAATAAACATAGAGAAAAAGCGAAGTCACGGGCGGGTCTTCTAAACAGGAGGTCTCTGAAAAGCGCTACAATTTGTGTAACCATCATAATATTAAGTTCAAGTTAGTCTTTATTTCGATCGTAAGAAATCATTAAAGATACATATAACACATTACAATATAAAAACACATGTTACAAACACATAAATAGTTCATTAAAATACCAATATAAAAGCAATCAGTTTAAAAATACTTAAGATCATTTAACAATCTATTGCACATATCTCATAAACTGTGAAGCACGCGCATGTGTATGTTGGACTGCCCTGATTCAATCTATTCTTCCTAATATTAATCTAGAATCGAACTTTATGTGTCCTGGACGACAGCATTAGCACTTTTGGTATTTAACTTCTTCATATTATTTCTACGTATGCCCCACATCCAACTTAAAAACTTTGCCAGAGCTATTACCAAGGTTTCTTGTAAGTTAGTCTTCAATATGCAATAGGCTATAGTGTTTGATCTTGTGCCCAGGTTTGAACAGATAGGTTTGAGCCATTTCGCTCTAGGATTTTTATAGGCCGGACACACAAACAAAATATGCAGGATGGTCTCGTCCATCAATTGACAGGAGGGACATATGATATCATTCACATTCTGCCATTTCATCCTAAATGCATTTATCGGGAGTGAGCCTACTCTAAATTGGTGGAACAGTTTCCTATCGCATGACTTTGTGATAAAATTCCAGTAGGGCTCAAACTGTGGTTCATATTTGTGTTCCAAAAGGCTCCAGTAAGGGCGGAATGGTCACAATTTGACAAGCTTTTTGTTTGACCATATTCCAATACGCCACCTTGTACTCAGTTTTAGATGGAAACCGATTACCCTCTGGATCCTCCCACAGATGACGAAGCCCCATATCTACTAGTGCGCCTTTAATATTTTGTAACCATTTGATTTTACAGGACAAATCTGCTTCTCTTACAAATTTTAGTGCACTGGCGTAGGGTAACAGCTCCGGGGTAGTCCAGATCCTTCTCCAATGTGCTAGGGGTCTGAACCGAGCCATTTCTTCGATTCCATAACAGCCCAGATCCAGGTAAAGAGGTTTGAGGGGAGTGGATTGGGGTAATCCTACCATGTTGCGTAGAAACTTATTTTGTGCAATGGTTAGAGGTGTGATTTTTTCAAAACCCCAAAGCTCCGCACCATACAAAACCGAAGCCCTGATTTTAGCATTATAAATAGATAAAACGGGGCCAACTGGCTTGGTTTGCGAGAGCTTGTGCTCTTTTAAGAGGACCCCTGCTAATTGAGCATGCCTGAGAGCTAGAATATCAATCTGAGGTTTCCAATTTAACCTCTTTCCTAATGTGACACCCAAATAAGTGAAAACATCTGTTTGTTCCAACTGGGCATTATTCATCCACACCCTCCCTTTCACCACTTTGTGTTTATTCAAGACCATGAACTTGGTTTTATCAACGTTTACTACCAGCTCATGCTCTTTGCAGAAGACCTCGAATCTGTCAAGGGCTCGTTGTAATCCCTTTTGGGTCTTAGACAGAATCAGGGTATCATCTGCAAACATTAGCAGTGGCACCTTTGCGCCAGCAAGTGAGGGGGCATCAGTAGGGTAGATTGTAAAATAACTAACAACCCTGTTGATAAATAATGAGAAAAGGGTAGGAGCCAATACACACCCTTGTCTAACCCCTTTGGTTACGGGGAACCTTTCTGTTACCTTCCCCTGTGTTCCCCAACGAACTTGAGCAAAATTGTGTTCATGCAGTTTAATAATCAGATCAAGGAGCGCCGCTGGCATTCCCGATTCTTTCAAAACTTGCCACATCTTATTACGGGGGACCAAATCGAACGCGGACCTAAGATCTACGAAAGCCGCGTACAAGGTTCCCCCCGCGATAGTTACGGTATGCCAGTAGATCAGCATAAATCTAAAAACTTGATCTATGGTGCTAACGTGTGGGTGGAAGCCAGCTTGTAGGGAAGACAAGATTTCAAATTCGTCTATCCAAATGTGGATTCTGCTCAATAGGAGCAGGGCTATGATTTTTTGGATGGAATCTATTAGGCTTATAAGCCTATAATTGCTCGGACTTGAGCGGTCCCCCTTTTTATAAATCGGAATGATTTCCGCACTGCGCCATGATTCTGGGACTGGGGCCCACTGGCAATTGCGTTGGCGAGTATTTGAATATACTTAATCCAATTTGCTCTGTCAAACTTAAATAAATCAGCTGGAATGCAGTCGGGACCAGGAGCATGGCCCCTGGGGATCGCATCCATAGCAGATTCAACCTCCCCTGTCCCAAAGATTAAGGTAGTTTCAACGACTAGAGTGGAACGAAAATCAGAACTGGCTTTAGAGGCAGAAAACTGAGCCTGAAAAAAAGAAACCCACTGCTCGGGGCCAACATTATTATCCGGGGTTTGTCTGATTTCACCACTGCCCCATTTTAGTATTTGCCAAAATTTCTGCTTGTTGTTACAATTACATGCATCCAGAAGGTCATTCCACCTCTTTTCGTCAAACTCCCTTTTAGCTGCAGTTTTCGGAATTTTTGTACAATTTTCGTGCAGTTTTAATCTCATCCCTTGTTTTGAATCTTATGGCTTTTGACAAGTTTTTATAAGCATCTCTGCAGCTTTTGTTATACCAATTAGCATGGTGGGCAATTCCTCGATTGCTAGTTTTTTTGTCTTAACAAAGGAGTTTTTGAGTTTTGCAAAAAGCTCTTCATGCGCCTGAATAATTGCTCCCTTGTTATCATCCGTAATTTCTAGGGAGGAAATAACTATTATGGTGTCTTCCACTGCATGTTTCATCTCTGCTAGGACACATTCCTTTTCTACTGGACTTGACCACTTTACCCTTCTCATATCGTTGGAGGTGAATACATCGGCAGTTAAAATCTCTATTGCTTGGGTCTGGGTTTCTGGCCCCTTAGCTTCAAGGATAACATTAGTGGGTCATGGTCACTCTCGGTTCTCCTCTGGATCATCATATCAATTAGGCTCGGCCATAGCTCCAAGTTGATGAGAAAGTAGTCTAATCGACTGCTTCTCATCCCGTTACGAAAAGTAGGTTGGCCCATGCTATCTGATAGTGATCTCCCATTTGTAGCCCTGAGACCCCTCGCCAGGCACAAACTTTTTAATTGGAGTGCCGCCTCCGTCCATTTTTTTATCGGAGAAATGGTTAGTGAAGGGATACCCCATTGGGAGTCCTCATCACTGCTAAGACCACCATCCTCATAGTCTAAGGGCTCAAAGGTGGTATTAAAGTCACCTGCTATAACCATATTTACTTTCCCTCTATAAGTATCTATGAGGGAATCTAACAAAGCGACTGTATTGGAAAACTTCCCACCTGGGATCCCTCTAGCATATATGTTTATTATTAGTATGTCTAGATCGAATTTGGAGCATAAACGGATAGCCAAAATGTCAGGGCTATCCGTTTTTATCTCTTCCACCCGATAGCCTAAGTCTTGTCTGACCCATAGGGAGAGCCCACCAGAAGGTCGTCCCTTGTGACAATTTGTGGCCAATTTGTCAAAATTCAGGTAACCTGGGCGAAAAATAGAACTCAGAGCCCAGGTTTCCTGGAAAGCCCAGATGTCATGGCTCTCTATGAAGGATGACCATTCTGCAGACGATGTCTTTGAGAGTAGGCCAGCTATATTCCAGGAAGCTATGGCAAGTATACTGCTTTTCTGATCCCCGTTGGAGTTAGCTCCCCTGCAACAGTTGGATCCCGAATTATTGTTGTGTCTATGTCATCCTTTCCTAAAACTTCCCCTTCTACATTTGCCATGTGAGGGGAAGTTAACTGTAGACATCAGTCCACCTTATCCAAGGTGGACCCCTCTACTCTATTGTGGGAGGCATTTGAACATGTGTTTCCTTCACTGTAGACTGGGGGTTGTACTTCAGCCGAATATTGGTTGGTATCAGATGGGATGTCCTTAGATCAAAAGAGACTAGCTGGTCTACAAGGTCTGGTGTTTGTAACTTGAGACAGACATAGTCGGTGCTCGTCCCCCTGGACACACATCTCTTTGCTGAGAGGATTTCTTCTCTGATGATTGAGCAACATTTCCTCTTATGGCGTAGCCAGTGGACACTCTTATTGATCAAAGACTCTTCGCTTTCCCTTGTAGTAGTTAGATGTAGTTTGGGGATATTAATCAAAAGATTTCTGCATTTCTAGGGCCAGTTCTAGGGAGATTTAATGGGCCATTGCCCATGTGAGAAATGGAGCCTATGGCCCCAGGAGCGGTGGAAGCTATAGGATTGTTAGAGCCATCCTTCCTAAGCTGCATGTTCAAGTCATTAAAATCAGAATTGACTGTGTGAGTTCCTAGCCGTGAATCGCCATTATAACGACGGTGCCTCTCATCAACGGTAAGGTGTGTGCCTGCATGGCTAACTGCATACCCATCGCTGCAATTGGCTTGACTATCAGTTGTCTTCCCTCGGGACGCCATGGTCGAACTCAATGTGCTGGGGGCATTAGCTTTTGTCTGAACATTCAAGGTGTCTATTAGTTTATCAACCAAAGCCTTGAGGGTACCAATTAATTCAGTCAGCATTAATGTCATAGCCCCAAATTGCACAGTAGGCAGTCCTGAGTTAAGGCAAGTACATACATCAGCTGGGATTTTTTCCCCGGCTACCTTGATGTTATCTACATGGTCATTTGTACTAGGGAGTATATTCTGATCCTCCACGTCGCTCATCAAGGGGGCATACCTATTACTGCACACTAGAATCCCTAAAGGAGGGGTGGGTGCTTTGTCACTTGGCAGGGAGGATGTTCTTTGATCATTCAGACCTGCAGGCCCCTCGGTCTGTGATACGGCGGCTCTCTGCTTACGAGTGAACATGTTAGGAATAGATTTACCATTCGAGCGATGCTCTGGGCTCTTTGTCAGTTGACCAATAAAGTTATCATTGTCGATAGCCAGGGGGTGCTTAAGATCTGCTCGCAGTCATTGATGATATTATCTATGCGTGTCATAACGCTATTATTATTTTGAAGCAGAAGTGATTTTCCCGTGTTTTTGGGCTTTTTAACCTTTCTCGCCACTCCCCCCCTATGGTTTCGGTAGCTTTCCTTTTCCCCATAGTGAGGGTTGGCTCAGAACACAAGAGTAAAAAGCGGATCCTAGTACAGCATTAAAATACAAAAGTCTCTCCACTACTAGCTATCGTGGGCTGCACAAAGTCCGGCTAAACAATAATGCAAATAGCAAACAAAACTCTTTTTGTCCAATCGGTTACCAAGCCTCACACACAAAACAGCTAGGAACCAGATAGGTCGCTCCCCCGCCACACAGCTCCGCCTGTGTTGTCCTGCCCGCTGCTGCTGCTGGTAAGCTCGCCCCTCTGCTGCTGACTCGGTGCCCGTTTGCCTTCTGTTTCCCCTCGTGCCCCCATCTCCTGTGTCCATTTTGCTTTCTGTTCCCCTTGTGCCCCCATTCTGTGTGTCCATTTGTGCCTTTCTGTTTCCCCTCGTGCCCCCATCTCCTGTGCCCGATTTTGCTTTCTGTTTCCCCTCGTGCCCCCATTTTTTGTGCCCGATTTTGCCTTCTGTTTCCCCTCGTGCCCCCTTCTCCTGTGCCCGATTTTGCTTTCTGTTTCCCCTCGTGCCCCCATTCTGTGTGTCCATTTGTGCCTTTCGGTTTCCCCTCGTGCCCCCATCTCCTGTGCCCGATTTTGCTTTCTGTTTCCCCTCGTGCCCCCATTTTTTGTGCCCGATTTTGCCTTCTGTTTCCCTCGTGCCCCCTTCTCCTGTGCCCGATTTTGCTTTCTGTTTCCCCTCGTGCCCCCATTCTGTGTGTCCATTTGTGCCTTTCGGTTTCCCCTCGTGCCCCCATCTCCTGTGCCCGATTTTGCTTTCTGTTTCCCCTCGTGCCCCCATTTTTTGTGCCCGATTTTGCCTTCTGTTTCCCCTCGTGCCCCCATCTCCTGTGCCCGATTTTGCTTTCTGTTTCCCCTCGTGCCCCCATTTTTTGTGCCCGATTTTGCCTTCTGTACCCCCGTTGCCTCTCTCCACTCCTGCCGCTGCGTCCCCTGCGGCCCCGCCCCCCTGACTGCCCATTTGCTGCCCCTGCCTCCCGCCTCCCAGCTGCTCCTCCCTCCCACCTCCCCATATATGGCAGCCGCTGCGCAGCCGCGCCGCTGGCGCGCCAAAGGCAAGCCCGTCTGCGCCCGTCCGCGCCTGGACCGCGCCCAGTGCCAGAACCCCTGGGCCGCGCGCCCCCGCTCCAGCCTCGAGGACCCGACGCCGCTACGATGCCACCACACTCCACGCTCTCAACCCCGGACGGACACACAACTGCTTCAAGGCCGCCCCGAAACGCACTCATGGCCCCTTCACCTGCCGGAACTGCAGCTACACCAGCCTCAGAGCCACCGAGCGCCCGCCAAGAAGGACCTCAACCACCTCCGATGCATCCTACTGAACACCCGCTCCGCACGCAAACACGCCGTCGAGCTCTGGGACCTGCTCGACACATCATCACCAGACGTCGCCTTCCTGACAGAGACCCGGATGAAAGACTCCTCCGCACCCGACATCGCCATAGCCATCCCAGACGGCTATAAAATCACCCGCAGAGACCGCGTCAACGGATTAGGAGGAGGAATCGCCATCGTCCACAAGAACTCCATCAGGGTCTCGACCAGCACCGACGACCTTCTCTGCACCGCCGAACACATGCACTTCCAGATCCACACAGACCCCAACACCACCCTTAGAGGCACCCTTGTCTACAGACCCCTGGGCCCCGACCCCAGTTCAGCGACTCCATCGCCGACTTCATCAGCACGCACGCCCTGACCTCCACTGACTACATCCTCCTCGGAGACCTGAACTTTCACCTGGAGAACAACAACGACAGCAACTCCACCACCCTGATCGACAACCTCGCCAACCTCGGACTGAGACAGCTCGTCACAACACCGACTCATTCCGCTGGCCACACGCTCGACCCCGTCTTCTCCTCAAGCTCCCACGTCTCCTTCAGCCACACCACGGAACTCCTCTGGACCGACCACCGCTGCATCCACTTCACCTTCCAGAAACCCACTACACACCACCGCACCCAACAGATCCCACGCCGCTGCTGGAGCAAAGTCACCGAAGACCAACTACGGGCAAACCTCGCTCTCAGCCCTCCCTCCGACCCATCCAACACCGACGACGCTGCCTGCAACATCAGACGATGGATAGACGACTGTGCCAACTCCTCGCCCCGCTGAAAAACTCACCTACAGCGACACCACCAAAAGAGCCAGCTGGTTCACCCCGGAACTCCTAGCTTCCAAGCGTACCTGCCGGAAACTAGAGAAGAAATGGCACAGTGATAAGACACCGGACAGCCACGCAGCCCACAAAGACGCCATCCGTAACCACCACCACCTCATCAGGTCCGCCAAGAGAATCTCCTTCAAAGACCGCCTTGACAACAACGCACACAACAGCAAGGAGCTCTTCAACATCGTGAAGGAACTCTCCAACCCCAGCTCCAACACCAACGACATCCCGCCGTCGCAATCCCTGTGCGATTCCCTAGCCACCTTCTTCCACCGCAAGATCGCCGACATCCACGACAGCTTCAACACCCAGACAGCCCCTACTAAGACAGATACACCAGACCCGCCGCACACCATCGACCATGACCCCTTGCCAGCCTGGGCCAGCGTGAACATCGATGACACCATCAAGACCATGAGCACAATACACTCCGGCTCCCCGTCAGACCCTTTCCCGCACCACATCTTCAACAAAGCCAGCAGCTCCATCGCACCCCACCTGTGCAACGTTATCAATCTCTCCTTCGAGACCGCGACCTTCACAGAGAGCTGGAAACACGCAGAGATCAACGCCCTACTCAAAAACCCAAGGCGGACCCGAGAGACCTCAAGAACTTCCGGCCCATCTCCCTGCTTCCGTTCCCAGCCAAGGTCATCGAGAAGATCGTCAACAAACAGCTAACCCGATACCTCGAAGAAAACAGCATCCTGGACCCATCCCAATCAGGGTTCCGCAGCAACCACAGCACTGAGACTGCCCTCATCGCCGCCACCGACAACATCAGGACCCTGCTGGACAACGGTGAGACCGCAGCCCTCATCCTGCTGGACCTCTCCGCCGCCTTCGACACTGTCTGCCACCGCACTCTACGCGCACGCCTCCACGATGCAGGGATCCGAGACAAGGCCCTGGAATGGACCACCTCCTTCCTCGACGGCAGAACCCAGAGAGTCCGCCTCCCACCTTTCCGATCCGAAGCCTCCAAGATCATCTGCGGTGTACCCCAGGGATCTTCCCTCAGCCCAACACTGTTCAACATCTACATGGCCCCGCTCGCACGCATCGCCAGACAGCACGACCTCAACATTATCTCCTACGCCGACGACACTCAACTGATCCTCTCCCTCACCAAGGACCCCCTCGCCGCCAAATCCAATCTCCATGAAGGAATGAAGGCCGTCGCCGATTGGATGAAGATCAGCAGACTAAAGCTGAACATGGACAAGACAGAGGTCCTCATCCTCGGCTCCAACCCCTCAGCCTGGGACGACTCCTGGTGGCCAATGACGCTGGGAGCAGCCCCGACACCCACCGACCACGCACGCAACCTGGGAGTCATCCTCGACTCAACGCTCTCCATGGCCAAGCAAGTCAACGCAGTCTCCTCCTCCTGCTTCAACACCCTCCGCATGCTTCGCATGATCTACAGGTGGATCCCGACAGATACAAGAAGAACAGTCACCCAGGCCCTCGTCAGTAGCAGACTTGACTATGGGAACGCCCTCTACGCGGGAGCCCCGGCCAAGCTCATCAAGCGACTGCAACGCATACAAAACGCCTCTGCACGCCTGATCCTCGACGTACCACGCCACAGCCACATCACCCCCCACCTGAGGAACCTGCACTGGCTCCCTGTCGACAGGAGAATCTCCTTCAAACTCCTCATCCACGCACACAAGGCACTCCACAAGACTGGCCCAGCCTACCTCAACAGACGACTCCTCTTCTACGTCCCCAACCGCCAGCTCCGCTCTGCCGACCTCTCCCTCGCCACCGTCCCTCGCATTCGAAGAACAACCACCGGCGGCAGATCCTTCTCACACCTCGCCGCCAAGACCTGGAACACCCTTCCACTAAGCCTACGACAGACCCAAGACCTGCTGACCTTCAGGAGGCTACTCAAGACCTGGCTGTTCGACCAGTAGCAGCACCCCCCCCCCTTTTCTCTCCCCAGCGCCTTGAGACCCTCGCGGGTAAGTAGTGCGCTCTACAAATTCTGTGATTGATTGATTGATTGATAATCAAGCATTAGGTTGTAGTTGTGCAATCGATACCTCAAAGTGTCCTCAGTCCTCACCACATGTTAAGGGGGTGGCCCTGCCCTGCCACTTCCTGACGCTGACGGGTGCAGCGGGAGCCCTACCGGGAATTTATGCGCCGGCTGGCGCGGGAGTGATGCGCGGCTCCTGCCGTGGTTCTCGCGTTACCCCCTGGTGCTTGAGGTCCCGGTAGGTGGCGGTGATGGCAGCAGCCCAACGGACAAGGAGAAAGCAAACAAGGGCGTCCCGCGCAGTGGGAGCCCTACCGGGAATTTATGCGCCGGCTGGCGCGGGAGTGATGCGCGGCTCCTGCCGCGGTTCTCGCATTGCCCCCTGGTGCTTGAGGTCCCGGTAGGTGGCGGTGATGGCAGCAGCCCAACGGACAAGGAGAAAGCAAACAAGGGCATAATATTAAGACACCTGACAGGTATCAGGATACTGATACACGTTCATCTCGTTAATTTCAAGATACATCAGAGAAGCGACCGGAGGACGGTCAGAGCGCAGATCAGAGGAGTACGTGAAACCAAAGAAGGACTCGCAAAGGTCATCTGACTACATGATAAAAAAGGAAGATAAACATTAACAGTTGAAGCCTCAATTCAAAAAGAAGAAAGTAGCTGGACTGAAAGTCAAGCATGCCACGGATATTGAGGACACTGCTTCTAAGCGGGGAGTGGGCTCTGACCATGCTGGACAGCGTGGCAGAAGTCACAATAGTTTGCTGGAACCTGATGGATTGTCTGGTGGCAGTAGCGTTGAGGGACTATATCCAGGTGGAAACACCGGATACGAGGGTGAGCGTCCTGCATCATTTATACAAGATGCAACTCCAATTAGAGGGGGACTGTCAGACCTGGCATCTTTTGGTGTGTTTCCCCTGTCTTTTTGCTTTCTGACCTCCTGGTTTTGACTGGTTTAGTGTCTCTGCGCACTGTCTCACTGCTGTTCAGTGTTAAAGTGCAAGTGCTCCTATTGTAAATTGTATTATGGATTGGTGTTTCCATGATTGGCATATTTGACTTACTGGTAAGTCCCTAGTAAAATGCACTGAAAGTGCCAGGGCCTGTAAATCAAATGCTGCTGGTGGGCCTGCAGCACTGATTGTGCCACCCATACAAGCAGCTGTTCAAAAGGGTTCTCAGACCTGCCACTGCAGTGTCTGCACACAATTCTTACTGTCATGTCGACTTGGCAAGTGCACCCACTTGCAAAGCCCTACTCTTACCTTTTATTACATGTGAGTGACCCCTAAGGTAGGCCCAAGGAACCCCTATGGACAGGGTGCAGTGTATTTGAAAGGTAGGACATGTACTGGTGTGTATGACATGTCCTAGTAGTGAAATACAGTATATTTTGTTTTCCACTGTTGAAGAGCTATCCGTCCCACAGGACAGAATGGGTAATACTTGGTAACATGGGACAGGTTAGAGAAATAGAGTTTAGTATGCCTGAATGTAGAAATGCATCTTTTAGTAAAGATGATTTTTATGTTCTGTGTTTGAAAATACCACTTTTAGAAAGTAGGTATTTTCCTGCTTAGCCATCCCGTGTGCCTCTGCTGGGTTGTGGATTGACTGTGGAGTGACAGGGGCTGGGGATGTGCATTCTCTTTAGACAACCACTGGTGGGGTCAAGGGTTGTCCTGCCTTCCTGGATGAGTCAGGGCTGGGCTGAATAGACCTGGGCTGCATTTAGAGTAGTGGGAGGAGATTTCCTTGCACCTGAATGGGCCTGGTCTGCCTTGGACAATGCTGTCTCCACCCACTGCTGGGAAGCTGGGCTAGAGAGGACCAAACTGGTTTGGACTGAGCACAGAAACTCTATGCCCAAGAGAACAAAGAGAAACTGAGTATAAATACTGTGGCCCAGACCCCAGAACTTTCGAACTCGCTTGGATCAAGGAACCTGGCAAGAAGAAGAGCTGGAAGAATTGTCAGGAGGAGTACTGCCCCTTTGCTGTGTTGTTGCTTTGCTGGGTTGGCCTGCAGTTGCTGCTTCTGCCTTGGGCAGTGAAAGGACTGAACTGGAATAGGCCACGTATGCACGCATTCGTTTACAACGCATGCCTTTACAACGCAGGCTATACATCGAGGGCGTCGTTACCACGCGTTCCATTACAACGCAAGTCATTACAACGACTTGCTTTAGGGAGGTGCTGGAGTTTGGAATATTATATTTTACTATTCCAACTCCAGTCTGTGCAACAGTAAGGAAGGTGTTGGATAGTTCCCTAAAGCAAGCCGTTGTAATCAATCAATCAATCAAACATTTGTAAAGCGCGCTGTAGTGTAGCTCCTATTTCCCTAATAGGCTCTGCGCATTGGAATAATATATCCTATAGGTTTGACATAGGACTAAGGTCAGTATGTCCCTATCGAGTATATTAAACTTAATTACTTGTGCCAGCTAGCTCAGAGGCTACTAGAAACTCCTTGACAACAAGAAGGGAGTAGTTTCTGGCAGCCGCAAAACATGACCACTGTGTTTCCCTTTAGAATCAGAACGTGTCCCAGAGTCGTGGAAACAATAGATAACTATTTCACTCAGCTCAATCGTGCATGCTTAGTTTTCCTCGAAGTTACACAGAAAGAACAGACGGGCATTTCAATAAAAGATTTATTGAACAGTCTTGTTTCTGGTGTAAGTTAAATGTGCTGTTACGATCACAAGACAGTATGCGAGATAAATAATGTACAGTGTGAGCAGTAGAAATAAATAATACTGCGATAGCATTATCTTTTAGTATATATGCATTTACATAAATAACACAGACTAAAAATGCGAGTACTCATACGATGCGTTTCTAATCTAGTTCTACCCCAATGTACCTAACCTAACCTAGGTGTAGGGAGAGGTATGAAGTAGGTGAAGTATTCCTTACTATGGTATACTAAGAGTATGTTAAGTCTAGTATGCCTAGTATGCCAAGTATGCCAAGTATGCCAAGAGTCCCTCTAGGTTCTTGTCAGCTCCATACCTGAAGAATGAGAGAGGTAGGAATCTCTTTGCCAGACTCGAACTCCAACACCCCGCAAGGGAAGTTAGATCACTGGAAGCTGGACTCTCTGCGTGCAGGGATGACAGCGTCTTCTCAGTGCGTCAGGCCGGGAAACGGGCTCCTCTGAAGTCGAGGTCTCCTCTGGTTTACAGGGGCTAGGGAAGGTATATTTATACCTGAGAGCACCTAAGAATATTAGTATTGACGTGAGTCGGACAGCGAAAGACGTCATGAATGAACCCCTAAGGAATAACGGTTCATGCATAATATATGAGTCCTTGAAGAAATCAATAGTCCTGGACTAGGGAAACTCCCGCAGCCTAAGGGTCTGTTCTTCATGAACTCGTTGTGACGTTAGGGTGGACGGATGTCAGAGACCATGCCTGTATTTGGAGTGCAAGGTTTAATGCCTAAATAAGGGCTGGGATTTTATGCCTATATAAGGGCAGGGCGAATTGTGCCTATATAAGGACATGATACTGGAAAGCCCGTTTATGGACACCCTAAGAGGAATACAACACCCACTCCACTTTCGTGTGTACGATAATACTAAAATGCTAAACATTTAAAATGCTAAACATTAAAATGGAGTACCGCATATTTCTAAAATATTTCATAAAACCATTTAAAAAAGGCATTTAAAAAACCTATTAGAATGCAAAAGGTACTGTACATTTGAAGCATTGTTTTTCATTTCAGGCATAAAGTTCGAAAATAAATGCAATTGGAATGAAATAAGCAGTAATATTTACATGTGACAGAAAATGATCGATACGTTTTCAAAAAATCAAAGTCATTTCATGTCATGAAAATTAATGAACTGTTTTAGACACACAAGATGACTAAGTGTCCATGGAAGTACCGCAAAGTCTGTACTATAAGGCTAGTTCTACTTTAAGCAGATTGAAGTGCCATTTTCGTTCGAAAAAATGGGAAAAAGTTCAATTTTGGTAGAGTTCCAAGTTGTTTTGAAAATGAAGGCCAAATTGTTACTGCATCTCTGGAACACTGTATGCTGAATCAGAGTCAGTTTACGGGTCTGGTGTAAACATGAGATCATCTATTTCTATAGACAAAACATCATCCACTGTAGTTGGTGTCAGTTGGAACACCTCGTGTAGTAGATTAATTGCACAGAGATGGGAAGCATTGCTTCCAGCATAGGTTGCCGCAGCAATGTTCGCGTCCATTGTTACCTGTGTGCCTGTAAATCTTTCTCATACCTCAGCAGCAGCCGGAAGCGTCTGTGAGATCTCAATGAATGCTGACATCAGGATAGGAAACCTCTGGGGACAACACAGAGCATGGGCCGTTATCGGGACCAGCAGAGTATCGACATCCGTTGGCGTTGCTGATGGAAATGTTAGACAGGTGTCCAACACGCATTCTTCACCGCATAGCAGGCATCGTAGAACAGGTAAGATGCAAACTTGCCAGATTGGTCTGAATGACAGGAACCAAGTTGTATTAAGGTCCCGTAGACGAGTCATGCCCAAAAGCCGTACTATTTGCTCACGGCACTTTCGTTCAAGGAGAGCTTTCTTCATTTCGCTCTGAGTGATGTCTGCGAATAGGCTGGCCATAGCGCAATAGCAGGAAGAGAAATAGAATTCCGGCAACAAGTGCTAGAATTAATCGTATGCCACCAAACACCGAATGTGCAAAGTTCGGGATGATTCCGAGTATTGCCTGGAAAGGTGCTAACAGACCGGAGCAGATGCTCTTAAATACATGTACAATTCCACTTGTATCAGACATGTTGAAGATACATCCTATCATTTCTACGAAATGTATAGGGCCGTTTGTACGTATTAAAGTCTGTATCTCAGCCGAAGTCCTTGCTACTTGTAGATCATAGGTTTCTTTGGCTGAGGTCAAAGGCACTGTTTGCTGTAAAAGCATGGCTTTCATTCTGCTCAAAGTATCAAATCTTATAAAAGAGACGTTCAGCGAAGGCCATAGAGGCGACTCCCTGTCTGTGTCTTTTGGGGCAAACAATACTTGCATACAGCAAGTGACCCTGGAGTTGACCGTTACTAGATATGGGATGCCTGGCAGCATGCTGCAGCAACTCTGATCATTCAACATGCGGTAACTCCCATTAGAAAGTTGTCCAAACGTTGGATTAATCACAGCAGCTGGTGTACCCTGCTGATGGCAAGACAAATTTGCCACTGAACCATTACAAGCCCCGTGTAAAGAAATGTCCTGACATATAAGTGAACCGCTCAGTGCACGTTTACAGTGTGTACCGCTCAAAAACACTTCACGATCCCCACTCCAACATCTATATGTATACGGTAAATCCCAAGATGTCTTAATGTATTCCTTACCCAACCTTTCATATTTGCCTGCTTGCATTTGTCTGAGGCAATACTGAAACTGAAAAGTACTCACAGGTAATGTTATTTTGCCATGAATAAGCCATTCTGTAGCTGGTTTTCTGCCACTGTGAATGGTAACTTTTCCAGTTTTTCAATGCTCAGCACTGTATACTTTGCTCCTCGTTGTGCCAGTTCGATCTGTTTATCAGTTAGATTGTATTCTGCAAACAGAGCCGTTGTGTTGATAAACGCCAAGGCACATAGCCCGCTCGCAAAGATTGCAGCGTCCAGCTTAATAACACAATAGAACGTAATTGAGACTGGCCTTGTTGTAACATCGCCAAATCTTGTTCTAGTATGTCGATAGCAGAGGATACAATGCCATCCAATGAATATATTCTGGAGGACAAAGTTGTTAACCCATTGCCGACCACAGAGAGTGTTTTCTCTAAATTAATACGATCAAGTTCACGTATTCGTTCTGCGGCCTCCATCTGTGATACTTTCCATGCTTCATTATAGGCAGCATAAATGCCGGCATATATGAAACGTTTTTGACGCGGTTTTCTTGGTCCAAGAAATAATTCCCTAAGGTCTGCATCCTTTTTAAGTAAGGTTAAGTGTTGTTTCACATCCTGTAGTGTAGATTTATGCAGCCAATCGAGGCATAATTTTCCTACACTGTATGTTGTTACTACCCCGGATGTTGTCTTTGGACGTATCTTGGGTCTGGCCTATGAATAGTAAAGCCCTGAGTTTTATTCAGGAATCTTTCCTGACAGTTATTCGTGTCTATGGGCCAGATCAACCATTTTTTCCAATCAGGATTAGATCTGTTGAGTTGTAGTATATTGTCAACTGTCACCACTGCCTTTGTATTATTATCACTGGCAGGTGTTGGTACAGAAAGTGTGTTCATCTCTTTGATCTTGGCTAATCCAAGACATGATGTTTGTTGGATGGTTTCATTCAAAAACATTATTTGTTCAGGGATGATGCAGGCTCTAAATAAAGCTTCTATCCCCTGCACTTGCCAATCTTTAGTACCCCAGACAGTTTTGGTGTCTATTGTGTCTTTCCAAAAGTCGAAACCCTGTCTAGACAGTTGGGCATTAAATAATGCAGAATAAATCTGTTTTGTATTTGTTAACATAATTTTCATTCCTGTCTTGTTTACATTTTTATAGTAAAACATTTCTGGATCAGATGTATTGTAACCCGAAAAATATGGGAACTTGTTGGCAAATGTTTTTGAACTACCTTTAGGTGGTGTAGGACAAAGTTCCCATTGGTTAAACATAAACACATTTCTTGGATATGCAGATTTATGCAAATAATGATGACCATAGTGGTTATAACAATACAGTTGTTCATAGTCTGATGAACCCTCTAAATATTCATTTTTAGAAAATGCAGCAGATTTTTCTAGGTCAAACATTATGTCGTTAACAGTCTCAAAGTCCCAATCATCAGAATAGGTACTGGACGTAATTAGATCACTTAGTGAAATTTTAAACAAATGTGGAATGTTCAATTGTTCCGTCGGGCCGAAGATTTCAAAATCTGTTTTGTCCCACACTATACCATCCTGTATAGGAACAGCTGTGATGTTCACTGATGACAAGTCTCTTGCTTCACGATGGGAAGATTTATGAGGTTTCAAAAGTACGTTCACGCCTTTTCTTTCAGTGTTCACATGGATGTATCTGCCACTTATAAGCACGCTCACAGTTGTTACCAAAGCTAACCAGAGCAGGAAAACAAAAAGTCCAGATGTAATCCAGAGTTCAATCCATGGAGAAACCAAATACGTTTTTTTCAGAAAGTGAAGAAAGTCTTGTATTTGCTGCTTGAATTTCAATGATGCTGGCGTCGTTTCAGGTTCACTCGGATCTTCTGAGAACGTATCAAAGTTAATGAAATAGCCAGAAGCAGTTCTATCAATTGTTGGAATTGCATCAGGATTTGTAGAAATCACTGGAACCAGTTCATCACTTGCTACGTTGGTGTAGACAGGTGTATTTGGACATACTGTTACTTGGTGTTCAAGAGGGATGAGTTCCATTGCGTTGTTGCTTAGTCCTCCATCTGTTACAGCTGAATTCTCGATTGTTATCAGTCTTTCAGTCTGAACCTCTTGGATAGTAGCGAGAGGAGTGTGTCTGCTACTAGGTCGGAGTCCACGAGGCCTACTATTTAGTATTGGCCACATACTGTGGTTTGATGAGGTCGATGGACACAAATCTTTTCTCCTTTCTTCCAGCAAGGGGCGGCAGAAGTACTGTTCTTGTTCCTTGAACTGCTAGGACAGGTACTGGTTGTCTGTAAGAAGGTCCAAATTCCTTCTTGTCCGCAATCTTTTCTCTGACTAGATCCCCAACTTTTGGAATCCAGACAGGCCTTGCTGGGACAGCCGGTTGATCCCCAGTGGCGGTTGGCTACAGGAACACGTTGCTTTGTTTCGTTCTTAATTTGTTTTAGTCCTGTAAAACAGCCAAACGATCTTTGATATCAAAGGGTTTATATTCCACCACTGTGCCTACGTGTTCAAGGTCTGGTACCCACATTCTTGTCCCAAATAGGACCTCATATGGAGTGACCCCCTAGAGAACTTCTTGGCAGATTGTTCAATGAGCGTTGGACCCCATTAAGGTGTTTGACCCACCCATCACCCGAACCTAATACCCTAGCTGTTATAGACTGCTTTATGTCCCGGTTTTTCCTTTCCACAACCGAATTTCCCTCAGGATGGAATGGAGAGGAGTACCGCAATGCAACGCCCAGACTGGCCATGGCCTCTTTGTAAGCCCGAGAGCTAAACGCAGGACCCTGGTCAGAATGTAGCGTGCCTATTGCGTATGTGCCGATAAAGACTCGCAAATCTTTTATAACAGTTCGAGCGTCAGCTGAGCGCTGTGGCCATAGCCATAGGAACCTAGAGCATGAATCCACTGCAACCATGATATATTTATAGTTACCGTCCCTTTGCAAGGGACCGCAGTGGTCCAGGTAAACACAAGCTAATGGTTTGTCTGAAATTAACAGGGGTGTCTGCGCAGGATGTTTCACTGTGGAGACTTTCATCTGTTGGCATATATCACATTCTAAAACATAGTTCTTTGTTTGTTTTCTAATGCCAGGCCACCAATATCTTTACTTGAGTAAAGACACTGTTGCAGAAACACCTGCATGGGCAGAAGCTATCCCTTCGTGTGCTGGTAGGATTAGTCCTAATCTACGTTCCTTGTTTGGAATTACCCTATCCCCCACTCCAGGGATTCGAGCAAAAGGAACGTTGTTCGCATCAATTACATAAGAGTACTTGAGTGGAAACTTTTTTGGTAACGCTGCACTGCTGCCTTTGCTTGAAGCATTGACAGCCAACATTATCTCACCGTCTATTTTTGTTTTTGAACGAGTGATCGCAGCTACGGAAGCCGTCTGAACAGCCCCCTTTGCGGCTTCATCAGCCAATTAATTCCCTGCAACGTGAATGCCATCACGTTGATGACTCAGTGTGTGAATCACGTGAGTCTTTGGTAGTTCGTTTTTCAACTGAACTACTTGTTCCCAAAGCAATTTGTGCTTTATTGTGCCACCTTTCGCATCTTTGAAACCATTTTCCAGCCAGTTTTGTATATATTCATTATACGACTGAACACAGTAAAAGGAATCGGACACTATTAGTGTGGGGAATTCTCGATCTGTACTTTCAAGTGCCAGTTTGAATGTTTGTAGTTCAGCTCGCTGAGCTGTACAATCCCCTAGAGATTGTGTTTTTGTGACCATAGGTCTGAAGATGCCATTTCGCATGCGACCTTTAACGGTTGCACACGCTGCACTGTAAGCTTGCTTACCCCCTGTTGCGGGTTGTGCGGATCCGTCAGTGTAAATTATGAATTCGTACTGATCGAGAGGCAGAATTTCAGTAGGCAGAGGACATTCTTGTTCATATTGCAGGAATGCTTGTGTTTTTAAATCTGGATCAAAAACATATTCAACATCTGTTGCAGCAAGAGAATTAACCCATTGTATCCATCTTGGATGTAATGCTTTAGCATTTGGAATGATTGCTTTTGTGACCGCTTCTAAAGCAGGTACTGGGGTTACGACAATAATGCGTTTCCCTTGGGCTAAGGCTCTTTCTTTTGCTACAGCGGTTTGAACTGCTGTTAGAATTTTTCAGTTGAACTGAAGCGCATTTCCGCTTGTGTGTACAAATGAGATTTGTATGCTATTGGTATTTTCTCACCCTCATTGAAGGTTAAGTAGGTGAATCCACATTGACCCGAAATTATTCGGATCACCAAATTACGTTGACTTACGCGTGTTTGTAAGTGATTTGTTGCTAACATGTTAGTCTGGAGTGAACGCAAGATTTCTGTGTGTTCCTGTGTCCAGTTTCTGATCGAAAAATCAGGTTTGATTAATGCGTAGAGAGGTTTAACCCTTTCTGCATAATTTAGAATGTATGTTCTTCCAAAGTTTAGGAAACCCAGAATGGATTGTAAGTTTTGTAGCGTTTTTGGAGGTTGGAGCAGCGCACACTTTTCTAAAAAGTTAGCTGCCAAGCTCTTGCCTTCACTTGAAAGCTCATATCCTAGAAATAGGACATTGAGATGGGCAATTCGGGACTTTTAAAGTTGAACTTGTAGCCCTCAGAGGCGAAGCCCAGTATAATGGTGCTCACCCTGTTCAAGTGTTTGTCCAGGTCATCGTCTGTCAGATAGATGTCATCGACATAGGACAATGCCTCATTGTCATAAATTTGTAATAACTCCGTTACCCTCGCTGAGAATAAACCTGGGCTGTTCTTGAACCCTTGTGGGAGTCGACAAAAGTGACGCTGGGTCCCCATTATGGAGAATGCTGTTAAGTACCTGCTTTCAGGTGCTATGTTTTGACAAAAGAAACCATTTGAGATGTCTAATGTTGTTTTATATTTTTTACGCACAATGTTATTCATTAATGCTGTGCTGTGTGCATTTTGCACTGCAAAAGTTTTAGAACAAGTGTTTAGGTGTCTGTAATCCAAAACTAGACGATATGTATTGTCTGGTTTGGAGACAGGAAACAAAGGATTGTTCATTGAGGAGGTGCATGTTTCAATCACCCCTTGATATTCAAGTTGATCTAAGATCTCCTGACCTGTTTTTAGCTTCTTGCTTTATTGGGTACTGCCGTTGTGCAGTTGGTTCATGTTTCAGATGTATTTTATGGTGAGGTGAGTCCTCATCCCATCCTACATGATTTTTATATAATGCTGGGGCCTGGGCCACTGCCCATTTCCTGGCATATTTATATTTTAGGTGAATTGGAATATGGTTGGAGAAGGCAGGCATAATAATGTCCTCGCCGTGTGGGCACTCCCTGACAAATTGTGGTGGCCAGTCTTTTTCTGCTAGAAGTATGTCATAGCCCTTTGATAGTCTTTCCCAAAAAAGTGCTTTCACCTGTCTAGGTTTGTCTCCCTCCATCCGGAGTGTTATTTCATATAACCTTTGTGGAGTACTAACCCTGGTGTCTACAGTCTCAACTGTAATGTACTGATTCAAGTCCACTATATCCAGAAGTTCCTTCACGTTCTGGCGAACTATTGTGACTTCTGCTGCACTGTCCAGCATTGTCTGAGCCCATTCTCCGTTCTTGAGTTGTGTTCTCAGTATTCTCGGCATGTCTGATCTTTAGACCTGCTACTTTCTTTTTGGAGAATTGAGGTTTTGCTTTATTTTTTGGAGCGTGTTTGTCGTCTTTCGATTTCACGCGTTCTTCTCTATGTTCCGATCGTCCTCTTCTTTACGAAGTCTGTGATGAGATCTGAAAGGGACGAGAGGAACATGTATCAGTATCTTGATACCTGTCAGGTTTTCTCAAATTATCCCTATTCCTGAGGTTATACCTCCTTTCAGAGGGCTCCTTTTGAGGAGACCTACCTCGGGATTGATAACGTTTCTCGTTTGATTTTTGTTTAGTAGACTCCCACTTCTTTTTAGAAGATGTAAGAGTTTGTTTAATTGAGTCCTTCTCAGGACTTTCAGATAGTTTCGGCTTCACTGGTCTTCCACCCAAACTATCTCTGCCTAATTCTGCATAAGATTGTTCAATTATTCTGGGTAGCTCAGTTTGATGTTCTGTAACATCAAATTCCCTTAATTTTGGCGGATCGCCACTGCTGCTGCCTCCCCTTTAATATTAGATAATATTATTGTTGAGACCTGGTCGAAATTTTTCAGTAATTTCATACCTAAATTTAGAGCAGGCTCTGCCCCGTATTCGTTTTGAATTTGTTTCAGGACATCAGGTATTACCGCAATTGACGGAATGCCATGTGTTTTAGTATAGATGGCAGCAAAGACTGAGCCCCAAGTGGTGCAGTCTTCCAGTTGTGGTGTGATCCCCATTGGTAAACTGATGGTTAGGATTCTGTGTTTCTCACACGGGCTAGTATTTGGAAATACTGCTTCGATTTGAGTAATTTTTTGAGCTATCCAGAATGGAATTTGCTCACGTTTTGTGGGCATTTTACCCATGACTGCGTAGAGAGTCTGTGGTGTAATTTTTAGTGTATTCCCCTGGTGAGGGGTTTGATTTGGAATTGTTAATGGTTGCTGGACTGTGAAAGTCCGCATGACATATTGGACCAATTGTCTGTAGATTTGTATTAACTCTGTGAGTTGAGTAAATAAATCCTCATTTGACATCTCTTCAATGTCAGGATGAGGTGTGTAGCCGGCTAGAATCGGCCATGTTGCTCCTGGTCTACCTAGTGGACTGAGCCTGGTAATGTTTTTGTGATGTTTAAGGGCGCCTTTAAACCAGAGCTGATGCTCTTGGTATGTTAATGGAATTTCTATATCCTCGAAAGGAATGTATTCCTCTGGTGGATCATCTTCTTTGTAGAAGTGAAACATGTGTGTTACTGAATTGGATTCAGGAAATATTACCCATGAATAGAATACTTCTGTCTGAAAGGATTCATGTGCTTCTATCACGAAAACTGCTCTACCGCCTCTTGGTGGTAGGCCATGTTTTATAAGTTTTAGAGTAATGGCTCTTCTTAAGTTTGGAGCGATGTTTATAACACCCTCCTCGGTTTCATTTAAACCTGTAATGTTAAAAACTGCTGCTTGGGCTGGATCAGCCGCAGCTTCACCGTTTCCGGCTTCAGTCATTTTGTTTTTTGAAAAATGTAGAACAAGTTTCAAGGAAACAAAGATAAGGTGCACAATATTGTGGAACACTGTATCCTTCAACGTTGAGCAAACCAAACAGCTAATATATAGGGTGCTTCCCTATGTAGCCTTGGTGGATACTTAACCCTGCCCACTCCAGACGTCTTTTGGAGTATATGGGTAGGGGTCTCTGAGAGAAAAAGCACGGCTGAGTTACTCAGTATCTAACGTTGAATTACCGCCTTACCAAACCGTTGGGCGCCATGTAGTGTAGCTCCTATTTCCTTAATAGGCTCTGCGCATTGGAATAATATATCCTATAGGTTTGACATAGGACTAAGGTCAGTATGTCCCTATCGAGTATACTAAATTTAATTACTTGTGCCAGCTAGCTCAGAGGCCACTAGAAACTCCTTGACAACAAGAAGGGAGTAGTTTCTGGCAGCCGCAAAACATGACCACTGTGTTTCCCTTTAGAATCAGAACGTGTCCCAGAGTCGTGGAAACAATAGTGATAGAGCTAGATTTCTCAAATTAAGCATTGCTTTATTTTTATGTTTCAGACAGACTGCATTTAAAATGGCACGCAGATTTTGGTGCAAGTGAAAAACACATGGCACATGAGACATGAAATGAGGCCTGGTAAATGCTTTCAGTCTGAAATGCTTGTGCTGAATTAACATGTGTTTTTGCAGTGTAGAGAAAACTCGTGATTTCAGTGGCCTCTTTAGCTTTGAATCATGGAATGTGTTCTCTCTTCCCAGTTTCCTTTCCCTTATAATCTACACTCCCTGTACCTGTCTCAAGAGACTTTGGCTTTGTTGCATATTTAGACAATGCATATTCAGTTCATAACACATCTTTTTATAATGTGTATTAATTAATCAACCATGCACCAACACTACACATGGGGCAAACGCATTTTGCATGAAAAGCTATCTAAAACATTAGAGCATGTTGCTATGAGTATGTATTAACTGTGTGCGCTTTCAAAATTTACACTAGTGCATGTTTTATGCTATGTTGTACATTGCACATTTTTGCATGTTGTGCACAAATAATAAGAAAAGCTCCTTTAAACTAATAGCTTTTGCTAAGTAATCATTTATACAGGGTATTAGTTTGGGGGAGGTAAAACATAATGGGTTTTTAGTAAATTAATACTATTTTGTGTTTGTTTTGTTTATGGGCCCACCATTAAATGGCTGCCTAAGAATCCAGCATGGCTGAGAATCGTGCTGAGAGACGCATGCGCAGAACCAGCTACATACTGCCAAGTGCCTCAAGTGAAGACCTGGTTCAAGGCCACCATGAACTGTACATTCTTGTTACCCTGCCAATGTATCAGTGTTTGTGGAATGTGTCCTTCCTGCGTGCGATGTGACAGGAAGGAGGAATTAGACTGAAACATTTTTCCTAGTAAATGTTGCTAAAACATATAATTGTATTAATCATTAACGCTTCTGTTGTTAAAACTGGTGTGGGTTGGATTTGCCAATGAGAACAGGATGGTGAGACCCTCGTCATCTAAGCTATCCAATCAGGGTACAAGCTTTACTGAAAATTTGCAACATTATTAGAATAGTCAGCCAAGAATTAGAGTATAAATAATGACCTCTTAGGGGGTGTGGGGGCTCACTTTTTAAGCCTTAAGCTTTGGGCCTTAGTCTGAGAGACAGGAGAGGAGAAGAAGCAGATGAGATCAGACATATGGGTTAGGTACGCGAACGTCGCTGGTGCAGTCTGAGAGCAGATTGCGTCCGAGGAGAGATAGAAAAAGGTGGGGGGCATAGGCTAGCCTTGCAGGTCATATTTTTGGCAGGCAGATCACATTCCTCTGTGGTCTGTGAAGGAGGGGCCTTTTCAGGAGCAGCGTCTCTCTGTGAACACAGAGAGGACAGATGAACAGACCAGGGCAGAGGGTGCAACTGATAGAAAAGGTTCAGATAGATGCTAAAGCTATAAGTTTATGCTTTGATTAATTAATTAGTGTTGAAAAGATTTATTTGTCTTATGCATTTATTTCTCTTTATGGGAGATTTTGCCAATTATTAATTATTGATTAGCCTTGCAAAAAACTCACTCTTGAATCATATTTTCCTGAACTTTCTTTGGAGAATTCTGATTGACATTTGATTGCCTCATTCCCTTCCTTTATGGAATGTTTTTGTATGCAACCTATAATATGTTTTGTATTAATTCTATTTTTCCTATTTTCAATTCTGTAACCTGATTGATATTTGACTAATGAATAAAGGGTCAGAGAACCTTAACTTTAACTTTAACTAGAAAATAAAAAACCCTTTAAAATACTCACCAACTCTCTTTATTGGCTTAAATATTAATTGCATTTTTGATTTTTCATGTTTATGTAAAGTCTCCTGAAGGTAATACATGGTGTCAAGGGCCCAACATCTTTACAGCGGTAAATAGAGGTAAATGAGGTTTTGCATTGAGAAATTACCGTGAAATTACCGCTGCATCAGTTTCTGGTAGCAAGAGGAAGGTTATTATCAATTAGTTTGGTGATTAAGGATTATTAATATCACCATCAACTATTTGACTAATAGTCCATTGACCTTAGGAGGAGAGTTGATCTGTGAAAATTAGTTCTAGAAAATAATTGCCCAAGTTAGATAAATGTCCAGATTCTCAAAAGAAAGTCCTGACTCCAATGCTCAGAACCTGAAGAATGGCAAAGCAGTACTGGAAGGTGATGCAAGAAGGCGATTGCTGGAGTGGTGTGAGTATCAATAGGGTTGTGAAATGTTGTTATGTGCTAGGATGTATTTTTGAAGTGTTGAAAATAGTAAGGGTTTTGACTGTTGGTGAAATTTTGCTCATTTTGAATTGATGGTTTTATTGATTATATTGGTAATTTCATAGGACAGGATTTATTGGTTATTGATTACATGTTTTAACTCTTCATGTTAAGTAAGTTAGTGTCTTGTTTTATGTTGTCTGGAAGCACAGGTACAGTGATACCTGGAAATTCCCGGGAAAGGAATAGCGGGTGGTAAATGGAAGCCATACTGCAGTGAGGTTACTCGTCTGTTGGAATAACACTGAGAAGCTAGGTAGGGCTGGCAGTGTTAAATTAGGGACTATTTTCTGTGTAAAAGTGAGAGTGATTGATAGCAAAGAGTTCGCTGGTGAAACTTTGGTGTTATATCACCTAGAAAGGGTAACACTGAAGGAGTAGCAGGTTCTTCTGAGCTTGAGTGAAGGGTAAGCGGAAGGGATTTACTCGCAGTGTTTGAGGAGTAAACAGAAGTTCTTACTTTGTGAAGAGTAAGCGGAATGTGTAACTTGCAGTGAAAAGAAATCTATCCTTTGTTTAGTGGAGCAGACAGAGTAGCGAATGTTTTTATGTTGTTATTAACAGAATTTTGATTAAGAAAACTCAGAAAAATATTGCCGTAAGATTTTGTAAAGGAGGAGTCAGTAGTAGGAGTTAAACTGACAAACTGTTAATTGTGGAAGGATTGGAGAAAATAAATTGCATTGAACTATTGCAGAAATGAAAATGTTTGAAGGTTTAAAGAAACTGTTGGGAGGTAAAGTGAAAAATTCGTTTTTAATTGGTGATGCTCCTGAAGGAACACCCGTGCATTTTATGTCTACCAATTTGGGACAAAATTCATGTATGTGGGTTCACCAATGGTGCAAGATTACTGAAAAAGAAGGTCCTTTGAGGTTTCCAAAAGATGGTACTTTTGAATTGCAAATTATTGACAAATTAAGGGAAGTGTTATGTGAAATAAAGACACCATCTAGAGCTGCACAATTTGAGGCCTTAAGCATGTGGGAAAAGACAGCAAGAGACAAAGCAAGTGAGGATAAAAGGTAAAGCACCAGATGAAGGAGAAGGGAATTAATGATGATAAAAAGCTTCAAATAAATAATGATTCAGGGGATGAAATAATGGATGCATTGTTAACTGAGTGTGTGTCACTTTATGTGGTTCCCATTAAAAATATTGAAAATAGTGTACCAGTAAGTACTACAGTGGCTACTGCTTCTGTTAAACAGAGAGAAACACAGATTGAAAGAACTGTGCAGACATTTCAGATTGACCCACTACTTGTTGATTCAGCACTGACAGTGATACCTCCAGGTGTTACTGCTTTAAATGTGACTGATTCAGTCCAGATATCACAAACTACAGATGCACAGGCAATGCCTAGAAAAATTGTGACCGTCCCAATTAATATGGCCCCTACTCAAAAGGTTCAAACAGCTGCAGAAGGAGTAATTATGTCAGGGTTTATTTCAGAAACTCAGAATTCACAGATTATTGAACAGAAATTACCCCAGACAGTCCAAGCACTGAAAGGTGGGGGGAAAATAGTCTTTACAACATCTGCAGCCCAGGATAAAATGAATATATTTGAAGATGGGATTTTTCAAACCTGCTGTGAGGAAGCAGCAGTGCTTAAAAAGATAGAGAGCATGGGGGACCAAATTAACCCAGACCATAGAAAAGAGAAACAGCTTAGGGGCCGATTCCGATCTCGGTCGGAGGCGGACCCAATACCATTCGGTCGGGAAAAAAGCCATGCGAAAGCCTGTTTCCCGACCGAACCGTCTGCTGAGTCCGGCCGAGCGAGTACGATGCGGAGTCGCCGACCGACTCGTCCGGGCGTCCCGACAACTCCGACCGACTCGCTCGGACTCGAACCGCTCCGACCGACTCGCTCGGACCCGATTCGCACCGCGCAATGGAGACGTTTCCCGGCCGGGTAAGTACGATGCGCGCCGCGAGCAGTCCGACCGAGCCGCGCACTCCGGCTCGTAAGAGCTGTCGGAGCCGTACTTTGGGGGTCCGTGTCGGACCCCCTGTACGCGTACCCGTGCGAGGCGCACACAGGGGGGACCAAGGGTCCCCCTACCTGTGCGTGTACGCCGCGAAGCGCTCGCGGCGTACTCGCTGTAGGAGCGCCCTTGTCCGCCTCGCACCCATTGAGGCAATGGGAGCCCGCGTACGCGTTGTACGACCGGCTCCCATTGAGTTCAATGGGAGTCCGACCGACTCGTGTCCGATAACATACGGACGCATCGTACTCGTTCGGTCGGACTGCACGGGTCCGATTCGGTCGGAAATCTCTCCGGGTCCGGCTCGGTCGGAGAAATTTCCGGCCCGAATCGGAATCGACCCCTTAGTGTTTTCAATTCAACATTTGAACATGAAGAAATTAACAGTCCCTGCTGTTCAAATCATGAAAATGTGAAACAGTGTCAGGAAAAAGAATTAATTTCCCTGAGTAAGGAAACAGCTACATGTGCAGTAACTACACATGAGAGACTGACTGATTTGGCTCAAAAATATGAAATTAATGTTTCAGGAAGTTTTCCATTTCAGAAAAGCTTCAGGGTACATATGGATGATGAAGCAAATGAGAAAATGTGTTCTTTAGGAATGCAATTGCACATTGCAGAAATGAAATATATTTTTAAATGCAATGGGTTTGAGAAATTAGGAGACAAGTGGGCAAGAAAACATGAGAAGAAAAAGAAACCACCAGATCTAGTTGAGGAAAATAATAAGCAGAATGAGGGAGAAGCTTTTGCTTACTCATTGAGAGAAAAGGTGGGAGAAGTGCATGTTCATGTGCAGCATTTCTGAACACATTCCCACAATTGAGAGACAAACTTATGCTGGGGTACCCACAAGTTGATGGATTTGTTGAAATTTTAAAGGAGTTGTGCATTAATTTGCAAATGTTCTTTGACATTGCCATGCAGACTGAATTGTGGTTTAAATATAAAGTTGCTGTGCAAAGGCCAAGTGAGGAGACAATGAAAAGGGTTTGCATGAATGCACCATCATTTTCTGTTGTTATTGAGAAAAACGTAGCAGTGATTACTTTCCTGAAGGGCAGAGTGCCAGCAAAGGATGTTGATTGGGTACAGATTAAAAGAACAAAGGATGGAAGTAAAGGTGTTTTGGTCTGTGCAAAATCAGGTATGGATGTTGTACTGCTGGAAAGGGTGTCCTTTTGCCATCTTTATAACAGATTTGAGCATTGGAAGAAGAAATTTAAATTTAAACATGATGCAGCAGTTGGAAATGTGCAAAAACCGAGAGAAATGCAGGTGCAAGATGTGTCAACCAAGCAAATGCAAATATCAGTTCAGAAACAGGTACCAATGGCAGGAGTTTTTCAAGCCAAGATGCTCCCACTAAATATGGAAAATGCTAAAATTAATTTAAATAAGTTGTCCAGAGCAAATGTGAATTCTTTCCAGAAACAAAATCAGAACCCAGTTCAACAGGTTGCTATATTTGAAAATGAGAGTTTTAACCCTAACAATTCTGAATTTACCAAGTCCATTGTGAAAGCAGTGGAAGATCCAGACTTGGTTGTAGGAATTTTAAAAGGCAAAATTACAAACCCAGTTTTAGCAGAATGTGCACCAAAAATAGGCCCATTTGAGGAAAATTGCCAAGTTGTTGTTTGTGACTCAGGCCTAGCAGGAAAACAATTATTTTACAAATTAAACAGCACAGATTACTGTACACCAAATAATGTTAATTTTCAGATTCCTGATGAGGATGTACATTTTAAAATGGCCCAACAAGAGACAGCTGTAGCATTGTTTTCAGAAAAGACAGTTGAAAAATGACCTTCTGATTTGAAAGAAATAATAAACACAGAAGTAAGAGAGTTCACAGAGAAGGATGTCAGATTAATAAAATGTGCAGAAAAATGTCTTATTCAAATTAGAACCAGAGGGCATGTATTCAAGAACACCATCAGTTGCAGAAATTTTACCCATAATTGGAGATAAAGTGAGTAAAGTATTTTTGATGGAATTGATTGGAAGTTTATGTAACTTTCTGATCACAGATTCACAGAAACTAAATGAAAAGAACAGATTAGTGCAGGAGATTAATAGCATAATTTTTCCATGTTGTCCTGTGGTACCGAATCCAGCCAATATATTTTTTCACATTCCATGTGCTGAAGAAGGGCTTACTGTTATTGATTTTTGCCAAGTTCATGTCACAGTGCCATTGCATGAGAATAGTCAGGAGTACTGTCAAAAAGAAAATGAATGTCTGGGACACATAATTGGAAAGGGAGGTAGAAAGGTGTCACCAGAGAGAGTGGAAATAATTCACCAGATGAATCCACCTCAAATTCAGAAAGAAGTCAAGAAATTTTTGGGAATGGTTAGCTGCTGTAGAGAGTAATTACTAAACCTTTCCCTAGTGGCTAAGCCTTTACTGAGGCTGACACACAAGGGTTGTATCAGAACTGTTTTTGAAAAAAGTGACAACTGCATAGTAGCAAATGTATTATTGCAAAAACTGATGCCCAGGTATAGATTGCCAGTTTCTCTGAAATCAGATCATAATGAGGTTTCAAAGATGATGAGAGCAGAACAACAGATTGGACAAAGATTCGATTGTAGCCATCAGCCTGAAGTTTCAAGCATAATAAAGCAACACAAAGACAGCACAGAGTTACACTTTGCAAAAGACTGTGTTTCAGCATCACCGAAGTGGCTTGAAAATGGACATGCAAATGCACTTGTGAAAAACACAGATGAAAAGACTAGCCATTGCTGTGAAGGTCTGGCTGATGTGGGGCGTGCAGTTTCTCACCAGATTGCAGCTGCTACACAAGATCTGCATAATGGATGGTGCAACGACTTTGATCTGAGAGATGCTGTGAAATGGAAAGGCCTGTTCCAAATGATCCTGGCAAAGACTGTTGTGAAATGTGGTGGCCTTCCAAATTGGGTGTATGCCTCTCACACACGTATGGTCCTGTATCCCCCTGATAAAACAGCTCCTCTTCAAGAAGAGATGCCAGCAGTGGTCAAAAGTCCACAGAAGAGGGTCAGTCAAGCTGTAAGGGAACACACAGAGTCTGAAGCAGCACTAGAGAAAAACTGAAGTGGCACTGGAAAAGCAAAAAGTGGAAACTGACTCAGATGAAAGCGGTGTCCAAAGGGTGAAAGAGTCAGATGCAGCCTATGAAGAAGAAATTAGTGCTGTGTGCCTACGAGTGGAGGTAGGAAAAAGCTGGCTGAAAGGGTATCCAAAACATCTGGAGTGGTCCTTTGAAAAATCATTTGCACCCATAGCTGAAACATCTGAATCTGATCAAAGTGAAAATAAAAGTGAAAGGCTTGGATTGAAAAAATGCAAAGAATTGATGGTGCTCTGTCAGAGTTTCTCAGCACCTGAGTGGTCAAAATGCATGGAAAAAGTACAGAATGCCACTTTGAATGAACTGTATGAGCCACCCTGATGGCAAGCTGGTGACAAAGAGAAAAAGAAAGGCTGAAACAATAACTGAGAATTGTCAAGAGCTGAAGAGAAAAGAATCTTTGAATGATGAAAGAAAAAGAAGAAAAGAAAATAGAAAAGAGAACTTTCCTGTTGAATTTTCCTTTTATTATTTTAGTTACTTATTTTAGAGAAGACTAACAGTTCCAAGAAGCTACTTACAGAACTCTGCACTAAACATTTGAGCTTGGCTATATATGATCTGATTACAGACAAGACTTGTGTTTGCCTTAGAAATAGAAGTAAAATTGTTATATGCTCAGCCTTTGCAATAAAAATGTCACTTGTGAAAATAAATAAGTGTGATGATCTACAAATCATTTGAGGTATCATGATTTGTTACCATCAACGGGTGAGTTGATAGAGCTAGATTTCTCAAATTAAGCATTGCTTTATTTTTATGTTTCAGACAGACTGCATTTAAAATGGCACGCAGATTTTGGTGCAAGTGAAAAACACATGGCACATGAGACATGAAATGAGGCCTGGTAAATGCTTTCAGTCTGAAATGCTTGTGCTGAATTAACATGTGTTTTTGCAGTGTAGAGAAAACTCGTGATTTCAGTGGCCTCTTTAGCTTTGAATCATGGAATGTGGTCCGCTTTGGTGGGGTGGGCAGGACGTGCAGGTGTGCGCTGGCAGGTGTAGCTGCAGTTTCGGCGTGCCAGCGGCGCAACCGCGCAGCGGTCGGCATATGTAGGGGAGGGGGGCGGGAGCAGCGGACGGGAGGCGGGAGCAGGCTCGGTCGGGGGGTGGGGCCGCAGGGGCAGCAGCGGCGGGAAAGGAGAGAGTGGGTGGCACGGGGGGATCAGGGGGGCACGAGAAATGAAAAATACAACACTGGAACACTACAAAGCACAATAAAGTAACACAGGTGAAAAAGGTAAAAACAATTAGGGAAAAGAACCACAGACGCCGGAGGACCTGCGGCGCATTCACGGCAGCCGGTTCGAACCCAGCCGGGAGGGAGCACAGATCCGCAGGCAGCTGATCGGGTGGAGCTTCTGGTGAGAGTGCTGGCCTTGGCCCAGGAGGTCAAGGAGTCACGCACGCTCCCCCGCAGCGGTCGGCATATGTAGGGGAGGGGGGCGGGAGCAGCGGACGGGAGGCGGGAGCGGGCTCGGTCAGGAGGCGGGGCCGCAGGGGCAGCAGCGGCGGGAAAGGAGAGAGTGGGTGGCGCGGGGGATCAGGGAGGCACGAGAAATGAAAAATACAACACTGGAACACTACAAAGCACAATAAAGTAACAGGTGAAAAAGGTAAAAACAATTAGGGAAAAGAACCACAGACGCCGGAGGACCTGCGGCGCAGTCACGGCAGCCGGCTCGAACCCAGCTGGGAGGGAGCACAGAGCCGCGGGCAGCTGATCGGGTGGAGCTGCTGACTTGTAATGACTTGTGTTGTAAGGGAACGCGTGGTAACAACGCATTCGTTGTAGTGCCTGTGTTGTAACAGCACTGCGTTGTTCTGACAGCATTGTAAACGCTGTCTCCCCAGAGCTGAACTTTTTTCACTTGTTGCTAAGTATCTCCAAGGACTTGAAATAGAACTTGCCTACTGTTCACGAAGTCTCAGGGACAGCAAAGGCTTCACTTTCCTCTGGGTACCGCCTCTGGAACTGTGGGTTTCAGTTGCCACAAAGGGAGAAAGCAGCCGACACCGTCACTGACACCGTTGTGGGCTCCGTGTCCTAAAGGCACCGCCGCACTTCGCACCGCAACCCTGGTCTCACCGATGTTGACGACAGCCACCGCCACTGAGCCCCTGCTTGCACCGTGACCTGTGGGCACCACACTCCATACCGCCTCGCTTCACTCCGCCACCCTGGTCTCATCGACAACGACGCTGCCCGCTGACCTCGACACCCATGACCGAACCAAGGTTTAGGGGGACTGCTCGAAAGTTACACGATGCACCGCCCCGTCCCACTCCGCAGTCTGGGCTGACCAACGCCAGCTCCCATCAACCGGCACTGTCGCTTGCGCCGTGACCTGTCAGCACTGCATCGAGCACCGCCTCACTCCGCATCGCAGCCCTGGTCTCACCGATGCCGCTGGACGACCGTCACCGAGCCACTGCCTGCACTGCGAGTTGAGGGCACCACACGCCACACCGCTACGCTTTAAATCACATCTGCGATGGTTGTCACAACCGGCCCTAACCGACGCGGTCGGGTCGAACCAAAGGTACTGTTTATAAGTCTGCTGACACTAATGCCAGTCCGCACCGACGCAGTCGGCCGGACCTGTTGGATTCTGTTGTTTTCAGCACCGCAGTAGCCCCGGACGGAGCTATCGGCTTCAAGAAACTTTGCTAGTCATACTTGCAAAGTGTCTATTTTTGATTACTGTATGTTGGTCTATTATCGTTTTGGTCTTGTTGGCACAAATAAATATTGGCTATTTTTCTAAAACTGGTGTGGTCTCCTTTTGTAGTGTTTACACTGTATTACTGTTGGTTAATGTGCAAATGCTTTACACACTGCCTCTGAGATAAGCCTGTCTGCTCATGCCAAGCTACCAAGTGGGTGAGCAGGGGTTATTTCAGTAGTGTATCCCCCTTATCCTGACTAGAAGGAAGGGTCCATATTTGGACAAAGGTGCAAACCATTGCCAACTAGAGACCCCCATTTCTAACAGGGACGTACTGAGATACATTAATGTTCTCTTTTGGGAGAACTTGACAATCGGCTACGACATTCTCTTAGCCGAAAAAGACTGGCCACCTGAATTTGTGATGGATTGCCCAGAGGGAGAAACGGTAATTTTACCTGATTTTTCTGGCCTCGTTCCAAAATCAGTTAAACATTCATATGCCAAGGAGTGGGCGTTAGCAGTAGCTCCTGCATTATACTGCAACCATGTGGGGTGGGATGAGAGTTCCCCTTATCATGTTACACCAGTGAAGTCAGCCCCACAACCTCAAAGACAATACCCCATTAAAAATTAGGCTAAAAAACAAGTTAGAGAGATCCTCACACAACTTGAACACCAAGGTGTAATAGAAAGTTGCACCTCTCCTATGAATAATCCCTTGTTTCCAGTTATGAAACCAGACCATTCATATCGTCTAGTATTAGATTACCAACATTTAAACACAGCTACACATGCATTTGCAGTACAAAACGTGCACAGCGCAGCACTAATGAACAATATAGTGCGTAAAAAATACAATGCAACACTAGATATCTCAAATGGATTTTTCTGCCAAAATGCATCGCCTGAAAGCAGGTACTTGACCACATTTAGCGTGCTGGGTTCTCAAAAACAGTTCTGTTGTTTGCTCCAGGGGTATAAGGAGCCTGGGTCACAGAACTTTTACAAGAGTTTGATGACCAGGCATTTTCCTATGTTGTTGACATTTATTTGATGGATGATGACCTTTCTGCACAATTGACATGAGTAGATCGCATAGTTCTGGGATTCGTTCACATGGGTTACAAATTCAACTTTAAAAAAAATGAAAGATTGCCCACCTCAAGGTTCTGTTTCTAGGATACGAGCTGTCAAGTCAGGGCAAAAACCTTGCGACGCACTTCTTGGAGAAGTGTTTGCAGCTACAACTGCTAAACACATTGAAGAAACTTCAATCCATATTGGGATTCCTACATTTTGGCAGAACCTACATTCCAGATTACGCAGAATGGGTTAAACCATTCTGCGACTTGATTCTTCCAGACTTTTCAAGTACACATTGGACACCTAAACACACAAATTTTACATTCATTCCAAGCTGACATGCTAGCTTCAAAACACTTACACACATGTGTAAACACAACAAGCCATGGGGATACGTATCATTGTGGGTGCATTAGGATATACTTACTTTACATTCAATGAGGGAGACACTGTACCAATTGTATATAAATCACATTTACACACCAATGCTGAGATGTATTTTGCATCAACAGAAAAGATACTGACGGCAGTACAGGATGCTGTGGTGAGGGAGAGAGCATTGGCTCAGGGGAAACGAAGAATTGTCATAACTCCAGTGCCAGCCTTAGAGGCTGTCACAAAGGCCAGCATTCCTAACGCTAAGGCTTTAGATCCGCGATGGATACAGGGTGCCAATTTTCTCGCCCAACAGATGTAGACTACAGATTTGTCTCTACACTACAAACAGAAGAATCCCTGCAATATGAAAATGAATGTCCTCTGCCTAATGAAGTCATGCCTCTTGACCAGTATGATTACATCATCTATACTGACGGTTCTCCACCGTCTGCCATAGGGACAAAACACCAATACTCAGCAGCGTGCACCGCTGGTAAGGGTAAAATGCAGAATGGTGAATTCCACCCTGAAAAGACCTACAGGCAGTCACTAGGTGATTACACAGCGCAGCTGGAGGAACTCAGAGCTCTAATTCTGGCACTGGAGAATACTGATCCCAGATTCCCCACACTCATAATGTGCGATTCTTATTATTGTGTCCAGTCTTACAATGAGTATCTACACTACTGGAGCCAGAATGGATTCTGAGATTCCAAAGGGAGCACCATAAACCACAAAGCACTTTGGGGACAAGTGGCTAAGCTGAAAGAATGCTCACCATGGACTCATGTGATTCACACCTTGAGTCATCAATGTGTAGGAAAACACGTTGCACAGAATTCTATGGCTGATAAAGCCAAAAAAGAAACATGTGAAAACTGCTGCTGTCGCTGAGATTACTCGTTCCAGTTTGAGGATAGCTAGAGAAATTATGATGGCTGTCAACACTGCATGTGACAACACCCTCTTGCTGAAAGGCTTTCAAGTGAAGTACTCCTACCAACTAAGTGCACAAAACATACCATTTGCTCATTTTCCTGGAGTGGGGGATAGAGTAATACGAAATTCAGATTGCAGGTTAGGTTTAATACTAGCAGCATATGAGGGCCTAGCATTTGCACATGCAGGGGTGTGAGCTACAATTTCACTTTTGCAGCAACACTATTGGTGGCCAGGTCTTAATAAACAGACTAGGGACTTTGTCCTTAAATGCAACATCTTCCAGCAGATGAAGGGTTCCACCAGAGCTCGCCCACCACAGGCACCTCTATTGATCTCAAAGAAGCCATTAACTTGTGTTTATTTGGATCCCTGCAGCTCCTTACAATCAGATGGGGCTTACAAATACATCTTGGTTGCAGTGGATTCCTGCTGTCAATTCCTATGGGTTTGGCCACAGCGATCGGCTGACGCCCGAACTGTTATATAGGATCTGCAAGCCTTTTTCAGGGCACACGCAGTTGGCACATTCCATTCGAACCAGGGGCCATTATTTACCTCTAAAGCTTACAAAGACACCATGGGAAAATTGGGTGTGACCATGCGGTACTCCTCCCCCTACCATCCCGAGGGAAACACAGTAGTGCAAAGGAAGAACCGAGACTTAAAGCAGTCTTTAACCTATCACCTACATGAGGTCCAGAGAGCCCTCTACAATCTGCCTAGAAAATACCTGACTGATTTGACTCCCTATAATATCCTGTTTGGGGTTAAGATGTGGGTATCTGACCTTGACAGTCCCAGCACCGTGGCGGCAGAAACACCATTTGACATCAATGAACATTTGGCTGTTTTACAGGAACTGAATAGTTTCCGACACTCGCAGAGCAATGTCCAAATAAAACGTACCACCACTGGAGAAGTGAAGAAGCACCAGCAACTCCTGGTTGGATCCCCAAGATTGGGGAAATGGCCTGGGAGAAAATAGCGGACAAGAAAGAATTTGGGCCATCCTACAGAGCGCCTGCACCTGTCCTGGCTGTTGAAGGTACCAGAACTGTAATTTTACCGCCCGTGCTGGCTGCAAAAACAAGAGATTTGTGTCAATAGATATCATCAAGCCGCATCTGGTGGCCGGTTCTACACAGTAGGCTAAGTGGGATCCTGAGTAGTTACCTATCTCCTCTCACTAGACCGCAGGTCCCATTGTGAGCTTTGATCTGCGATGAAGCTTCTATTACCCGGCTGAGGATAGCTAGTAATGAAGTATCTCTTCTACCTGCTACATCAACAACTACTATACAACCAACTTGTAGAGAAACACAGATTTCTATTTAGAAACCTGACACGGATGGTGTCTTTATCAATGTACCACAATTCGAGTCAACTCCATGTTCTACGCAGCCTCCAGAGCTGCCAAAAATAGATGGAACAGCCTCTGGCTACTTTATCAACTTTGATGACTTCTCTTCAGATTCATCTGAGCCACCTCCACCTCTCCAAGGCAGATTGCATGTATTCTACTTTTGGCTGAAGAAGACGTACTTTGTTCCTCCTTGGCTATACCCTTGGATTACAATTTCATTACTTTTCCTCGTTCTTTGGATTGGTTTTGTAGCAGTCTTTTTCCTGCTTGTGAATGGACACTATCTCACAGAATGCTCTGCTGTACAATTGGTGAACTTGAACTTGGTTTTAACATCCCATTCTTCATCATACAAAGTGTGAAGAGACCTTTCCCTGGTGAACATTTCTGCTGTTCCGGTTCCTGATGGAATTGTTGGGGATAGAGTACCTTTTGATATATTTGGTCCAAGTGAACATTTGAACATACCATATGTATTCCGCATTTCTTTGAATGAAATTATCACCTCTAGTACTATCTCCGATGAATGGCACATTGATACAGTGCATGAAATGCTAGAAGACCGAGACTATTCCACTGTTTTTAACTCTGATGATATGTATGATGTTACGACTAATTATGATGAAATGTTCTGTTTCCAACATTATGGTCACCATTTCTTGCATAAAGCAAGTACTCCACAGGCATTATTTAAATGGAAATAGTGCCCTACACCACCACCGGGTAGCTCATAAATGTTTGCACAGAAATTTGCATATTTCTCTGGTCTCAATACAACTGATCCAGTGTCTTATTATTATAGGCTCATACTATCGCCAGCAAAGAAAAATATGCCCACTGATACAAAGCTGATCTACTCTGAATCTTTTCTTTTCCAGCTGTCCACACATTGGTTTGACTTTTGGAGAGACACTGTTGAATCTATTTGGAGAACTAAAGATTGGCAGGTTCAGGGGAACAGGGCATTATTTAGAGCATGCCAGATACCACATCAAATGATTTTTCTGAATAAAACTTTCAGCAGATGTCATGTCATGGCTTGGCTAAGATAAAAGATTTAAATGCACCAAACATTCCTGCATTTGCATGTTTTGTGAACTGACAACGGTTCACAAATTACACAGAGGAAACATTAGACACCAAGCTTCGCAATGGTGCATACAATTCTTCAGGGACCAATCAGGGGGGATGGTTAGTGTGACCGTTAAATACTAATAGATGTCATGCCCATTTCCTAGGTGACAACGAATGGTTTAGGATCAACAGGCCCGACCCACGTTATGCACAGACACAACACTCGGGGTGATAACAACTTACAGTGTTGGGACGTTGTGTCTTGATTGGCTAAAAACAACAACCATGTCCCAGGTGAAACAACACTTGTCCCTTCTTTCTGATAACATGGGACTACAGGACGTTTTATTAGGTCCTCGAAAATCACATCAAAGCGCTTCTTGTAAGCAATATACAATGAAGTGTGGAACGTTTCCCAGCAGGAAGCTGCTGAGAGACTGCACGAAATTGACAGGCCAAATTTAGAAAGGGCTCTAGCAGTAGCTGATAATGGTATGACTACATTGTCCCAAATCAATACAATATCACTCATTTAATTTCTTGGTTTTATTGCAAAACTTGTACTGGGATATGAGGCATTGGTAATGGGCCACCACTCAGTGGGACTTTGATATGAGCATGTAGGGTATAAGGATCTGGGAATATTCCCTCTTGTTTGGCGTTGAAACAGAGAAAAAACCAACATCATATTATCCTGTTTGTATGTCCATGTCCAAGCAGAGTTCATGTGTATGCACATCATGCTATGATTCAAAGGTAGCATAGGAGCCCTAATTAGGGTTCATAGAGTTCGGGATTGCACATACGCATAGTAGAATTAAGGTGTTCCCTCAAATGATGGTCTGGCTAGCAGCAAGCCCTAATAGCACAGAGGGTAGTATACAGATGAATAGCAGACTGGTTTAGGTATTTTATAATAGTGTTTATTGTGCCAGACACAGACTACCACCTTACGCTGGTTGTTGTGCAAGACACTATTTGTTCTCACTCATGTCCCATCCTAATGGCCCTACAAAAGTAATGAATAGACACTAAATATAAAATAATTCACCCTGGCCGTACAAGAATTTCTTTAGAAGTGGAACATTTAGAAGTCATAAACAGCCCTGTGCTACACATGTTGCCAAGTGCAGAATGGTATTAATTAATCATTTATCTGCATGATTGCAGACAGAACATTTGATTGAAGATGCAGATGACAAAATCATACAGTAGACAGCACCGAAGAAGATAAAATAAGGACCCTTGCAGACTTCAAGCACAGCAGAGGACACTATCCTCAAAGGTACAGTATGAAACTACAAACTCATTTTTATACTGTTTGCATTAAGAATTTGATGCATGGAAGTATGTTTTAAGGCTTGTCCCTTGTACAAATGAAGGTCCTCATCAACCCACGTTCAGTTTCTCTCACCAAAAATGTTATTAGTTATTGAGACATAATACAGTTGCAATTTAGTTATATGAATTTTACTTACTAAATATACACCGATATGCTTTCTTTTGTAATAACTCTTCAAACATCACCTTCTGCAGAGCAGCGCACTAACATTCAGGCAGCTGTACAGCATTACCAGATTATACCCCACCAGTAGACAACACAGGGAAGGACCCAATTGACACTGTTTGGGATGAGCTCTGTACCAGTCTTAAAGGTGAAATAAATGGTCAGCTCAAAGCTGGTTTACATAATGATACGGATTCTGCTTTTGAACAAATTGTGGCTCAAGTGAGATATACCATTCATTATAAGTATGAAGAAATTCAAGTTTGTCCTGATAAATCTAATATTATAGACGAGTCATCACCTATTTTTGAAGGTTCCTACAAATTGCTATTGGTTTTCGTATTAGAGATGAGGCACCTGGCTATATGATGTATCTCATCTATTTGCTCTTTCCACATGATAATAGAATGTTCAGAACTATGTATCACCTCCACAAATATATTTTTTTAAAGTGTTAAGACCCCTAATATTAATGACTATTGTGCCAATTGCTTTACACATGTTGATAAAAACCCTCAGCTATCTCCAAATCAACGCTGTTTAAAAGATTTGACTCAAAGTGACTCTTTGGCTTATTTCATCCAGCATATTCTAATTGTGCAGCTGCAGACTATGTTTAGGAGAAAATGTTTTACAGAAATGGTGAGGAAATATTGATTTGATCACTATATGGGAATTGAATCTTAACATACATCTCACGTCTCACAGCACATTGACATAGTCATGACACCAGTACATTCAGTACATTAATTTTGGCAGAAAGTTACAATCAATTATCTCCCACTCATCCTCCTCAGTCAGAGTTCGTGTCTGACGCGGTCAGAGGCGGAGTACAAATGTTCCCTCTATACTTGTTCCAGGCTCCCCATACTCGCTCCCACTTTTTGGGGCACCCTCGGTGCACGTACGTCGCCTTTTCTGCCACCATGGCACCATCCATGTCCCTGCACCAGTCATGGTGTGTCGGAGAGGATTGTGACCCCCAGTATTTAGCTATATTACGTTTGGCGAACATCATTCCTAGCGTTGCCCAGTCCTGTGTTGCGTGATTGAGATCAGTGGGCTCCCAAATATTTAGGAGACATCGTTTGGGTTCTGGCAGAACTGAAACTCCACCCACTTGAGTAATGGTTCGCAGAACTGCTGCCCAGTAGGGCTCTATCTGTGGGCACTCCCATTGTGTATGATAAAAAGTACCCTCTGCCCCACATTTCCTCAGACAAAGCGCATTTTCGGCCCCCCCTTTTCTATGTAGGCTCACTCTGGTGTAATAAGTACGATGAAGTATTTTCAGTTGCACCAGTCTTAGTCTTGAGGATATCGCTACTTCGCGCGGGGACGAGAGCGCCTCCTGCCAGTCTGTGTCGTCTAATTCCCCAAGTTCGTTGGACCATTTTTTTGCGTAGAGGTTTCGTGGGATCTGGTAGATTGTTAATAAGTTTGCGGTAGGTGAGGGAAATGGCCTTCTTGTCCATGTATTCTGTCAATAACCTATCCTCTAGTGGGGAGGCCTCCGGAAGTGTGGTACCAGCAGGTATGGCTGCCATGAGTGCATGCCTGATCTGTGTGTATCTGAATATTTTGAAGGGCGCCATTTCATACTATTCCTGGAGGTGAGCAAAGGTAGCCACCTCTCCCTTGATCCACAAATCACCCACCATTGATATTCCGATAGAGTCCCATCGTTTGAAACCTTTACTATTACTAAGTCTTCCTAGTCGTTGTGTTTCCCAGAGTGGGGTGAGTTGGGTTATGACACCGTCCCAGCCTAGTTTTTTAAGTGCTATTTGCCAAATTTGGACTGTATGTGCCGTGGGTCCAATCAGTGGTGTAATCCGCCTTCTAGTGTATAATGCCCTCATTATTCCTCCCTCCCCCAACCCATGTCTGTCTGATCTAAACACGGGGTCTGTTTGTGGGGCGTGAATCCATTGATTAAGTACCATCAACTGGGATGCCCAATAATATAGTTGTTTGTTTGGAAGTGCTATGCCACCATCGTACCAGCTCTTTACCAATTTATTCATGGCGATACGGGCCGGTTTTTTGTCCCAGAGTAAATTGGACACTTCTGCCATTATCGCCTTAAAGTAGCTTGGTTTAACAAGGAACGAGGTATTCTGCAGGGCATAGAGAAACCTGGGAAGCGCCATCATCTTAAAAAGTGCCGCCTTCCCAAACAGTGTCAATGGCAGGGACTGCCAATGTTTCGCATCGCGTTGAAGTCTTTCCAGAGGTGGCAGTAGGTTTTTTCTTGTAAATTCCTCCGATAGCGGTGTGACGTGGATTCCCAAGTACCTAAAACTTTCTTTCGTTATTTGTAGATTACACCCCTTCGGGAGTTGCAGTGGTGGGCCATGAAGGACATATAGGATCGACTTGGTCCAATTGATGGTATAACCAGAAACTTGGCCACATAGGTCACAGATATTCAGGAGCGCATGGATGGATTGTTTGGGAGATGCCATATACAACAGCACATCATCAGCATATAGTGATATGCGGTCCTCCCAGCCTTCCGCCCAATGGAGCCCTCGGATAGTCGGGCCCACCTAATCCATGCAGCCAGTGGCTCTAGAACGAGGGCAAACATAAGTGGTGAGAGGGGGCACCCTTGATGCGTTCCACGTCCCAGCGGGAAGTCCTCCGATATATGCCCATTTGCCGTTACATGGGCTAGGGATTTTCTGTATAGCAGTTGTACCCAGGCACAGAATTTGGGGCCAAAGCCTAGATGCTTAAGGACTGCGAAGAGGAAGGGCCACTCAACCATATCAAAGGCCATATGAGCGTCTAATGAGAGGATGACAGCTGCCTCCTGAATTGTGGGTATACCTGCCATTACACCATGTAGACGTCTCAGATTAAGGGCCGTATTTCTACCCGACATGAAGCCGGATTGATCCGGATGTATTAATGCGGTGAGATGGGGAGTTAATCTAGCTGCCAGGAGTTTAGCGAGTATTTTGGCCTCTGCATTAATTAGCGATATGGGCCGGTAGGATGCACATTCCCAGGCAGGCTTCCCGGGTTTATGAATCGTCACTAATGTGGCTATATGCTGATCTCGCGGGAGTTCCCCTGCCTCTAGGCTGGCCACATACATATTTAAAATGTGCGGAGTGATAGTGGTTGCTGTTCTTTTGTAGAGTTCAATGGGTATGCCGTTTGGCCCCACCGCTTTCCCTGATTGTATGGCTCCTATAGCTAGTTGCAGTTCGTCTGTTGTGAGGTCAGCCTCAAGCGTCATGGCCGCCTCCGGCGTTAGTGTGGGCATTCTTATATCTTTGAGGAAAGCTTGTGCTTCCTCGACTGTCGTCGAGGATGTCGGTGTGTACACCTGTTGGTAGTGTTTTGCTAATTCGTTCACTATTTCCTGTGGGTCGGTTATGGTTTCATTATCTTCTGTGCGTAGTTGTGCGATCCACTGACTGGCGTGCTCTCTCTTGTCGAGCCAGGCCAGAAGCCTCCCCTCCTTATCCCCAACCTCGTATATTTTATGCCGCGTAGCCTGTAGCTTGGTCCTTATATCTTCCCCTAAGTATCCCTTATACTCCTGTTGTTTTAAATTAAGAACTTGGGCTGTTGCTCTCGTCGGGTTTTGGGCATAGAGTCCTTCCGCGTGGGCCAACTCTAAGTTCTAAGGTCTCCATTTCGTTCTTCTTTTCTTTTTTGTGACCAGTGATAGAGGAGATGGCCTGGCCCCGGAGGACTGTCTTATAGGCCTCCCAGAGGGTTACTGGGGAAGTGACTGAGTGTTAATTTTCGTGGAAATATTTTTGCGTTGTAGTAGTGATGCCTGTAAGGATTTTGGGGTTATGCAGATATCCCGGATATATGGGGAAGGTACGGCATCGAGTCGCAGTCTGGTATGCATATTTCATCACCACTGGGGAATGATCGGAGATGCCTCTAGGTAGGGTAGCGATTTCCAATATTTTTCCCAGGCTATCTGCCGATGTTAGAATGTAGTCTATCCTGGAGAGGCTATTGTGTACCCCAGAATGAAAGGTGAATTGTCGATTCAAAGGGTAGCGGAAACGCCAAGTATCTATGAGGCTGAGCACCTCAGTAAACTCAGCGAATCGGGAGGTTTTATTGCTATGGTCTCTGGGGGGTTGGCAATCGAGAGCACCATTGACGGTGGCATTGAAATCTCCACCAATCAGCAGTTCTCCCTCTGGAAGGGCGAGCAAAAATGCGCTAAGGGCCGGGAAGGCCACTGAGTGAAGTGCTGGGGGGATATATACTGACACTATGTTATAGGCTCGGCCTTCCCATTGGCATGTGATGGCTGCGAAGCGGCCTTGCTCATCTGTCCATGTCCGTTTAATTACAAGCGGAAATTGTTTCCGTACTAAAATACCAACCCCTCGTGAACCTGAAGTAAACTCGGAGTGCACCACCATCTGGAATCCCCATCTGTCCATAGCTTTACAGGAGGAGCCCACTAAGTGTGTTTCCTGAATCAGGGCTACTGCCGGGGTATGGCGTTTTAAGTATTGTAGAACCATCCCTCTCTTAGTTTTATCGCCAAGCCCGTTAACATTCCATGTGAGCAGTGATAGGGGGGTACTCGACGTGAGGGGAGTCAGTGGTGGGTCGGTCTCTTGTTCAATCTGCATTATCGTTTTTACCATGTCCTGTGCGCATGCAGGTAGAGATGTAATGACAATGTGTCAGAGACGCAATGCATAAGTGGTGGTGCGCAGTCGCTGCCCGTTTTGAACATGTAAACAACAAAAAACATAAACCAATTAACTTTCCCCCCTGCCCACCCACCTCCCTGCCTCCCTGCATGACGGATTTAGAACTACCCGCCTCCCCAACTGCGCAGAGTGCTTAGTTCCCATCCCCAATACCTTGATGGTGGGGAGAGTCTTCCGCAGCCCCTTCCAACCTCCCCCTTCTCCACTGTGTACCTTGTTGGCATATTCATGTTCACTGATTCATTACATTGAAGATGCAGCATTAGTAAATGCAACCGATTTAACATCGTCTACTGTCTAATAGGTGTCTTGTCTTCTCACGATCGTCTCCAGAGAGGCGTCAGTCTCAGTGTCCCCCACTCGGTGATGTGAGTTCTGGTTCCAGCCTTGCGGAACTGTATACTTTTTATCTCAGCCCTCCTACCAGTTTCAGAATTCACTGTCAGTGCAGGCGTTCTTACTCTCCTCCGCTCGTTTGCGATGATCTTCCATGTACTCCTGTCACTTCTGACCCCTCTGACGATTCGTCCTGTACGCGTTGCCCGAATCCTCTACCAGTTCGTTCGGGTCTCGAGATCCGGCGCCATCCCTCCAGCCACTCTTGAGCCTCCTCGGTCGTCGTAAAAAACCATGCTTTGCCCTCGGCCTCTACTCTCAGTTTTGCTGGGAACAGCATTGAGTATTTGAGTTCACGGTTCCGGAGCTCCTTTTTCACCTCAAGAAATCCACGGCACTGCTTCGTTACTGCCGCCGTATAGTCCGGAAAGATTGTGATAGTACTGTGTGCAAGACGCAGTGGAGGGGCGATACGCGCTGTCTGTAGTATCACGTCTCGATCCCGGAAATTGAAAATGCGAGCAAGAAATGGGTCTTGGAGGTGCTCCCGGTCTGGGTTTCCCCCCTGGGACACGGTGCGCTCTTTCCACTGAAAAGTAGTTGGAGAGACCTCGCGGCTGGAGATGATTTTTGATGAGGTCCTCGACAAATAGGTCAAGTGCTAAGCCTCCTGTTTGTTCCGGCACGCCTATGATTCTAATGTTGTTCCGCCTCGAGCGACCTTCTTGGTCTTCGAGTTTAGCGGCCATCATTTTGTTGTCTGCCTCGAGTTGGCGAACTTGCTTCTTAAGAGCGGCTGTGTCGCTCGTGAGGGTTGTCGTAGTGGTTTCCACCTCCGATAATCTGGTGGACATTTTTGAAAATCGGCCCGGATCAGTGAGAGTTCCATTGAAATGGATCCGATACATGAATCTAGGGAGGTATGCACGTTATTTAAGCTGGTCATAATGTCCTGCAACGTGACTTCTGGCTTCTCTATTGTCGTAGGGCTCATCGCTGGGGTGGTGTCCTGATCTGTGAGTTCTGGCTGTGTCTTGGTGCAGGCATATTTATCAAGTTTTGTTTGGTGCGTGATCCGCTGGCCTCTGCCCCCCATCGCAGCAAGTCATGGTCAGGTTCCCTCACAATGTTCTGGTGCTGGGGTGGTACTCACCGCTGCCTGCCAGTGCGCTATCACGGCACACGCGACCTTTCGGGTTTTCCACCCAGACCTGTCTTGTTACTTGTTTGCCACCAGTGGATCGAGCAATCAGTGGGGGTTCTGCGTCCCGCCGCTTCCTGCAGTTCTCTGTGGTGCTGTGTGGCCTCTGGCGGGCCCACTGCGTGCGTATGTCATTGGATTTTGGAATTTATGGATCCCTTTCCCGCTTGCCTTTATCAGTTTGTTGCTACTGCTGTGCACTGAGTGCAGCTGTGCCCGTGTATTTTTAAACGCACTCCCGTAGTCAGTTCATTAGCGTGTTTCTTCACCCTCTCGAGCGCCTTGATGCCCCCAGATTTAGTGTCCACCCGGGGGGGGAGAGTAATTCACGGCACCCACAGCAGTAGATAAGTGGGGACAGGGCGCTGCAGTGTCCGCTCTGCACGTTCTACCGGGACTTCACCTTTTCTTTCCCTAGACGGGTCGCGCCATGCCCGGCCGCTCCTGATCTCTCTTTGCTGCGTCTCACTGACCTTACCGCAACATTATCTTGTGCAGCAGGATGTGCGCCGGTGCGGCTTTCTGTCGTATTTTCGTGGACTGGATCCGCTATTTGGCGGATAGTCGGTTCCGGTCGTATTCAGACGCCGGTCGTCTTTCGTGGCGTAATCTGCGCCTTCTCCCCTTCTATTCTCGTCCTCAACTCCTCGCCAGCCCCCGCCGTGTAAGTCATCTTCACCGCCTCTCGCTGCCTGTTCGTTGTCGTCGTTCGTGCTACATGCTCCGCGCGCTATGCCTGTCAGTCAGCTTTTCCTGTCACATCCGGTTCCGGACAAACTCCAGTCCCCGGCTTTAGCTTGTGGTGTAGGCCACACTTCTTTCTCTCGGTGCCTTTTCACCGGTGATCGTCCGATCGATTCCGGACCAGGAGCATCGGAGTCCCGGGTCTTTCCGCCACTTTGTGCGCTGCTTTGAGGTACTGAATGCTGACGGATTAATGCTCGGATCTTTGGGGAACGTAGCCGGGCGACGGAGACTCTCTAGGCTGCGGCCATTTTCTTCGGCTGCTAGCCACGCCCCCCGAATTTCTAGATTTTAAACTACAACAATCAATGGAGAGCTTCCTTGATCTGATACAGGTCCCGGCTGATAGAAAGCTCTATATTCAATTTAGACATGGCACTATTCCTTTGAACACATTCACAAGCTCTTGGTCAGGTAATGACATGGCAGCAAGGGTTGCCCATGTTGTCATGCCCCCAGAGAGTCAGCAGGCCATGTCTTCTTTGGTTGCCCACCATACTCAGTCCCTAGGAGCAGATGGCTTGTTCCCATATGCAAACAATTGGGCATTAGGGACCATAGTGAGGCACTCGGCATTTTAAATTCTGATGCAAGGCCTCTCTTTGCCTGTGCGACTGCTAAGTTCCTAAGCCATATGTGGGGAATCAGAAGGAAGGCACGATTAAAATCAGATATCCTCCCAATCTGTCCCAATTTGATTCACTAACCCCGGCCAGTCAATAGCAACCTGTATTGTTCTAAAGTATATTAAGTATTACCACATAGAAGCAGAAGGGTTGGGCCATATTGATTTATTGTTTTTAAAACCTCCATTTTTTTTAATACAGTCTCTTCTTTTAATATTTATTTTACTATATATGCAAAATTGGATCATTTTTTAATGTGTGGTTTGGGGATCATAATGAATTACACATATGTAACTTGTAACAATCTCTGTGTATTGACGTTGGCACTTTACAAGGTTTGTTAGAAAGGCACGGAAGGAAGGCATGATGGATATTGTCCATTTTGATAAATCGCCGTACTGTGACTTCCTAACGCTGGTCAGCGATCAGTGGTTAGGATTGCACCAAAGTATGTAATACATTAGTTTACAATAGTAGGATTTCTGAGATACATTGGCTCATCACTTTGTAATAGATGTAGCTTTTGTTTTAGCAATTTTATTACACATGTATTACGGTATATCTTAAAGAGTTACCTTGATGAAATTAATGAATGAAAAATATATAATCAGTACTATTTTATGTATATGCTTGTGATACTTTTAAGGTCTGATTGACCGAAATAAAGTTTTTATTATATTCGACAAATCAATATAAAATAGATTAAGTCAAAGAATAATACAACATTTTCCTACACACGTTTCTTGATATACCACGTTTGAACTGAAATCATCTAGATACTGAATGAGAACTATAAAATTTGTGATATGAATTGCCCATGAAATAGATGTACATTCTCCTAATTCATAGGTAATTTCATACTCTGAAAATCCTGTCTCTTTATAGTTGTGACTTAACAGGGTCACATTCTAAACTTGAGGAGTGAGCAATGGCAGTATTAAATAAGCAATCAATGTAACTCAATGAATGACAAACCAAATGTAGTATACTCAACAAGATTATTTTTCTCTAGGTGCTAATGCATTCTGGCACCGCCACAAGTGACTCGGGCAACTACTTAGGCTTTGGAAAAATACTACGAAACTGCCAGCCCTCATCATTGTTCTGCCACAACCACTAGGGATAGTATGTTTTAACTACTGGGGTGGCCACTAGCAGGGCAGTAATGGACAGCAACATGGCAGTGCAAGCCATTCCACCTGGTTTCCATTCAAGGTTAATTTGATCTCCAACTAGGCTAGGCATCTGTTACTTACACCAATACTGTTTTGCCAACTGCCTTTGGCACCCTTCTGCACTATTTAAACACAGGGTGAAATCCCCATTTAAGTGTGGATAGTGAGGTTTTGGATTTACTGGATTTTGGGCTGTTTACTGGGAACTCCACCACAAGTGCTATAATTCATTACGTTTGCACACAGAGACTGGTAGATGCCATACCAACTAGATACATCATATCTCTCAGAGTGCTCCCCTCGCTCTTACAGCAATGTGTAAACATCAATAATAGCAAGGCTTCGAAACAAACTGGAGCCTTCAAGCCATCGAAAATAAAATGTGTAACCGGTTTGAATATTCCCATTGTTATTCTGTTTTCTAGTGTGGAAATGCTCTAATGGAGTCTGGTGTCATAACTGTGTCCCAGAAAGAGCTAGGAACTTTTTTTTTTGCCCTTTCCTGATTTGAACTGCCTTATTTTCTCTACTTGTAAATAAAGACCCATTTTGTCATCTATGTAACACTAATGACTGTGCAACTAGTTTATTGCGTTTTATTTAATGTCTCATGGTGTATCTGAGTTATTAACCTGCTAGTCTCCTAAAGTAAGACCGGACTGTTCCACTCTGCTGCCACTGGAGAGTCATGTGGGATCCCACAGAAGAGTGTGCAGGGTTCATTCTTTTTTGTTGAGAACAACTTTGTATATGATTTAAGCAAATTATTTACTATAGAAGGTAGGAGAGGAATTATTTTTTGCAAGCATTGGCAAAGTCAATAGGCCTGGAATTTGATTAGTCAGAATGCATACTACAATGTGTTTCGAAAGAAACTGAATTAATGCATGTTTAAGCTACATTTTATATTTCGCATCTTGCATCTTGCTTTAAAAATAATGAATAATGCCGCTTTTGCCTTAAGCTTCTACTAGGAAAACATGTAACAGGGGATAGTGCAAAGGTGGGTGGTAAACAGTGAAAAGTGCATTTCTATGTAATTAATGAATGTTTATGTTCTATTTGCCATAGTGAGCTGGAATGTGCCTCCATTATTATTAAGTTAGCCAGATAAAGGAGGGGCTGGAGTAAGAGCGAAAATGTCATGACAGAGCAGCCAGAAGTGCTGAGTGCTGTAAAGAAGGGACAAAAGTTCAAGGATACCTAGCACTGAATGCATTGTTCGTCTGCCAAAAGGATGTGACTGACCATGGGACTAAAGACTGCTTCTGCGGACATTGTTGGAAAAGATGTGCGAAAATGTTTAAATGTATCAAATAATAAATCATGTGAACGAGTCAGTTATTAGGTAATGGGAAAGGATGTAGGACTATGTTCATGTAAAATTAATGAATGAAATCACTGTGGTGTGACAGACCACCTCTCAAGTCCACCAATGAACTGTCGAGTTTCGGGAAATGTTTCAACTGATGTGGGACGGACATGTAGGTTCTAGGGTATAACTGGGGTGTCTTTGGGGGTGTGGTTTAGAAGAAGAGGGAGCAGCAGTCGTAGGGAAGGAGAGGCCTGAGGTCGGATGCTGAGGAGAGAAGGGTGATGCGTCGCTGCCGTCGGTTTGCAGAGAGGCCTAGCTGTTCCTGTCCCTGTCCCATTCCTGTCTCTGAAATCTTTGTTCCCTGGCTCTAGTTCGGGGAACCCCCACTGTCCCCTCGGCCAAGGAGGTGGTATTTCACAGATCCTTTGGGTTTGTATTATCTCTCTGACTCATACTTTGCATAAATTAATTGCAAATGTATTTTTGCCTCCGAAAGTTATGTCTCTTCATCTATCCACTCCATTATATGTATATTGTTTCGCATTATTTTGCTGAAACTTATGTCTCTTCACTAGCCACTCCTTCATGTGCATAATCACTATTGTAGATGAGAATGACACTGTTTGCATGTGCTGATTAATTTCTCTCCCTCTTGTGAATTTTCATTTGTCTGCATTTGTAACCGTATGCAATTGAGCATTAATGTTTACTTCAATTTGAGATAAAGCTTTATTAATCTTACCAAGAGTTTGTGATTATTTAGCTGACTAGATAGCTAGTTAGATAAGTGCTATTATTACCATCAACTACTCAACTAATTGGTCTATCGACCGAGAGGAAAGAGAGTTGATTTACAGGTCTAGTTATGTATTTAGACTTGTCAACATAAATCTATGAAGGAACTAAAATTCATGTCATTAAAACTTGACCTCCAGCGCATCAGGGGATTGGGTGAATGTGTATGGGCCATTGTATGAATATTGATGAGTATCGATCCCTGATTAAGTGTCGCGCTGGATCGGTTTTCTGGTAGCAGAGGACGGTTTAATTATTGATTAGTTTGGTAATAATTATTGATTATTGATTATATGTTCTTAACATGAAAAGTTAGTGTCCTGTTCTATGTTGTCTAGAAGTACAGGTACGGAGTTACCTGAGGAATTCAGCTTGGAGTAGGCAGAAGAAGAGTGTGGATAAAGAAATCACACTGCAGAAGTACTTTGTCTGTTGTAATAATACCGAAGCTACGGAGGGCTGTAGGTGTTATATTTGGGGACAATTTCATATGAAAGTAGAGTGTCTGAAATAGTGAAGGGTCCACTTTTGAAACTCTGGCCTTATCCCCAGGGGAGTACCAAGACCTCTTTTTACACCAAAAAGTCCTCTTGCAAAACTTTAGCCTTATCCCTAGAGGAGTAATAAGTCCACCTGTAGCTTGTTGGAAAGGTAAAATAACGCTGGTCGTCGTTTTGCCTGAAGCGAAAGAATTTCTCTTTGGAAAGTGAAAACTATCTCTTTATTTAGTGGAACAGACAAGGTAGCATTGTTTTGTGTTGTTACTAACCGAATTTTTTGATTAAGAAAACTTAGAAAATATTGCCGTATTCTTTTGTAAAGAGAGGGTCAGTAGAAGGAGTAATACTGACGTCACAAAAGGCCGCGCTGGCATTGGTCAGACAGCGAGCATGAAGTAAGCTCTGATTGGCCAGTTGGTGTGAGCCGCGCTGATATTGGTTGAAATAGTAGACACGTAGAGAGCCCTGATTGGACGGTTGGTGTGAGTCGCGTTGGTATTGGACGAAAACTAGCAAATAGAATAAGAAGAATTACGGAAAGGTTTCCTTTGTGTGTTCTGTTGTGATACATTTGTTTAAAGAGTCAGAAAAATGAAGTTGTTAAAGAAAATAAAGAATTTCTTTAAGAAAGATAAACCAATAGTGACTAGAGAGGGAGTTCTTGTTCCACCTCCAGGAACGCCAGCTGCTTATATGATGTTGGAGCGAGGATACCATACGTGTACATGGTTAGAGAATTGGGTGGAATATACAAAGGATGATGGTGTTATAGCTTTCCCACAGCATGGTTCGTTTAATATGAGGATTTTGCAGAATTTGAGGAATCGGATGAGTTCGCTAGAACCAAATCCCAGACCTACACAGTATGAAGCATTAGAGGAATGGGAGGTAGAAGCATATGAAAGGGTGAGATATCGAGGTGGTAGGAGATACAGAGGTTTTGGACTTAGGTACCCTTTTGAGAGAAGAGAGGATACAATGAAAAGATGGAGGAGAGATGTGGTAACCGAAGGTTTGTACCCAGTTTTGGTTGCTGAAGATCAGACAGGAGGCAAATGTAAAGAGAAAAAGAAAAAAATAGAAACTTCAAGTTTAAGAGATGATCTAAACGATTCTGATGATGAGTTGTTGGAGGATATTATGACCAAAAGACCTACGCCATACCAAGAAAATTCAGATGAAATGACTCCGAGTGCACCACAAATGGGAATTCCTTTAACCCCAGGGGTTACGGAAATAGCTAGGGTAGTAAGAGAAAAAGAATTGGACTTATTAAAAAAGGCAAGAGCAGAACAGATCCAGAAAATAAACCAGTGAAGTCTAAATGCAGAAGCATTGACTGTACCGGTAACAATTGGTCCCGTAGTTCCATTGTATGGGGAAAAACAGAATGTATCAAAAGTTCATACATTAACAGTTCTAAGAAGTAGCAACAGGAGTGGAATGGTGACGATAGTGAATGAGTTGGACAGGCTGACACTAATACTACTTTGTTAGATCTTCCGGTTTGTGAGATGATAACAGAAACCCCTAGAAGAAGTACACAAATAGATCCAAGGAGAATAGGGCCGAATGTTATTTCAGTGACAGGGAATTCAGCAGGTCCTTCGCCAGAGGAATTGAATGATTGGATAAAGGGAATGGAAAAGCAAAAACTTCAAGAACAGAGTATAAATGTGAGCCAATTGAAAGTGGATTTGGAAGAGATGATTATTGGTACAATAAGTCCAGACAGATTAGAGACTTACCGAGATGAAGAGCTGTTGTTTTTGTGTAAAAGCATTACTTGGAGAGCGAGGAATTTACATGAGAAAATATCAGAGGCTGCTAGTGAATATGGAATAGACATAGAGAAGTCAAAGGTGTTGCAGAAATCATACAGACTGGCTTTTACTGAAAAAGATTTGGAGAGTTTGAATGCGTCTGGGAAAAGATTACAGATAAAAGAGTTGATGAATATTTTGAAAAAATGGGGAGATGTTGAACGGTGGAAAGGTAGATGGACGAAAAAGAAAGAAGGGGCAATTGGAAAGGAGACATCAATGTTTCCGTTAAGAGAGACAGAACAAGTTGAAAGGGCTTGTCCGATGAGAGAAGTTCCAGGTGGTGGTTATGTTCATGTTCCATGGTCAAGACAGGATATATTATCTTTTACGAATGATTTTCCCCGGTTAAGAGAAAAACCAGTAGAATGGTACAAACAGGTAGAGAGGTTTGTGACAGTTTCAAAGGTTTTGTTAAAAGATTTAGATGGTTTGTTTGAGATTGTCGTTCCAGCTGATTTGTGGACAGAATGTAAAATTACTGTTGATTGGCCAAAAGAAGAATATCCTAGAGATCCTAAAACAGGTGCACCATCCGATGAGGTGATGAAAAATTTCAATCAGGTGATCACTTTCTTGAAAGGGAAAATTTCCCCTAAAGAAACAGATTGGGTTAAGATCGACAGAACGACCCAAGAACCAAAAGAGTCAGTGCATGCTTATTATGAAAGGTTGTTGCAGGTATTTAAACAGTACAGTGGGTTTGAGAACATTGGAGACAAAGATCTGCTTGTCTCCATCATGACAAATCAATTAGTGATTTCTCGTTAAATGTCTTTACTAAATTGTTGTATGAGTATATTGATACAATGAATGTGAGTGATTGTTATGTGTGCATGCAATTACCTTCGTCTGTCTCAGAGGGGGTGACATATCATCACCTACCTTTAACATATGGTGTGTCTTGCAGTGTCTTATTCAGTCTCTTTTACGTGACGGGGAAGCTCGAGTACCAGTATTCTAATATAGATTTAGTATTTTCAGAGATACCTATTATAAAGGAGCTGAACAAGGTTTTAAGTGGTAAAAATGCACATTATATGGGAGAATTTTTTCATATTACTAAGACACTAGATATAGAATATGCTTACAAAAACAACCTAACTTGTAGTTTGCGGGTTGAAGAAAAAGTATTCATTGATATGGTAGAATATAGAAGGGAAAGTTTCCAAATAAAAGCTGCTGAACAGAAGTCACAGGTACCACCATGGGCTTTCGGAGAGGGAAATTATGAGAAAGGTGAGACATACCCTGCAATGTCCCTGGACTGGCATCAAAAGGGAAAAATATGTTTACTTAGATTAAGAACTAAATTACTGGAGGTTGGGGATTGAAGGGTGGAACTGATCCTGTTTTCCCAGGAGTCTATTTTGTGTGTGGTAAGAAAGCCTATTAAAGGTTGCCTGCACATTGGCATGGTAGTTGTTATTTTGCAATCGTCTTTCCAAAGGTCTACCATGTAGACAGAAAAAGCAATAGTATCCATGAAATAAAACAAGGACTAACACGTAACAAAAGAGCTAGTTTCTCAGAAATAGTAGGTGATATTTTTGGTGCACTGATAACCTCAGTTGGAGTCGTTCTGAATTCACATAAAATTCGAAAATTGTCCTCAGTGGTTGATCGTTTGTCGACTGATACTGCTGGTGGGTTCTTGATGATTGACACAGAAATGGTTGCAATCAGATCAATGGTTTTGCAAAATCGACTTGCCCTTGATATTTTATTGGCAAGGGTGGAGTCTGTGGCATGTTGAAAATCCAACACTGCTGTACTTATATCCCTGACAAAAGTAAAGGTATTGAGGGATATATAAAGAATATTACAAAATTACATGAAGACTTGACCCAACTGGAGGTTGACGGTGTCTGCGAGAAATTTGGTAAGAGTTTCTCCTCTGTAGGAAAATGACTTTTCTACCTTTGGAAGTAGTTTATTAGGAAAAATAATAATGCCAATCGTTTCAGTAGCTGGAGTAGCCTTAGTGATAATAACAATATATAAATGTTGTAAGTATAAGAGTGGAAGAAAAGAAGTGACAGAATCAAAGAATAAAAGAAAAGCAAGAAAAAGAAAAAGAGATGAGATAGAACTAGAGGAGATGAAAGGAGATTACTATGACAAGATGAATGATTTAGATGAAAACTTAATGAAAAAGAAAAGATTACTGAATTTTAGATAGATGAAGATGGCACTTGGTATGGTAGGTATTTTATGATGGCTCCAGTAAGCCATCAGAGGGGGATTGATGGAGCAGGGTTTCGTAAAATTAAACCTACTCGAATTAACACCCCCCCTAATACGTACTAACAGTGTGCAGTGATAGTTTAACATACACATTACATGAACACGAGGGAAACAGTTTTATGCATGTGTGCACTAATATCAACTAATGCATGAAAGAACTAGGCCGCATACTACAATGTGTTTCGAAAGAAACTGAATTAATGCATGTTTAAGCTACATTTTATATTTCGCATCTTGCTTTAAAAATAATGAATAATGCCGCTTTTGCTTTAAGCTTCTGCTAGGAAAACTGTAACAGGGGATAGTGCAAAGGTGGGTGGTAAACAGTGAAAAGTGCATTTCTATGTAATTAATGAATGTTTATGTTCTATTTGCCATAGTGAGCTGGAATGGGCCTCCATTGTTATTAAGTTAGCCGGATAAAGGAGGGGCTGGAGTAAGAGCGAAAATGTCATGACAGAGCAGCCAGAAGTGCTGAGTGCTGTAAAGAAGGGACAAAAAGTTCAAGGATACCCAGCACTGAATGCATTGTTCGTCTGCCAAAAGGATGTGACTGACCGTGGGACTAAAGACTGCTTCTGCGGACATTGTTGGAAAAGATGTGCGAAAATGTTTAAATGTATCATATAATAAATCATGTGAACGAGTCAGTTATTAGGTAATGGGAAAGGATGTAGGACTATGTTCATGTAAAATTAATGAATGAAATCACTGTGGTGTGACAGACCACCTCTCAAGTCCACCAATGAACGGTCGAGTTTCGGGAAATGTTTCAACTAATGTGGGACAGACATGTAGGTTTTAGGGTATAACTGGGGTGTCTTTGGGGGTGTGGTTTAGTAGAAGAGGGAGCAGCAGTCATAGGGAAGGAGAGGCCTGAGGTCAGATGCTGAGGAGAGAAGGGTGATGCGTCGCTGTCCGTCGGTTTGCAGAGAGGCCTAGCTGTTCATGTCCCTGTCCCTGTCCCATTCCAGTCTCTGAATCTTTGTTCCCTGGCTCTAGTTCGGGGAACCCCCACTGTCCCCTCGGCCAAGGGGGTGGTATTTCACAGATCCTTTGGGTTTGTATTATCTCTCTGACTCGTACTTTGCATAAATTAATTGCAAATGTATTTTTGTCTCTGAAACTTATGTCTCTTCATTATCCACTCCGTTATATGTATATTGTTTCGCATTATTTTGCTGAAACTTATGTCTCTTCATCTATCCACTCCTTCATGTGCATAATCAATATTGAAGATGAGAATGACACTGTTTGCATCTGCTGATAAATTTCTCTCCCTCTTGTGAATTTTCATTTGTTTGCATTTGTAACCGTATGCAATTGAGCATTGATGATTTACTTCAATTTGAGATAAAGCTTTATTAATCTTACCAAGAGTTTGTGATTATTTAGCTGACTAGATAGCTAGTTAGATAGGTGCTATTATTACCATCAACTACTCAACTAATTGGTCTATCGACCGAGAGGAAAGAGAGTTGATCTACAGGTCTAGTTATGTATTTAGACTTGTCAACATGAATCTATGAAGGAACTAAAATTCATGTCATTAAACCTTGAACCCCAGCGCATCAGGGAATTGGGTGAATGTGTATGGGCCATTGTATGAATTATTGATGAGTATCGATCCCTGATTAAGTGTCGTGCTGGATCACAGGGGTGTGAGTGAGCAGGATGGATGGATGAGTGATTGATGCAGGGATGGGTGAATGAATAGTTGCATGGATTCAATAGTAAGCAGAACAGGTAGAAGTGAAGCACAACACAATAGCAGTGGCTATCCATGCACTCTCTCGTCATCTTATCCTTTCCTGCATCAATACATTCACTCACACATTCATCCATCCATGCACTCATCTATTCTTCCAAACCTCTGATCTTGTATGCACTCACTCATCTGTCAAGTAGGGTCTCTAGCAGTGGACAGCTGCCAAGCAGTAACATTCAATCCACTGAATGTCATGGCTGTGAAGGGCAGATGCAGCTGCCTTTTTCACATTAGCAACCTCACACTTTGCATAGCGGGTAAAATCTAAACAAAAAGCAAAGTTGTGAGCCACCTGAATTTGTAATGTCACACATCCCTAGTTAAAATATCAAGATGGCTAGATAACAAAGAATTTGTTGCAAATTGTACCTTCTGTGAATGCATAATATGAAGCATTATTTGCCTTTTTCTGTTTTTGCGTTACACAGGCTGTACAAAGTTAGGTAGAAAAGTAATATGGTAGAAACCCGCCACTATGTAAACTATAAAACAAACTAACACTCATTGGATGATGTCAACAGTGATGTCATCAGTGATGTCATCAATGATGTCATTTGAGATGTCATCAGTGATGTAACAAATGATGTCATAGAACATGTCATGAGTGGTGTAATATGTGTGGTCATAAGTAGTGCATGGTGTCGGCGCAAGTTATAGTTAGCTCTTCTAACTAAAACTGGTGAATTTCTGTGTTTGAGTTCAAAACGTTAATGTTGTCACTGGCATCTTCACCTAACTATAATGTTACTTTAACCTTTGGTTTTGTCAGTAAATTTCTACCTTTTTTTTGCTAAACAAAAACAGATCTTTTTATCGGGAAACATCCTGAACAACGACTCCGGAACAACGAGTTCCGGAGTCACGAAAGCGGAACTCCGCCCTGCCCGAACAACGCCTCAGCCTTAACCACGCATGTGCGTGGTTAAGGCTGATTTGGTCTAGTGTTCGGGCAGGGCGGAGTTCGGGGGAGCGTCGCAGACGCAGAGGAACAGGTAAGAGGGGTTAATTTTTAGGGGGTAGAGGGGTTTGGGGTTAGTTTTGAGGGGTTTAGGTTTAGTTTTTAGGGGGTATGGGTGATCATGTTAGTTTAGAAGGTGTGGGAGGGATTAGTTTGTAGGGAGTAGAGATCGTTTTTAGGGGGCGTTGATGATCGTATTTAATTTTAAGGTGGAGGAATTCGTTTATAAGGGGTTGAGTTTGGTTTTAGAAGTTGGGGGTGATCGTGATTATTTATAGGGTGGGGAAATTAGTTTTAAGGGGGTGAGTTCGTTTTTAGGGGTGGGGTTTGGGATTAGTTTTTATGGGGCTATGTTTGTTTATAAGGTGTGGGGGAATTAGAATAAAAGAGGTTGAGTTTGTTTTTAGGAGGTGGGGTGATCGTGATTATTTTTAAGGGGGAGAATTAGTAATAAGGGGGTTGAGTTCGTTTTTAGGGGTAGGGGTTTGGGATTCGTTTTTAGTGTTTGTTAAAAGGGTGTGGGGCGAATTCATTTTTAAGGGGCAGGAGGGTTTGGGGGGATCGGAGTAGTAGTAGAAAAGCATTTTTTTTAACACGCATTTCTTTAACACGAAAAAACGTGGTAAAGGAATGCGTGGTAAAAAAAATCGTGGTTTAGACGAGGTCGTGGTTGCGCCCTCGTTGTTAGGGAAGTCGTGGTTGTGGAACTCGTTGTTCCAACAGACAACCCTTTTTATCACAGCTAACTAAAAAGTTACTTTAACCTTTGTTTTTTACAGTAAATTTCTAGGTTTTTTTTAACGTTAAGTAATATTTTATCACCATACTTAAAGCCAACCACACGCCGCGCATGGCCTTAAGCCGTGTGTGGTGGTGCCTTTTATTATACATTTTATTACCGAGTTGGCTCTACTTACCTCCACATTTATGTACCTTGATGGTAAAAATAGAAGTAGAATGAGTGCATAGTGTTGGCAAGAGGCAAGTGACCAACAATTGCCCAAGAAATATCAGTGTTAATAAGGGAAGCTTTCCTCTCAAAGAGTAAATTATGGCACAGGCACATTAGCTGAAAACAATTAATTTTTTTGACAGTGAAGTGTTGCTGTGCCACGACCATGCTACTTTACAACAAATACATGTATACAGGCCGGTGGAACAGAAACTCAACAAGCATTAAGTGTGATACTGAAGGGAATGCAATTCAGTTCAGATGCAGAGGAACAGAAACCATAATCTCCTCTACAGCAGACAGGAAAACTCTGTTTAAAATCTTCAAAGGGGAGGATGATGATAGTGGCCCAGATCAGACATCAGGTTAACAAAACAGCAGTAGTGTTGGGGGATACAATTCCTATCCACAGAGGGCCCAGTGAGGATGATCAGCAAAGAAGCAAAGAAGAAATGAAAGACTCAGCCCACCTGCTCTAACTTACCAGGAGGTAAGGATGTAATGGATCGTATCAGGTGGAACAGGAGAATCCAATATCTTGACCAATGTATAGATTTACTTTGGAGGGAAGGAAGGGACCAGCGAAGTTAGGGCCTGAAGGGGCTAGAATAGAAGAAATGGATGGCTGCACAGCATCTTGTCATGAATAAGAGGATATCAGGTTTGTTAGAGGAGTCAGGGTTTGGGGGAAGACATGAAAAGGAGGAATGTAAAGCACATCTAAGACAGCATAGATTAGTGAAACAACTAACCTAAGAGGCAGTCGCAGAACATTCCACATTGAACTGGGACACACTTAGTGACTCGGAACTAGTTATCTGTTTTAAGGCTTTTTGGGAGACTCTCCACGAACACCTCACTCAACCACTTCGAAGAATAATGGAAAGGGAGCAACATGGGCAAGCTAACAAAATTGTGATGCAAGCTACTCTCTTTAAATGCAATGGGGCCTTAACAAAAATGGACTGGAGGAATCTAAAAAAACAGGAATCAGACATCATTTTCCTAGGGAGAAACTCTCTGACCGAGAACAGACCAAGTCAGAGTGAAACATAAGACAGCCCATTCCAATTATGGGTGTCCTAAAAAACGAAGACACCAGGGTTAGCCATTGTCTATAAGCAGGACTTAGGAGTTACACATAATGGAGTTGATGTGAATCTGAAGGCAAATATTTAGCTATCAACCTTGATATACAGGGAGAACATCTTATAATGGATAACTTATATGTACACACAGCACTAAGACAATGTCTAAAAAATGATAAGTGCTCCTTACCGTTCAGGAGCTGACAAAATATTGCCATTACCTCCACTCCACAGAGAAAAACTACTCCTTTTATTCTCAGGCACACATGGGTTGAGTATATTTTTATTTCCAAACAACTTACTAGCCGACTGCTGAAAGCATGCCTGGCAGCTATATGTATCGCAGACCATTCCCATCTATAAACAGATTGAGAGGTGGTGAAAGCCCACATTCCCAACAATGTTGAGATTACACACTGGACAGCTTAGGGACCCTGACAAAAGAGCAGAATTTAGGCAAGGGATCCAAAACTAATTAGTGGGAAATTGCTCTCTAGATACTTCGCGAACCATCAATGGGAGATCTTTAAGGCAATTATTAAGCGGTCTGCTCTGGCCTAGTCATCTAGACTTAAAAGAGAGAAAATGCTCTTAGAAACCACACTTATTAGAAAATTAGACAAAACTGGGAAAAAAAACAAGGACAATAATGCAAATAAGCTTCTGGCATTGAGATTGAAAACTCAAAGTCCATAGCATTTGTCACCAAACTGAGATCCGCAGATGGCAGTCTCGTGACTGATAAAAAAAACTTGGAAATATTCCTCTGCTTCGACAGGTAATTATATGCCAAGAAGAGTGCCAATGCAGAGGAAATATCACACTTAAATCTGGTTCAAACAGCATCACTTTTCTGGAGAATAGAGCTAGAGGTATAGAAAGGCAGGAAGTGCTCTGTGTATAAAGAACAGGCGGCAGAATAAAGCCCCATGCCCTGACGGGTTCACAGTTGCCTTTTACAAAGAATTTGCAGGCACTATTGTTGAACCTCTGATCAATCTATTTAACTAGATCTCAGGTGATATAGGGCCACCCACACAATGATAGAGGCCAATATTACCCTCATACCCAAACCAGGAAAGGACCAAGAAGAATGTGAATCATACACAACCATTGCATTATTAGATGTTGATGGGAAGATTTCACTAAATAGCTTATCAGTAGACATGTTAAAGTTCTACCATCCTTGGTGGAACCAGATCAAGTTGCCTTTGGACAAGGTAGACAGAGACAAGAAGGTATTCGGAAAATGGCATATCTTGTGAAAAAGGCCCATGGCAAGAATTACCAGCTTTGCTCATGGCTTTGGACGTAATCAAAGCATTTAATAGGATGAGCTAAGAGTTCCTCAATGTACTTATTGATAAAACAGGGTTAGGCCCGAAAATAAGGGGTTGAATATCAACTAAATATCAAGCTCCAGAGATGTGGATTAAGGTAAATAGCTAATGGTAAATGATACAGGGGAGTCCAACAGGGCTGTCCCCTGTCTGCGATCCACTTTGCTGTGGTGCTAAAGCTCCTGTGAGCATGTGCTCAAATCACTGATATGTGTAATACATTCTGTAGATACAAAGAATAAGGTTAGTTTCTTTGCAGAAGAAGTGCTTCTTTCTGTCACAAAATAGAGACTTCCATGCAGGTACTCTTAGACACATTACAGAAATGTGGGAGCAACTCTGGGTTTAAAATTAATAGGGACACATCTGAGATTGTAAATCTTCATACCACATAAAAGGGAAACTAAATTGCTTGTAGTTACCCCATTTAACAGGGCAAATATCATGAATGTTATCCACGAGTGAACATCAGAAGAAGAATTTGTTATATCCTCATATTGTTTATGCATGTTACCCAGCCTAGCTTTCTCCTATCTGCTCAGCCAGAGTGAGAGATGGTATCGGAGTGTTGGTGTGACTGTGATGAATGGAATGCCTGGGTGCCTGTGTGGATGTGTGGTGACAGTTGGAGATGGGGTGAGCAGCAGGGAGGCTGCTCCTGGTGGGGCTGCAGTAAGGGCTGACACTATGGATTCATCTGGCTTATGACTGATGTACATATCTATTTACCTGCTACATGGAACTAATAAAGAATTCTACAAAACTCTTCCTGGCTACCTGTCTTAAGGTACAACATATTTTGGCGATGACTGGACTTGGACTCAAGCGTTTTTAAGGATTTTAAAGCTGACAACATATGGACAAGGTTAAACTACAGGAACCGAGAGTAACTACAGGAACCAAGAGTAACTACAGGAACCAAGAGTAACTACAAGTACAAAGAGACTATAGAAACCAAGCGTAACAAAGATTAAAGCGTTTAGTATGGAGCTACAGGCTAGCCAGCCTCACCAGTGTTCTTGTCAACGGACAGCCCCAGCCACCAGTCCTCCAGCCTGGACATGCTCCATTGGTCTCTTTAAGGTCTGTGATCCATGTGGGTAAGTGGTGTGAGCCTCACTACTTCCACATATGCCTAGACATGTTCAGATGGTCTTTTAAAAATTAAGTTTGCGTGAGTGGATAACTGGTGTGAGTCTCACTAGTTCTACATTTTGACTGTTGGTACTATCTACTTCGAGATGGATTTGGGGACTGCAAGTTGTGACTCAATGCCGGTAAAAACTTGCTACAACTTTTCTGCTCCTAGTTACATCAAGTTACAGCTTGCTAGTCTTAATGGTGCTTGTCACAGTGCCGTATGGAGGTGTCTGCCACTTAGTGCTTTGGAGATGCATGGATTGCGCAAGCACTTGGTCTGTGGAGTGTCCCAACTGTGTCTATTTTGACTAGTTTTCAAATTGAAGCCAGTCTGCCCTTCACATTGTTTGGACAACGTGGCATCAGAGGATCAACTTTCTTGCCACCAACTTGTATGGTACAGTACCCCTCACGCTGGGGATCAAGCTGGCACCACTTTTGTCACACATCTGTTTAGACGTCAGACCTTTTGTGCTGCCTACAGGGGCGTATTTTCGGCTTCAAGCAAATACACTGTGCTTTGTTAAAACATATTTGTTATGGTTCCGCTGGCTTGTTAAGTGGAGCAACATTGGCAGTTTAACCACAGCATAGCGGTGTGAAAAATTAGGCGCGTGTCGTGCACAGCACGCGCTTTTACCTTCACGAGGATAGTCTGCTTTTCTTTCACGGCATTGTTGCTAAGCAGCTCACGGAACTGCCACGGGATGTTCCTCACCTCCGATGCACCTTGAGCCACCCGGCGTTGCCGTAACTACGTGCCGCCATCTTTAGGGAGCATGACGAAACTCCTAATTGGATTTTGCAGCCGACCTTCGTGAGTATAGTGTAATGGAGCATTTTGTGTTTCTACCAATGAGGGCAATTATATTTTGATCTTGACCATTTGCTGAGTGGCGGTGAGTCATCTTGGGCTGGGACAACTTGCGGTGCGCGGCGTTATCTTGATTGAATACATAGAGCGGCTAAGAGACTCTGGGCTGTTACCTCAGCATGTGGAATGGTTAGCAGCTCTCTGTTCATGATGGACATGTGATGCTCAAGCACGTGGTGAGCATCCTGACACATGTGGCTATATCGAGCGTGAGGTGCATCTGGCTTCTGCAGGTAGCACCTGAGACTAATGGTTAGCGAACTGTGCAGTTTACAAGTTGGTAAAGCTACAGTTTTTTGGGGCGGTCTCGTTGTTCATTGCATGTTGGTCTTGAAAGTGTTTACGTTTTGAAATTGATATATTCTGATTGTCTATACATTTTGTTTGTTACACTACAATGCTAATATTACACTTTACGTTGTATTCACTCTGTGTCTTTACGTTGAAGTTTACATATCCCGCTCTACAGTGATTCTATGAGGAGTTGTTTCTGGCCCGAGTTTTCACATTTGCACTAATGTGTCATGCTTACTTTTCACAGTACATCTGTGTTTACACTTCTATTTTTATTGTTACATCCCTTACACGTGGGATTTCGTTATGGGTTTTAGTTGCCCATTCTTTTAGTAAGCATAAGTTCCCTTACGCAAGGGTGGTTTTAGTTCTTGGTGGGTGGTTCCCCACTTCTCTGTGGTTCTTATGCTACACTTTTTTTTTTGTGTTTGGTGTTGTGTTTGTAAGTCGCCTTGCGCTGCACGTCTTCTCGGTTTGTGTGTAAGTGTCAGGGCTCGGGCAGCTAGAGCTCATGTGATTCCCAGCATTTTGGTAAAACACAATCCGGGCACCGTGCCAGCATTTCGGAGACCACAGGTGTTTGTTACTAAATCCCGGACGTTTGGACGGGCGCGCCTAAGATGGCAGCGCGCCGGCACAATCGCCGGTCTAGTCTCTCGTGTTTGGTCGCGAGCAGGGTTGCAGGCACAGCTGTGAAGTGCGGCGGCAGCGTTCTAAGCCGCTCACTTCACCGTTCCTTTTATTGTGACAGGACCAGTGCCCCTTTGCTCTAGAAGTTAGTCAGAGTTAGGTAGTTAGTTCCTTGGCCAGGCTTTAGGCGTAGGTTAGTTTTGTTACGCTACGCAACGGATAGTTAGTTAGGCAGAGTATTCCTGAACATTTGACTCTAAACTCATCTTACCCGAGTTATTTCTGAGAGGCATTCTGTTGGGTGGTCTTCTCCTCAGCGTCTCCAGTCAGCAATCCAGTCTTTCTCCCAGATTGGAGTACTTCAAGAAACCGCAAGTATTCTCCTGTTGGAGAGAAAGAATTAATAACGTGTCATTAATGAGTTACTTGTAAAATACAGATTTAGACTTACCATTTCGAGAGTAATCACTGTGGTTTAGTATACTTACCGCAACCCTTGTATTCTGAATTTACGAATATTCAGGATACCTAAGAAAGAAAAGAAAGGCATTATTTTCAAAAAGAAAGCTAGAATATTTATTATCAGAAGAGAAGCAATTGCCTGACGCTAGAAGGGTAAGAAGTGAGAGAACTTAGAAGACATTATCTAGAGAGAGCTTTAGGTGGGAGTTTTGGAAGTTATTAATGTTATTATTTGTCTTTTAGTTCACCAAGAAAGAGAGAATAGAGACTCAAGCGAGTTACAGAAAGAGAAGCAAGAAGGAGCAGAGAGAGAGAGTGGTGAACCGAAGAAAGCGAGGCAGTCTCTTCTTGTCCCCTACCCCTTTCCCCCCGGCAAGGTTCACGCGATCTCCAGTGTATTGGGGCTTGTGGGAAGGCCTGTAGAGGGAATTGGGAATTCTCTACATTTTGCTCCCGCGAGTACCAGAATCGAAGTGAGTGTGCTAATGAGTACCTTGACAGTAAGTCACCCCGCGCCTCACATGTTGTAGTCTTGTGTGTAAGTTGCCCTGCGCCTCACGTTTTGTTGTCTTGTGTGTAAGTCGCCCCGCGCATCACTGGTTAGTGTTGTGTGTGTAAGTCGCCCTGCGCCTCACGTGTTGTTCTGTGTAAGTCGCCCTGCGCTTCAGGTGTTGTTGTGTGTAAGTCGCCCAGCGCCTCACCGTGTGTACCCTCTGCGTTGTTCACCTTGTGGTACACTGTGTTTCGTCTTTCCCTACTCTGGGTTGGTCTTTGGGTTTGGTACCTTACGTGTTGGTTTCACCCTTTTTGCCTGTTTTTGGGTTTGGGTGTTTGTCTTGGGGTGTGGCCCACCTTTCACTACATGTTGAATTTGTTTATTGGGAAGGATGGGTATATGGTTTCTTACTCTTGTGGAGTTGTAATTAGCTTTGCTTCCCTGAGTTTGAACTTTTTCTTCTTCTGTATATTTGCTTGTTTTGTTTATAGTTATTCCCATGATTTCCCATACTTTCATTTTTCATTTAAAAGGAAGGGGATAATGTTATATCCTCATATTGTTTATGCATGTTACCCAGCCTAGCTTTCTCCTAGCTGCTCAGCCAGAGTGAGAGATGGTATCGAACTGTTGGTGTGACTGTGATGAATGGAATGCCTGGGTGCCTGTGTGGATGTGTGGTGACAGTTGGAGATGGGCTGAGCAGCAGGGAGGCTGCTCCTGGTGGGGCTGGAGTAAGGGCTGACGCTATGGATTCATCTGGCTTATGACTGATGTACATATCTATTTACCTGCTACATGGAACTAATAAAAAATTCTACAAAACTCTTCCTGGCTACCTGCCTTAAGGTACAACAGAATTGGGGGTGTGAGTGGTGGATCAGTGCAAACTGGCCAGCGCTAAGATTACAGCTGGCAAAAGACCTGGCCAAATGACAGGAATATTTTATCTCATGGCAAACGCACATTAATGTGGTTAAAATTAATGTTTTGCCCCACCTGGTATACCTGTTTGAATCCCTCCTGACCCTCATCCCAATTCTAGACATTAATGTATCACAATGACCCCTCTTTAAATTTATTTGGATGGAAGGTCGAGCTACGATAAAGAAGTAGGTAATAATGGCCCAACAAGAGCAGGGAGGCCAAGCCGACCCAGACATTTGAAATAGAACTATACCTCCCATTAGCACAAAATAGTGGAATGATCTGTAAGAGAGACTGGGAAGAGGTGGCTTCACCTGGAGCATGCACTGGCAGGGGGCTCTGGGATGTTCCTTGGCTACCAAATGATATCCACGCCTAACATCTATATAGCTCCAAAATCAACAAATCCCACAAGGAAATTTGGGACAGAACAGCGCTTAGAGGAGGCCTTAACACGTTCCCATCCCTGTACCCTGTGAGTTAGAGGCAGGGGCAGTGTTGCCCCTTACAGAACATGTTTACTAAGGGCCAAGTTAAAATGCTCATCGAATAAAAGAGATTTGTAGTCATTGAACAGGATGAGCTCCAATACCTTCAAATCAAGCACTGGGTCCTGAAACCACCTAACAGCGAAACAGATATGGGGAACCTTACCCCCCCCCCCTGAAAAGTATATCACAATATATGAGACAACCAAAAGACTAATATTATGGTTAAATTCCATTTTAAACAAAACAAAAGTTAAACACAGATGGGGGATGCCAGAAACAATTGGCAATTGAAGTGGAGGGGTGATATTATGGAGAACTCAGGGAAGCAAATCAGGAGGAACATATCCAAGATTTTCCAAAGCATACAAAATAGAGAGTCAACTTATGACTTAAGGATGCAGGCGACCTGCATCAACAGAGTAGGAGTTTTGACAAAATATGGGACCCCCCCATGTCCCATTTAACATCTCTTGCTCATCTGAGAGACTATTTGCCCAGACTGAGAGTACTCCAGATATTTGCCTACCTACACAACACAGCCTGTCACTTAAAGTTCCCCTAGAGTAAGGGAGAAGAAAAGAGCCCCAAATATAAATAAAAAGAAGTGGACTGAGACTGGTGCATGGACAGAAGGCCGTTTTGGAGTTGGAATTTTGTTAAGGGCTGTTGTGGATTTCAATATCGTGCTACAGGGGCTCTGAGAATTGTGGGAAGAGTATATTTTGAGCGAGAAAGTGATACCCCTCTAAAAAATATATATATATACGGCTGCCAATTGATTTTTTAGCGATGGGAGCGCCATAGAAATTGCATTAGGCAATAAATAATTAAGACAGTGACGCCCCATTGCTGCTCCTTCATTGGCTAAGGATCCACCAACCATATGGCAGGACCGTTTTAATGACTGTGTTTGTTTTATTAACGGCTTTTCCGCACTGATGACGGCAAGAGCCAGAAACGCGTCTGCGGATGTTTTATAGCCGATACATACCCCGTGAGTGCACCGGACCTTGGGAGTATTATGAACTCCTTGTTTTTTGCTGTTTTTTAAGCGGTTCCCACCACCGCTCCCGGTTGCACCCGCCGCGAGTTCAGCAAGCCCCAGGTGGAACACTGCTTTGGATTCAATTTGGGCTGTCTGAACCGCCGCTTACGGACTCTGTTGACCTATTTAGGTCGTAGCTTATACAAAGCTAGAGTGTTTCACCATATGTGGGACACTCACAGTGTTTTCGTTTTTAATCCAGCGGCAGGCGAGGGAATGTACAGGCGCAGTTATTACGGCTGCCAATTGATTTTTTTAGCGATGGGAGCGCCATAGAAATTGCATTAGGCAATAAATAATTAAGACAGTGACGCCCCATTGCTGCTCCTTCATTGGCTAAGGATCCACCAACCATATGGCAGGACCGTTTTAATGACTGTGTTTGTTTTATTAACGGCTTTTCCGCACTGATGACGGCAAGAGCCAGAAACGCGTCTGCGGATGTTTTATAGCCGATACATACCCCGTGAGTGCACCGGACCTTGGGAGTATTATGAACTCCTTGTTTTTTGCTGTTTTTTAAGCGGTTCCCACCACCGCTCCCGGTTGCACCCGCCGCGAGTTCAGCAAGCCCCAGGTGGAACACTGCTTTGGATATATATATATATATATATATATATTTGTGGGTAGAGAGCAAGATGGCCGCCTAGATGCCGCGTTGACTGCTCCCTGCTCCCGACCCCGAGCCCTTACCCCGATGGTGGGGCCTACCTCGCTGCTTGGACGCGCTGGTGTGCTTCTCCAGTGCCAGCTCTGTTTTGTTTCTCGATTGCTGCGGTCTTGCAGGACTCTCATCTGGAGGAGAGCGGCTGCGCCTGGCGGGCTCCTCAGTGTCTTTTGGACTGAGAAGCTTCCGGGGATGCGAAGCTCTGGGATGCCGCCGAAGGGAGCCAAACAAGTGAAGGAGCGGGCGGAGCCGGCGAGGATGCTCCCAGCACGCCCTGCTCCACCTGGAAAGAAGCTAGTGCACAAAACCAAGGAAACTGCAGGAACTGGGAATGGCAAGCCTCATATGGGGATGGAAGCTTTGAAAGCGGGACAGTCGGGTGCGCAAAGTGCTGCAACATGCCCGGATATGTCGAAGGACAGACAGCCCTCTATCTCTGAGATTTTCTCAGGAAAATTGGGCGGACAACTCCGAGAGACCAGAGTAAGTTGTCAGCGTTGGCCTCAGTGCAGGCGCTGAATACACCCATGATTATAGGGGATAAAGCATTGGGGAGGTTTAAGAAGGGGGGCTCAAGCTCCTTAAAATGCCCTGTACAAAAAGAGCCTAAAAATTAATGCGGTGAACAAACACTCTCAACAGGCGAGACCCTGGTGGCTAGAGGGCCCGGGATGCAGGGGTCGGAGGTAGCTACCGTGGTATCAAATGAGGTAGGTCCGCCTGGACAAGATGCAAGTAACGTAACGGGTCCTCAGCAGTTATATAAAAGATGTCAAGAGCAAATGGATATAAACCAGAGAGGGAGATCTCCTGCGGAGAATTCTTTTCCTTAACAGACGACTCAGACCCGTCCGGCCTTAGTGAGGTGTCAGACTAGCAGGAGATTCGGTGGGGGCTGCCCAAGGACTACACTCCCCATCAGGCCAAGCGCCGGGAGGCGCTTCAAAAGACCGACGCCGGACCGCGGCGTGGTGTGCCAGACCAGCAGGAGATTCGGTGGGGGCTGCCCAAGGACTACACTCCCCATCAGCCCAAGTGCCGGGAGGCGCTTCAAAAGACCGACGCCGGACCGCGGCGCGGTGTGCCAGACCAGCAGGAGATTCGGTGGGGGCTGCCCAAGGACTACACTCCCCATCAGCCCAAGCGCCGGGAGGCGCTTCAAAAGACCGACGCCGGACCGCGGCGCGGTGTGCCAGACCAGCAGGAGATTCGGTGGGGGCTGCCCAAGGACTACACTCCCCATCAGCCCAAGCGCCGGGAGGCGCTTCAAAAGACCGACGCCGGACCGCGGCGCGGTGTGCCAGACCAGCAGGAGATTCGGTGGGGGCTGCCCAAGGACTACACTCCCCATCAGCCCAAGCGCCGGGAGGCGCTTCAAAAGACCGACGCCCGGACCGCGGCGCGGAGTGCCAGACCAGCAGGAGATTCGGTGGGGGCTGCCCAAGGACTACACTCCCCATCAGCCCAAGCGCCGGGAGGCACTTCAAAAGACCGACGCCGGACCGCTGCGCGGGACGCGCGCGGGGACGCGCCCGGGCCGTGCCCGGGCAAAGCCCGGGCCAAGGGCGGGCCCGTCCACGCCTGTCGGAGTCCGGAGGAGACTGGGCTGGGCTATCCCTCCAACTCTGAGGTAAGAATATGGGGAAAAGAAAAACGCCTTTGCGTGACCAAGGAGGGGATGTTGTAAATACCTTGGATTCTTTCCTCATGAAGGCAGCTGACGCCTTGACTAAAGAAATTGAGAGAACAGAGGGGAGACTCACAGGAGCTGATATGGATTCCGTGGTAGTAGCACCCCGCTACAATTTAGCTACAAAGGACCAAGTGGGTGCAAATATAGTTTCTGTTATGCAATCGGAGCCCCCAGTATTGATTTCAGACTCTCAGCCAAATGGCACAGTCAACTCAAACCCCACTGGTTCTCCGGTTGAACCCCCGGTGAAGAAAAAGAGAGGAGGTAAATCATCATGTCAGCAATATTTAACTATGACCATAGGGGGGGGTAAGGGCCCGCCCAAAAAGACTTCTTTTGGCCTTGGAAAGCCTGGTAAGCCCCTGCAAGATTTGGAAATTACTTTGACCCGCCTGCTGCAACCAGTCTTGAAGAGACTTGAATGTATCGAGGGACAGCTGGAAAAAATCATTAATAACGGGGATTTTGTTTGTACTAATGCTAGCACCACTGTACAGAGGGCGAATTTAATAGGTGTATGTGAATGTGGTAAATCTGTACTTAGTGAGAAGCAGCCAGTAGCTACCACTGATTTTGACAGTAAACCGATTACACTAATGTCCTCTGCCCTAATTACTAAAAGTAGAACGGTAATGGATGGGATGGGTCAATATACTGATAACATTTGAGATAGACGTGGGATGGGTGAACCTTGGGAAAAGAGAAACATAAATATTGGTCGACCCAACACAAATGTGATACCGCCGGATAACACTCTCTTGTATCCTTCTATTAATATGGCTAATACTGCAAACTCGGGTCATCCTGTAAACTATGGCAGCTCATCGCTCCAGAACCAACAAGGTATATACCCAGATGGGGCTTTAGACAGCAGAATCCTATCTCGGAATCAGACTCAGAGTTATACCACTCAAGGGGAACTTCAGGGGGAACAGGGGGGATACCAACCCCCCCATAAGTTTAATCTCCATCTCCCCCCAGCGGCATGTCCCTATGTAATGATTTTAGTAAATGTCCCCCCTTTGAAAATTAATCAAACGGAAACTACCCAACAACTAATTAATAAAGCCATGTATTGGTTATCCACATTTGCTATGAACTCTGAAGGATTAAATATTGGCAATCAAATTAACATGGCTAGAAGAGTACCATGGGTGGGAAATATTCAAAAGTCAATCGGGGGAGATTGTGTAGTAATACATTTTAAGAGACAGCACTATGTGAAATACCTTTTGGGTATGATCCCTAACTTTCCTGTGGCGTCTACACAAATTATTCTGTACCTTTGTTTTTTTTTTACAGACCTCTGGGGTCACAACAAATGATGAAGACTAGGCTGAACTATACTCTGGGACCTGCTGTTTCCCCTGTCCCTATTCATGCTGTAGTACCCCCCCCTGTTAGAGAAGTAAATGCCTTAGATATACCTTTGACAAATAGGTTTGCGTCTTTGGAGGATTTGGAGGCATGCGATTGACATAGGGAAAATGAGGAGTTTGTGCTCCCTATGACACATCAGGAGATAACCCACACTAGAGTAGGTCACTTACAGGCTGAAGAAAAGGATAATATAAAAGTATTGGTCTGGAATATAGCGGGGCTCAGATCTAAGAAGGATAATGAAGACTGCCTATCAATATTAAATGGATATGACTTAGTGTGCATCCAGGAAACGTGGGAGGTGGGTACTGTGTTTTATGATGGGTTCCGTACATTCCACACCCCCGCAATTCCATCTCGGTCTGGAAGAGCGAGAGGTGGTATAATAATGCTGATAAAGAACACTTTAGCTATAAAAATAATTGACTTAAATGTGCTGTCACCGTATTATCACCTATTAGTCTTTAGTGGGGTTTGTCAAGCAGATGTTTTATTAGTAAATTTTTATAATAATCTTTTTGAAGGCAATATGGCAGATGTAATCCGTTCTCTTGAATATAAAATAGAAAAAGCTATAGGCAGCCACCGTAAACATTTGCACATATTATGGGTGGGTGACTTTAATTGCCACAGCTGCCCAAAAATTCTAAGGCCAGTTTGTGGAATAGTTGGTGAGGACGGGGTTACACCATATCATTTTATACATCACGAATATGGGGAGGAATTAAATAGGCTCATGGTTACTTGGAATCTGGAGATTTGTAACCCTGTAGAGGAAGAAACGGGTACTTTGGTAAAAACCTTCGGGGATCCCAGAAATGGCTCAACGCTTGACTACCTTGTAGTGGAAACTGCTTTTAAGAAATTTTTATATCAGGTGGGAACCTTTGTCTCAAATTTTAGTGATCATGCCGCTCTGACTTTTACATTGGAATGGAAGGGCTGTTTCAGTAGCAATATCAAAAAGTTGTGGCACCAAGTATAGCTAGGAAAAATGGTATAGTGCTTAAATGGGCTAAAATAAATAAAGATACACTAATCCCTAAAGTAATTCGTCATACCCAAGAAGAAATTGATACATGCCTTGCTTTGCAGGGAGATCCACAAGGTATAGTGAAAGCTTTTGCTACTCTGTTGAATGTGGTGGAAGATAATTTAAAATCTAACTTAAAGGCAAGCGTAGGAAAAACTCCACGTTGGTTTGATAGGGCCTGCACAAAATCTTTGAGTAGACTCCTTAATGTATTAAAGGAAAAGCCAAGAAATAAAGTTTTGGTGAGCCTCTTGCGAGGCGAATATAAAAATGCAGACAGGTGAGATTAGCGGCTTTAAAAGAAGAGGCATGGGAAAAACTGCAGGTAGCTTCCCTCCTAAAAAGTTCTAAAGAGTTTTGGGGGATAGTTAATTCCCCATTCTTGTGTGAAGACTCAGATCCTTCTATAAGTACGCACGTGGGAGAGGAAGCCTGGGTGGATCACTATACTGCAATATTTGATTCGGTATATCCGAATGATGAGTACTCATCTAGCTCTAAAACAGATACACCGATCATTTTTTCAATGATAGAGGTGGAAAAGGGAATAAAACAGTGTAGTAGTGCCAAGGCTCCGGGTCCCGATGGCGCTCCGATTGATTTTTTCTTTGAACCATTGGAACTCTGGATTCCTTTTTAACAAATGTTTTAAATGCTATTGCAAAAGGTCCAATACCGGCTTCGTGGAAAACAACGGTAATTGTACCAATTTTTAAAAAAGGAGATAAAGCATTGCCAAAGAATTATCGACCTATTTCACTTATAGACGGCACCTGCAAATTAATGGGCCGTCTGGTTTTAAATAGAATTGAGGAATGGGCAGCAGACAAAAATATCTTAATTTCCACTCAATATGGTTTTAAAAAGGGATGGGGACATTAGATCAGTGCCTAAATCTAAACCTAATTGCGGCAAAATATACTAATGCAAAAGAGGGTAACATATTTATGGCGTTTATGGATCTCTCCGCCGCATTTGATTCAGTCTCACATGGGAAATTATGGTTTATTTTAAAAGAAATGGGTGTGGAGGTAAACATTATCTCCTTTATTAGACAGTTATATTCCCAGTCTACAGCTTGTGTAAGATATGGATCCCAGGGAGAATGCACAAGGGCCTTTCCAATTCATCGGGGGTTAGGCAAGGCTGTGTCTTAGCCCCCTTTTATTTTCTATGTACACAAATGGGGTAGAGTCAGCAGTAAATGCGAATGTTATCGATGTACCTAGAGTAAATAAAAAACAGCTACCCATACTACTTTACGCAGATGATGCCGCTCTGGTGGCAAGAACTGGCATAGCCTTACAAAAACTAATAAATAATTATGTATCTTATATGTCGGGCCTAGATTTACAAGTAAATGAAACCAAAACATTTGTTTTAATAGTGGGGAAACAGCCAAGGAAATTACCAACTTTTTATATTGCCTCACGAAAAATTGAAATAACTAAAACTTTTTCATATCTGGGAGTACTTTTTAATAGTGAAGGGACCTGGAAGGACATGGTTTCGAACAGATGTAATGCCTTGGAAAAAACACTATGGCTATTTGTTCTTTTACAAGAAAACTGGGCACTAAGCCTGTAGAACCCATCAAAAAATGTATGGCGCCAGAGCTGTTGCTTCTGCTACATATGGCGCAGGCATTTGGGGTGTAGCTAATACTGATTCACTACAAAAAAAGGAAGATATGTTCTTTAAAAAGTTATTTGCTATCCCCAAAGAGTGCTCTAACTATATTGTGCACCAGGAATTACAAGTCCCTTTCATTTCTGACTTGACATTTTTAGCCCCAGTTTTACTTTGGTATTCGATTTGGAAGAGAGATTCAGTGGGGCTTACACAAGGCATTATCCAAGATTGTATTCAGCTTGATAAAGCAAATCGAGTCCCTTGGCTGTGTTATGTTAAAAACATACTGATGAAGTTGGGTTTAGAGACCCTGTACTTAAATCCATCTGCCCGTAGGGGTACACCAAAAAGCTTAATTAAAGCACGTGCTAAAGAACTTAGAGAAAAGGAAAGAGATAACCTAAATGGGGCCAAACCTACAGTAGCACTATATCTAACCCTACCGTGTATTATAGGAGAAACGAATTCATATTTGACATCTGTAACAAATCCCCGACATAGATTTATACTGCTAAGGTTTAGATTACATTTTATTCCCTGTTTGTTAGGTTATCCATCAGGGACTTATTCAGTAAATGAACTTCCAGTTTGTCCCTGTGATAAAATATCTACACAATCGACCTTACATCTGTTATTTTTTTGCAAATTTTATTCATGTATTCGGAAAAAGTATATTCGCCCGCTGTTGCTAAAATATCATTTTATTCAATGTCGACCTGCCCTGTTTTTCCTCCAAATGCTCCCCAATCCATATGTTAACTATTGTGTAGCATCGTACTTATGTTCGGCTTTATCAAAAAGGAGGTTAGTGAGGTATTAGACTGTCCGTAATTCCAAACTGCACTAATTAGCACTTTAAAATAATTGTTTGGGTGGAGTTTATTCTGATAAGAATTCAAAATATTTTTAGATTTCAGATATTTGCTATTGTAATATATCTTATTAATTTAATGGTATTGTTCATAAGAGGCACTGTGAGCACTTTAAGCACTATGCACTTTACTGATGATTCAGTTTGAAAAACATAATGGATGGTATTATTATTTTAAATGGTTCCTATCTGTTTTTTTTTTTATTGTTTGTACATTTACGTGAATTTTAACTATACTGTCTGTGATATATTGTCTTTTTAAAAAAATAAAAAATAAATTTAATGTATGATCTGTATACTTTTATGATCTTATCAATTAAGATCGAATAAAGTTATTAACCAACCAACCAACCGTCCGGCCTTAGTGAGGTGTTGACGGATAACGACTCCGCTCCCGGATCATCAGGGGTTAGTTCAAAGGATGGGAAAGGGAAGCCCTCAACTCAGAAATGACTATCCCTTTCTAAAAGAAGCAGTGAGAGAGTACGAAGGATCGAGAGATAATCAGGACCAGAATTGGGCATTACTCGACTGCTGAAGTGGGACTGCTCAGCGACTCGCCAAGACTATAGCAAGAATGAGGGAGAAAGACCGTGCACCTTTCAGGGAGCTCCCACATCAGATCTGTCCGCCGCACCCTCAATGGAGGTAATCTAATCCACCTTGAAGCAGATGCAGTCTGAGGCAAGAGTGGAACACAAAAGAGCTCACATAGCCACAAAAAAGATTCAAGGCGAAGTACGTAAGGTTTCTAAAATTTGCTCAGAGATGGCAGAGCAGATTACGAAGGTTGAGGAGGGCATAGAGGCTGCTGCCATGGTGGTGGCGGCGGTGCAGCAATAGCACAATGTACAGGAGACGTGGCTTGTAGACATGATGTGGAAGCTGGAGGATTTTGAGAGCCGCCAAAGTAGAAATAATCTACGGTTCCTTGGTCTTGCAGAGAGGGCGGAGGGAAATGACATTAGATCTTTTATCCTGAAGCTGCTTAAAGGAGCCTTCCCTGATCTTGCCCAATGGGACTGGGAATCCGAGGTTCAAAGACTACATCGTTTTCCTCTGATGCCAAAACAAAATCATTCTCAGCAGAAAGAGAAACCAAGAGCGGTTTTGGTTTACTTTGGTAATTTTCTTCTGCGCCAAGCCATCTTCGACAAAGCAAGACCAGAAGCAAAGAGGTCCTTTGAGGGCCATACCTTCTTTGTTCGCCCGGATTTTTGTCATGCAATGGTAGAAAGGAGGTGGCGGCTCCGTCAGCTTTTTCCCCCATTCCAGCGACTTGGATGCGAAGTGTATCTATTAAGTCCGGCCCACCTCAAGTTCATATTCAAGGGAAAGATGCGGACATTTCTTTCTGAGATCAAAGCACAAGACTATTTAAAGGAGATCTCTAACGAGACTGGAATGGGCTGATAGTTATGCTTGTTTGGTTTTTTTTGCTCCGTAGACGGGGCCCTCTTCCTTAAGGAGGGATGCTGTTTTTAGGTCTATCTTAAGGATAAGATGTTTGAATAAGGGGCTTCTGTTTTTTCTGTGTGGGGATTTCATCTGGTTTTTGAGCCTCTTTATCTGTTGTGGGTGGGGGCTTTCTTGGTGGTTCTTTCTTTGGTGTTTCTAAGGGTTTGGTGGGGTTGTGAGGCTCGGGGTTGGGACAGGGGCAGTAGCGGTTGGTGGGTGGGAACCATCACTAGGGTCAGGATTGACCCTTTTGCTCGTGATAAGGGATGTGAGCGGAGAGGGCTGGCAGAAGGGGGGTGGGGGGTCCAAGTCACGGGTTGGGGGTTGTTTGAGTGGGCTGCGGAGCTTCTGGCAGGTTTTGCAGTATAATAAAATATGATTAATTTAAGAATAGCCTCAATTAACATCTGTGAGCTAAACAACCTTCAAAAGAGACAAAGGGTCAATATAGATTTACAGTTTTTGAATGCAGACATCCTTTGCTTGCAGGAAACTCATGTGGAGGGGTCTCAGAAACATCTATTAGAATTTTCAGGGTATCATATCATCTCTAGGACATTGCAAGGGTCCCGTACAGGTGGGGTAGCAATTCTTGCCCGTAAGGGAAAGATTCAATATATCAAAGCTAGGGCAGACAAGCACGGGAGATGGACGGTTGCAGAAATTATGCATACACCAGGCTCTTTTACACTTTGCTCCATTTATGGTCCTGTTATTGATGATGCTACTCTGCTTGATGCGATCTGTGCTGAACTAGCCGGGTGGACGTTCCCTTTAGTTATCTGCGGGGAATTTAATATTAATATTAAGGGAGACTCCCTAAGGACAGATACCGCGGCCTATCATGGACGCAAGCCTAAGGTATTTCGGTCATTAAAATATCCAGTTCAAACCCATATGGTTGTATGATTACTTTTTTATACCAAGTGGATGGTTTCAGGCTTCACGTATTTTTAAATACCCTCGAGTAATGTCTGACCACAACCCGTTAGTATTGGAGGTGGATATTCAAGCAACTCCACAGATTAACAGGTCATGATCGTTCGAGCAAGCTTTACTTCTAGACAAAGACTACCTTCTCCAGATGAGGAAGTGGATTCTGCTATTTATAGCCGAGAACGTGGGGACCGCCCCCTTTAGTATAGTATGGGACACGTTGAAAGCAGGGATCAGGGGGGAAACTATACGGTTTACCTGGGGCAGGCAGAAAAGGGAGAAGCAAAAGATACAGGGGCTCTATCAGGCTCTTTCACGAGCTGAGGCTGGTCTGGTGGGTGCGGTCTCTGCGAAGTTAGATATTGAGGAGGCCCAGCTTCGGGTTATTCTTGCTGAATCCGCAATAGGGGATATCTCTACCAAAAAGGCGGCCGATAAATGCACAGTCTGGAAAAACAAAACTTATGAACTTAATGATAAAGTGGAGAGTACCCAAGCATTCCGTGCCAGGCAACAGGTGGCTTTTGGGGAGATCAAACAGATCAATGATCCGGAATTTGGTCTCATTTCTGATGTAGGAGGGATACGATCGGCCTTCCAGAGGTATTACCAGCAACTTTATAACAAGGAGACCACTGAATTAGTGGAAATAGAGCCGTATCTAGAGTCTATTGCTATGGAAGGTTTGGATGGTGAAGATAGGAGCACTCTGGATCAGTCAAATTCTGCAGAAGAGATTGCACTTACAATCTCTGGGCTTGCATTTGGTAAGGTGGCAGGGGGTAGATTTAATACCTAGGGAGTTTTATAAAGTGTTCGCTACCACTCTTAGTAAATTTATGCTTGAGGTGTTTTTAGATATTCAAAGGGGTTCTCTCCCGCCGGAATCTTGGGCCTCTGCAAGGATTGTGGTTTTCCCTAAAAAGGGCAAACCAGTACAGGACCTAGGATCATACCGTCCAATCACTTTAATCAACTGCAATACAAAAATCTTCGCAAAAATTCTGGCTTCAAGGTTATCAGGGGTAATAAAGAAAATTGTTTCACCCGTACAACATGGTTTTATCCCGGGGTTTGGAACAACAGATCACATTCGGTGGGTGATTACTTTATTTGATATATCTAAAACCCGAGGAGAGCCCATGGCATTGTTGCTATTAGACGCCGAGAAAGCCGTTGATAGGGTTTCTTGGCCCAATCTTTGGGCAATCTTGGAGAAGAAGGGATTGGGGCGTGAGTTCATTGGCTGGATTAAAATGTTATACATTAATCCTACGGCAAAGATTTCATTAATGGGCGGAGAATCAGAGATGGTAAAAATTCAGCGGGGGACAAGGCAGGGGTTTCCCTGCTCTCCTCTGCTTTTTGCTCTCTATATTGATCCCCTGATTTATCGAATTAAGGACAACGCCCTAATCCGGCCAATTCTCACTCTGGGCTGGGAGACTAAAATATTGGCATACGCTGATGACCTTGTAATTGTCACTCCAGACCCCATTACGGCGGCTGAGCAGATTGAAGCTGAGGCTCGTGGATTTGGCCGAATCTCGGGCTATAGACTGAACCGGGATAAAACCCAGATTCTCATTAATGATAATTTATGCTATGAGGATACACGGGTTATGTCAGATGCTGTCTATCTGGGGGTTAAGATTTCGGCAGATACGGATAAAATTGTTGAGGGGAATCTGGGACCATTAATAAATAGAACCAAAACTGATTTACACAGATGGAATAACCTTAGATTAACTTGGATTGGTAGGAGCAATCTTATAAAAATGATGTTTCTCCCTAGAATCTTATATTTTTTCAGAGCCATCCCACTGGAGGTAAATAATACATGGTTTAAGCTGCTGGACAGTAAGATTGGGAGGTTCCTATGGGCCTATGCGAGACTACGGAGGGCATTGAAGTTACTCTCTCTCAAGAGAACGGGGGGGCTGGGCTGTACCAAACTTTAGGTTGTATTATTGAGCCTCTGCCCTTCAACAAATCACTCCCTTATTGTTTGATTCAACTCAGAGAGGGGCGGTGGGCAATACTGTACCATCGTGTTTTGAGTTAACCCTCGGAGAGGCGGCCCGAGGATCTCTGTTTCGAAAGATCGAATTTAGCTATTTTAAAAAAGTAAGATTCAAGACCCTATTATATGCAGCCCAGGTTGGACCAGCATTCGGAAGAAGCTTGGGATTGGGCGGTTTTGTTTTTACACTCCCCTCCAAGATACCTCCCTCCTACCAGATATATTTCACGATTCATACATTAAGCGGTGGGGGAAGAATAATGGTCCATGTATCCTTGGGGATTTTCTCAATGAAGATGGTTTTGCCACTTTTGATGATGTGAAAGACGGGAGCTAAACGACTTTTTTGAGGTCAAATTGAAATTGAAGGTTTCGGTCACATCACAATTAATTATTTTAGGAGTTCATGAATACGGAACTTCCCTTGTGGCACATTCTATGTTTTTATTTCTAGCAATGGCAGTATTCAGACTGTGCTTGGCGACAGCTTGGTTAGACCCTACTCCTCCATCTTTTAATCAGTGGCTGGGCCGCCTAATTTCGGTGTACCATATTGAAAGGGCTGTTTATGCTAAGAAAGGCTCTCGGGCTCGTCAAAAAGGGCTGCAAATGTGGGCGCCTCTGAGGAATTGGTTAGAATCCCATGGAGATGGCTAAGTGATATTCGGCTTATACCATTCTTTTTCTCTGTGTATAAAGCTGGTTTGCTCAATCGCTGCACTACTCAAACTATTGTGGTTTTGTTTCTGTATAATGGCTTGGACCGTGGGTGGGGGGAGGAAGGGGTTTAGGGTAATTAATATGTAAAAGCTAATAAAATTGTTTTTAAAAAAAAAAGAGAAAGTGATACCCCTCTAATAATTCGGTGAATGCTGTAAAAAAATGGAATTCTCAAATGTTATCGCAAATTTCGTAAAACGTTTCTGAAAATAATAAAAAATGTTTTAAATTAAAAGTCAGTTTTTATAGCTTTAATTTTTATTTGAGTTCTCAATATTATACATTCTTGCACAGTATGTTAAATATGAGTATCAGCCAGTGTCATCTCTTTTACATATTGAATAATTTAACAGTATTAATGTTTTATAATTATTTTAGAAGACTGTATACCTTTGAGGGTCTACTTTAATTACATTTTAGAAATATTTTAACAAGATGTTGGAAGCGATTCTGCTTCTCCCCTTTGCATATTTGAAAGGTTGGATGAACTGCAATATATTAATTCTACTCTGCTGGTTTTCCTCTTTTACATACGTACTTTTCAAATGTTGCTTTTCTGGAAAGGAACTTCCTAACAGGTTGCCTTTGAACCATGTTCTGCATGACAGGGCAGTATTAATCAGTAAATCGACACACGCCTAGGCACAGAATCCCACATTAAGCCCAAGCGCCTTCCCACAAGACACTAATTATGAAAATTCATTCATATTTTTCAGAAACACGCGGCCACATATTTCTGACTCAGACGCTTTCAACGGAAAAAAATGAACCTTAAAGGAAACAATTAAAACTCCTCTGCAAATAAATGTACTCCCTCAAAAGTGGCGGGCAACCCTCCTGGCTCAATACCCAAAAAAATAGCAGAACAGATGCAGATGTATTTATTCCAAGTTAGTGCAGAGAGATGCTTATTCACACTGCAAGTCAATATTGTGAAATCTGAGAAAATTCAGGACAGGCTACATGTATTCAACATAAAAACGACGCGTGATCTCAGGCGTCGCTGCAAAATGGCTTATTTTACTGGCAATATATATGAATATGGACAAAGGTTATGCGAGGCTCTTTACCAACAGGCAAAACACACAGGCTCGCCAGCACCACACCGGATTCTATATCTATCCAGTGGCATTGAGCTGATACTGTACGATCTCTCAACTACATTGTCTCTCGTGCGATGGCGCGTTCAGCAGATGGAAGGAAATGATAAAATGCTGTCTGTTTTTCGCCGAGCCAGTTCAGGCAACGAATAGTTGATGCGCCTCAAAGTAAAAAAATATATATATTTAAAAAAAAGAAAATTGGTGCTGGGACAGCAAAAGTAAGTAGATCAGAGAGCATGTCACTATATAGAAATGCGGTGGGTTCGAAGAGATGTTGGTCAATGCCATGTAGCCAATCGCATGTTTCCTTGTTTCCAGAGGTGCATGTGAAAATATAGCCACAGTGAGAATTTCTGGTGTGGAGTGGGTCGGATTGGGACCAAAATTTAGCTCGGGCACACAAAAAAAGCAGCCCACATTTGCCAATAGCAAACTTTCATGAAACACTGAGGGGTCGATTCCGATTCAGACCGGAAATTTCTCCGACCGAGCCGGACCCGGAGAGATTTCCGACCGAATCGGACCCGTGCAGTCCGACCGGACGAGTACGATGCGTCCGTATGTTATCGGACTCGAGTCGGTCGGACTCCCATTGAAGTCAATGGGAGCCGGTCGTACAACGCGTACGCGGGCTCCCATTGACTCAATGGGTGCGAGTCGGACAAGGGCGCCCCCTACAGCGGGTACGCGGCGAAGCGATTCGCGCCGTACACGCACAGGTAGGGGGGACCCATGGGTCCCCCTGTGTGCGACTCGCGCGGCTACGCGTACAGGGGGTCCGACACGGACCCCCAAAGTACGGCTCCGACAGCTCTTTCGAGCCGGAGTGCGCGGCTCGGTCGGACTGCTCGCGGCGCGCATCGTACTTACCCGGCCGGGGAACGTCTCCATTGCGCGGTGCGAGTCGAGTCCGAGCGAGTCGGTCGGAGCGGTTCGAGTCCGAGCGAGTCGGTCGGAGCGGTCGGGACGCCCGGACGAGTCGGTCGGCGACCCGCATCGTACTCGCTCGGCCGGACCCGCGTACGGTTCGGTCGGGAAACAGGGCTCCGAATCGGATCCGGTAAAGCCGAATCCGATTCGGAGCCCTACCGGCCGAGATCGGAATCGGCCCCTGAGTGTTGGGGATACATTTGTGGTAAATTAAGCTTTTTAAAGGTGTCTAAGACCAGTCGCATTATCCATGGCTGGAAACCCCAGATATTCTGACCCATACCTTCAGGTCAATAAATCTTCTCACCCTCCAGTCCCTGAATCCGTTGCTCACTCTTAGATCATCAAGCCTTAGCTCACTCTGAGATCTCTGAACTACCTGTCGGGTCCTAAAACATCTGGTCATCCTTAGGGATTATCACTTGCCAGTGACCAACATAATCAGAATGACCCTGACCCCAGAGGTTGACACTCAGTCCTTGAAGCTCTTAGTCACCTTCAATTTGTCCATAAATTAGCCACTTGCTAACAGGACCCTTAAGCCCATTTCTACACTTAGGTCCCCTTAGGATCCTGTTCGGCCACAGGTCCAGAGGCTCCAGCTCACTTTCAGGTGCCTTTAGATTTCAGCTCATCTTCTGGTCAACCAGTTTCCCTGTTTAACCTTAGGTCCAGTAGCTCTTTCTCACTCTTACCTAGAAGCCCCATGGTACCGTCAGCCCCTGGAAACAATGTTCACCAAGATATTCTGCAAATCTTATATTTCCAGATAGTTACCATTCTGCACTGATCACCCTAAGGGCATGAGGTTCATGGTTACTGTAGCAGTTCTCAAGTAAAGACTCTCAGTCAGCATGGCCTCTGTATATATTTATTCAAGTACAGGGAATTAATGCTCTTCTCTTGACAGACTCTATCTGACTGCCAAATGTACATTCTAACTCCCCACTTACATTCTAATAGAACTCCCACATGTCCACCATTTCATTTGCTTGAGGCCACATTGACATAGCTCTTCTGTGAGTTATTCCTAAGTAATTCATGAATTTTGTATACTCATTTGCACTTAAAGGTTGCCCATTGTCTGTTTTCAACACATCTGGTATTCCTCAAGTAGAAAAGATGTCATTAAGAACAGGAAGCACAGCGGACGTTGACATCGATGATACTCCTTTTACAATCGGAAAATGAGAATATTCATCAATCAATACCAGTAAGTAATGCCCAGAATCTAATGGTCCATAAAAATCCGCTGCCACATTGGACCATACAGCATCTGGCAATTTAGACATGTGTAGTTCTTCCGTTATCCTTTCCTTAGTAGTGCATGACATAAATGACATGTCTGAACAATTTCCCCTACTTGACTGTCCAACCTTGAAAACCACACTTTCTCTCACAAAACGTTTTTTATCAATGAAACACCTCTATGGCTTTTACTTACATTTGCCTAAAATCGAGTTGGACTATTTATCAATCTCCATTTGTTTTCAAGTATAATCTTTTACGCTTACTGAATTGTTTCATAATTTTGCGTCACTTCAACTAATTCTTATTCTGAGACAATGCCTGGCACTGTAGATCTGATTATAAAACATATGTATTCTTCTGTTGCCGATTGTTGTTTTATCTCAGTTTTAGTTGGGTGCCTAGACAAATAGTCTGCTGGAGTAAACTCTTTTCCTGGTTTATGAACGATCTTAAAATCATAATCCATCAATCTCATCCCCTATCGCTCAATCCGTGGTGGCATTTTAATTTTTGGATTTCCAAAAATAGCAGTTAATGCTTGATGATCCGTTACCATACCAAATGGCTTCCCATATCTGAAATCATGATAATGCTCACAAGCCCAGACTACGGTGAGACTTTTTCTGGTTGAAAGTGTTTCCATTCGACATCATGCAATCTTTTACTGGCATGTTAAATCACATGCTGAGCAGTTTCTCTGCCAGGCTTGTGTTGCACCAAGATTGCACCAAGTCCCACATGACTAGCATCCACCACTAGTTCAGTGCACAATTCTGGATCAAAATATTTTGAGTTGGCTGCAGATGAAATGTCTTTTATCTTTCTAAAGGCATGTTCATATTCACTGCTCCAACTCAACTTTTGCTGTTTCTTCGTCAGTTCTCTAAGAGGTGTACTTATGGTGGCATCGTTTTTATGTAACGTGAACGATAACTGGCCTTTCCCAAAAACTGAATACAGTTCTGATACATCTTTAGCATTTTTGTGAACAGTAAAATATCATCATTATAGTTCATAGCAATCTTTACTGGTCTTATTACATTCTTTATAGTTTACTGAAAGATTTCAGCAGCTAAGCATATGCCAAATGCAATCTTTTGCACCTAAATAAATGTTGTTGTATATCAGTTCTGATTGTCAATTTCCAATGAATGATATCCCTTATATAAATCAAACTTTGAAAAAATAGTAGCACCATTGATACTACTAATCATGTCATTTAAATGCAGCCCTGGATATCTCTCTCTCTCAATCGCTGGATTAGGCACTCTCATGTCCACACCAATTCTGATATCCTCCATATTGTTTTTTGGACCTACCACAATCGGAGAGACACCTGGTGTTGGACCAGAAGCTGGTTCAATAATGTCCTGTTGAAGCAGCAAATTTTTCTCTTTTTTAACTTTTGTCTGAAAATGTACTGGAACTCTTCAGTGGAATTGCGCCACAGGTTTCACCGCTTCGTTAATATGCAATGTAATTGTTTTGTCTTTCAAATTTACTAGTCCTCTGAATAATTTTGGATATTGTCTTAACACAGGATGGTCTGTCGTTACATTACAAGTCACTGCCAGTAGACCCATAATCTGAGCTGTGACATTGCTTAATAAACATGGGCCAGGTACTGCACCCTGCAACAAATGCGCTTCTTCTTTGCTGGATATCTCTCTACATCACAGAAGCTCTTCAAATAGTCCCAAATAAGAAACTGGATGCTTTGCTCCCCATTGAAAAACACTGACATGTGACATACTTAGAGACGGTCATTCCTTCATCTTCTAAAATTCAGTGACACATGATATTGTATGTTGCCCCACTGTCAAGCACAAAAGGAACTTTTTGTGAGCCAACTATGATATCCACGAATGTTGGTTTTTTCATGTCTTCTCACTTGAATTGATGCCGACTCTTTAAAGTATCGCATGTGCGCGCACAACACGATTAGATTCTCTCTGGCCAATTTCTGATGGCGAGTGCAACGCGGTCAGCGCTCTGTCACCAAACTTCAATTGAAGATTCTCTGTACTTTCACGAGAGTACGATGCATTTCATTTACTGCTGCTCACTGCGGGATGACCCCAGACTAAGCCGATCACCGCACGTCACCTCATGAGGCTCAAACTCTTCGCTCACTTACTGGTGAGTGCAGCCGCCATGTAATTTTGAATGGATGCTGCATGGGAATCTTCAGCTCGTTGCCGTTGTAGCAGCTCTCAATTAAAGACTCTCAGTCAGTATGGCCTCTGGATATATTTATTCTAAGTACAGGGTATTGATGCTCTTCTCTTGACAGACTTTATTTAATTGGCAAGTGTACATTCTAACTTCCCTCTTACATTCTACTAGAACTCCCCTTCACATCCCATGACATCACAGCACATCATTACAATTACCACCCGATCTCTGAAGCTCCTACTTACCATCAATCCTCAAAGCTGGCATTAGACGTTAACATTTGCTTCAGGGGCAGTGCTTCTTTTAGGCCAGAGGCAGTGCTTAATTTAGGTACCTGAACCTGTAGCTCACCCTCAGGTTCCTGTGTTTGAGCTTATTCTCAGTTCTCTAAAGCCTTGTTCACTATCACGTCTTAAAGGTGCCTGCTTGCCCCAAAGGCTTCTGCTCACCGTCTGATACCCAAGGTTCCTTCTCATTGTGATTTACTTGTGGCTCCTTGCCCAGATCAGATGCCCAGAGGTTCCTTCTCAGGGACATTGATCATCAAAGTTCCACCTCACATTAGGCCCCTGAGGTTCCTGCTCATCTACAGGCCATTAAAACACCTCCTCAATTTCGCATTCCAGAAAATCTTGCTTAGCTTCAGATCACTGACTTTCCTGGTCACCCTGAGGCTTCTGCCGACCCTTAGGTGGTCGGAAAACTCACTGCTAACCCTCAGGCGTTGATGGCTGTACACATCTAACTCTTTCATGGGTCCACAGAAGCCTCTCTGCATGTGTTATCTTGGGGATGTAGGACAGTTCGGGTCTAGATGACTTTTGTGTTGTGTTGAGAAGAGACATGATTTGAATCTGCTTGGCATGCTACAGGAAATCATTTCAACTGCAGCCTTTCATTTAATTTTCTATACAATATCTGTGCCCTTGATTTGCTCATGTATGAACAGTTCTCTTCTCTCTCTCCCTTTCTTTACTCCCTCATTCAACCTCTACTCTCACATTCTCACCCATTACATCTATCAAATGTTCTGTTTCTATAGTTTCTATATGTCTCTCTATCCTTCACACCAACTTTTCATTCTCTGTCTCCCTCCCTCATCTTGTTCTCATTTTACTCTTCCCCCTTTATTATTCCCCTTCTACAATTTCCCCTCTAACTTGTTTTCCATCTTTCTCCCTATCTCTCTCACTTTTTTCCTCATCCTGAACTCTCTATCCCTCTGTCTGCCTTTCTATCTGTCTGTAAACCCCCACCTTAACTAATCTGTCTCACATGTAAGCCCTCTTTAAATCTTTTTCTACCTCCCATGTCCTAATTCCCCACCCTCTCATTTTCAGTCCCCCCTTTGAGTATTATTTCAGTGCTATTTTCTGTATTGAAATTTCTCCCTATCTTCAATTTCTTTTTTGTGTCACTTTCAATCATTTCCATCCATTCCTTGCAATTCATTTGTGTACAGGACTACACCTAATATTATAGTCCGCTGTGTTTTTTTAATTAATTTTCTTCAGTCAGTATTGATCTGCAAAACCTGGCATTTGCGAAAGACCATTCCCAACTGAAATTCAATGGATTGCTATCCTTTTAAGTGCTTTGAGTTCTGCCTTCTTCAAAAGGTGATTAAGGGAAGCAGAGGGGCCTTGTTCTACCTCTGGTAAGGGCCAGTACAAGAGCCTGATTTAGAGTTGGGTGGCAATGTAAAAGCCATCTATTTCTGGAAGAATTGTTAAAACCAGCCAATAATCTACTGGTGGCATTTCCTTTACCCTACTATCCTGTTCTAGAAGGAAATGTGTCTACTGCAGATTCTGCACTTCCTCTAGGTACCCCACCAACCTCTAAATCAAGCAGTAGACTGTTGGACCATCAGAGAACTAAGGAGTGTGTTTGAGGCTCTAATCCATCCATTCCTAATTCTCACAGACCAGGAAACCTCTGACATCCTCTTCCCCATCTGCCCTTTGCTTTATCATTCACTGTTCACTCATTTTCTCCCTTTGCCATCTCCTTTCTCTCCACTTTTGCATCCCACCATTCACTTTCTCTCTGGAACAATCTCTCACCCTAACCATTCTAACCTTTTCTCTACTTAGCTTTTCATTATCTAATCTTCTCCTAAGTCTTTTCCCTCTCCCCTTTCTTCCTATCTCCCTCCATCTGCGTACCCAAAATTATTTTCTTCCCTCCTCTTTCCTCTTTTCTTCTGTTCTCTCCATCCATTATTTGTCTGTTTCATCTCCCTTCTCCCTCCTTCGTTCGTCTCTCTGCCCGTCTCCCCGTCCCTCATTTCCTTTTGTCTCTGTTTCTCCTTTTCTTTCTCTATCTCTCCCCTGTCTCTCCTCTTTTACCCGAAGATGGAGGATGAATGAGGCCTTTTACGGCCCCATTGTCAAAAAGGTGTTTTCTTCTTACCCGTTTCTATTCAATGATTTTTAGGTACCTCCAGAGACAGGGCATACGTTTTCACTTGTGAACTATTGCTTGCTTAGCTTCATCATCACTCTTATTTACTTGCTTCTTTTTGGCCAGCACATGCTGGCTTCACTTCCTCTTTGTGGGTTTGTCCTTCCCCTTGAGCATGCCCCACGTACTTGTGTCCTGTCACTGCTTGTGCTTTAGGATTGACTTTTTTTGTTTTAGATGAAGCACTTTCATATTTCACCATATTAATTCACCACTAATCCTTTATGGGCTTCCGGAGTAGCGTGCTTCAACACCCCATCAGGGGTAACAAGCGCTATATAAATACAAACCTTTTCCTTCTGCTATCATTCCAAATCCAAATAACTGACTAACTATCCACCACTTAAAATGTACTTGCATGTTTCACTATACTAATTCAACACTAATCCTCTATGGGTCCCGGAGTAGCGTGCTACTCGCCGAAAAAGCGCTTCGACGCCTCGTCAGGGGTAGTAAGCGCTATATAAATGCAATTACAATACAATACAATACAATGTGTTTACAGGCCATCTCCTCATGTGTTTCTACCCCATCACGCTCTTTGTTTTTGCTTGCCCCCTCCAATCCCACTCAGTGCTGTTGCTTGTCTCATCCCATGATCCCATCCTTCTCCTCGTTTTTGCTTTTCATCTCTACGTTGTTGTTTGCCCCTCGCACCCTCCTGCCCCTATCTGTGCTGTTGCTTGCACCTTTCCACCCTCCTGTCCCTTTCCATGTTGCTGCTTGCCCTCTTCTATCCCCTCCTTATTGTTGCTTGCCCCCTCCCACCCTACTGGCCCTCTGTGTTTTTGCTTGCCTCTTCCCACCTTCCTGTCTCTCTCTTTTGTTGTTTGACACCTCTCATTCTCTCCCTTTTGTTGCTTACCCTCTTCTACCTTACGCCCCTCTCTGTGTTGTTGCTTGCCCCTCACACCCCGCTCCAGCCTGTTACTTGCCCCCTCCCATCCCGTTGCTTGCCCTTCCCACCCCATCCCGCATTGTTGCTTGCCCTCTCCCACCCATCCAGCATTGTGGCTTGCCCCAACCCACATTGTTCTTTGCCCCTCCTGCCTTATCAACATTGTTGCTTGCCCCCTTGCCCCATCCCCTGTTGTTGTTTGCAATTTCTAACTGGCAACCCCACCTTGTGTTGTTGATTGCCCCCTGCCACCCCATCCTGCATTGTTGCTTATGCCCTCCTACCAAACCTGCATAGTTGCTTACCACCTCCCACCCTTGTGTCCCACCAGAAAAAACAAGCACTGGCAAAGCCAATAAGTCTCACCTATGCGACCTATAGGCTTCGTCAATGTTTTTTGCCATGTTGCACAGCAGCACTGAAAGTTTTTTTTTTAAAGTGCTTTGATGCAGGCAGTGCTTCTTTTAGTGCTGGCCAGAGGATGGGAGCCTTCTATACCCTCCTTGTTGCATGCCCTCCCTCCGAGATGCCTCCCGCCTCGCCATCCCACAGCCAATTTAAACAAAAACTGCTATAGAGAAGCCAGCACTAGCCACGTCATAGCACTTTTTTTCAAAGTCATGCACAGCCGCTTCTGTGAGACATGGCTAAAAACACTGACAGAGTCATAGGTGAGACCTATTGGCTTTGCCAATGCTTGTTCTCTGGTTCCATTGAAATGAACTGTGGGCAGTTTGCAGAGTTACAGTAATAGGGATTAAGGCAAACATGCATGTTATTTAGAGAAGGTTGTGCTCAGAAAGAGAGAGGCTTGCAAGGATGGAAAGGATGGAGAGAGTCTTTTGAAAGAAAAAGGAAAGTCAAGAATTGAAATTTTAAGTCAAAGTTAGTTTTTATGCAGGATTTTTAGGAATATTTTGGAGGCTTTCTGAGATTTAATGCAAGCGTTTAGAAAGGAATAACATTATTTGTAAGTGTTGCAATATCATTGTAGGCCTTGAGAACACAAGTGCATATACACATGAGCATCACCCATGGGTAAACAGAAATAAAATAAATAGGGTTTCATCTTCCCATAAAATCCAATGGAAGAAAAAACGGAAGGCTGTACTTTAAGGGGTGGATTTATCAAAATGTCATGCAACGCAATGCAGTAAGACAACTTGCTGTGCTATTCTGAGCTGTGCTGTGCTGTGCTGCGTAAAAGGGAGAGAGCAGGAATGCACCATATATACTGAGATCTGAAGCAATCCTGCTCTGTCCCTGTGCTGGAGCACTGAGTTCCTACGGGCAATGCAGGAACCTTTGCGCCATGTTGCTCAGCTCCCTGTGCTACAGGGAGGATTGTTTATGTGCAGGTAGGCACACCTTCATGCACAAATACAATCCTTAGAGGCTTTTTTTCTCTTTTTAGTGTGCTGAATAATGCAACACACGTACAAAGAGGAAGTAACAAGGAGAAATTAAGACATTTCTCCTTGTTATGCCTCTGTTGGGAAGGCATACCATTTTTAGCCAGTTCCAGGTTTACTACTTTTAGTAGGTCTGGGATTTCATCAAAATCCATGGGTGGATATATGGAAATGGCCATGCTCCCCCAACGTAAATCTTTCTCAACGCAGAGTAACTCAAGGCCGCGAATTGCGCTACCTTGCATTAATTTTGACTTACTAAGCCACTCAGCCACACAAGGTGGCTTTGCGTTGCTTAGTAAATCTCACTTAAGCCCTAGCATTGCCTTGTGTTGTCTTGCGTGAAGCAAGGGCAATGCAGTAAATCTTGGCCTAAATGTTTTCTGCGAGAGATATGCCTACCCTTTCCCTCTGATGATCATGGTGGGATGAAGGAGAAGATAATCTGTTTTAGTTAATTTGTATAAAGTAATGTCTTTCAGGGCACGTAGCACTGGGGCTGTGTATAATCTGGAGCATCCACAAAATAGGCACAATGGAGTGTGAGATTGTGCATCTAGTTGCCATTCAGCCTTCCAGTACCAGTAATCAGATGCACAAAAGTAAACACCCTGCCTAGAAACTTACTAACCTGTAAAATAGACACTGCAGTCCTACCCCTCACACTATGTACCAGACCTGCAGTGCTCAGGGAAACAAGTAATCAGCAGCCCTTTCCTAACAAGGCCCTCATTGAATTTCTAAGGAGAGTCCTGTGTCCATTTTTAATTACTTCAGTGGCTGGTCTGGTGCCTTTAGTCACAAATACACTGCAGCAAGACTACAGTTTATTGAGCTATCTTTTAAAATAGACTTTATTTCAGTTTCTCATTGCAGATAATAATCACTTATTTATAAGCTTGCCTTAATGGCCATTGTGTCATTAATGGCAAATGAATCCATTCAATTTACAATCGGGGCAATGGCGGTGTAGAATACTTTGTGATGAGGTAGGAGAGACAGGTATGTAAGCATCATGGCTTAGGCATTCCTTTTCATTTCTTACATGCTAATTCATTATTTGTTGTATCATTGGTAGCCGACTCGTAGAGCAAAGTGCATTTGTACAGAGAGCAGTTTCAGGCAAGTATTTATTGAGATAGTTGCATGATTCATATTAGTGTATTGCTGGTTTATGAAAACGTCCTCATTTCCAAAGCATGGCCCTGTGTGTTACATCCCTCAAGCATTATAGTGATCAACAGCATGAGAGCAATTGCCAACAAAAAGGGAGATGCTATAGGAAAACAGATTGTTGAACTGTAGGGGAGTGACATTGCAGGTTTGATGTGAGCTGTTACTGAGGTCCGAGAATGACAAAATAATCTACTTCCTAGTAGATAAACTAGGTTCCGACTGGGCTAGGCTGTCTCTGGTAAGAATGCAGTTATTTTGAGTTATGGTCAAGCTCTGAGCTCCTGGGTTCCAAGAGTGTATTGGAAGATGGCTTGTGACCATATGACAACTGTTACTAGAGAAGGAAGAATTTCTTCCATTGATGATGTTCTCCCTCAAAGCATAAAATGGAGCAGTGGGCAATTCATTATGTAGAGAATTCTCACCCCAGTAGCCCAGAGTCCGAGGATAGTGTCTACATATTTTTGACTCTGCAGAGTTGAGACTTCTAAGCTGCAGCAGGAGGTCAGAGAGCAGGGTGGATTGGCTGATTTAGCTAAGATCCCACATGTGATGGTACGGCATATAGTACAACTAACACTCCTTAGCACACGTTGAAAATTATTGAAGTTACTTAATTAAGCAGTGTACACAGTCAATACAGATAAGTACAATAAACACGATTCTTTTCTCTTTCTTCTTGGTTGTTTTTTAATTTCGTAGATCTTCAAAACAGCTCCCAACAGCCAACACATGTTTCGCCGCAAACAGGGAGGTTATCCCGCGACTTTCTCAAGACTATCTCTCCTGTGTGGAGTTCTTTTGTTTGTGGTGATACTTCCAACCCACAAAGGGTTTCTGTCAAGGTGGCGTCAAAATCCAGTATCTCTATCAATATTCCAGGTCTTCAGTAAAATCAGTCTTCAGACCGCAGTGTTCTGATTCCTTTTCACATCAAAAGACGCCGCCAAATCGCTGTGTAGCCGAGTACGCTAACACCCAAAAGAATCGTGTTTATTATACTTATCTGTGTTGACTGTGTACACTGCTTAATTAAGTAACTTCAATCATTTTCAACGTGTGCTAAGAAGTGTTAGTTGTTCTTATAGGCTTAGGCCTGCCCTGGGGAGGTTGGTGGTTCTCCTCACCTTTTAGCACCGTTACATGAACGTGGCATATCCTGATACTTTGTGTGATTCTTCTTAGTGGCGCCGTTTTACCTAAACCTAATACCACTGTCCGGGGTTTCGAGTACGGCATATAGTACTTCAAGCAGGGGGTAGCAAACCAGAGCTACCTGCGATGTACCTCCCCCCCCTAGGAAGCTTTGATGAGGAAGATTACTGAGAAACGTCCCTCTACCGGCACCTGCTTCATAGCTGCCTAGGATGTGAGGCATGAAAAAGGTATTGAAAAGATTGAGTACTTCCTACTAGGGAGTTATCCATAGCATATCATTCCAGAGCAATGTCTCACCCCTTCATAATGTCACCTAAAGAGAGAAGGTAAAAAACTAAGAAGGAGAAGGACTTCTTTAATCCATGATCCCAATCTGAGATGGACATGAGTAAGGCAGCAAGGGGAAAGGCATGGGAACACAGTGGCAGGGACCCCTCACAAAATGAGTAGCTGACTCTTACAGCTCAAGTTCACCTTGACGTCTATTGAAAAGAAGGTCACTGTAATTGAAGAGACTCAAACAGCCATGGATAAAAGGGTGTTTAGACAGAATATCAGACCCAAAAATATTGTGGAACTAAATATTGTGCCAGAAATGTTGAGGACAAAAATGATGTGAAAGTAAGTTTCTATAGGTAAGCAAAGTTTCACTATATATACCTCCACATATATGTACCTTGATGATATATATATATTTTAAATGATATTCTGTCCACATAATATTTTTGGTTCCGATATTCTGTCAGTGATCCGGAGGATTTGAAGGCTGAGAGGAAGGGACACCATGAGCTCACAGATTATTGGACAGCATGATGCAATCTAAATGAGAACACTTCGAGGGTACAGTTTCTGTGGTGAATATTTGCTTACTGTGGGTACTGTGGCTTCCACAGTGGCGTAATGAAACTTGAGGGGGTCCCTCGGAAAGATTTGCGGATGGGGACCCCACCACATGTCTCCCACTCCAATAAATCCAGTAAATATATATATATATATATATATATATATATATATATATTCACTGAAAAAACCATAGGTTTTAGGGAAAGTATAGTTAGTTGGACATTGCACTCGTACAAAACCCTTGAAATTCCCCCGTTATAGTTAGTTCAGCTAACTATAACTCACGCCCGCAATGCACTGCTGATGACGTCACATATTACATCACTCATGACATGGTCAGTGACATCACTGATGACATCACTGATGACATCTCAAATGACATCACTGATGACATCATCCAGTGACTGTGTGTTTCTGTAAAGTTTAAATATTTTTAATATATATAGGGAAAGGCGTATTGAAGAATGAGTGGGTGTATAAGTGTCTGTATGGATGATTTAGTAGGTGCGTGACTAACTCTATAAGTGAGTGATTAAACGTATCTTACTGAATGCATGGGTTAGTGACTAAACTGGGTGAATGTCTGTATCCGTCTGTCTGTTGCTGTGTAAGTGGCTGCATGGGTTTGTGAATAGCTACATGAGTGTCTATATGAGTTATTGATTGGTTGTCTGAGTATCTGTATGGGTGCCTGAGTGTTTGTGTGGGTGGGGTGTGTGTGACTCTGTACATAGATGTGTGAGTGGGTGATTCACTGGGTGGATGGTTTCAAGAGTGCATCTGTGATAGACTGTATGGGTGGGTAAGTGTGTGTAAGAGTGTGTTAGTGAGTGAATGTTTGTCCCAGTGGTACATGTGTGAGTAACTACATATGTGAAAGGCAGTATATATGTGTGTTGGAGTATATAAATAGCTATAAGCTTGAGTGTGTGATTGTGAGAGTGACTGTATGGATGAGTGTGTGCTTGTATCAGTGATTGTATAAGAGCGTAAGAATGTGCTAGTATTTGTATGAGTAAGTGAGCTGGTGTGTGTATAACTGTATAGGTGAGTAAATGGCAGTGTGTTTAATTATTTGCATGACTGACTAGGTGTGTGAGTACCTCTATGGATGAGTGGCGGTGTTTGAGTGTCTATATAGGAGTATGAGTGCATATGATAGTCCTGTACTAAGTGACCGTAATTATGAGTGACTGTATGGGTGAGTGAGTGGATCTGTGTGTAGACCTAAGAATCAGTGAGTGGGTATGTAGTTATTGGTGTTGGAGTGTCTATGGTTTTGCAAATGGCAGTCTGTAATTTAGAGTGGGTGTATCAAAGGTTATATTAGGGTGTGAGGAGGTGCATCAGATTATCACGTGGATGATGTCATCAGTGATGTCATCAGTGATGTCATTTGAGATGTCATCAGTGATGTCATCAGTGATGTCACTGACCATGTCATGAGTGATGTAATATGTGACGTCATCAGCAGTGCATTGTGGGGCGCGAGTTATAGTTAGCTGAACTAACTATAACGGGGGAATTTCCACGGGTTTTGTACGAGTGCAATGTCCAACTAACTATAACTTTCCCTAAAACCTATGGTTTTTTCAGTGAATTTCAAAAGTTTTTTAAATGCTAATTTCTAACTATAACGTGTCTGAAACCTATGGTTTTTTTAGTGAATTTCAAAGGTTTTTTAAATGCTAATTTCTAACTATAACTGTTCCTAAAACCTATGGTTTTTTCAGTGAATTTCAAAGGTTTTTTAAATGCTAATTCCTAACTATAACATGTCTGAAACCTATGGTTTTTTTCAGTGAATTTCAAAGGTTTTGTAAATGACAATTTTTAAATGTATTAATTGTTATATTTATTTTTTTGATACTGATTTACTACATTTTTTTAAACTATTCATTTTTAGATATTTTATTTTTTAAATTACATTGTAATTACATTATACATTACATTACAAAATATACTTTCTCAGAATGAATTACTTTAGTTTAAATACTTTGCAAATAGGCAATAGACTTTTAAGTACAGTAGTTACAGTTGTTGCAATGGGCAACACAATTTCAAACAATGCAAGATTGAGCTCAATGTGAATTTCTAGTTAAATGCAATTAGTTACTTTATGGATTACTTTACTAACCACAGGACTGGATCCTAGATTCAGTCCTGGGACATCTGCTGTAAACAGTTGAGTAAAAGCGTTTTGGTTACAGTAGTGATTTTTAAGGAATATTATTGTATTTTAAAAGTTGACACTTAGAAACTTTTTCACATAGAATCACCAATGTTATCCTATGGGAGGAAATTCACTTAGCAGGTAAGTAGTGTTATCGTTACTTTTTCTTACTCAGTGGTGGATCCTGGATCCAGCACTGGTGCATCTCCTGTAAACAGTTGAAAGAATGCGTTTAAGTCATACAGGCGATTTTTCAGGAATATTTGTAGTTTGTGAAAATCGACACTTTGAAACTTTTCTGCTGAAAACCAGACAATGGATTCCTATGGAAGGAAATACAAGTTACTGGTAAGTACGGTTAGAATTACTTTTTCAGGGTCAGTGCTGGGCTAAAAGATGCAGCACTGGGTTCTCTCCTGATAACAGGTGAGTAAATCGGAATTCGTAGTTCGGCTGATTTTAGAGGAATATTATAAAGTTCCAAAACTCCACACACAGAAGAATTTCCAAGTGAAACCAGTCAATGTTAGCCTATGGAAGGAAATTCAAGTTACTGGTAAGTACGGTTAAAATTACTTTTGAGGATCAGTACTGGGCTCAAAGATGCAGCACTGAGGTCTCTCCTGATAACAGGTGAGTAAATCGGAATTCGTAGTTCGGCTGATTTTAGAGGAATATTTGCACAATGGTGAAGGGAGGGGGCGGGGCCTGAGGTGACATGTCTGCAAACACGCCCTGTGGCGCGTTTTAAGTTGGAGAATTAATTCCTCCTCAATCCCGAGGGTCCCTAGGGGCCAACTAGCCCACCAGATACCTCCAGTATGCGCCAGAGAGCTGCGTTGCAGAGAGGTGTTCAGAGGCCATGCCCCTTTTGCACCTCTTTGCAACGCAGCTCTGTGGCGCTTTCTGGACGTACCTGGTGGGCTAGTTGGCCCCAGGGACCCTCAGGATTGAAGGGGATTTAATTCCCATCTTAAAACGCGCCACGGGGCCTGTTTGCACACATGTCACCTGTAGCCCCGCCCGCTCCCTTCACCACTGTGCAAACGCGCCCGTGGCGCGTTTTAAGTTGGGGGATTAAGTCCCCTTGAATCCTGAGGGTCCCTGGAGTCCAACTAGCCCACCATGTACCTCCAAAAAGCGCCACAGAGCTGCGTTGCAGAGAGTGTAAAAGGGGCGTGGCCTCTGTACACCTCTCTGCAACGCAGCCTCTGGCGCATACTGGAGGTTCCTGGTGGGCTAGTTGGCCCCCAGGGACCCCCAGTATTCAAGGGGAATTGTTCTCCTCTGCAAACGCGCCAGGGGCGCGTTTGCAGAGTGGTAAAGGAAGGGGCGGGGCCTCCGGCACGATGCCGGCCTTTGTCTTTTTTCTTTTTTTTTGTATGGGAGGGGGCTGCATGGCCCCCTTCCTCGGCCACTTTTGGCCCCGGGGACCCCATCCTCCGGGGCCTGAGGATTTTCTATTTTTTGTAATAAAAAAACGGGAAGGGGGCCGCGTGGCCCCCATTCCCTAGGCCTCTATTGGCCCCGGGGACCCCATCCCCCGGGGCATGCCCTCTTTTTTTTTTTAATTAAAATCTTTGGAGGGGTCTGCGTGGCCCCCCTCCTCAGGCCATTTAAGGCCCCGGGGACCCCATCCCCCGGGCCGACCTTGCCCTTTTTTTTGGGGGGGGGGGAAGGGGGGCTGCTTGGCCCCCCTCCCGGGCCACTAATGGCCCCGGGGACCCCATCCCCCGGGGCCTGGCCTCTGGTTGGGGACTGTGGGGGGGTCCCCAATCCCCCCACAGTCCCGCCGGCTCCCCGCGTCCTACGGGAGCCGGCATTGCTTTTCCATAAGGGGAGCTGCTGACATGCAGCTCCCCTTATGGAAAAGCAATTCTGCTTTGCTTCATTGAAGCGAGAGCAGGTTTCCTGCTCTCGCTTCAATGAGCAAAGCAGTTTGCAATGGCAGGACGGGAGCCGCGAGGCTCCCGTCCTGCCTTGCAAACCACAGCGTCCCAGGGGTAGGCACCCCGGGACACTGCAGGAGCCGGCCCTGGGGGTGGCGGTCCCCAGGGCCACCACAGGCTCCAGGAGGGGGCCGCGTGGCCTCCCTCCCTTCAATTGCACAGCCCCGGGAGGTGGTGGTCCCGGGGCTTCGGGGTTCGAAACGGACCCCCAAATTTCTTTTCTAAGTGCCCTGGGAGGTGGCGGTCCTCGGGCATGTGGGGGCTGGAGCCCCCACACAGGTTATTAAAATTTAAAAGAAGCCCCGGGGGTGGCGGTCCCGGGGCTGCGGGAGGGCGGAGAGCCCTCCTGCACCATTTTTCTTTAAAGCCCCGGGGGGTGGCGGTCCCTGGGGCTTGGGGGCCCTTAGAGGCCCCCCACATAAACTATAAACGCACCCCCGCATGCCCCCGGGACTTGGCCCACCCGGGGCAAAATAGCATCGAAGCGCGTTTTTTTTTTATCGGCGGGATCCGCGCACCCTAAGCGCATCCCGCCGATTTAAAAAAAAATGCTTTTTTCTGCCCAGGGGGTCCTTGTGGGACCCCCTGAGCAGACCTAGGGGGTCAGGGTGTTTCTACCCTGCCCCCTTGTTGCGCTTTGCGCACTTGTTTCTGTGTCTCTAATCACGGCGGGATCCGCGCATCCCGCCGATTTTTAAAAAAAAAAATGCTTTTTTTCTGCCCAGGGGCTCCTTGTGGGACCCCCTGAGCAGACCTAGGGGGTCAGGGTGTTTCTACCCTGCCCTCTTTTGCGCTTTGCGCACTTGTTTCTGTCCCTCGGTTCTACCGAGGGATGAAATGGCTGCCAACACTTCCTGATTTGGAGTGTTGACAGCCACTTGACAGCCAATTAGCATGCAGCTCGTGATCGGGACGGTGCGCGCAGGGTGCGCTCAGGATACGCGGACCCTTCTCGGCCATAGATATATATGTGACTTTACTTTTGATTTTCTCAGGAACTACTGAACGGATTTACACCATTTAAGCAAAAGGCACGACACTGAACCAAGGGATACCTCTTTGCCAAATTTGGTGTAATTCCGTTCAGCAGTTCGGGCTGTAGCTGCAATGAAAGAATCCTATGGAAAAATTAATGGGGAAAACGCGTTTTGGGACCCCCCTTTTTTCTCGGCCCCCGCTTGACGAATCAACCCGAGACTTTCAGGGTAGGAGCGGAGCGCCCCAACAAGTTGGAAGCTTTCGCGAAGATTCGTCAACCTGCGCAAGAGTTTTTTCAAATAGAATGTTGCGGATTTCCTATGGAAAATAGGTCCTAACTATAACTATCTACTGGCGACCGCCAGTAGATAATATATATATGTATATATGTGGGGGATAAATTATAGTCTAGATATGGGATTGCCCATAGTGAAACCAGCAGACCTAACTTCTATTTATTATATTTGTATTATGTTTTCAGGTACACAAAACAGAAAAGTAAATATTTTACTGAAGAACGATTAAAAAAAGTTCAATTTAAAACACATTACATCTTTAACCGCACCATACCACCTGAATATAAGTAATTCTTTACCTAACATAGAACCTAAAAACCAAAATTCCTAGTCCTTGTGATTCACAAGTCATCGGGCTTGCAACCACAAAATGGCTTTTTGATATGCATTAAACACATTTTGCACAGTAAAGCCTTTCAGACTACCCTTTCAGCAATAATTCCCTTACAGCCGCCTGACATTATCATCATCTAACCAAAAAAATCGTGTGCGTGGTCCCTTTCCATGCAGGTCCATAGTCAATGCTTTGGTATCAGGGACTCCCTTGTTATACATGAGAGAAGAATTTTAGTTTGCAATGCTGCTGAACATTCCTGTTATTCCAGTATGAAAACACAAACTTACTTTGCGAAAACAATGAAGGAAAATGCTTTCATGTTGTTATATGTGTACAAGAAATCATCCATTAGACCATACACAGTGACCTTGCATTTTTCCATTTCAGGTGTGAGTAGTTGATGCATTGCATTCTGGTACTTGTAGTCCTGTCTAGAATGGGAAAAGCAAAATAACAAGAACCAGGTTGCAAAAAAAGATACATCTGACAAGAGAGAGGTTGAGATAGCTCTGCTTTACAATACTGCAACTTAAAATGGTTATTTAAATATGGAATTCAATGAATCTTTTTATGTAACACAAAGGCAATCTGCTTTAGAGACTACTTTGGTTTAAAAAAAATACACAAAGCACTTGGAAATATTTAATAAAGCTAGTCACTTTTGTTTTTCAATGTTGTGCTTTTATTGATATATATTTGTCAATTATATTTAAACTATATGTATTGCATGTTGCTCTTAAGTTTTGCTTGACACCTTCTTCAAAGCATGCCTGAAGGACACAAGAACTCTGGGGTTCTAGCCAGATCCTTCAATTGAAGCATTGGGAAATCACTTGCAATGACTAGCATTTAATGTCCTTATGAAGACATACCTTTAACAGTTAATGTAAGAAGAAAATACTTTTAAATGTGTTTTCAGCTGCCGTAATGGCCCCTGACTGATAACTTAAGTAAACAAAGAAAGAAAGGCAATGTTAAAATGAATGCAGATTATTTCTATAAAGTTCTAGCTAAGAATCATGTGCAGGCCTTTGCATTTTTCTCTGGAAAAGGTGGCCACGCTACCTCTGCTCCAGTCATTTCTGTGCTGCCTCTTCCCTTCTAAGAAGAGCAGCACTCTGTCGAGGATGCTCTCCTTCATGGGGCCCAATAGCCCCTACCCACTCATGAAAGGTGCTTGGCCAGCTCGGACTGAAAAAAAACAAATGTTATTTTGTTTCTTTTCAGTCCCGGGTCTGCGCAGTGTCAGCTCAGAGTATACTGCAAACTGCAGCTGCTTTAGAGAGACACACTGCACAGACATGCTGAGGGGCGCCCCTTCACGTAGAGAAGGCAGGGGGCCCCCACTACACAGGGGCTGCGGCTGTGTCCGTTATGCCCCTGTGATTCCTGAACAGGTGTACCTGCTTGCAGAGTTTTCGAGCGAGGTAGAGGTGCCCCCACATGGTTCATCTTTCTGAGAAACAGTGTGCAAAACCTAGCAGTCTCCCAACAAGAGTGCTTGTGTACATTGCACAATAATGTGGGACAGGCAGACTGACTAAATTGATGCTTAAGGAAACTGATAAAAATCTCTAGCCAGTCCAGGGGCATGCTGTTAGAGGCCAGTTATCAGAGGAGGGGCAGAGTTTTCATGGTTAATGTAGGAGGGATCTTTTGAGGAAAATGGTGTATGCAACTTTTGCTGCTTTTTACTTGTTCTCTCCCACTTCAACTTTCCTACACTCCCATCTATCTCTAGTGGAATGGTTATGGTTGATAATTTAGATGCAGCATTACAAGATGTACATTTATCGATTAAAGGAAAGCATGATTTATTGTCCAACTTGGACGCTCTAAATTGGCAAATTGTTTAGTTTATAGAGAGGGCAACGACTATCACAAATGCATGTCTTGTATAATTATAGAATACAAAAGTGAGGAGTATCTGGTTTACCTATGGTAGCTTGCTGCAACCTTCCTAATAAAATTGCATCTGGTACATATACAGCAATACCAAAACACCCATGAAATAAAGAAGATAAAATCCTCAACCAGTTTAGTAATAAGAATAAAATGTAAAGAGTAAAGTGACATCTAGATGAAGAGCAGTTGTAGAGATGAGGAGTTATTAGAAAAAAATCTAAGAGCAAATAGGAACTCAAAATGGAGTGAAAGTCAATAGCATGCTGATGTTTCGGTTTTAAGTGTCAGGCTCAAGTTATCACTAACCTGTTCATCTGAATGTTGCTGCTGGAACAACATTGAACCCACCAGTCTCCTTCTCTATTAACATTGCTGAACACATCTAAGACTGTGCTCAATACTGAGGTGAAGAGCAGAGCCCAAGCAGAGGCTTCCTTGCATCAATTTACTATACTTACATGTTAAATTAAAGCAGTACAAACCAAACAGAATACTGTAATCCAGGCTTGCACCACTTCTCATCATAGAACCTTAGCATAAAGAAATCTGTAGGAGTCACTGCGTTCTCAGTACAAACCGCCAAGCTCTGGAACCAACTATCAGCCAACATTAGAAGCACCCAGGAGCACATACACTTCTGAAGACAGCAGAAAACATGGTTATTTCCTAGATAACTGCACCACCCACATTCCGGCAACAGAGGCCAAAAAATAGAGACACCCTCAAGTGCAATCCTCAGCTTACAACCCACGAATTGCAAACAACTCAATCAGCAAACTGCTTTCAATATGCAGGTAAACTAAGAAAGGCTGACCTATGATTCATCATGGCATTATATAGTTAAGTACCTGCATATATAACAGGTATGGCCCACAATAATACTAAAACTATAATATGCAGTGGTGAGCAGCAAATGATAATTGATACCTCTTAAATTCACAAAAGACATATCTACTATGAGGGTTGTCCATCACCAGCACTGTACAGCCCAAAAACTGACATCACCAAATGAAAGGCAAGAATAAATTAAGAGAACTGTCTCACATTGCTGGAGAATTCAGAGGACTTTAATACAGTACCCCACTGCACGTCCAAAATATCGATATAATCTAAGAGCTTCTTTGCATCTCACAAAGACACTTAAATATGGGAAGATAATATAAATACTCATCCTAACAGATCTCTCCACTTCTCTCTCCCTCCAGCCATGCCAGGTTAGGACCATACCTATACACAAAATCTCAGATTGGACAAACCAGTGCAGTAACCAGCTAAGTAGACTATATCATAAGAAATACGATAAAGAGACCTGCAGAGATATTCTAAGCTACCAGCATACTAAAAACCATAAAACTGTGCGTCTCTCTCCACACTTCATCATCTACCACACTGCTATGCATTGCTTGCCATAAAACGATAACCGCACCTTGGTGGTCATCACACACAACATGGAAATACTTCCCACATAGGATCAAGATAAAGTCAACGGGCCTGATTCACAGAACTAACTTACGTCAAAAACGTCAAGTTAGTACCTTTTGGTATTCACAGAATACACTTACTCATTTTGGTATTCACAGAATACACTACTCATTTTGGTATTCACAGAATACACTTACTCATACTAACTTTATGTCCGCACTCGGGCCGGAGATTCCGGCCCGGTGGTGGAGATTCCGGCCGCTTGTGGAGATTCCGGCCGGAGATTCCGGCCGCTTATGGAGATTCCGGCCATTTGTGGAGATTCCGGCGGTTGTGGAGATTCCGGCCGGTGGCGGAATCTCCACAAACGGCCGGAATCTCCACAAACGGCCGGAATCTCCACCTCCGGGCCGGAATCTCCACAAACGGCCGGAATCTCCGGCCCGAGTGCGGACATAAAGTTAGTATGAGTAAGTGTATTCTGTGAATACCAAAATGAGTAAGTGTATTCTGTGAATACCAAAATGAGTAAGTGTATTCTGTGAATACCAAAAGGTACTAACTTTACGTTTTTGACGTAAGTTAGTTCTGTGAATCGGGCCCTATATCTTTACAACCACACACCCTACACGGTATAGCTTGCTTCCCATGTAGGCAAGCACTTCAGTGCCCTACATAGGGGCATAAGCACTATATAAATGTTGAGATACAATACAATACATTTCTGATGTCCAAAATAAATTTAATTTTAAGTTTTGAAGCTGTAACTGGTCTGTGAGTCATCCTGATGATTACACCTGAAAGCACTATTGTATTATAATATATAAAAACATTTCAAAATATAATGCCAGGGATGGAAGTATACCTGGGATCAATCAGTCGTCAAAAGGCAGTCCTCTAGCCTACTTCACTTTTAGTTTATACAGTCATTATCAGACCTCTCATGGTTCTGAATGTTGTATCCAGCCTTTTTAGTACTGAGCACCTCCATGAGCCACGGAAGCAATATCTGTCCTTGTTGGTTAGTGCAGTGCTGTATCCCCAGTGCCTACTCATGCCCTCTTTCCTATCCTTATGCAGGCTTCAGTGAGTTTAGGAGGGTATAGTGACATGTATGGGAAGTCTAGATATTAGACCTGTCAGCCTTAGTGTGGTCTACCCCCAAACGTTTTGCCTTCCTCCTCCATTTTTTGCTGATTTCGTTTTGTCTGGCCTTCGGACTCTGTGCACTTTACCACTGCTAACCAGTGAATGTGCCCACTCCTTAAAAGATGGTAACATTGATTTATCCCCAATTGGCATATTTAATTTACTTGTAAGTCCCTACAAAAATGACACTACATGTACCCAGGGCTTGTAAATTAAATGCTACTAGTAGGCCTGCAGGACTGATTATGCCACCCACTTAAGTAGCCCTTTCAAAATTTCTCAGGCCTGCCATTGCATCCTGTGTGTACAGTTTAACTGCCATGTTGACCTGGCAAAATAAGCTTTTTGCCATGCCCTAACCTTCCCTTTTCATACATATAAGTCACCCCTAGGGTAGGTCCTTGACAGCTTAGAGGGCAGGGGGCAGTGTATTTAAAAGGTAGAATATGTACTTTTAAGTTTTACATGTTCTGGTACTGAAAACCCCTGAAATTTGTTTTTCACTGCTGCAAGGCCTACATCTCCCCTAGACTAACATCAGAGTTACCTTATTACATTCAATAACCTTTAATTTCTAAATGGGAACAGATGACCAGTTCATGTTTGGTGTCTTTGGAATTGTAATGAAAAATCCTAACTCATGGTAAAGTCGGATTTTAAATTGCTTTTTTGAAAATGCCACTTTCAGAAAGTTGCCGTTTTCCTGCCTTAGCCATTAAGTGCCTGCAGTCTGTATCTGGGTCACATGACTGGGAGTAGCTGACAGTTGAGCTTCGTATATTCCTCCTAGACAGCCACACACAATAGGGAGCTTAGGTGTGACTGGATGGACCCTCACTGGCAGGATGGGGGGAGCAGCAGGGTACAGCTCCACTTCCACTTGAATAGGCTGCGCCCTGCCTCCACAAGGGCTGCACACCCACTGTTGTTAGTCTGGAGCCTGGAGAGGAAAGGCAGGATGCCTGGGGACTTCAAAGGGAAACCTCTAGAAGCTTCTCCCGCACTTCAAAGGCAAAACTGGGTGTAAATACTGGATCTCAGACACCACCTCTTCAGTGCACTTCTGGACCTGTGGATACTCTGACAGGAAGAAGGACTGGTATGCCGCTGAAGGACTGTCACTCTACTGGACTGCTGCTCTGTTGGACTACTGCCTTGCTGTGCTGCTGACTTGCTGTGCTGACCTGCTGCTTGCTGCTTGCTGCCTTTTGCCTGGGTAAGAAGAACTGGAACTGGACTTTTTAAACCTAGGACACCCACAGTGACTCCAAGGGCTAGTCTGCTGGCCTCCTGTTCAGAGCCACAGGGACATAACAGGCTCACAACCACCTGCACCAGCATCCAGATCCAGCTGGAGACAGTCCCTGACCCCCCAAGTAGTGCCTCTCAGGCCCTGGACCCTTGGTGTAGCCTCAGAGAGGCTAGATTTAAGTTTTTGGATTCTTTGCGAACAGGCCTGGTTGTGCCAGATCCTTGTCACTTGCACCACCCAGCAACGCAAAGTTACACCAGCCCGACCCTTTGCACTACAGCCTCGACCGCTTGCATGGATCAACACCGCTAAAGACCGACTGCCCACGATTGTAGGAAAGTAGGATCTGCTTCTTATGGTTACCCCCACTTTTTGCTTGATGTTACACTGTTTTGACTAGTCTGACTGGGATCCTGCTAATCAGGACCCCAGTCTATCTGCTTTCTCCTTAAAATATTATGCCATGTACTTTGGTACACTCCAGATTGGATACTGGGGTACCATTACAAATTCCTAGTATATGGTACCCATGTACCCAGGGCATAGGTACCCCAGAGGCCTCCCATGGGCTGAAGCATGTATTATGCCACCCATGAGAGGCCATGCAAAATGGAACTACAGGTCTGCCATTGCAGCCTGTGTAAGCTGGTGCTTGCACCACTTACTTTAGATATAGGTTCACTATATCTGTAGGTCACTACACTTAAAACGTAAAGTCACCCCTATAGCCGCCAAACATGATAATCTATTGAACTTACTGGAACAAAGGATGGGACTATCAGGGGTCGTACTTCAATGGTTCGCTTCCTTCCTTCAAAACAGATCCCTAAGAGTCAAAATGAATCAATCGCTGTCTAAGTACCATGCGATCACGCTTGGCGTTCCTTAAGGCTCTGCTCTTTCTCCCATTCTATTTAACCTATTCCTTGAACCACTGGCTTACCTCCTAAAATCTTCCAGTATCCAATACCACATGTACGCTGATGACACTCAGCTGTATCTCAAAATCGCCTCCCCAGAGGACATCATATCCCTCAACTCCATCTTACAAAACACACACCTGTGGCTCACGGTTAACCATCTCAAACTCAACGCTGCCAAAACCGAATTTCTTCTCATCTCCCCATTGAAACACAGCCCAAACATTGATCTTTGGCTGAAACATCTTACAGCCCTCAAATGCTCGCCCCACATCATAGACTCTGCTAGATCACTAGGTATCACATTAGACAAACACCTAAATATGCAGAATCACATCAACGCAGTCACTAAAGGAGCGAATCATCAACTAAGCATTCTGCGGAAACTCAAACCCTATCTACCACAAGAAGACCTCAAACAAATGGTTCAAGCCCTTGTATTACCCAGACTGGATTATGGTAGTGCCACACTATGTGGCCTACCTCGATACAAACTGGCCCCTCTAAGAGCATCCCTCAACGCGGCAGCCAGACTTGTCCTTGGAACAAAAAGAAACACACACATCTCACCGGATCTAAAATCATTAAACTGGCTACCGTATGAGGCAAGGATCCAGCTGAAAATTGCCTGCATGACGCATAAGGCATTACACTTCAATACCCCCAGCTACCTGGCTCAAAAGTTAGAAAAATCAGGGGCAACAGAAACTCACGAAGCGCGCTCACCTTGCTTCTGAAACCCCAACGTACCCACAAAAAGAAAACGGGTGCCAGAGCATTCTCGGCTATTGCACCCAAGATATGGAACTCTATACCACCGGATGTTCGCCTAATTTCCGCTACCTCCTCCTTCAAAAAAGAGGCCAAATCTTTTCTACTGAAGAAGTTTCTTACCTTAAGACAATATACCGGTCTCACTGATAATGTATAGTCAGCAAACTCCCAAGGAAACTATCCCCTCCTATTACTGTCTTTATTCTAGACGAATCTGTTATACTATTATACTTTATGATTTGTTTGATTCTTCACGCATGTATTTCCTGGTTTTTGTGTTTTTGTCAGACAAAATGTTACACTAGTCCCTGTCATGTAAAGCGCTCTAATACCCACTAGGGTCACGTTCGCGCTATACAAAACTTTATAAATAAATAGCAGGCTTTAACAATCCTGAAGGCAGGGTGCTGGGTTTTACGTGAGAGGGTGCCCCTGCATGAGCAGAGCCCCTCTCCAGCCTTGGGAGACCATTCTCCCGGGTTGTCTGTGACTCAGCAAGGCATATAGGTAGAGGTGCATTATAACCTCGCGGTAAATGCTATCTCGAAAACGGCTGAAACAAAACATGTCGTGTTTGGTATCAAACACCTTGGAATCATACCTCCACACCGGTAACTGGTGTGGGAGGTATGATTCCACCCTTCTGAAGCGAGCTTCGTGGGGTCACTGGTCTTTCAGGTGCCAGCCTTCTCAACCCGGACAGCACAAAATGGATGCTGCCGACCAGAGGCACATTTCTGCCCTCCTGCTGCTGAGCCAAGCTTGAGCAGAGGAAGGCAGCACAATAGGCATCCTGTCACAGGGAGGTGTGACCACCTCCCAGACAGGATTTAGTGTATTGGGGCTGGGTGGGTGCACTTCCAAAGTGCCTAAAAGTCTGCATCTGGGGCACACTTGGTGTCCCTGTGCATAGCCCAGCTCAAACCAGTTCTGGGAGCCGTTGGCTCCTGCTCTGGTGCGAAACTGGACAAAGGACATAGGAGTAACCTCCCCTCTGTCCTGACCCTCCCCTAGGAGGGTCCCCTGAATCTGTCCAACCCTCTCCCGTGGGTACATAAGGGCTTACCTGGCTGTAAGACTCTAGATTTGACTTGGACAAGATTCTGAACAAGAAACCACTGACCTTCGACCGTCTGGACACTCTGGACTTCGCTGGACTTCGACTGGGCCCGACTTCGTCTCCCTCTCCGTCCAAAGAATCGTCTGTGCCCTTGCACCATACAGGCTCTGTGCAGGACCTGTGGAGCATTAAGGACAACTGAAGAATCTCCCTTGGGGTGAAGGAGTCACTCCCCTGCATTCGCAGGCACCGTAATGCAACTGACAGGTCTGCTGATCCTGAGCTCCTGTATGCCCCGAAGGCTCCAGCAACACAGGAGGTGGGTTCCAAAGTTCTTTGAGGTTGAGCTGCCCTCTTACCAAATTTGAGGCCAGTATCCCTTGTGGGGACCGCATAACTTGAACCCCTGCGCATCGCATACTTTTGCAAGTGCATATGCTTGTTGGCAATTCCCAAGCTTGTGCATTGGACTTTGTGTGGTCCTGATCCTGAGCAGTATTTCTACTAAAGAACTCCAGCCTCCTCACAACGAGTGCTCCGTGGGCTGGTACTTTGTGATCTTGCTTGAGGTCCCCTCGCGACTCCTGGTCATTCGGCTTGTGGGTCCTCTTGAGGGTCATCTTGAATTCTGTTGGGCTTCCCTGGTTTCTCCAGATGTGCCCTGGCTCTCCATTGCTTGGTGAGTTCCCTGGACCTTGCTGGTCCACACCGTAACCTGCTTGACCTTCCTGCGTGGGTTGCTGTTGCCAAGGCTTGTTGGTGTTCCAGCCAGACACTGACCCCTCAGCACTCGACATCCTTCGTGGGACAGCTCGCATCTGGCTCCTGGTCATCCTCGACATTTCCTGGACCTCGTGGCTGCAGAGTCAAGCATCCCTTCGCATCTGAAGTACCCGACATCGGTGGGCATTCGTCTACCGAGCCCCTGGTCACCCTGAAGTGACCCAGACTCTGTCCCCTCTGCTTTCAGGTTCCTTCCATCACGAACCCACCTTTGGATTCCTACGGACACTTTCTTCCTTCCCGGCAGCAGCTCTTCTTTGAAGCCCTTCATTGAAAACGACGGCGGTTTCCGACACCACTCCAGACCTATGCACCCGGCTTCTCTGGGTTAGGTAACGCGGGTACTCCGGTCTCCACGGGTGGGGTGGCTCTCCAACCTCCTAAGTTCTAAAGGGTTTCCTCGAAGTTCACCGAGAAGGGTCCTTAAACTTTAAAATTGTAACCGCGACTTCCCCATAGAATTGTACGGAGCCCGCGGTCGTGTTAGCACACTGCACCCGTCCTCCGTGGGGTCCCTTTCTACTCACCTTAAGTGGTTTCTTGGGGTCCCAGCGATTCTACGTGTTCTAGACACTGTCTCGACTCCAGTCGTGGTTCTCATACCACTATTTTAGTATATGGTTTGGTCTCCCCCTGGACCCCACTGTGTATTGTGCTACTTACAACTGCTTCTTTGCTAAAGTATTTTGTGCTTTGTGTTGCATCCTCGTGTAGAGGATACTAGAGAGTGTTATATAAATAAATACATATTTTTATAACTACTGTGTGGTTCTCCTTTCATTTAGTTAATACTAAAGGTGATATTCTGGTAAAACAAGCTGCTTTATATTCCTTCAAGATTAAGCCTGAAGGCTGCTCTCCACAGCTACCACTAGGATAGCTTTCTAAAGGTTATCTTTGACCTCATACATCATAAGGGTCGTTTGGACTGGTGCAAGGTGCCCACTTTAATTAGTGGACAGCATATACCAGGCCAACTTCTCACAACGATAACATCAGGATCTTTGCGTTACAGCAACGACCGCCCACGATGCCCGGACTGCTCTTCACACTACATTGACGCCTATCTGCAACACTTCCCTTGCTCCTTATGGCCCCCTCAACCGTTAATGAAACTCTTGGCGTTGGACTGAGAAGGTAACTTTTCAGCGGGACTAACCTGGTCCCTGTATCCAACCCATTCTCCATTGCAGTCGGCCTGTACTTGTGACTTTCTCCTGGTCTCACATGACCAGATAGCTGTGGTAGGCGCTTTATGCTTTTTGGCACTATTGTACCCTAAAATCTTTAAAAATTAATAACTCTGGTTATACGGATTGGATTTCTGTCATTTTGGTCGTGTTTAATTTATTACATTTTGCTCTATTTTTCTAAACTGATGTGGGAACTTTTTTATGGTGTGTTTTCACTGTGTTACTGTTTGACGTTTTGCACAAATACTTTACACATTGCCTCTGAGTTAAGTCTGACTGCGCTGTGCCAAGCTACCCGAGGGTTAAGCACAGGTTGATTTAGGGTTTGCTTGTAACTTCACCTTGTGAAGAGTTGTGGTTGCTGCTTAAGAAGGGTTCACCCCCCTCAACCAATAACCCAATTTCTTACACTAGCGTAAGGGAGTGAAAGCGTAGACATGGTAGTAGCCTGAAGTCTCAACGAGCTTAGGAACAATTCCTGTGGTTTTATAAAATATCCTTGTACACCAATGTGGCAGCAGGAGCCTTAGTGACCATGCCAGAGTAATTGTGGAATTTTCCATGGCAGGGGTTGTCTGTTGTCATCCAAGATTGGTAGTCATCTGTGGACTGCTGTGTTCTAGAGCTTGCGTCAGATCCATACTTGCCAGCCCTACCAATTTATGCAGTATATCACTGCTTTTGGAGTGGCTCAACCTCCTACAGATTTATATCTGGCATCCTAGAAACTTTTTCTCAAACATCTGTTTATTATGTTTTATCCAACTTACAGTACATAGCCACAGGAATTGTCACCGCTCGCAGGGGGTGGCGCGAAATTTACCAAATCTAGGTAAGATGCTAACGATATATCGCGGTCAATGATAGCCTGGTCTCGTTCCTAACAGGTTATATAAAGGAAGGATACAGTGTGCTTATTCTCAGAGACCAGGACAAAGCATAAAACTCTAGACTCATTTTGATATAAAGCCGGCATGCCTCCCATCTTTCTTTTGTGACGGTTAGCATCCCCTCACCCCCTGGCAAAAAGGTCTGTGCTTAACTAGGAAACAGTGCATAGAAGCAACCTCCAACCGGGGGTCACAAACCGAAAAATAAAAAGCAATTCCCTCCCCCCTCCCCCTCCCCTACCATGGTGGCGGCATTAGCTGTACCTTGTACAATACTGGCAGCAGTGACAGCAGCTCAAAATTGAAAGAGATGCAAAGCTCTGTTGGACGAGGGGCAAACCGCGGAAGGTAAACCTCTGGAGAGGAAGGAAACCAACGGGCCCCACTGGAATTCAAAATTCTTAAAATCCTCCTTAAAGATCTCCGACATTCGCTCTAAACTTAAAAGACGCCAAAGCCTAGAGTGCCAGAGTGAGATTGCCGGAGCCGCCTTACGCTTCCAGGCAGCCGCTAGAGTGATCTTCGCTGCTCCTATGCAGAGCCACATGATTTTCTTGTCAGCTCGTGTTTGGTGCTCTAGGGAGGGATCGCGCAGCCCCAGAAGGACTTCCGCCATGGTAGTCGGGACAGGGTACCCAAGTATGTCCTTTATATGCGCTAGGATCTCTTCCCAGTAGGGGCGAATAGTCGGGCAGTCCCACCAGATATGCTGGAAATCCCCCAGTAACCCACATCCCCTCCAGCATCTGTCAGAAGTCTTCGGGAAAATTTGTTTAAGCCGGGAGGGGTGGAGGTACCAGTCCATCATTGTTTTAAGATGGGCTTCCCTAAGTGCAGAGGAATGATTGAATCTGGCTGTATCGGTCCATAGGTGGCCCCACTCCTCTTCAGTGATATCACGTTGTATCATACCCTCCCACATAGACATGTAGCGCGGACGCGGAGAGATGGTGGTGGTGAGAAGTAATTTATATAAAAGGAGATCGTCCCCCTCATGACTGGTGCTTTAGTGAGAAAGGACTCAAACTTCGTAAGGGGCGGGTGGCAGCGTCGCGCACCTGCGGTGACAAGGCCCAATGCATTAACTGAGTATAATGATACCGCTCTAAGGTCCCTACGCCATAGTCGCGCTGGCAGTTGTCGAAGGAGAGGGGATCGAAGTTGTGAAAAAGATGGGTCAGTGCAAGGCAACCACCCTCCCGCCAAGCATCAAAGGGACCCTCCTGCAGTCCCGGCGGGAACGCTGGATTAAAATGGAGTGGTGTAAAGGGAGAGGGAAAGGAGGTCCATCGCTCATCCCCCGACACTGTATCCCAGACTCTAAGGGTGGAGCGGGTGGGAGTGGCAAGATAAGCATTCCTAGGTCTGTCTTGTTTGGGGCGCCATATCAGGTCCCAAATAGTCCTCCCCGTTACACTACGATCCATGTGGAGCCAGTGTTTGTCGGATTCCCTTTAGACCATTCAACCAGGACTCTTAGTTGTGCGGCTTTGTAGTACAATTGAACGTCTGGGAGTCCCACTCTCCCTCGCCCTGGGACGGCGAAGAATAGAAAAGAGAAGCGCGCACGACCACCTTGCCAAATAAAGTGCAGAATCATTGTTTTAATGCGGCGGAAGAAGTCTCCAGGCATCTCAATTGGTAAGGCTTGAAACAGGTAGAGGAGCTTCGGGAGCAGGGTCATTTTCACCGCGTGAATACGACCGAGCCAGGACAAGAAGAGAGGCTTCCACTTGGTTAAGTCGGATTGGATACGTGTGAGAGCAGGCGGGAAGTTGGCTGCGTATAAACCGGCGATTGAGGGGTGAGGTGCACACCCAAGTATTGTATAGAGGTGTGAGACCACGAAAGTGAGGTAACGGATTGGAGTCTACTGACCTCCGTTGGTGGTAAAGTAAGGTTGAGAATGTATGATTTATTGTAGTTGATTTTAAAACCGGCCACCCTCTCAAATCGTTCGAGTTCCGCTTGTAAAGGCGGAAGAGATGCTGACGGGTCGGAGAGGGACAGGAGAACATCGTCTGCGAAAAGGGAAATTTTGTGATTTTCGCCTGTAAAAGGAATCCCTGAATCGCGGGATTATTTCTAATTGCCATTGCCAATGGTTCAATGCTGAGGGCAAAGAGGAGAGGAGACAGCGGGCAGCCCTGTCTAGTTCCTCGAGAGTGGATAAAGGAGGAGGATTGTAGCCCGTTGACCATTACCTTAGAACGGGGTTGCTGGTAGTTGGCTTGTATCATGGTTAAAAACTTGGAAGAAAAGCCAAATGCCGTGAGGGTCTGGAAAAGGAATGCCCAATCCACCCTATCGAACGCTTTCTCAGCGTCGAGACCCACCAGAACGGCAGGGAGTTGTCGCCTTTCGGCCTTTTCGATAAGGTGGATAATCCTCCGGGTATTATCGTGGGTCTGCCGACCCTTAATAAACCCCGATTGGTCAGGGTGTATGAGATCAGGAAGTAAGTCGTTCATTCTCTTGGCGATGATAGAAGAGTAGAGTTTAGCGTCTAAGTTTAAGAGCGCGATGGGTCGGTATGAGGCACAATGGTGGGGGTCCTTCCCAGGCTTAGGTATCACAGAAATCGTAGCTTCTGTCATAGAGACAGCAGGCTCCCCTCTGTCGCCATCTTATTAAACAGAAGCGTAAGGTAAGGGCTGATATCGGGAGCAAAAGTTTTGTAAAAGAGGGCAGTGTATCCATCGGGGCCCGGGGCTTTATGGGGTTTGAGGGCGTTGATGGCTAGGGTGACTTCCTCGTGGGTGATCGGAGCGGTGAGTGTTGCATTCCACTCGTCAGACACCTGGGGGAAAGTCAGAGTCCGAAGGAAGTCCTGCTGGGCTTCCGTATCTAACATTTCCTCGAGTATAGATTCCTGTAAAAATCACCGAATATTCCAGCTTTATCCGCATCGTTGTGCGTGGCCTCGCCCATGGGTCCCCGAATTCCTCCGATGTATTCCCTCTCTCTTTATCGCGTAGCTGTCTCGCGAGATGTTTCCCAATCTTGTTTCCCTGAGAGTAGGAAAGCTGACGCAATTTAAGGAGTGTATACTCCGCTCTATTGTCATAGATGGCTCGCAGCTTACCGCGGAGGGCTGTAAGGTTACGGAGAGTTTGACGAGAGGGATTAAGTTTGTGATCGCGTTCGACAACTGCCAGTTCTTGCTCTAAGCGCTCCCTATCCCTAGCGCGCTGGACATTAAGTGCCGAGTTAAGGGCGATGCATTGCCCCGAAAGACCGCTTTAAATGCATCCCAAGTGTTAAGTTCAGACGTGTCCCCAGGAAGATTAATGTCAAAAACTCCGCAATGCCCCTTCTAAGCTGAGTGCAGGATTCCTTATCACGGGTCAGCGCCGCAGGGAAGTACCATCTATAGGTCGCCGGAACATTGGCCTCCCAGGAAAGGTTAATGGCGAGGAGGCTATGATCTGAAACTGAGAGCGGAAAGATTTTGGACTCCCGGAGGGAGCCCAACAACGACTGGCTAATAAAGACATAGTCTAACCGGGAATATGAATGATGGACGTGGGAGTAAAAAGTGTAATCCCGGGTATGTGGATAGAGGGTACGCCAAGCATCCAGGAGGCCCATATCGGAAATGCGCTGCTGGGTATCAGAGGAAAACGAGCCTGTAGCTGAGCGGGATGGGTGTGAGCTGTCAAGGTCCCCTTGCCACGTCAGGTTAAAATCTCCCATAAGGAGCAATGCCCCTCTACAAAATCTAGTATCCTACCTAGAAGAGTGTGTATAAAGGAAGTCTGACCAGAATTAGGGGCGTATACCACTACGAAGGTGCAAGTTTTCCTCGCAGGCGACCCTTAACCATTAACCACCTGCCATCCTTATCTCCAAGGACCTCTATGGGCTGGAATTGGAGTGCTGCTCGGAACATCAACGCCACCCTCTATGCTTCGTGAGTGCTGAAGACCTATAAATTAAGGGGTACTGCTTATGTTTAAGGCGAGTGTCCTCAGCCCTAGTTAGATGAGTCTCCTGCAAGGCTATAACATCCAAATGGTGGTCAATTACATATTTCCACACCTTTTGGCGCTTTTGAGGGGAATTAAGGCCTTTGACGTTCCAGGTCGCTATAGTGATCGTCATGGCAATAGGAGTAGGAACCTCATCCCTCCGGTAGTGTCTCCTCGTCTCCCCGTACCTCCCGTTTCATCCCACGTGTTACATTTCAAATGCCGCTGCCTCGCAAGACTAGTACAAGTCGAGTTGGTCATATTGCCGTCAGGGCTATATAATAGAAAGCCGCCACCATGTCCCACCCATCTCCCCCAATACCCACAACAAAAAAAGAACACCCAAACATAAAAAAACATAGTCAAAAACCATTACGTAGGTCCCCGCAGGAGGGGTTAGTGCCCCTCCGGGGCTAGGGGACTACGGGTCCGAGGACCCCGTCCACGCCCGTCCGGCAACATGCACCAAAGGGAATATCAAATAGGCTATCACCAGAATGTGACTGAAGGTTATCAAGCGGTACAGTCCCGCAGCCAGCATGTGGATAGTTCATGGGACTCTAGCTGTAGATGTAAGCCCTCAAAGTGTCGAGCACTCATCTTGAAGAACCCCTTGTAATACTTCGTGTATCAGCCAAGTCCAGTAAGCAACAAAAAGGTCAAAGGGAATGCTGCTCGTACATTTGGGAAGGGGAGAGTGCATATCTCCGCCGCGTAGCAACCGGAAATCCAAAGTACCAGTGTCAATGTGTCCCCAGGGCTAGAGACGAGGTGAAGGATCGGGGCTCCCCTCTGTCGTATGCGTGCTCCCCAGGCTCCGTCGCCAGGAGAGGGTGATTCGTGGTCCCCCTCCCTCTCCGCTGCAACAGGGAGCAACACCGTCAGGGCGTCTCTGGAGAATTTCTCAAGAGCTCATCCGCATTTCATCGACGGCCCCCTCGGGAGACCACTGCCCACGCCGAAGGCTTCAAAGATCCGCGGGGATCCCCGGTCGCAACCCGTGAAGGCCCGGGCTCTCGACCGGTAGGCCCAGCAGATCCAGACCCTCCCTTAGGTCTGTGATGAGGCGACGTTTGTTTTTGTACTCGAAGCTAAGACCGAAGGGGTAGGTCCACCTGTATCTTATGTGTTCGTCTTGGAGCTTGGTTGTGAGGGGCCGAAACGTTTGTCGTCGCATCAGAGTGGAGGGCGCCAGATCCTGGTACACATCGCATGAGAAGCCCTGGAAAGAGATGGCTCCTTTTGTTCTGGCCGCTTTAAGGACTGCCTCCTTGACCGTGAAGGAGTGAAACTTCACCAGGACGCCTCGTGGTCTCCTCCTCTCGCCCGCCTGCAAGACCCCCACCCGGTGGACCCTGTCCAATTTGATTTTGGGGGTCTGGGGAGCTAGGATCTCCGCAAACAGTCCTTCCATAAAAGCCACCAGGTCCGGGCCCTCCGCATTCTCCTCAAGATTCCGACTCGAATGTTCTCCCTCCGGGTTCTGTTTTCAAGATCCTCTGTCTTGAGCTGCGCCTGGTGTAGTTGGTCCCGCAGAGATTGCACATCCCCTCTCACCTCAGCAGAGCGCTGTTCTTGCTCTTGGTGTTGCGTCTCTAAGTCCAAGACTCTGGTACCGATCGAGTCCATGTCTTGCTGGAGAGAGGTTAGGCGCCTGCTAAATCTGACCGCAGTTGGTCGATAGATAATTGGATGTCTTGTCCCAGTTCTTTGCGCAGTTCCGCCTTTGAAATCCTGCAGCAAGGTAAGTAGGTCTGACTTCGTTAGGGCCATGGCTGTGACTGCTGTATCGCTTTTCTGCGCCGGGGCTTTGTCAGAGGGCGCAAAAGTCTGGGACTGTACTCGACGGTCTACTCGGCACCTTCTTTGGCGGCATAGAGAGCCCCCCAGCACGAACCCGGGGACCCAGGTGGTTTGGCAAGGCCGGGTAAAGATCGTGCTTAGCAGGCCCGGGAATGACAGAATGGCCGAGGGCCGGCAGAGACCACAGCCGATTCAGCGGAGGCAGGGGATGGCCGGGCACCCAACAGTCTCAGTGATGGCAAGGGGTGGCCCGGGCTAGGTATGGGCTTCCTCTGTTTACGGTGCCGGCTTCATCACGTGGGACCACGGCCACCCGAGGTTAGTAGGTTGTGGTAGGTGGGGGTCGGACCCAGTGTACAGTCCAGGGCTGGCGTCGGCACGAGGTTGGAGGCGGCGGGCGGTCTGCAGGCTGTATCTGAAGGTCAACGCCGGCGGGTGGTGTATCCCATGGCCGGGTGCCGTCCGGGATCCACTGATCAACACAGGGCAAACAGGGTCCCCTGTCTATGGAGGCAGTGCGCGCCTCAGAGGCTGGATGGCGGTAGAGTCAGGGATCCTCCAGCAGCACACCCCTCTCTCGCAACCGGTAGCTGCCAATCTTCAATAACCCCCTCCCGTAGATGCAGGCCTACCTCGGCCGCCCCGTCAGGGTCAGGCGGGCGCAAAGGAGTCCGCTGCAGTGAGCCTCGCCCGCAGCACCGGCAGTGGTAGGGGCCTCTTCAGTGGCGGCCACAGGGCCCAGACGTCAGCAGGGAGCAGTATCCCCCAGCCGCCCACGCGGGAGCAAAGGCGTTCTTCTACGCCATTGCAGGGTCAGGCAAACATCGTAGGTTCCTCTTCGCGGGGCCCTGCTCCGCGCGGCGCCGCTGGGGGAGCTGGATCGCGCTAACGTAGGCTGCCCGACCATCCGCCGCAGCTCCTCGCCCGTACCTCTACTGCTGTGGGCCCGGTCCAGTCACCACCTCCGGGAAAGCTCCGTCCGCCATCTTGTGGAGCCCAGCAATACCTCGCGGCACCCGCAAGTCTCCGTCAATTCCGCGGCCCCAGGAGGGATCAGGGCTGCTCCGCCGACTCCACCGGCTCTCCGCTGCAGGTGAGGGTCATCCAGACCGGCACAAGAGTCCTCCAGTTGCTAGGTGCAGGGCCAGAGCAGAGCGCGGACCGGGAGCCGAGACGGTCTACGTCCGGTCGGCCATCTTGCCCGGCCACGCCCCCCCGCATCCTAGAAACTTTTAACGCCTAAGCAGGCATGGCATTTCCTTTTCAACCTAGGTAAACAGAGGCAGGGCGGACTGGTCATAGCGGGCACCGGGCATTTTCCCAGTGGGCCGGAAGGGTAAGGGCTGTTTTTTGTTTCTGGGGGCCGGTTTTGCAGCAGTGCTGGCTGCAATATTGGGCCCCTGTAACCAAAGCAGCAGCAATGCTTCTCACTAGCACACCCCCCACTCCCCTACCCCTGCCTGGGGCCGGTCCAACTGAATTGCCAGGGCTGGTTTGTGTTCCCAGTCCGGCCCTGAACAGAGGCTGTCTAAGACTGACAACACTGAGCAGCCCTAACGCCTATCAGATACCTCATCAGAGGAAAGCCATTCCTTGCGAGAAATGCGCATGCGCGGGTGCACGCTAATGAAGAGGAGGAGGGCAGCCCGGGGACGCCGCAGTACAGAGGTAAGTGGTTTTAAATTTATTTTTAATTAATGTTGAATTACTTTTAATGGGGGGGTGGAGGCGGGGGCTGGCCAACTCCGCTCCGCTGCAGAGCGTGCGGAGATTTGCCTTTTACGCATTCTCCGCGGAACGCGGAGTAGGCAAATCTCCACACACTCCGCGGGCGGAACGGAGGTCTCCGCCCGGGGTTACTTAAATTATACACATACTTGGTTATACTAGTACTTGCTTAGTGATTCCTTGAGGTATGGGCTACCTGCTACCAGATCTTATCCAAAGAACAATGCTAACCACATGGCCTGTCATCACCCCAGAAGAAACCACTACCACCATGAAGTCCATCCACTCAGGGGCCGCATCAGATCCCTACCCAGTCTGGTTTCAGACCCAACCACAGCATGCAAACGGTCCTCATTAATGGCCCGAATGGCATTTGCCTGACTCTGGACGGAGGAGATACAGCAGCCCTCTTCACCCATGACCTCCCTGAAGCTTTGACATGGTCTCCTACCTCATCATCATACATCGCCTACACGATATTGGAATCCACAGACACACATTCCGATGGATCTGCTCCTTCCAGACTGGAAGGATCCAGCCAACCAGCCTGGCACCGTAAACAGTGGACCTCATCTGTGGAGTTCTGCAATGATTCTCCCTAAGCCCCTCCCTCTTCAATGCATACATGATCCCTCTAGCCAACATCATTCACTATCATGACATCAACGTCCTCTCATATGCCAACAACATGCAACTCATTCTCTCCCACACGGACAAGACGCCAAGTACCTGGATCAAGTTTAATGACTGCATGACTGAAATCTCCCACAGAATGAAGACCAACTATCTGAAGCTGAACACCGAAAAGACTGAAATTGTGATGTTTGGGAAGAGCACTTTACCATGGGGCTCTACCTGGTGGCTACCCATTCTAAGAACCTCATGATCATCATCAACTGCAAACTCGACATGACCACCCAAGTCAATGATATCATCGCCTCATGCTTCCATACCCTGAAGATGCTGAGGAAGATTTTCAAATGGCTCCCAATCAGCACCCGGAAAACCATCACGCATGCCTTCATCACAAGCAAGCTGGACTACAGGAACAACCTCTATGCCTGGATCAACAAAAACTCACCAAAAGTCTGCAGACCATTTTGAACTTGACGGCCAGAATCAGTCTCAACCTCCCACGCAGCACACACATCACACACATCACACCACACCTGAAGAAGCTCCACTAGTTCCCCATATTCAAACAAGCATGTTTCAGACTCTTCACCCGCACTTTCAAGGCACTACATAACACTGTCCTAGCATACCTCAGCAATCGTATCTGCTTTCACAAACCTTGCTGACACCTCTGCCCGTCCAGACTCCCACTTGAGCCCAAACGACGAATAAGGAAAACCAGATCCAGCAGCCAAGCCTTCTCCTACATTGCACCTAAAATGTGGAATGACTTGCAGTTACACATAACAACCTTCTCATTTTTCGCATTCCACAAGAAGCTGAAGACCTGTCTTCAAGTAGTCCCACTAGGCCCTAAGATTAGCTAGACTCAAACGTCCTCATCATCAATATACTCTCCTGTGTGATGGTGCGCTTTACAAATCTGAATGCCATTAACATTACATAACATGACATGACATAACATAACATAAAATAAAGCTTTTAGTTTTTAAGAAGGGTTTTGGGTACTTGCTTAGCAAGTGGATGACTTAACAGAGCTCGTGCTTACTAGCCTCACTGTGTGGGACTGGTTCAATGAGGTAGCACAATGACCTGTGTTGGGGATATGAATGAGAAATGATGACCACGAGTGCCTTCAGTTAAGTTTGTACAAGCTTCTTCATCCAGATGCTGGTTCTGTTGGGAGTGAGTGTTCCTGCCCTTGAGGATCATAAAGTGAGTGAATACCTTGTTTCATTGTTTTCTCCTCTCCAAAATAGATTTGTCATTCACAAGAGCGGAGCCCAACTTGGGTAATGTGGGATTGCGTTAGTCACCACTCAGCTAATATACAATTGACTTGTGGTCAGATACGGAGTCTGCCAGTACTCGCTGATAAACAAATGTTACACATGTTGATTTGTTTGAATGATTTGAATTACTTTGGTTAGCATCTGCGTAAACCTCTCCACTCCTTCATTGGACTGTGGTAATCGGGGTGTTATATTGCAATGTTTACAATGCAGAGACGTCAGATACTGCTTGAAAAGGCCTGCTTTTAGTCTTAGGTTCCTGCAGGAGCCCTGAGTGGCAATTAGATTCTCCAATTTGGGACATAGCTCATCAGCTGAATTGCTGTTCACAACTTCAAGTTCTGCATACCTGGAATAGTTGTCAATCACTGCCAACATATGTCACCCATCCAACAGAATCTCAAAGTAAACACTTGCTCTGACCCAAGGAAACCTTTGAAGTTCATCTGTGATGATGGGAGCCAGCAGGCAAGGGCTCCCAGATGCTTGGCACATGTGGCATTCCTTCATGACTTGTTCTACCATCTCCTCCAATGATGGAAACTACACTGTTTCTGATCCTGCTTTTGGTTTTGATTATGCCCTTGTGCCCCACGTGAGCAAGCTGCATTACTTGCATAGAAAGGTAGTGTGGAATTACCAGCCGGTGCCCTCATAGGAGACAACCTTCTGCAGAAACTGCCAGTTTCTGTTGCATATTGTATAGGGAGACCAGTATCTGCTGGACTTCTTAGGTCCTTCGGGATGCATGTGTCTTCAAGGTATTCTCCTTTCCAAACTGTTTGCAGGTCAAGTTGTAGGCAGTCATTTGTTTCAGTGGTACATCTGATCTCCAAAGAAATAGTATGTGGTTGAAAATGTACAACAAACCTCCCATACTCTTCAGTATCTTCAGCACTGTCTTCATCCTTAGATGTAGCTGACAGAAGATGTCAGGAGAGGTAGTCATCTGGGATTTCAGAAGGCTAGCTTGTACTTCACAAAGAATGAATACTCCTGTGACTGCAGGATCCATTTTTTTTAAACCTGGGGCGGGGCAGGATTTCAGGAGGACTCCTAGGAGAATGGAACCAGGGGTTTGTGATCGATATGGATGGTGAAAAGGTGCCCAAGAAATAAAGATGGAAGTGTCTACACTCCTAGGGGATAGCTATAGCTTCCCTTTCCATCTAAGACTATCTCTGTGCGGTGGGAGTGAAGACTCTGCTTGCAAAGGCCACTTGAGCTCATTCATTGTAGTTCTGATTCTTTGGTGGGATTGGAATATACGAGGATGGTTTTGTCAGATGGTGCACTTTTCGTACATTGGAATGCAGTTGCATATGGCTCATCCCACACGGCAGCTGTTTTTATGAGGTCACGTAGAGTGGCAGTGAGAGAGGTCAAGTTCTTAATAAATCGCCCACAGTAAATAACCATTCTAAAGTAACTCCTCACTTCAGTGCAGAGGATGAGGAAGGTGCTGACTTAATGTCCTGTCCTTTGACCGGGTGGGCAGGGGCTGCACCTGATGCTGAATGCGGTAACTTAAGAAGCTAATGTGCGACTGCAGGAATTCGCACCTCTCATGATGTAGAATTATACCACACTTCTGATGTCTTTGCAGTACTTTGAGGAGCAGAGCATGGGGATGTTCCAGGGATCAGGGATAAACCAGTGTGTCATCACTGACATTGATGACTGTTGTATTAAATGAAGTCCAGTAGTCCAGGTGTAGATTAGGTAAGATGATTTATTAAGTTGTTATCATGAAGAGCCCCACCAGGAGCAGCATTCCTGCTGTACTGGACTTCATTTAATACAACAATGACCTCTGTCAGCCCTGGGTATGGTATTATGAAACCTCCACCACACTGATGGTACCAAAGTTTAACCTCTTGTAGAAACGGATGCCAATGTGGGTGGACTGGGGATCTAATGAAATCTGGTGATAGTCTGACTGGAGATCCATCTTAAAGAACCATCAGGACCCACTTATTTCACTCACCAGGTCATCTACCATTGGGTTGAGGTGCCGCTCTTGCTTGATCCCTAGGTTTGGGATTCACATATCTATGCATAGATTCATTTTGCTAAGTTGAATGGCTTTATGACTAATCACAATAGGCAATACATTGGGTGTGGACCATTCTACTCTTTAAATGATATCAGATTCCTCTAGTTTCTACAATTCTTCCACTTTTGGCTGGATATGGAAGGCTACTCTGTCATATCTCAGCAGCACTAACTGCACCAACTGGTCGATGTGAAGCTGAACCATTTTCCCCCTTCAACAGCTGATTCCTTGGATTAGTCCTTTGAATTAGCTGAGGAGTATGTAGTGTCCAGTGGAGTGCACACTGTGCGCTGATTGAATTAGGCAGAGCTTTTCAGCAATCTGGCAGCTTAGTAGAATGCAACACACTAACCCTGGGAAGCCCCAGGGGAGGGAACTAGAGGCACGGGGCACTCAGAGCAAGCTGGCCTCCAACCTAGCATGAATACACAAAAGAAGCTGCACCAAGTTACAATGACCGAAACTTAGTAGGTACTAAGTGAAAGTACTGGCATCTCACAAAAAGTGAAGGACTGTCCTCACACACCGCCTGGTGTCATACTTCACCATCGGCAGTCCTCGCTCTCTAAAAACTTGGTTTGATAGAGAGCGGGCCTACACCTGGAGACAGGGAGGCACTTCTAAAACTAAGTGGGGGCCCCTGAAAGTGAGTGAAATTCTAAAAATTTGTATAATTGCCAAAATACATTTATTCAGACAGGCAATTATATGATATTAAAAATACAAGAGCGGTGAAAAGGGGAGTCATTGCCCCGTCACCGTAGAGGTTAAGTTTGTCGAGATGTTTCTGCTGTGGTGGCCCAAAGAGTCTGCGGCATTCATCAGGACGGGAAAATGAAAAAATGGGCTCCTATCTTACCAAAATATTAGTATGAAGTTACCACGGGGTAGGTTGACCTGTGTCACTCTCTACCTAAGATGATTTCCTGAAACCTGTAAATATAATGGAGAAGAGAGATTGCCATCAAAACATTCGGTCAAAAGAGAGTAAATGCCACACATGCACCATTAATACATATAGTGGCTATTTGTGTGTAACACGTGTCACTGCAAACGTGAAACACATGCAGTTTTATTAAAATGAATGTGAGACCAGCTCATAACCTCACCCTAGTCAAGCTTCCTACACGCCCCATGGGAGGAGAGTGAAGGAAAGACCCCTGTAGTCAAACTCTGGAAGAAATAGAAACACACAACAAGTCAGCTTCTATCATCCAACCTTTTCTTGGTGGGGAAATGGAAAGGTATGCCACACGTGCACATTTCTACTGTCATTCACGCTCTTACTATATCAAGGTGTGTCTCTCGCCGTAATCCTAGATGTGTTTGCTCTTCATCCCTGAAGTAGAATGAGCAGTGTAAAAATCAGGCTTTAAATAGTGCCCTTAATGAGTAAACCTCGTAAATTGGATGCACATGTGCTCGTAATTACTGTTTAAAAAGGTTTCTGATGTCTGAAAAGAGCCCCTGTTATCTATGGGCTGCGTGCCTGATCCTCGCGTCAGCAGGAAGAAGAAAAGGAAAACCTGCATTCCGGTCGAACACCTGTGGTTTCCCGGTGTCATACAGAATGCAGCCTGGCCTCGCCTGGATCACGCTTCAGCAAGCAGCACAGGGCGGTGCCGCTCGTGTGTACACGTGCGAACACCACCTGTCCTCATGATAATACCTATGCTCAGCGCTCTCCGCGAGCGTTTTCTTGTGTTATTCAGGGTACGCGCGGGTGTGGAAATGCTGCGTGTGTTTCTGCAAATATAGCTATTGAGGTAAAAAACGAAAGAAAAGAAGAGATTCAGGACTTCTCTTCAGAGAGAATGCAGGTCGGAGGTACTGAGTTCTCTGTGAGCATGTCCCTGAACTTGGAGTGTGTTCCTGAACATCGTACATGTTTGTCAAAAAGACGAGATTTACGATTCCTTTTCAGGAAAAGGCAATAGTTATTGTTGCCATAGTGAAATAGTTGCTAAATTCGAACTTTGAGAATAAATGCTGGGACCTGAGTGAATTTAAACCGGGGAAAAAAGGGGAAATACATGATGCATAAATGTATTAGAGGGTGCTGGGCATAAAAATCATTTCAGTTTAGTTGTGTTACCCTCTAGTTTTTACGCTCATACACATTGAGGGGAGATATAAAATGTTATAAGTATATAGGGCAGATCGAATAATGCTGTAGACAGTGCGCAAACCAGTGGTATATTGTCTGTCAGTACGCCTATGTTTGTAGTTGCATTATTTCCCAATCTATAGCCAAGGTATCTCATCGTTCAGTCCTGTATCCCATGTTCGTAGACGGTATACCCATCGTTGCTCTCTGGTATGGAGAATTTTCCGAATATCTGGGCTTGTCCTTCTAATGACCTAAAGAATTACCCATCTCAGATCTATGTCTTTATGGTTGTGTTCCAAGTAATGCCTTGTCAATTTTGTGTTCGTTTTTTGCATCTGATGGTACTCCTGTGTTCGTTAATGCGAACCTTGACCTTTCTCGTTGTCATGCCCATGTACATCAAATTGCAGGGGCATGTAAGCAAATAGATAACATTCTCGCTATTACAGTTGCTGAAGTTTTTTTAGTATCCATGGTTTGTTGGTTTTTATATCTACCTCTTTAGTTGTGCTGGTGAAGGAGCATGCCACACAACCACCACAGGGGTAGTGTCCAACTGGTCTTTGATTGCCCCACAGTGCGGTTTGGTTCTGGATCTTTGGTAGTGGTATCTTGGCTTGGACCAGCTCATCCCGTATGCTTGTGTTCTGCTAAAAGCAAAAAGTGGCGGTGCCCAGTGTTTTTTCGCCCCATTGAGGATGTGCCAATGTTTTCGCACGATGTTTTGTACTTTGTTCGATATCGGAGTGTATGTGGTGACACACACTACTCTTTCATTCTCTTTCTTTTCCTGGGTCTCAAGCAGAGCTGCCCGATTATTATTCCTGGCTCTTTTTCTTGCTTTTCTGATCATTTTTCTGGGATAATGGCATGTTGACAGCTTGTTCTCCAGTATCTCAGCCTGTTCATCATAAGTTTCGATGGTTGAGCAGTTCCTCCGAATCCTGAGGAATTGGCCTACCAGAAGATTTTGGCGGAGTGATCTCGGATGAAAGTTCTCAAAAAGTTGTAGACTGTTTTTATCTGTGCTTTTGTTGTGAACTTTAGTTTTGATCCCGTCTGTGGTCATGCTTATTACTAGATCCGGAAAGACCGCCTCTTCTTTACTGATTGAGTGTGTAAATCTCAGATGTTCGTCTCTCATGTTAACCCATCGTACAAAGTGCTCTGCTTCTTCTAGACTGCCATGCCAAATAATAATGACATCGTCTATGTATCGTCACCAGATCTTCAATTGTGCCGCAGAGGGGTTATCCTGATGAAAGATATCATCCACTTCGAATTGGTGTACATAGAGGCCCGCCATGCTGGGAGCAAAAGTGCTCCCCATGGAAGTACCTCTGATCTGGTGATATATTGTATCTTCATATTGGAAGAAGTTTTCCGTGAGTGCCAATTCTGCGCACTCCATGATGAAGTGTCTCGGTGTCATATATTCCAATCTTTCTCCAGTAGAATGTGTTTCACTACGCTTAAGGTGCGTCTCTGCGGTATGCTGGTGTACAGTGCCTCGATGTCCATTGTGATAAATAGATCTTCAGCTGGATTGATCTCAAGGTCTCTGAGGAGGCAAAGGGCATCCTTTGTGTGTCTCAGTTAGAAGGCGGACGTTTGTACGATAGGTCTAAGGAACCAATCACAGAATTGTGAAAGAGGCTCAAGGACTGAGCCTATACCTGACACTATAGGTCTTCCTGGCGGGGGCATCCTGTTTTAATGAATCTTGGGGAGAGTGTAAAATCTAGGGGTGCGGGGGTTATCACACACCAGAAACTCAGCTTCGTGTTTGGTTATCCAATCGTTCATCAGACCCTCATCCACCATGATCTTAATTCTGTTCACAAGCCTTGGAGTTGGGCCGGTCTGGTGAACTTCATAGCTGTCTCCATCTGATAACAATCGGATACATTCTTCATGGTACATGTCTTTATCCATGATAACGATTGCCCCGCCCTTGTCTGCTGGTTTGATGACAAGTTCAGTATTCTCCTTCAGGTCCATGAGTGCTTTTCTCTCACCTTTCTTCAGGTTCTGAAAGCCTTTTTTGTTCTGGCAGTCGATTGTTTCTATTTCATTCAGTACCGCCTGTTCAAAGGCCAGTACATGGCATGGAATGGACTGTGTAGGTGGCACAAAAGTAGATTTCTTTCTCAGTCCAGTGTTAGGTAGATCCTGTGGTTCAGATTCTTAATTTTCAAAGTAGCTCCTAAGTTTTATTTTTCTGAAGAACTGAGCCAGTTCAGTATGTAGGGTGAAGAGATCATTCCTGGGGGTTGGTACGAACCCCAACCCTTTGGAGAGAACAGAGTCTTCATCCGGCGATAGCGCACGGCCACTCAGCTTGACTATATTAATGGTTCCCTGCTTGTGGTCGGTCCATGTTCTTTCCCTTTGACTACTATGTTGGGTGTCTGATCCTCCCAATGTACTCTGGCGTGTTGTCTTGACTGTTTTTGTCTTCCTCTTCCCCTGCCTCTGCCCCTGTATAAAAAAAGGTGGCGGACCTTGTTGAAATGGAAATCCTGGCGGATAATAGGGTTGCTGCCAGTAGCCGAATGGGTGCATCGGAGGGTGCATAGGTGGCTGTTGGAAGTTTGGGAAATGTATCCCCTGGGGGCGTCCTGTGTGTTCGTCACTGCTGCTGTGACTGCCACTCCTTTCTTCTCCGGCACTGAATGTCCAGTTCTGTGGGGTTGGTCTGTGTGGCGCTGTATGGAAGCCAGACGGAGACCGTATTTAGGTCTTAGGCAGTTTTATTGAGTGTCAAAGATTATTGTTACTCTTATGTGGTTGCTCTTCTCTGATGCAGGGGCGTCTCTTCCTGCTTCTCTGGAGACACAGCGTGCCTCAGGAAATAATAAAAGAAAAAGAAAGAAAAGCTCTGTAAGAGTGTTGCCCTGTTGGTCGCTACTATGCAAGGTCAGGGAGTGGAGGGAGGTATCACTCGAGGTCCTTCACCAGTGTTATGCGTGCATGCTCTGTGCCGTAAAAGCGGTTTGCTTTTTACACGCAGCCTCGCGACTTAAACAGCCCAGACACGTCAACCCCCTCCCTTCTCTATCCGGGGCGTTTACCGACTCCGGTTCCCTTCCCAAAAGCGGCCTTGAGGCGTACACGTACCTCAGAAACCACGCTCCTCTGGGAGCGTGGCTGGCCAGGGCGTAGCGCCGGATAGGGTCCGGCTCCCTCTTTTTCTTCGGCCGCGGTAGGTTCCACGCTGTCCTCCGGTGCGTCTTGAGTTCCGGTCGTGAGCAGCGGGTCCCCGTCTGTCATCTTCTCCACTGTAGCACTCGTCTGTTCGTCCGGTTGAGCTCCACACTTACTCTCTGACTCGGCGGCCTCTTCTTGGGGAGGAGGAGTCCAATTCAAGGCATTCGCGGTGGAATACTCCGATCCTATTGGTGCATGTGACCACATCACATGGGTATGAGAGGAGTCCCGGACATTGAGATCCTTAAAGGCGCAGTGCAGGTCGTGTGAATAGAGATCCGAGGTGGACTGGAAATAGAGGAGAGGAGATATGTAAGGGGGGAACAGGTCGGTATCATCCTCCTCCATTAGCGCTCCGTTTGACACCTCGTGACACACCACTTCCCCAGACTGTTCCCAGTCGGGGAACAGGGGAACACGGGAGAGGAAATCCGCATTCCCATTTTCTGTACCCTTGCGATGTTTGACCTCAAAGGAGAACGTCCATCATCCCCTTTGGTTTTGCTATGTTCGCCCTAAGTTGGCAGGGTATGCCCAGACGTGGGTCCCTTGCTCACTTTGCCACTGGATTCAAGATAGCCTGGCTGATGAGGGTTATAAACCCGAAACCAGTCCCAGGATGCTTGTTTCCGGTCCAGGGAAGACATGGCTTGGCAGTTCGGGCTGGACTGTTCCCATGAGGCACAGGGTCAGACTGATTTGCATATGGCCATGTCTGAACTGGGGTGGCGGAGTGAGCTAAAGAATGATGATGGATTAAACCCAGATCAGTTGACTGGGGGTGAGTGCTTGCAATGTTCAACACTCCGTCCATCATCCCCTTTGGTTTTGCTATGTTCGCCCTAAGTTGGCAGGGTATGCCCAGACGTGGGACCCTTGCTCACTTTGCCACTGGATTCAAGATAGCCTGGCTGATGAGGGCTATGAACCCGAAACCGGTCCCAGGATGCTTGTTTCCGGTCCAGGGAAGACATGGCCTGGCAGTTCGGGCTGGACTGTTCCCATGAGGCACAGGGTCAGACTGATTTGCATATGTCCATGTCGGAACTGGGGTGGCGGAGTGAGCTAAAGAATGATGATGGATTAAACCCAGATCAGTTGACTGGGGGTGAGTGCTTGCAATGTTCAACACTCCGTCCATCATCCCCTTTGGTTTTGCTATGTTCGCCCTAAGTTGGCAGGGTATGCCCAGACGTGGGTCCCTTGCTCACTTTGCCACTGGATTCAAGATAGCCTGGCTGATGAGGGTTATGAACCTGAAACCGGTCCCAGGATGCTTGTTTCCGGTCCAGGAAAGACATGGCTTGGCAGTTCGGGCTGGACTGTTCCCATGAGGCACAGGGTCAGACTGATTTGTATATGGCCATGTCTGAACTGGGGTGGCGGAGTGAGCTAAAGAATGATGATGGATTAAACCCAGATCAGTTGACTGGGGGTGAGTGCTTGCAATGTTCAACACTCCGTCCATCATCCCCTTTGGTTTTGCTATGTTCGCCCTAAGTTGGCAGGGTATGCCCAGACGTGGGTCCCTTGCTCACTTTGCCACTGGATTCAAGATAGCCTGGCTGATGAGGGTTATGAACCCGAAACCGGTCCCAGGAGGCTTGTTTCCGGTCCAGGGAAGACATGGCTTGGCAGTTCGGGCTGGACTGTTCCCATGAGGCACAGGGTCAGACTGATTTGCATATGGCCATGTCTGAACTGGGGTGGCAGAGTGAGCTAAAGAATGATGATGGATTAAACCCAGATCAGTTGACTGGGGGTGAGTGCTTGCAATGTTCAACACTCCGTCCATCATCCCCTTTGGTTTTGCTATGTTCGCCCTAAGTTGGCAGGGTATGCCCAGACGTGGGTCCCTTGCTCACTTTGCCACTGGATTCAAGATAGCCTGGCTGATGAGGGTTATGAACCCGAAACCAGTCCCAGGATGCTTGTTTCCGGTCCAGGGAAGACATGGCTTGGCAGTTCGGGCTGGACTGTTCCCATGAGGCACAGGGTCAGACTGATTTGCATATGGCCATGTCTGAACTGGGGTGGCGGAGTGAGCTAAAGAATGATGATGGATTAAACCCAGATCAGTTGACTGGGGGTGAGTGCTTGCAATGTTCAACACTCCGTCCATCATCCCTTTGGTTTTGCTATGTTCGCCCCTACGTTGGCAGGGTATGCCCAGACGTGGGTCCCTTGCTCACTTTGCCACTGGATTCAAGATAGCCTGGCTGATGAGGGTTATGAACCCGAAACCGGTCCCAGGATGCTTGTTTCCGGTCCAGGGAAGACATGGCTTGGCAGTTCGGGCTGGACTGTTCCCATGAGGCACAGGGTCAGACTGATTTGCATATGGCCATGTCTGAACTGGGGTGGCGGAGTGAGCCAAAGAATGATGATGGATTAAACCCAGATCAGTTGACTGGGGGTGAGGGCTTGCAATGTTCAACACTCCGTCCATCATCCCCTTTGGTTTTGCTATGTTCGCCCTAAGTTGGCAGGGTATGCCCAGACGTGGGTCCCTTGCTCACTTTGCCACTGGATTCAAGATAGCCTGGCTGATGAGGGTTATGAACCCGAAACCGGTCCCAGGATGCTTGTTTCCGGTCCAGGGAAGACATGGCTTGGCAGTTCGGGCTGGACTGTTCCCATGAGGCACAGGGTCAGACTGATTTGCATATGGCCATGTCTGAACTGGGGTGGCGGAGTGAGCTAAAGAATGATGATGGATTAAACCCAGATCAGTTGACTGGGGGTGAGTGCTTGCAATGTTCAACACTCCGTCCATCATCCCCTTTGGTTTTGCTATGTAGGGATAGGAACCAGCACAAGACCCTGGGATTGTTCCCCTTATTTCGGCCCATCCAGAGTAAGGGTGCATGGTCAGTGTATAAAAGGAAGTGGGAGCCCTCTAGGTAGTACCGGAGTTTCTCCACGGCCCATTTGATGGCAAGACATTCTTTTTCGATTATTGGGTACCCCTGTTCTCGGGGTAGAGTTTGCGACTGATAAACAGCACGGGGTATTCGGTACCGTCCTTTGAGGTTTGTGACAGAACGGTCCTAGGCCGTTTTCTGAGGCATCCGTCTGCAGGATGAAAGGCTTAGAAAAATCAGGGGACTTTAGTACGGGGCTGGAAGTGATGGCATTCTTTAGATCGTGGAATTCTTGTACCGCCAAAGGTGTGGGGTTTAGGAGGTCTCTTGGTTTCGCCTGTTTTTTTAAGAGGTCAGTCAGGGGTGTTGCTATGTCTGAGTATCTGGGGATGAACCTCCGATAATAGCCTAGTAACCCTAAGAAGGCCCTGACCTCTCTTTTTGTGGAGGGAAAGGGGGTGTTAATGATTGCTCTTACTTTCTCTTGTTTTGGTTTGATGATCCCGTTTCCCAGGAGATAGCCCAGATATCTAACCTTCTGGAATCCTGCCCGGGACTTATTGGCATTTATATGAAGGCCAGCTGACCGAAGGGCCTGAAGAACCTGGTGACAATGGGACAAATGTTGTTCCCACGTGGGACTGAAAATGACAATGTCGTCCAGATAGGCGGATGAATAGGCTAATGACCCAGGAGTACCCTGTTCATGAACCTCTGGAACGGAGCCGGAGAACCGTGCAGACCAAAGAGTAAGACGCTGAATTCGTACAGGCCTGTTGGTGTAGAGAAGGCAGTCTTCTCTTGGTCTTGTTGTCGTAGCGGGACCTGCCAGTAACCCTTTGTGAGGTCAAGCGTGGTAATGTATTGGGTGTCACCTAGTTTTTCGATGAGTTCGTCCACGCGGGGTAGTGGATAAGAATCGAACTTTGAGATTGCGTTGACCGCCCTAAAGTCTATGCAAAACTGAACTGATCCGTCTGGCTTTGGCACCAGGACAATTGGAGAGGACCAGTTGCTGTTGGATGGTTTGATAACTCCCATAGCAAGCATACTTTCGACCTCATTTTTGATTGCTTCTCTACGGGCAGCGGGTATTCGATATGGCCTTAGTTTTACGGTCTTTCCAGGTTCAGTAGTGATGGAATGTTCTACTAGGGTGGTCTTACCAGGGAGGTCGGAAAATAAGGAAGAAAAAGGGCACAGTGCAGCCTGTATGGCCTTTTACTGATCAGTGGACAGGGTCTCGTTAATCACCAGTTGGCCAAGAGTGGTGTTATCCTTAAGAGGTTCTGGGAGACTGAGTTGAGTGTTTTTGGGTAGAGGACCAAACCATTTTTTTAGAAGGTTAATGTGGTAAGTCTGAGTTCTTCTGGGTGTGATCTGTAGCTGATAAGAAGTTAGACCGATCTTTTTAGTGATCTCGTAGGTTCCCTTCCACTCGGAACGAACCTTGGGAAGGGCAGAAGGTGTGAGTACTAGCACCCAGTCACCCACGTTTAGGTGTCACCATTTCTTCCCCTTATCATAGAAAAGTTGCTGTTTGGTTTGGGCTTTTTCTAAGTTGGCATCTGCGAACTCCCGTACCTTATGTAGTCGGGTGCGTAAGGCCTGGGTATAATCAAGGAACGATTGAGTTTCATCTTGTTTTTCTTGTTCCCATGCCTGTTTTGTTATCTCCAAAAGGGTGCGAGGTTGCCTCCCATAGAGGAGTTCAAAAGGGGAGCAGCCTAGACTACTTTGCATTTGGCTCCTAATAACAGAAAGTTCTAGGGGAAGAAGCATATCCCATTCTCTTCCTTCTACCGATAGCATTTTTTTTAGGGTCAACTTAAGGGTGGCGTTGTACCGCTCACACAGACCATCGGTTTGCGGATGGTACACAGAGATCTTTAGGTGAGATATGCTGAGGGATTTGCATATCTGTGACATCAACCGGGAGACGAAGGGTGTTCCTTGGTCCGTGAGGATTTCTCTTGGGAATCTCACCTGTGAAAACAGTTCGAGAAGTTTGTCACTGATGTTTGTGGTAGTGGGTGCTCTCAACGGAAAGGCCTCAGGATAACGAGTAGTGTAGTCGACAACAACTAACGCATACTGGTTACCCTTTTTCGAACTGGGTAGCGGGCCAATGAGGTCCATTCCTACCATTTCAAAAGGTTTTCTGATTATCGGAAGGGGTTGCAGGGGAACTGGGGGCGGCCTATAGGGGTTCTTCTTCTGGCAGACCTCACATTCCTGGCAATACTTGGTGACGTGGGCAAAGATGCCCGGCAAGTAGAAGTGTTGTAATATGGTTTGTGTGGTCTTTTGGGCTCCCCTATGTCCTGCAAGCAGGTGGGTGTGAGCAAAGAATAGAACCTGCTCCAGAAAAACCCATGGTACCAGTAACTGAGGGGGGTCCCCTGGTTTTCCCGTTCTATACAGGAGGTTGTTTTCAATATGAAACAGAGGATAGATGGGGTTAGGTAGAGTAGGAGGTTTTCTGGCTTGGGCCCATGCTGCCTGAAGGGTGGAGTCATTGGTCTGATTGTACTTGAAGCTTTTATCGGAGATCCATGGTGCTTGGGTTAAGAAGGTGGAATGGGTTGAGAGTTGAGTCTTAGCGGGGTTTACCTTATTCCTGAGAAGGTTCAGGAACAACGGTTTATCTAGACCCAATATCAACTGTTCAGGGAGGTTGGGTACCACCCCTAGTCTGGCCTGTATGGTTCCCCCACCCAGTAGGGAGATGGGGACCCATGCTACCAGGTAGATACGCACATCTCCAGGGACACATCTTATAGATATACATTCCCCGGTGATGACGTGAGACCGGTCTATTAGGGACTCGAGTATGACAGACTGATGGCAACCGGAGTCTAACAAAGCCCTTACTGCGTTCCTATTCACCTGTAAACTTACATAAAAACATTGACCCAGTTCCTCGGTGTAAAGGACGGAACGCGGCACACAACTGACATCCATTGGTTCTTCGGACGTTTTTTTGTGGGGACAGTACTTGGCGATGTGACCCCATTCCCCACAGTCAAAACATTGGGGCCCCCTTGTTGGGACGGGGTCTGGCCGATAGCTATGTGGTCTTGGTGGGTCTGGGGTGGGTTTTGGTGGTTTTCTTTCCGTTTTGCCAGAAAGGATGGAAGAGCGAGCCATTTCTCAGTCTCCCAGAGCAAGGAACGAGGTTGCGCCCTGGAGAATGTGGTGGCCATTTCCACAGCTTGTTCCACCGTTAGGTGTGTGTGTTGTCTCAACCACCTCTGTGTCGGGAAAGGCAGGGCCTCCAAATATTGTTCAAGATAGATAAGGGACATGATTTCTTCTTTCGTGTGTTCCTGTGGTTAAAGCCATTTATCTGCTGTGGCTTTCAGTTTAAAAAACAAAGTTTTTGGGTTGTCTCCAGGCACACCCCTCTCTTTTCGGAACCGCACTCTGTATGCTTCAGGGTCCATGTCCAGGTGGTCTAGGATGATACTTTTTATTTAATTGTAGGGGGTATTCCCTGATGAACTGGCCACTTGATACGCCGCCTGGGCCTCCCCTGTTAGTAATGGGGCCAGGAAAAAGGGCCATTTAGGCTCTGGCCACCCACAGGCTCGGGCTGCCCTTTCAAAGTTCAAGAAAAAAACATCAGGATCCTCCCCTGGTGCGTACATCTGTAGGACGACATTGGGGTGCCCTGCTTGGGTCCCCTGTCGTGTTTGCGATTGAGAGGTCAGCTGTAACTGATCCACTGCCACCTTTTGGATACATTCCACCTGTTGATTCATGGAATCCTTGAACAGGTCTCTGTTCGCCTGAGCGGCCGTCAGCTGTTTTTCCAGTGCCCATTCGAGCTTCTCCTGCCCACGAATCAGCTGTTGTATAAGGGTCTCCATAACGAAAGTCTATGGAGCGTATATCCCACTTCTGACACCACGTGTAGCACTGTATGGAAGCCAGACGGAGACCGTATTTAGGTTTTAGGCAGTTTTATTGAGTGTCAAAGATCATTGTTACTCTTATGTGGTTGCTCTTCTCTGATGCAGGGGCGTCTCTTCCTCCTTCTCTGGAGACACAGCGTTCCTCAGGAAATAATAAAAGAAAAAGAAAGAAAAGCTCTGTAAGAGCGTTGCCCTGTTGGTCGCTACTATGCAAGGTCAGGGAGTGGCGGGAGGTAACACCAGTGTTATGTGTGCATGCTCTGTGCCGTAAAAGCGGTTTGCTTTTTACGCGCAGCCTTGCGCCTTAAACAGCCCAGACACGTCAACCCCCTCCCTTCTCGATCCGGGGCGGTTTACCGACTCCGGTTCCCTTCCCAAAAGCGGCCTTGAGGCGTGCACGTACCTCAGAAAGCCACGCTCCTCCGGGAGCGTGGCTGGCCAGGGCGTAGCGCCGGATAGGGCCTGGCTCCCTCTTTTCTTCGGCCGCGGTAGGTTCCGCGCTGTCCTCCGGTGCGTCTTGATTTCCGGTCGTGAGCAGCGGGTCCCCGTCTGTCGTCTTCTCCTCTGTAGCACTCGCCTGTTCGTCCGGTTGAGCTCCACACTTACTCTCTGACTCGGCGGCCTCTTCTTGGGGAGGAGGAGTCCAATTCAAGGCATTCGCGGTGGAATACTCCGATCCTATTGGTGCATGTGACCACATCACATGGGTATGAGAGGAGTCCCGGACATTGAGATCCTTAAAGGCACAGTGCAGGTCGTGTGAATAGAGATCCGAGGTGGACTGGAAATAGAGGAGAGGAGATATGTAAGGGGGGAACAGGTCGGTATCATCCTCCTCCGTTAGCGCTCCGTTTGACACCTCGTGACAGTCTGAATTGCTGTTGTCTTCTTCCCGTGGGTTGTGGTTTCTCATAGTACTCATCTATAATGTACGGGTAGGTTGTTTCCCGGCTAAATTTCTGTACATCCTTTTTGAGTTTGGTAAGTTTAGATTGTGTAAGATATTCCTTATATTGGGAATGGTCATTAATAATCTCCTCTACTTTCTTTTTAAAGACGGAAATATGCACTGTTGTCTTAAGTTTACTCTCACTCTGTTGTATTTCCACGAGTAAGGCGTCGGCTAGTTGTCTGGCTGTTTTAATGAATAACACTAACCAATCCTTAGTGCATTTCCACGCAATGCATGACCAATTCTTCCGGAATTCTTTGTTGTTCAGGAAAAGTCTGGGTTCATTAGTGACTATCAGGCCTCGTGATGCCGTGTTCTTCCCGAGGTATTCAGTCATAAACGCACCGTGTAAGGCAGTGCAAATTAGTTTTTTCTTACTTGCGGAGAGGGCATCCCATTCATCCGAATTTTTTACCGTCTGGGCTACAACTGTGTCTGCTAACAGAGAGGGTGCTCTCAGTATTTCTGCAATCGTTGCTTCGTCGAATGTGAGTTCGTTATCCATTGTTGGCAAGGGGTAGGGTAATAGGTCTCACCAGATTGGGGTGGACTTGGAGGTGTGGTGGGAGGTTATTTCTTATATTCAAGGTACCCTTGTTTTTTGGCTACTAATGTTAATCTTTTTCAGAGAGAAATGCCCCTTAATTCGTTCCCACAGCCGTCAGCTGTACAAACCATGCAACACACTAACCCTAGGAAGTCCCAGGGGAGGGAACTAGAGGCACGGGGCACTCAGAGCAAGCTGGCCTCTAACCTAGCACTTAGTAGTATGCCCACCCCTCATTGGTTAACATACACTGTGGCTTATGTGGTAATTTTGTTGAGGCCGATGTCAGTATTGTACACTCCTGCCAGTAGAAGCAGGTTTAGGTGTCCTTAGGTATAGACTTTGACCTTCATGTGTTTATTTTTGGCTGATCGGTGAGGGTTTCATAGATTTCTTTCTCCATGATGTTAATGGTAGTGCTGAGTTTGATGATGGCTGTCACTGATGATGGTTGATGCGGTGGGGACAAGTGCAAGTGCAGAACTTGTCAACGGCATGCACCACGGGCATTGTCCCTTCCCTCTCTTCATTATCATCCATGTCCTCTCCTACAGTGTCCTCTGTGAGGTGTGGAACAGCATTTACAGTCTTTTTCTTGGTCAGCTTTTGTTGGCGAGCCGAGTGGCATACCTTTGCAAAATGATTAATCTTTCGGCACGTGAAACACTTTTTTCTGGGCAGTCTCTGGTGTGAGGGAGGGGTCCCCTGCAGTGCTCGCATGGATGACTTGGTCTCTGGAATCTTTCTCCCTTTGGCAGGTCTGAGGATTTGATTAACTGGTTCACAAGGCCCCCTTTAATGGGTTTCTGGAGTGAAGTTTACTTTGACAATTCTTTTGAGGGGTCCAGTGTCAGAATATATGTTGTAGCGATTAGACACATTCTTAAAGTATCCATTCTATTAGCTTGGCTGAAGCACAGCCCTGAATGAACTGGGCCCAGAACTCCTCTGTCTTGTCCTGCAGAGTGCATATGTTAACCGGCTATCTCAAATGTGCATATAAAGCTTCAACTGACTTATCTGGACTTTGCTGTGGTGAAGTAGAAATTGATCATAGACCAGATTAGAAATAGGCACAAAATCGTAATTAAGTGCTGTGACTATCGTGGTGTATATAAATGGCGGGTCCGTCTCTGGCATGTTACAGGACATTATGATAATTTCAACACCTTCGATCTGCAGAAGTAGAGAACGCTTCTTGTTTTCTTCTACTCTGATGGCAGTAATGTACATTTGGAGTGCCTTAACCCATCTCTTTTACTTGGGGGCTTGTGTAGACTTGAGGTAATTAATGTCCTGATGACTGGAATGGATGACATCCCTGCAATTCCAGCTGACCTTATCTGTGAGGTGCTTCACAGTGTCCTCCTTGGCCTTGTGGGTGTAGGCTCTTTCCCTATGTTAAAGTACTCTGTGTCTTTGGCCTTTCTGCTGTCCTCATCAGTTTGGTGAGCCGCTAGGTGCTGCTGGTTGTTGAGTCCACAAGAAATGGCTGCCCTCTTGTGGGTCAGCCCTGTGACCAGTGATAAGGCAGGCTGGGATGTTTCTTGGGGCTACTACCATGTCTGAAATGTGGGTATTACAAGCCCCTACTCAACAGCAGCAGTGGTAGGTCGTGTGAAGATGTGAGTTGCCTCAGGTGCAGGGTATGGCGCCCATTGATATTTAGACTGCGAGCCCCCTGGTGGTGAGCTGGAGCCGCCAGATATACATAGTTGGCGCAGTCATTCTGGAGGCCCTTGATGACCAGCCAAACCCTAGGTAGAACTTCTGAAGTAGGGTAGGTGTGCAGCAGCATCTGTGAACTCATACAATCAGCCATGCTTGTGATGGTGCTCATGATTTGAGGTGCACATTTGGTGCAGCACCCAGACTGCTTATTCACCATTGGTGAAGTGTGAGGCCAAACAAGGCAGTGAGGATGGTCACAAGCACGGGACACGCTCTTCATCATCGAATGTTATATTGTGAATGCCTTACCTGCTGTGCTACACATGCCCATAGAGACCCCATAGACAGAATCCTGGGCCCTTTTATTAACTACCATACATCATTCTGACTCCAACCACTACCTCCTGTCCAGAAGGTAGGCTTCCAGGAGAACCCATTAGCAGGGCTACATGGTGCTGCAACACCTGAAACACTACAGAGACATACTTGACCCTGCACCTCAGTGTCCAGTGGCTCAAACTTGATTAGCAGGAACTCTTACTCTGGGGGGTCTTCCACATGTGTTGCTCATGGGCTCCAACAAACCTCTGTCTTTGATCCCAGAAGATTTCGGCTATACCAATATTTCCTCGAACTGAGACAGTTCTGCATCATGCTTGTGTCTTAAAGAGTACCTCTAAGAGAGACATTTATAAAAAGAAAAGAAATCTTTTTTTCTATCTAAATAGAATAATCTTTTATCGCATATTCGTGAATATGAACTTCACTTTTGTCACATTGTGATGGTTCTTTAAGACATGTTTACTAATTAAGATATATGAGTTGTTGAAAAATGTTGACAGTGGTTGATAAATGTAAAATTCTTTGTGGAATGTGTAAATGTTTTGAAAACAACATGGATATGTTCTTGTTTGAATGTTTTATCGAAAATAAATCAGTTACTACTATAATAAAGTCCAAGTGGTAACTTCAGTGTGTAATTAATGGCGGTTTCTTTATGGTTGAGGGAAGGACGCTTTACAATTATGTTGGAGCGGGAATCAGTTCACAAATTTAAAATATCATTGTTTGCCATCAAACAGACTAATTCCTGTTCTGGTTGTCTGTTTCTGGTCAATTAGATCTTTGCCATTGTTATAGAGAAGAAGAAAGCAATACATCATATAAATTATCATCACAATCCTTAATCTAATTTTAGTCAATAAGTTGATGTAAGTTTAAACAGTTTTATTAATCAAATCTTTTAGTAGCTCATATTTATTTCAAATCACAAGTTAATTAGATAAATCTCAATAGTCAATGAATGACAGAAATTTAAAATCAATATTGATTAATCAAATCATCTAATAAATGCATCAAAAGTGCATTCCATAAAGAAAAGAATCCCTATTCTAAGAATCGGGTGAAAATGGAGTTTGTCAGAACCCATAAAGAGTTCTAGTCCAAGAGAGTGAGAGAAAAACACAAAGCTTCAGCATTTAAATCAGCTCAAATAGATCAAAAACATTGAAGCAAAGAACTTCTCATATAGAGAGTTTCGAGAAACTCAGAAGTGTCTCAAAGTAATGACTTAAAGTCTGGGTCAGGGGATAATGGAAAAAGTGTGGTAAATGGTCTGGAAATAGCATTTTAATCTACTCTAGGAACACGCACTATACACTACAAATTTTGCAAAGCTTTTGCAATATGTTGTCCTTCTCATTTCCTGTCAGCCAATGACCTTCTAATGCTCTCCTGGGAACAGGATCACTCCTCATCTTCTCACACGAATACACTAGCCCTCAGACAGCAATCTTAAGTTTGAAACTATTCTATAACAACTATGTACTCACGTGGGTTTGCCTCCCTCAGGCTTACTTTCCCACATATACTTGACATTTTTAACCTTCCAATAGTCCATGTAGAAGTCAAAACATCTATATTAATGAAAATAAATCATTTTGCAGTATCACCATGGAAGGGGAAAACAAGTATCTTAGAAAGTCAAATCCATAACCGCTTCGCTGCGGCCGGAATTCCGCCCAGGTGCTGGACATTCCGATCGCGGGTGGGCTCGGACGGCCCCCGCGCGTCATGAGCACACGCCCACCGTGACTCATGACGGCCGGGGGCCGTCATGAGCACGGAAGAGGTTAAAGTAAACTCTGTGTTTCAATGAACGAACTCTTGATTACCCTATTAAATGACAAAATTAATCATGTGCAAACAATGATCTTTGCATAAGTAGAATCATTTTACAGAAATACTTGAAACTCTATAAGCAACTTTTAACTGTTAAAAAAAACATGATAATGGAAAGGTCAAGAATCAAACTTTTTATGTCTGTTCAACATCTTCTATTCAAGGTTACCTTCAAGCAGTTTTGCTTTAATCATTTTGAGGCCTAGTAGGAGTAAATAAAAACAACCTATAGTTTATGCATTCTAAGCACATTATTAGAATTAGAATTAGAATTATTATCAAAGTTGCACGTTAATTGTGCACATTTAATTAAAACCAGCATTATTTTCTTGTTAATTTTAAAACTGCTTTTACAATCCCCATCTGATGGTTATATTAACCATTGCGTCTTTGTCACAATTAATCTTTAGAGTTCATTATCACTCTCGGTTGAGTGTTTTCTCTTTCTTTTCAAACTCTTGTATTTTGCCTTTCTATATTCTTCACAAATGGTATCATTTAATGCTAAATCCCTTTCCATTCGTCTGTCTCTTCCTCTTATTTTTCTTCTTTTAATGCAAAATCTGCAAAGTTTGTAAATTGCAAACAAAGTAATAGGCAAATCCCTCCAATTATTATTGGCACAAATATTGCTCTAATAATGCCTTTTCCAGCTGTTGCAAACCAATTTCCAATGACAGAAACTCTTTTTCCTAGATTTTCTAAAATACTAGGTGTCACTAATGGTTCTAACTCAGTTTTCAAGCCAGAAATGATCTTTGTGAATTCTAAAATGTTCTTACTTTCAGCAGGTATGTATGCAGAAGCCGCCTTTTTCTGCAACCAAAAAGTCTAATGCTAGGCAATTTTGCAAAATTATGGATCAAATAGCCACTAATTCTGTATTTACAACTAATAAAGCTCCAGAAGTACTGGTTGCCAATTTAATGACAATGTATTTTCGTCATTCAATATGACTCCTACTGGTGGTATGATTGCACCAAAAATGTCTCCAACTATACCATGTGTTTGTCTATGTGATGGTGTCCTTGATAAAGCATCTATACTATATACATGATGCATCTTAGGAAACAATAAAGCGAAATAGCAAATAACTTCCCAATCAGGTGGCAAATGAAAATAAGCATCTTGTCCACAACCGAAATAAACTCCAGGAATGACTGTTTCTTCTCCTTGTAAAAAATTGTAAAAAAAAATGTGATAAACACTTTTTTATTGTTTTATTAGCAGAACAACAAGTCACATCAGCGGTCCTCAAAAAGCCCCAAACCGCATCACTTACAATCAGGAGCACAGCCAATATGATAGGTAAAGCATCACACAGGGAAATAACAATCATTGTACATGCAGTATGTTTGCAACAACCCGACACCCGCACTCAAAGCCCCAAACCATTTATCCCAAACCTTTGCATGTTTAGAGGCACAGCCAGATGCCTCATACACTGGCTTCACCTGTTGCACACACCAATCTACTCCTCGTCTCCATGTCGACAGCTTTCAGGGGCTTGGGGGCCTTCCAGTGGGCGTCAATGTCTCTTTTAGCCACAACAAGGGCGGTGCCAAGCAGAGCCATGTCGGCCCGGGAGCCCCCCACCCTGTCATCCTCTCCCAGCAGGATCAAGTATTGGGAGATTTCCAGTGTCAGGCCCAAAACTTTTGAAAGTTCGGCCAACACTGCCTCCCAGTAACGTGCTATTATGCGGCAAGACGATACATATGAAAGAAGTCTGCCGAAGCATGAGAGCAGTGACCACACGCAGGGCTGGCTCGAAGTCCCACTCGGAGCAGCTTGGCAGGGTGAGGTATGCACAGTGCAAGTAGTATGTCTGCACCAAGCAAAGCCTGGAAGAGATTGTAGGGACTCTGGGAGCCATTAATTCATCCTGTCAAACCTCCTATTCCAAAGGACCAAGCCAATTCTCCCAGTGGGCTCTAAGAGTATGTACTGTCGAAGGGGTGTTAATGATCAAGGTACGATAAATCTGGGAGACACCTCCCTTACCCAGGCTGCCATCATTAACTTGGCTTTGATGGGGCTGAATTCTGAGACAGGTGTATCTGGGGGGATATGCACTCATGAGCCGTAGGGCAACTGCAGAAATTTATTAAATTACGTTTTGGATAATGTGTACCTCTGCTGGAGCTCCTGGAAGGAGGCCATATGTGTGCCTGCCCAGACGTCATCCAAGAGAGAGATAGCAATAGCATCCCATCGAGCAAACCCCTCTAATGCTGCTACCTAACCCAACCACGTGCCGTGCCACAAAGGAGTGTGTTGAGTGACCTTCTTCCACCTTCCCGCATGCCTAGGTGCAGCCCTCCAACCACAGAACACCAGCAGAGTCACTTCTGGAAGTGCTCTTGGGATGACACCTCCATAGACCAGCTCAATAATTCATGGAAATCTCAGTGCGGCGAGTTCTTGCTTATAGGCTGGGTCCAACCACTCCCCACTGAGCCAGTCGTTAATAATCAAGAGGTGGGATGCTAGATAATATAAGTTGACCACACCCAGGCCCCGTCATAAGAAGCGCGTTGACAGATGGGGAAGGCTAAATGGGGCCTGGCATTGTGCCACAGAAAGGAGATGGCCAATGAGTCCATCTCTTCGAACCAGTGAGGAGAGATTCTATGGGGAAATGTTTGGAAGAGATACAAGAAACGAGTAGGTACCATCATTTTGTAGAGGGCTATTCTTCCCATGACATTCAATGGTAATGTCTGCCACTTCTTAAGATTAGCTGTGACTTTGCGGGTTAGAGGGATGAAGTTGAGAGACCAGGTTAGTATTGGGTCGAGAGTCACCTAGATGCCCAGGTACCGGAAACTAAGGCAGTTGATTGGGATAGTTGTTTACCAATCCACACAGTGTCACTCGCAAGGGCGCTAGTGATACGAGGATCAATTTAGCCGGGTTGACAGTGAATCCCGAAGCCTCTGCAAAGAGCTGCAGTAGTCGTAGACATTGAGGGCCATTGTCCGGTGGGTTCAAAAGATACAGCAACACGTCATCCACGTGGAGCACGAGTCAGTCATTGTGTCCCTTGTCACATTCCCATCCCCTGATCTGTGGGGGAAATTAGTCAGGGACCATCTCGTTAATTTGTACACGGGACGTCGGATTGGAGTATAAGATCCGCACAAAACCACGGAAGCAGGGCCCAAACTCTGCCCTCTCCAGCACATGGGTCAGATAATTCCAGTCCACAGTGTCAAAGGCTTTCTCGAAGTCTATCAGGAGTAAAGCCAATGGAGTTGCAGGCCTATGACGGTGAGCCAGTGCCACGTGCAGGAGCTGCAAACAGTGCCTCGTACTTCGAGTGGGCATAAAGCTGCATTAGTCAGGATGGATTAATGATCAGAGAACTTGTCATAGGCGGTTGGCCAACACGGTTGCAAAGATCTTAACTTCCCCTTTGATCAATGTCTCAGGGAAAAGAGCCCCCTCATGCTGCTTCCTTATAGAGGTCTAATAAATTAGGAGTGAGGATGTCTTTATATTTAGCATAAAATTCCATGGGGTAACCGTCCGGGCCCTACGCTTTACCAGACGCCATCACCGAGACTGCACCCCCAATTTCTTCAAGAGTAATGGGCTGGTCTAGCTCTCGCCATTCAGCGCTAGAGAGCCTAGGCAGAGGTGTCTCGTCAAGGAGGGGGCGGCCTTTTCAGAATCAGGACGCTGGGTGACCTTGTACAGGGCTGAATAGTAGTCAGCAAACACTTGGGCGATATCTAGGGAAGAGCAATGTATGCATCCCTGGCTGTCCGCTATCTCTTTTTTTTTCTGCCGTAGGAGAGTTTTGGCATGTCCCTCAATAGTAACCTTACATGCCGCCCAGAGAGTACCCGCTGACTGGACTGACCCTGTGTTTGTGTGGAAATACGCCACTATTTCGCACCTCACATCATGGGTGTATGCTGCATCTTGAAGATGCCAAGAGTTGAGCCGCCACACAGGACGTCGGGTAGAGTCCGGTGTACTAATGGAAAGGAGCAAAGGGACGTGGTCAGAGATTCCACATGAGTATCTGCACCTGCGAAACTGATAAAACATCAGTAGCCAGCACAAGAAGCATATATATGCGTGCGTGTGTATGATGCGCAGTGGAGGTGTGTGTATTGTTTCTGCAGAGGATTCCAAGTTCTCAACACATTGCATAAATCTACAGTGGTTATCCATTTGTGCAGGTAATTGGCTCTTTGGCACCAGTGGAGTCCATCGCGGGGTCTAGGCCTGCATTAAAATCGCCCTCTATGACCATGAGACCCGGAGGCAATTGTGCTAGAACCCCAAGGAGTGTGAATAAGAAAGAATCCAGAGCTGTAGGGGGAGCACAGAGGAAGAGATTGTTCAAGTGGCGGCCCGCCGTCATACCTGTTAGGGTGAGGTAATGACCTGAGGATCTGTCCTGGTCCAGGCAACCACCAAGGGGAAGGTGCGGTGCAGCAGGATTGCCACCCAGCGGGACCCCCAAGCATACCCAACGTGGTAGACTCTATCAAAACCTTGCCAGCCAGAAATGGACATTTTGTGCCCATCAGGTGCATCTCCTGAAGCATTAGGATGGAAGGGAGATAGCATTGGGTACACTGCAGCACCGCGGAGTGCTTGATTCAGTCTAAGAGACCGACTCAGTTGTTCATCAGCGTGAGGTGAAGAATGGGATCCCCACCAGTCCTTGAAGGCTGTTCCAATCGTGGCGGCAGTGGTGGTGCCGAGGAGTCGGAGCTTGGTGACGGTGATGTGGGCTGTATATTACACCTCCCACAGCAAGATCAGCTATGGACCCGCCTCTGACATCCACCCATGCCAACCCCGGATGTCTGGCTTGTCAATGGGGGGGGTGAGAGAGGGCCGGCCGGTGAAGCTGTTTTTCTTCCATAAGCCATTCCCATGCTGACTCAGGAGTCTCAAAGAAATGGGCCTTACACGCATGTATCTCCTTGAGGTGCGCTAGGAACAAAAGCGCATAAGACAGTTGAAGAGCTTGGAGTTTCTGTTTGACAGATTTGTAGTACCTGCAACTGTCCAGGACCTCTCAAGTGTAGTCAGGAATAGTTAACATTTTTGAGTTCTGATATCGGAGGGCTGGGTGCGCTCTAGCTTCTCGCAAGATAGAGTCTCTGTCCTTAAAGTTGAGGATGTGAAGCGCCGGAAGGGGTTTAGGAGTGAGTGCTCTGTGGGCTCGTCCACCACAAACCAGGGAGACAGTTTATCAGCTGGCATCCAAGATTTGATCCATTCCTCCAAGAATTCAGCAAGTCGGGTGTGCTCCGCATCCTCTGGAAAGCCCACAAAATGCAGATTATTGAGCCTCGAGTGATTTTCTGCATCCTCCAATCGATGATGGTGTTCATATGTGTGAGCGAGGAAGCAAGCAGCCTTGGTCTTGCGGTCTGAGACCTCATCTTCAACCATGGAGATACGTCCCTCTGCTTCTGTTATGTGGCTGGTTGCATTGTGTATGCACTGGCAGAGGAGGGCCACATCCACTCGCACTTTCACTATTTTTGTCTCAACTGTAGCTTGTGAGGCGTGGATGGCCTGTAAAATTTTATCAACACCTCCTTCTGCAGGTGCTTTTTTGTCTAAGGTGACCCCTCCTGTCGCTCCAGCCAGAGTGGTGATCTGGTTGATGAGCGGCTGGGAGGGATGGAGTTTTGCAGCCTTATCTTTCCCCATGTTGACGTTGAGTGCGGATACATCGTTTACAACGAATGCGATACAACGCATTCCATTAAAACATGGTTGTTACAACGACCGTGTTGATACATTGCAAACCATTACAACACAAGTCGTTACAATGACTTGCTGTAGGGGTCGTTACAACGACTTGCTGTAGGGGTCGTTACAACGACTTGCTGTAGGGGGCAGAAGGTGTTGGATTTAAAATCCAACACCTTCCCTACTGTTGCACAGACTGGAGTTGGAATAGTAAATTATACTATTCCAACATCCAGCGCCCCCTACAGCAAGTGGATGTAACGACTTGCGTTGTAATGGTATGCGATGTAACAATGCGGTCGTTGTAACGACCGTGTTGTAATGGAATGCGTTGTATCGCATTTGTTGTAACGTCACATATTCCGTTGAATGAGTAAGGCAGTTGTGTCCAGAGCCTAGCCTGCTTGCTATGGCCTGTCGCAGCACGAGCACCCAAGCGCAGGTGGTCTCTACTTAGAAGCGTAGAGAGCGGAGAGGCCAGAGGAAGAGCACAGCGTCTGTCTATTAATCTGTGCCACTGCACTGCAGGGGGACCAGATCTATGTCAAATGATCCCCAGTTGTGGAATCGGTGAGTTGGTGGGGTCACAAACTCCCTGGCGCATATGCCGCTTGCCACAAAATCCCCTCAACCATCTCAACCATGCCAATTCACTTTCATGCTGCTCAGATAAGCATTGGGGTCTGGGTGCAGGAACAACTGAGACATGCTTGCAATGGCGAGTCTCTAAGTCCACTCCACTCCGGTTTCAAGTACCAGAAGTGAGCAGCGGGGGTGATGCATGTCTGGGAGGGAGAAAAGGAGGGCAGCTCCTCAAACGTCTCTAGAGGGCTGGTCCAGGCACTGCAGATCACCCCAGTGAAGAAAGGAGAGGGAAAAGACTCACATCACCTCAGCAGCGGTACTGTAGCATCTAGGGCGGCACCACACTGTGAGAGCAACAGGCATGATAGGGTACAAACAATCCAGCCCTTAATATATCGTCCATCAGGCGTTGGACATCTGCAATATAGCACACAGACCCAAGCTAGGCAACGAAGCGAGCGCCTGAAGGTTTGGGCCAGAGACCAAGGTCCACCTCCACGCCCACGGCTGTGCTCCTGACCTCCAGATAAGCGCTATGATGCGACATTAAGCACTGACTGAGCTCCACAATCTCCAGGAGCTGGGGGCAGCAGCAGACCACCTGGGCAGGGGCAACATGTGGAGGTACAGGGGGGGCAGCCCCTGCCCCAACCAGCAACCAGGGAGCCAGGCTCCACCACAGCCAGGCCGCCGCTGATGCCCCACAGCCACCCACATGGCCAGAGGGCAGCAAGCGGGTCCGGAGGCCCCACAAGCAGGAAAGTCAATGGTGGCATTGGCACAGCAGCCCGAATTGGCGGCTGGCAGACGGGAAACCACACCAACCAGGTGGTCTCATGGACTACCAAAGTGGCCGGGTGAGTAGGGAATTGAGTAACAAAGGCCCAGGTCCCCATGCCAAATGCAAGCACCCCCATCCAGACATCCCCGGCACCTACTGGGGGAGGGGCTCCATCCTCCGGCGCTGCTCTGTATGCACCATGAGCGGCCACCATCAGGTGGATGTGTCAGAGCCTTCACCGCAAGTGACCACAACCCACCATCGACTCCAAGGCAGTGCTGCAATCTGTTAGGCATTGCAGGAGGATGGTTTAGTGGTAAGCAGATCAGCTCTCATCAGCAGGGGCCGGGGGCCCGACCCTGGCACAGGTCCACCATCTTGTGTGCCACCAGAGACTCAGCCACGCAGATCACCGTCGTGTCAATGATTGACTGCACGCAGCCCCTGGGGTCAGGAAGGGTGTGGGGGCCACCTCAGGACATTTGGTGGCTCACGAAAGGCAGAACATCATGGATGGTTTCGAATGACAGAGGGTTCTGGAGCACTCTTAGAGTGCAACCGCCATCTTGACGCACCAATCCACGCCCCCTCCTTGTAAAATTTGCCATGCACCTCCCATAATTTCACATTTTTGCTCACAGCTACTAATCCCAACATATCTACTTCTGCTTTATGTTCTTCTTTTGTAAACGCATATTTTCCCTTTTTGTCTTCTATCTAATTTCAATTTTGGATAAATCATTTTCTTTTTGAATTCGTCTTCCTCTTTCTTCCAAACCTTTTTCAAAACATCGCCCTCTCTGTTTTTACTGTGTGTAATGTTTGTGTTTCTTCCCTCTAATGTCATGATAAATACCTTTTCTAAGGGTTACATTAAGCAGATTAAATTGTTTGTGTATGCTTTTAACACTATTGACATGGATGGTCTAAAAATAATACCAAGCTCTGTCCATTTCTTTTGCTCATGAGTGTAAGTTCATGCTTTTCACTATTGGAACTCTAGAAAGAACCAAATCATATGTTGAATAAAAGTATTCAAAGTGTTCTTCCCTATATACTAAGGTAGGCAAAGAATTACATGTTATTGCATATGACAAAGGTATATGGAGATAAATCACCTCTTTTGCAACTCATGAAGGTAAGTGAGCACAGACGTAGCAATCATTTGCCCCTAGTGCCTGTGTGTTTTCTTGCACTAATCTAGAATAAACATTAGTAGAATAATCCTCTTGTTTCTAACTCACAAATTAGGCCTTTTATTTTGTCTCATATACTGTGCATGTGGATGCTGTAGTTTCAGGCGCAGACATAGACTTCTCTGTCTCTGGTTTCAAGTAAAACCCTATGAATGTTGTTATACTCACTAATATTGTCACACAAAATGTAATACCCACAATAATGTTCCACCTATGTCTATTTGCACAACACATGTTTGCCTGTAGCCAAATCGTTTAAACAAAATATACTGCAATAATTCAAAAGTTCAGTTCAGATTGTCTCAAGCAGGTTTTTTTGCTGTTAGTCTACTTTAAAAAGTCTCTTTTTCATTAGGCTTTTAGTTCAACTTTTATTTACAACAATCTTTGTATAGTCATTGCTATAACTACTCCATCTTCTTCTAAGTAAGTTATCCTTACTCTTCTTCAGCAGCCTTTGGCCAGGTAATCTTCTTTAAAATAAAAGAAATATATTTCAGTCTTTTTCAAACAGCTCTTTCCCAAATTCGTTCTCAAATTGATATCATGGGTATTCAAACAGTTCTGATCTTTCAGGAACCAAGTTTTCCACCGGCTCATTTAAAACTTGATTAGTTTCATATGTCCATTCAAGTGCAGAATATCTTGTACAAGGTACTCTTGCTCTTTTTCAATGTTCTTGGTTTTTGCTGATCTTCTTCTGTGTCACTTATACCACTTGACTCTGTTTCTTTTCCGATTGTTGGCAGTAGGTGATCAACTGACACACTTGATCTTAATTTTCTTTGACCACAATGTTGTGGGCATTCAGCAATGTGGGTGACTCTTCTCGTTCCAGTACTTGTTCCTTCACCCTGATTGTCTGTTTGTATTGGTGCTGTCTTAACTATTTTCTCAGGCTGGGACCTTGTCTCTTCTCCTTCTTCTTCAGAGACCTTAATGCCACTTTGTGAAAACACAGGAACCTGGTTTGGTGCGACTGTTTGTTGTTCTTCACTCCTCTCTCCTCCTTGCTGTTGTGGCTCTTGCTGTATTACTCCTCGCAATTGTCCAACTTGTGATGGTTCTGCCACTAGTGCTCCTTGTTCTGGCTCATAGAACACTATTTCTTCATATGGATTTCGGACTCTCAGGGTATACGACGCATGCACCCAGTTTGGTATTCTGACACATTTAACAGCAGTATTCCTGATGTGGATCACATGGCAGGGGCCATTCTACCTTGGCTCCAGGCAAGACTTCAGAACATGCTTCTTAACCAGGACCCAATAACTAGCACTGAGGTCCTGGCACTGTTCTTGATGCAGATTTAAAGTGACCGCTTCAACCTGGTGAGAGACAGATCTGTTCTAGAGTCACAAGTCGATGGTTCTTCTTCTTATCATGAAAGCGTGGAGTGGAGAGAAATCATTAGCAATGTCAATCAATTCAAACACAGTTTCTCTAGGCACGTAATAACAACAGACAACTAAGTGAAGTTAGTTAATTTATTACAAAGCCAAAAATAACTGGACATAAAGACACCTCAAGACGATGGTGTAGAAGTACATTGGAATCAACATGAAGCTTTATCTGCAGATAAAGTTGAGTCGGTGCAACATGCACAAGACAATTAACTCAAGAATTACGATGCAGAGGATCAAAAAGCATGAGCCCAAATTTCCCTGCTTCGAGGGTTGATGAAAATAAAGCATTAATGTATCCATACTCTAATGCTCACATGACATCCCTATTTACGTATTCTTCGGGGCAGGATAGAGAAAAGGTATCAGCATGTGGAGTCTTCTTTAGAGGTCTCTCCACACCAGTGGGTCAGGAAGCATGGAGCTATTGAGACAGATCTCGTTCTGAGATGCTCTCGCTCCAAAGGCAGAGAAGAAGTGGGGCTCTTTCTCTGCTTGCAATATTCCAATATTACAGGTATCTTCCCAGGATTCCTTTTGGGTCAAACCATCCACTCGGACTACGTCCTCATGGGTGGTTTTCCTCAGGGTGGCGATGTTCCTGAACAGCAACAAGATGAACTTAATTCCCAGGCATTCTCCGGTGTGAAAATACAACAGTTCTCCTTATCGACATTAACTCCCACTGTATCCTCTTCTCTCCTTGCCTAACTCCTAAAACAAAGACATTATTCTAACTAACAAGGGTGTGTCTTCCACCTGCAACACAAATGTGAGAAAATACAAAATCCAACGTGCAAATGAAATTCAAACTATTTATTCTAATGTGAGAGCTTGCAGGGTAAATGTATTTCAGACCTACAAGATTCAGCTAACATAAGAGAAATGGAGCAAGAGCTTTACAAAATTGCATAGAATATAAGGCACATTCAGTCAATATTCCTACCTACATATAAATTGACACGATTAATAAACACATTCAATAATAAATGGTTGTCAGTTGCACAACATGAGTGCTTCTGTTAGTGTTTTCTGCTGGTTACATTTGATTTGCCACATTAATTCTTCACGTATTTTACATTTTGACATAAACACATTTTACGTTTACGTTATTACATTACCAGATCCTAACACTTAGGTTAACACGACAAAGAATTATTTGCAGATGCGTTCTACAAGTGTGATTATAATTAGGGCTCCCGGTTTTATGGTATTTATTTTTTTGCCATTTCCGTCTGTATTTATCCATATTTATTTTTTGGGCATTTTTTCTGTATTTATCCACATTTATTTTTGCCACAAGTAAAAGATCGACGCTACAGTTAGTATTTTTCCATATTTATTTAAATTGACAATGCACACATGCGCTCACTTAAACTAGCGATTTGTTGTGGCTTTAGCAGTGCTTTAAATGGTCCGGTACTGAGTCATTTGAAAAGGAGAGTACCTGTGCTTTTCAGTTCTGCTATGAAAACACTTTAGGATAGAGTACAAGCACTTATCAGGAGCAAACATGTGCCAGCGCTTCTGTATTTCCATCTAAAGCCAGCTAGAAATCTGCCTTCAAATGTCTATGGTTTTCACACAGAAAGTACGTACCAAATGCGAACCAATGGGGCGCCTGGGCGTGCATTCTGAACACCCCCTTCACAGTGAGTTTGGGTCTCAGCTGTGGGGCGTGACAGAAGCAGGCACAAGGCAAAAGTCAGAAAAGCTGGCTGATCAGATGGCACTGCTGGGTATTGTGAGAAGCTGACGCAGGTGGGCAGTTTTACAAGGTGGCACCCGAGGGTCGATAGAAGAATATAGCACTCATGTAAAGTGTCAGTGAAGTGAGAGGCGCTGGCATTACTTGGGAATACTAGCATTCAACAAGTGCCTAGCTATGCATCAGTTTGTAGTGGGCGCTGTACAAGAGATTCAGATTAATGCTCACGGGCATAGGTGAAGAGTGGAGGCTGCTAGGGGCCTCTCGATGGTTACTTACTCCCTGCTTAGGTCATTGTTACCAGGCAGACGACCAGAGCAGTTCTCATCCTATGTGGCATATTTCAAAAGCCTTATTCTCCTGCCATGGCACTACCGGTCCCGCGACTTTATCTATCCAGCGGAGGATCCTGCTCAGGTACCACTACATTGAGTGGTGTTGATCCTGCCCACTATTGTTACTGAGCCACAATTGATTAATACCAGTTCACAGCCCTTCGTCTCTCACACGGGGTGCTCGACCGAGTCCCCGTGTGAGTATTAATTTCTTCTTTCTCATTTCACGGGTGTCTCACACTTTATGTGCCTTTCACGCGGCTGTAATACTACCATCAAATTGTCCCTTACCCCTTGGTCCTGAGGAGACCCCACATTGCAAGAGGGTCAAAACGTCGCCGACTCGATTGATAGCGAACCATTTTAAATAGCTCTGACTATTGTACACAGAGGCTATAATTATTATCAATTCATGTTGTGGTCGTTGTCTTTTTCAATAATTGTGGAAACCAAGTTCTGTATATATCACATGTCTGTTCACAATGTATTAGATGGTTTCATTTGCTTGGGACATATAATCACTATTGTGGTTCTTCTCGATCGGTGTATGTATTGTTTTTGAATTATAAAAATTTGGATAAAAAAGAATTATTATGAACACCAAGTCTGCGAGGCTCTCTCTTCTGACATCCTTAACCCTAAATGATCGCGATTGTGCATTTTTAATTACCAGTATAGATTTATTGTATTCCCGCTAGAACCGTTGTTTTCGGATACACAGGGGAGTGACTGCATCAGTGCCAACCTTCCGGATGTTGTCCTTTTTCCGGTTTCAGGACTGCTCCTTCTTGGCATGTGGTATTTTTGGCATAGGTTGGACGTGAGTGCGGCCTTAGCACATGCAAAGCAGGGAATGCCGCCCTCGGTGCACTGACAACAAGCACTGTGGACAGGAGACCCCTTTACCCTGCTTTATTTATAAACGTGGGCGCCTCGGGTGAGATCATAGGAGGTTACACTTAGACAGGCTGGGGGCCTGTTGAATATTAATAGCATTCCTCTGACACTGAATTATTGGTGTTTAGAGCAGACAGCGTGTAATGTGGGGACAGGGTCTGCTCCGGCTGCGCAATGAATGAGTCAGGCTGACCAAACAGAATATTGGCTCCTCTGCTGTAGACGGTGTTCCATCTCCAGCGGGGCTGTTGTATGCCATGCACATCGAGGCCTTTACTCGGGCTCCTGCTGCAGCACTGTGAATTGAAGTGCTTAAAACGTGCACTGTATGGGGCCTGGGACAGGAGGAGTCAGGGGCGTTGGGGGAGGCTACGGCATGGGGTGAAAGAACAATAAAGCCTCGTTAACAAGTAAATGGTCTTTCAAAAGACCTGTGAAGTACTCGGGTGCGGCTGTGTGTGTGCCCGGGAAGGTATTTCCAGCAGCAGGAAGGGGGCGTGGCGAGAACTCTGGATTCGAGCACGGCAACATTTTCCAGTATTTTGCCGTTTCTAAATATAAATACAGACAAAGGAAATATAGATTTCCGTCTGTATTTATATGTAAAAATCCGTAAAAACGGAAAACCGGGAGCCCTAATTATAATGCACCCCTACAGATGAAAATGAATTTTGCGCTACATCAGGTTAATATTCCTACCTACATATGAAATGAGGCATTTAATAGGCACATTTAATAATGAATGCTTGTCAGTTGCACAACATGAACTCTTCATGTTAGTGTTTTCTGCTAGTTACATTTGAATTCCACATTAATTCTTCACGTTTTCTATGTAACGTCCTAAATACACCACATTTATGTTTTTAAATTCCTAAGTCTTGGCACCTTATGTTAACACGGCAAAAGATTATATGCGGATGCACTCCACACGTGTGATTATAATGCACCCCTACAAATGAAAATTAATTTTGCACCACATCAGTACTATAGTCGGCGATATTTTCAAACCCTTAACTAATTATAGAGAACATCATCAGGACATGAAGCATTATGCCTGAGATAAAGATTGGGGTTGCTATTTGTGTAACCAAATGCCTGCAGGAAAAGGAATTTTGCGCTACATCAGGTTAATATTCCTACCTACATATGAAATGAGGCATTTAATAGGCACATTTAATAATGAATGCTTGTCAGTTGCACAACATGAACTCTTCATGTTAGTGTTTTCTGCTAGTTACATTTGAATTCCACATTAATTCTTCACGTTTTCTATGTAACGTCCTAAATACACCACATTTATGTTTTTAAATTCCTAAGTCTTGGCACCTTATGTTAACACGGCAAAAGATTATATGCGGATGCACTCCACACGTGTGATTATAATGCACCCCTACAAATGAAAATTAATTTTGCACCACATCAGTACTATAGTCGGCGATATTTTCAAACCCTTAACTAATTGTAGAGAACATCATCAGGACATGAAGCATTATGCCTGAGATAAAGATTGGGGTTGCTATTTGTGTAACCAAATGCCTGCAGGAAGGCACCACGTAGTGGTCCTTCCCACTGCCAAATAATGCAGGATTCCAATCTGGGGCACTGTAACAATCTGATCAGACAGGCTCCAATAGCAGTAACTTAGGGTACATGAAAAGATCTTGAGGAAGAGATCGATCGGCACAATGGCCGTTGCAAAAAACCATAAGTGGTATGACCAAGCTTCAGGCAGTGGCTGAAAATCTGACCAACAACACACTCAGGGGAATGAGGCACGGGACCCGATTATCCAAAATGCCCCATTTTTGAAATAACGGGGTGCAGCTGTTTTTTTTTGTAACGGCCATTGTCATTTGCATTTTTCTCACATCCTGCTCTGATCCAACCCTTCCTGCAATCTTTTAAACTCTTCCGATGTTTCAGCCGCTGACATCAACATTGAGAAAACAGTGTCCTCTTCAGATTCATTGGAGTAAGCCCGATAAATTTACAAGCCAAAAGTGCACAATACCGTACAACTTCCTCAGCAAATCTGTTTCCTACAGTAATATATCCATTGTCACTCCTGTAACTGCAATTTCTGCTGGTTTCTGCAGTGCCTCGGGAAACTTTCTTACATGTTCTCAATTTCTAATTTGGGTTCCAGGCGAGGTCATGAAACCTCTTTGTAAACATAACTGTCCAAAATTATGGACCACACCAAAGCCATACTAACTATTTGTAAATATAATCACTCTCATTTGGGCTGTTAAACTGCAAGCTCTTGTAAGGGCAATTAATTCTGCGACTTCTAATGAAGTCACACCTCGAAGTCAAGAAGCTTCTATAACTTCTTGAGTCCACAGTGAGGGACCATAACAGTTAAAGGGTATCCCATCACTATATTCTTACCCCTCTTGATACTAACTCCAACAACTGCAACTGACTTAAGGCAGCCAGGCATTCCTGCAGCTACAGGCTCAAGGGTAGTCGAAAAATAATCCACAGGTCTTGCATCTCCATGCATCTGAATAAACACTGAGAGAGCGCAGCCCTCCCTCTCACAGCAAAACAATGTAAACATCTTACTGTAATCAGGCCTTCCCAGTGCCGGGGCATGACAGAGACTTTCTCTTAGCGCTAGGAAAGCTTTTAAGCACTTGGCATGCGCATGGAAGCGGATCAGGCACATCATTGTGTGTCAGCCTCAGTAAAGGCGTAGCCATTAGGGAAAAGTTCTGTATCCGCTGCCTATGGTAGCCAACCATTCCCAAAAACATTCTGACTTCTCTCTGTGTTTGGGGCGGATTCATCTGTAAGATGGTCTCCACTCTCTCGGGTGACACTTTCCTTGCTTCTTTCTCAATGATATATCCCAAATATTGGACCTCTTTTTGACAGGTTTGCAGCTTACCTTTGTGTCCATTCACATCCAGGTGATTTAAAATTCCAATCGTAGCCTGTTTACAAGCTTCTTGTGTATCTGATGCCACAAGCAGGTCATCAATGTATTGCACGTGAACTAAACTGTAGGGTATCTGCAGGGACTCCAGATTCTTAATCAGGATCTGGTTAAAAATGGATGGGCTCTCTGTATACCCCTGTGAAACTCGGCACCATGCCAAAACTCTCTCTCTCAACACGAATAAGAACAAGAACTGGCTGTCCTCATGTAATAGAACGGGGAAGAAAGCCTGACACAAGTTCATAACAGGGAACCATTTGATTTTGATTTGTTTTATAACTTATATATCACTCAAATGCCCTGAGGCGTCTTGGTGATGCTGCTATTCTAAACGAGAGGGAGAAGGCGAGACAAAAATACAGCAACTCTAATTGACTAAAAAGCCAAGTCTTCAGGGATTTTCGAAATGATAAGAGGTCTGAGCATTTCCTTAGATTCGCGGGGAGGGAGATCAATATTATTGCGGCCCTCAGGACAGAACTCCTACCTCCCCATGAAGCTCGTTTGACCTTAGGTAATACTAAGACTTTTGCTTCTGAAGATCTGAGTGTCCTAGGAGGGGTCTACCAGACAAACTTCTCATGAAGGTAGTAAGGACCAATATTGTGCAGTGCCTTAAAAGCAATACAGAGGGGGAGTGGCCAAGATGGCGGTGTGAGCGGACGCGTCTCGCTATCGCTCCGTCCCTGCCCGGCCCAAAGCTAGGTAAAAAGCGCCATTTGGCAAATAAGCACATCTTGGGAGGGACTCCCGACGTCGGAACATTAGGCAGGAGTCTAGGAAACTGCGGAGAGTGAATGAACTCCCCGGTAATGAGCAGACGGAGCCCGGGTCTACTTCTGGAGTAGGCCGCAACCAACCCTCCATACTTGAAGGAGCGGGGCGTGGACAAGTCACCGTGCAGCGGAGAACGCGTGTTGTGAACGCTGCGACCCCCAGATGAACGGACGTAGGAGGCTCCAGACGGAATTGAGCTGAACACAAGGAAAGACGCTCGATGGTGTTGGCCTCTTCAGGGCCCCCGGAGCAACGAGAAGAGGTGGCCCTGGGAAGCGGTGGGCGCAGATGAAGGAACTGTGGCAGTGGACAAAACAGTAAGAGCCGCTATTAGCAATCCCGTGTCTTATGGTGCGCCCGTGCCTCACGCTTAGAGACGTCCAGCAGTGCGGGGACCATGAAGTGATCAGAGAGGATCCTGACTCTCAAAGATTGCCCTGAGGCGATCGAGTGAGGGACACGAGCTGCGGCCCCCCAACATTACAGGCCGATAGTGCAGAGAGGGCAGAAACCACGAAGGTGTTTCCAAGTGGAGAGTCCCGTGGAGTCCGCCCAACAGCAGAGCCTGGCCGAAGAACATCGCCATACGAAGGATATTGGCTCAGGGCCTAGAAGCAACTGTGGAAGCATCTAGGCCTTTAACTGGTCCGCAGGGGCTGAAGGAACTTAAATTTTGTTACTGCCTCGGCCTGGCCTCCCCCTGAGATGAACTTGAGGGAACCCACGGACCTACTGGAAACCACTGGGTGTGGCGAGCTTGGGTCCTTTATTAGCAGGGAGATGCCAGAATCCCTTATGCCACTGAGGCATCTGAGCCCCCCATTGGGCCCTTATCAATCCTCGAGTGCCAGGACAACGCCATTAGCCACGTGCTGAAGGTACCGCCATAATCAGGAGCCACGGTAGTGACCCTTCAGAGTGTGCCTCTGCTGCCCGGAGCAGCCCCTTATGCTATACTCTAAGGGGGAGATTTACAAAATCTCCACACAACGCAGCGCAGCCCCCCACGAGGCAGTGCTGCATTGCGCAACAGGAAGGGAACGGGAGAGAGCCATATCTTCAGAGATATGGCTCTCTCCTCACCTTTCCCTTGCGCCGGTGCTGATTTCTGCTGCCGTGCACCATGCACACACCTTAGCACCATAGCGCTAGGGTGTGTGCATGAGTGTAGCATAGGTTTTGTACAGGAAGGGTACCCTTCCTGTACAAAATACTATGCTAGGCACAATGCACAGCTTTTCCCACTTTGCATACGTGCTGCACAGTGCAGCACGCCTGCAAAGTCGGAAAAGGAAAGAGAAATGAAAGCATTTCTCCTTCCTTGCACCAATCTACTGTTTTTAGTAAATTGGGTTTAGAGTGAGAAACCTTGGGTGGTTGCATGGCAACGCCCAGGCACCACCCTTGGTACGCACCATGGCACACGCTCACATGGGAGCGAGTGACTGCTGCCACTATTGAGCCCCGCACACTGTCTGACCATGCACCCATCACACTTACCTTGCACACTTCCTCCCACCCACACAGACACCGCCACTCGCTGGATATGGTCGCAGCACTCAAGAAAACCTTGCAAGACTATCCCGCTCTTAATGACACGGGCACTATAGTCCTCTCCTCAGTATGGGAGGCCTTAAAACTTGTTGCCCGAGGAGCTCTCATCGCGAAAGTGGCACACAACAATAAGACCCAAAAGAGTAAGAGAAAGGAATTAGAGAAATCGGTCCTAAAATTAGAATCCATTCATAAACGCACCGGGGCACCCCGGGTATGGCGACAGTTGGAAAAAGAGACTGCCGCTTAAACTCCTTGCTAAGGACAGAGCCGAATAAGCGATGCTGCGCCTCAAACATGAATTCTATGCAGGAAACAATAAAGGGGGGTGCATGCTAGTGCATCAACTGCATAGTAAACAGTATGCACAATTGTTTAAAGCCGTCCAGATGTGCTCTGGCCCTGTGGTGACTGACGCAAATAGTATGGCGGCCAAGTTTCAGGCTTACTATGCTAAGCTGTACTCACGAGACCCCAATACCTTGACAAATCCTCAGATATATCGATGGGCAGCAGTGACCATGCCTCTACCTCCTGCGGAATCCGAAGCACTTTATAAGCCTATTCGAATAGAAGAGGTGATTTCGGCGATCGCTTGGCTGAAGCCGCTGAAGTCACTGGGCCCGGATGGGTTCAGCACAGCCTTTTATATGACTTTCTGCGCAGAGCTTGCTCCGATTCTTACCTGCCTTTTTAATTCCTTCGCTGACATGGGCACATTGACAGAGACAATGCTACAGGCCTCAATATCAGTTATCCCTAAGCAAGGGAAAGACTCTAAACAGTGTAGCTCATATGGTCCTATTTTGCTCCTGATGTGGACGCGAAACTGTTTGCTAGCGTCCTAGCGCAACGCGTTAGTCCCCTGATGCCTGGACTTATCGACCCGGATCAGGCAGGGTTTATTACATCCCGCCAGTCAACACTAAACGCATTTGCCATCTTATAGATTAGGTGCATCGGTCAGACAAGTAAGCTTTGCTTCTGGCCGTGGACGCTGAAAAGGCGTTCCACCGGGTGCACTGGCCTTACTTGTTTGCGACTCTCAGGCACTTTGGCATTTGCACGCGCTTTGAGAACTGGATCAAAAACATTTATAGCACTCCCCATGCAATGGTGTGGGTGAACGGTGTGAGATCCAGCAGATTTGCCATTGAACGAGGCACGAGACAAGGTTGTCCGTTCTCCCCGCTCCTCTTTGCTCTGTATATGGAGCCTCTCGCACAGAGTCTGAGAGACAACCCCAAAGCAACGGGCATCCCATTTGGAGCAGATCACCACCTGTTTAGCCTTTATGCTGATGACATCATCTTCTCAATCACTCAACCTCTGACCTCACTCCCAAACATTGACTCGGAACTGTACGAATTTGGGACGAGCTCCAGGTTTTAAGCAAACATGCAGAAATCGCTAATCCTAAACCTTAGTGCGGCCTCAGGCACTGAGCGTACTCTGCATTCTCAGTTTGATTTTCAATGGGTCGCCGAAGACCTCCCCTATTTAGGGCTGGTCCTGGCCCGTAGCCTCACTAAAACAGCGTTGGCCAACTATTCAAGGCTCCTGGCTCTACTCCGCAAGGATCTAGGGCAATGGCAACGACTTCTGCTCTCGTGGCTTGGCAGAATAGCTACTGTAAAAATGAATATTCTTCCACTGGCCCTTTACATTTTTCAAACACTTCCCCTGGCTCCATCACCCGGCACAATCAGAGTTCTCCAAAGGGAGATTGAGCACTTTATATGGGGGAAACGGAGCCCAGATTGCAAAAGCAGCTACTACAACGCTCGAAACGGGAGGGGGGCCTCGCAGTGCCTAACATGCTATGCTGCTACCAAGCTGCACAGTTGCGCTACCTTGTGGAGTGGAATCGCACCTGACTGAGAAACATTGGGTCTTCATGGCACAGACGGTTGCAGGATCACACATATGACGTGAGGTGTGGCTTCCCTGGTCTCACAGAGCATGGGGTCTTTACTCCTCTCCTGTAACTAGCCCGACGCTTAAAGTCTTGGATAGAGTTCTGGCCGTGGCGGGGCTCATTACATTCCCTCGCCCATGACACCCTTGTTCGTAAATCCAGAGTTCCCCCCGGGCATGACGCTGAGCATCGTCAAACGCTGGACTGCAGGAGGATGAAAGCGTATGGGATGCCTTTTTGACCGAGAGGGCCTTATCCCATTTGACCAACTCAAAGCAGACTACTCCTTGCTGCAGACCGACTGATTTACCCACACACAACTGGCGCATTGGATGCTTAGATCCGATGTACGCCCTAAGGCGGGTAGACCGATGACCTAATTTGAGAAATGGTTGTTCCTCAAGGCAGACGAAAAGAAGCTTATCACAGAGATTTACCGCCACCTGACGAAGACAGCACACAACCGCAGAACCCCAGGCCAGATTCGCTGGGAATCATAACTAGGTCGCACCCTCATAGACAAAGAACGGGAAGACATATTTTACAGAACGCATCACATGGCACATAACACAGGACATATTGAAACAGCATACAAAGTAATTTCTTATTGGTACTACACCCCCGCCCAAATGCAAAAATGGAATGTGCAGTGCGACGACCGGTGCTGGCGGGGATGTGGCAGCCCAGGGACGCTGCTACATCTCTTATGGCATTGCCCGAAACTGACCAGATTTTGGGAGCAGATCCTGAATGACATTGATGGCGCTTTCAACACCGAGATCCCACGGTTCCCCACATTCACACTACTAGGGCTCCCCAATGCACTTACAGTCCCACTTTGCTCTATTAGAGAGAAACAGATAGCGCTTGCCCTGAACACCGCACATAGGGTACTGCTGACCAATTGGGGCACGGACAATGTCCCAGATCACAGACAATGGCTACAACAGTTATGGTCACTGTTGGGCATTGAACGACTGTTGATGGCGACACGTACAGACACCTCAGTGTATACTAAAATCTGGTCCCCATTTATCACCGTCCTGTCCAAAGAATTCAGGGAACTGGCATGTCCATCTTACTTGCGGATCCTGAGGTTACTTCCAGACACACAGGGCAAGGTCAGGGCCACTTGAAAATTATCGGCCCGTCCGAAAACCTAGCAGATAATAATTTCAGAATATACACATGTAACTTTTGGCTCACGCGGAATGGGAGGGGGGTGGGATTGGCATTTTGTCATTATTTAAATACCCTGCAATGGCTTTAATAACGACATGTCGCATACAGCAGCAACACATTGAGTTAGATCAGAGGTGAGTCCAGTTTATGAAGATCATTGAGTATATAAGTTAAGACTCACTAGACTGTCATTCACCCTTCCCTACTACGTGGCCGACCCAGTACGGGTTGTAGGCGGCATGCTGTGTAAACACCATCATAAAGTAGAGAATGCAATGATTATTATACTTTGGCTTGTCTCTGACGCATCCTGATAAATTACGCTGCCAGCCCGGGTTGGGTTGAAGGCGGCATGCTGTGTAACTGTTGGCCCGTTATGAATGCCAATAAAAAGAGATTTGATCATAAAAGCAATAGGGAGACCCTTAAATTCCGTCCTCCTTGCCACTGGAAGCCAGTGCAGCTTGATCAAGGCCTGTGATGCTGATTGATATTTTGGATTACGTGCAAGAAGCTGAGCAGAGGTATTCTGCAGCATCTGGAGTTTTAGGAGTTTTTTTTCTCCAGATGCCGGTGAAAAGGGCATTTCCATAATCCAGGTTAGCTAGTTCTGCGGTGCATGGAATTTGAAAAAGTAAGGTGGCTGGATTTGGAGCCACAGGACAACAATGCTGTTAATCTTTCCGATATTTACCATTGGGCTTCTGTAAACCCATGATCGAAAAGTTTAAAATTCCATTTCTCAGCATGTCCTCGATTACTGATGTTATTCCTGCAACTATTTCTGGGCTCAAATTGTATGGTGGTGTTCTAGGATACACAGCATTATGTTTCACTGTAACTTGGACAGGTTATACACCTTTAATCAGTCCGATATCCTTTCCTGTAAAATCCCGCACTTCTGGATTTACGGTCTATTTTTAATCTGGATGTAATTCTTCAATTGTTCTCCCCAGATACGGTCATACAGCTGTTTCTTGTCAGGCCATTTTAAACTTTACATCCTCATCAAGCATTTGAAACTCAACACCATCCAGTGTATAGTACTTGTTCAATTTAACCTGCACAATAAATCTCTCCCTAACAGGTTTACATGATTCCCAGACAACAAACTGATGATTTTCTTCAAAAGAACTCATTTTTATAGGGACATTTTCTGAAACTGGGTTAGTAATCTGTTTATTTGAAACTCCTACAACTTGGATCTTCTTTCCCGGGAGAGGTAGGTCTGGGACTTCCGCTGTTTTAACAGTGGATATGGTAGCACCGGTGTCAATCAAAAATGACATTTGGTGGCCATTAACGCCTCCTTCTGCAAATTGTCTACCCTGGTCTACCTCCAAGACAGCGCCAAGCACACAATCTTCCTCCCCCCTCAAGCACCATCATTGGGAATTGCCGGAGCCAATACTGTCATTGTCTAACATTGAGAATTGTTGTAATGGGTTCTGATTCTGGAATGGATTTAGATTTGCTTTAGGCATCTGATTAATATTGAACCTAGGATTTCCCATGTTTTGTGGGACCATCTGGGCTTGTGGAACCGGCATCATCAGGACTTGTTTCTGCATTGGCACTTGCAACTGCTGAACTCCTACGTTCCGCATCTTCATCTGATTTACTCCTTACATTTGAACATTTCTGTTTACTCTATCTGGATTAAGCCTACACTCCAATGCCCGATTTTATTAAAAGGGTGACAAGGAACACATACATCTACCCTGTGAAACCCCATATCCTCCTTGAACATTTTGAGTCCAACACCTTGAATAACACCTTGATTTTCAGCAAATGACTGAGTCGGAAAACCTTTCTGTCCAAGATTTGCTTAGTCTGGACCAACATGAATTCATCTTTAAGCTTTTTCTACTTCATTTCTTGCTCATCACTGCAAGACTTTGCATACCTCAAAATCTCATCCAACGATTTTGTCTGCCAGCAAATCACACTCAGTTGTATGTGTGTACTGGGCCTAACCCAATAACAAACTAAGACATGAAAAATACCATATCACTTGATTCGGGATATTCCCTTCCACTGTGCTGTTGAAACACCTGAAGCAACCTCTCATAGTACTCATGCACTGATTCTTTTGGTTCTTGCAAAGTCCTTTAAATGTTCATCCAATCACTATCCTTTGGAGAGACTTTACCCTTCAGAAATGTAATCACTGCTTAATATTTTTTCATGACCACAAGATATATGGTGCATTAGTGAGAGCACCTCTTGTTGGCTCTGCACGTTGCCATTGTAAAGCAATTTTACATTCAGCCCACAAATTATTAGGGACTATAATGTCAAAGAATGTATTCAAATCAATCCACAGCACTTTTTAATTCTTAACAAATCTATCAAATTGTGTATACCACTGTACCGACTTGTCTCTCAGTTTTGGAAAATTATTCATTAATACTGCAAGATCCCTCCTGCTCCATGGTACATGAACATATGTTCCACCTGGTATTTCTCATGATGGATAAGCCGAAGGTACTCCTTTATCTGTGGGTCCTGTCGGTGGTTTGTTGTTTGTTTCATCTGCCTACTTCTTTTTCTTTTCATTTATCTTTGCCCATTTGCTCTCTAATTTATAGAAATCACTCCATCTATGAACTTATTTTACTTATTCAGTGATGTGAAATCACATTCCTGAGGAGCGCATTGTCTCAGTAGCTTCATCATTCAATTGTCCCCTGAAGCTTTTCTGAAAATGGAACACCCTTTTTGAAATATCGACTTCATATTTCCTGGCTAATTCTGTCAATTTATTGTGAGTAACTGTTGCACATCAGGTAATTTCATTACACAAATATATCAGCTCCTTCTCTTGGTACTGTCTCACATGCTCAGGTTCTAACCATCCTCTTGTAATTTCTCCTAATTCAGTTTTGAAGCTCGGGACATTTAATGGTCTCTCCTCCTCTGTTTGTGTGTAGTGAGAACCTGATTGTCTGTCCTTTCATTCTCGACCATGCCTTCAAACCATGGGGGAAAAATTCCCATCCTTAAATAGTGTAGTCTCACCTACAACTAAAGCAGAAACACCTGGAGGCATTACTGTAGGAACATTCTAAATTTCTGCAGGCACAACATTTGATATCCCAGGAGGTACAAAAGGCTGTGTCATCTGTAATGGTATTTCAATCTGAAATGTATTTTGGTCAACAGGGGCTATAGCCACTGTTACATTAGATGTCATAGTACCTTCAGAATTCATTACAGGGGCCATATAAGGTGGTGGACGAGCAGCTAACAATGCATCCAAAAGGTCATCCCTTGAATCACTCTCAGTATCTGATTTCTTTGCAGCTCCCTCATCAGCTTTTCCCTGTGTCTTATTGTGTCTTGGCTTCTCAGGTTTGTCAGTAGTACTGGCTGGATACAGCCTAGCCCCTTCAACTATAGCTTTTCTCCATCTCTGTTGTTGCTCATCCCATTGAGTATCTGCATAATTATGCACTTCTCTTCTAGTTTTATTCTGATATTTCTCTTTCTCTTTAGTATGTGCTGTTTTCTCCCATATGTTTAATGCTTCATATTGTGTGCGTCAGGTGGTGGCTTCATCTCATATAACTTTTCTCTCAACCTTTCAATTCCTCTTAGTTCAAATGTACCATATCTTTATAAGCTCAAAGAACCTTCCTTTTCAGTGATCTTAAACCATTGACGAAGCCACAAACATGTATGTGATTCCACAGTCATAGTTATATAATGTGCAGGTGTACCTTTGGGAGGCGCGTCTTCACCTTACCGTACCAGAATTGTCACATCTCCTCTCACAATACTCTTAAATCTTTAAAACATTTCATGATTTCAGATTAGTCAACAATTTGCAAACAAAGTAATTCAACTTTAACAAATGTTTTGATTCTATTCCATAAACTTCAGAATTATTTTCTCCAATCCCATAAAAGCTTTAATACTTGAAGACTCGCTAACCAATCTCAATACGGCATCTACACAACAACTGACCTATTACATTGTGATACTCTGTGTCGTCACCAAACAATTACAGCGCAACAGTACACTAACCAGCCAATCACACTTTGACATATGATTTCAGTCCTTGCAGCAGTTCACCCTCTTTTACAAATTCTCTCATACATACAAGTCCACAACTTTAAGCAAACACAAATATACAATCTTTGTCTGCACCACTAAAGAAAACAAACGTAATTCAACAATCGGAATATTAAGGTTTTTACACCCTCCAACTTTTCAAGCAAAAAAGAATTTCACACACAAATGAAATGTATACCAGCGGGAAAGAACCCTAATCATTGTAGCTCTCCCTTTTTTGCAATTTGGTTCTACCAACATCAATCAATATTAGTACATTCAAAACAGTTCATTATAATACCTATCTCAATTTTGTAGTTGATGGTACTTCACGACCTACACCACAAATGTCTAGCAGAAAAGAATAACCATAAAGTGTATTCTACACTTATCAATATCTCAATTTATTTCTATTTTAGGATGTTAGGCTATGTTAAGCCCGAAAACCTCTTCAACGTCTTCACAATAAGCACATAAACATCAATAATTCATCCAACTGCAACACGCAACAAAATCAACATGTTGGAAATAGCCCTTTCTGCAGAGTCTGCTCCAAACTTTACCCTTCTTCCTCCCCTTTTTTTGCTGAATTTCTTTTTGTTGGCCTTAGAACCCTTTGCACTTTACCACTGCTAATAAGTGCTAAAGTGCTTGTGCTCACTCCCCTAAACATGGTTTGATTGACTTATATACAATTTGCATATTCAAGTTACTTATACTAAACTACATGTGACCAGGGCCTGTAAATAAAATGCTACTACTGGGCCTGCAGCACTCATTATGCCACCCACTTAAGTAGCCCTTAAAAAATGTCCCAAGCCTGCCACCGCAGAGCCTGTGTGTGCAGTTTACACTGCCACGTCAACTTGGCATTTAAAACCCTTGCCAAGCCTTAAAATCCTCTTTCATTGCATATGTCACCCCTAAGGTAGGCCCTTGGTAGCCCATAGGGCAGGGTGCTGTGTAATTAAAAGGTAGGACATGTAATTTTAGGTTTTACATGTCCTACATTTGTTTTTCACTACTGTGAGGCCTACCCCTCCCATAGGTTAACATTGTGGATTTCTTATTGCACTTGATAAACTGGAATTTCTGATTGAGAGGGAGATGATCTGTCATGTTTAATATCTCCGAATTTGTAATTATAAATCCTCTTTAATGGTAAAGTCGAATTTATCATTACAAGTTTAAAAATGCCACTTTTAGAAAAATAAAAAGACACCCAAATTATGGTCAGAATGCAGAACAAATCAAACATTCCCCCCCAATCAAGAGACTGGGTTAAATCCATCGTTCTTTTGCTCATCATGCCACCCCAGTTTAGACCCAGCCATATGCAAATCAGTCTTGACCCTGCTCCTCATGGGAACATCCAGCCCGAACTGCCAAGCCAGGCCCTCTCTGGACCAGAACCAAGCATCCTGGGACCAGTTTTGGGGTGTCACCCCTCATCAGCCAGACTAGCTTGAATCCAGTGGCACAGTGAGCCAGTGACCCACATCTGGGCATACCCGGCGCACTTAGGGCAAGAAGACGAAAGACACACAAATGATGGACGGAATGCAGAACAAATCAAACATTCATCCCCAGTCAAGAGATCTGGGTCAAAGCCATTGTTCTTTTGCTCACCATGCCACCCCAGTTTAGACACAGCCATGTGCAAATCAGTCTTGACCCTGCTCCTCATGGGAACAGTTCAGCCCGAACTGCCAACCCAGGTCCTCCCTGGACCAGAAACAAGCATCCTGGGACCATGCGGGCTGGGTGCAAACTGGAATGTTATGGCGAGCAAAAAAACAATGGATTTAACCCATATCTGTGACTGGGGGTGAATTTTAGATTTTTTCAGAATTTCATCCATCATCTGTTCTTTTTGCATTTGTCACCCTAAGTGGGAAGTGTATGCCCAGATATGAGTCCCATGCTCGCTATGCCACCAGATTCAAGCTAGCCTGGCTGATGAGGTTTGATACCCCAAAATCAGTCCCAAGGTGTTTGTTTTTGATACAGGGAGGTCCTGGCCTGAAAGCTTGGGCTGGACTGTTCCCATAGGGGGCAGGGTCAAGGCTGAATTGTATATGGCTGGGTGCAAACTGTAATGGCATGGCAAGCAAAAAAAGGATGGATTTAACCCAGATCTGTGACTGGGGTGAACGTTTGATTTTTCCAGCATTCCATCCATCATTTGTTCTTTTTGCAGTTTTAGAAAAATTGAATTTTTCTTATCTTAGACCCTTTGTGCCTTCAGCCTATCTCCAATACACGTCTGGGCTGAGTGACAGCTGGGCTTTGTGCATTCCCTCTAGACAGCCACACCCAAATGGAGCTTTGGTGTGACTTGATGGGCCATCTACATTCTGATGGGCCATCCTGGGCACGATAGGAAGGAGAAGCTGGGCACATCCTCACACCTAGACCTGAATAGGCTATGTCCTGTCCCCACGCAATGGTTTGCTTAACCCCCTGAAGTGGGTCTGGAGCCAGGGAAGAAAGAAAGAACCTCTGTGCACTTCAAAGCCCTTCCTTGAAGACTCCCCCACTTCAAAGGCACCACTGGGTATAAGAATTGGACTTCTAACCCTACTACTTCAGTACACATCCAGACCTGTGGAAACTCTGAAAGGAAGAAGGACTGCAGTGCAGCTGATGGACTGCCACTCTGCTGGACTGCTGCTCTGTAAGAACTGCTTTCTTGCTGTGCTGATCTGCTGCCTGCTTCCCTCCTTGCATGGGTGAGAAGGACTGGACTAACATCACTTGAACTGAGAAGCAGAGTAACTCCAAGGGCTTGCTGGCGTGCCTCTTGTTCTGAAGTTTCAGGGACATCAAAGACTTCCAATTCACCTGCCTCAGCTCTGGGACTCTGCCATCTGATACTCTGCCCTGCCAAGAGGTGCCAATCCAGTATTGGGCCCTTGGAAGTGGGTTTAAGTGCTGCTCCAGCAGAATCCATGCATCGCCTTCAAAACAGCAGCTCGGGACCGGCGCATCTCTACAACTGCAGATGAATCACTACTGTTGTGAGGATCGACTTCAACGCATCGCCAATTGGGGGGCGCAGCGACATCCTTTTCCGACACATCTCCGACTCTGCGCAGCTCGGAGCTGATGGATCACCTTCCCTGTACGGATCAATGACGACGCATCTCCTAAATCTGTAGATCATCGAGGACGCATTGCCTCCTCTGCTTCTTGTATCTCGTCCTCAACGTCAATGCAAACAAATTACTTTGCAGGGGGACCGGGCTGGTTCCTGTATCCAACCCAAGCTCCATCGCGGTCAGCCTGAACTTTTGGATCTGACCCGGTGTAGCGCAATCAGATAGCCCGATTGGCGCTTTATGCTTTTAAGCATTATATTTCAGTTGATTCTTTAAAAATTCATAACTCCGGTTCTACTTATTGGATTTTTGTTGTTTTGGTCTTGTTTTGTTCTTTAAATTGAGCTCTGTTTTCTAACCTGGTGTTATATAGACTTCAAGGCTCTTTGCATAGCCCATAAGTCGCTGGATGGGAGCGGACCCCTAATCAATAATGCCATGATTCGCCCCTACAGGGCGAACAGAAAACTCCGATCAAACGAACTCCATCTGGTGGTGGTCCCTAGGATCAAGAAGGCCAGAAGTGGCGGAAGGCTTTTCTCACTTAATGCCTCCAGACTCTGGAATGCCCTCCCATTACATCTCCGGAGGGAACCGAACCATCTGATGTTCCGAAAACAATTAGAGACTTGGCTTTTTCCATAACAGATCGGTCCTCTAAGCTACGACCTCAGCGCTAGGATGCTTTCGGGTAGCCATGCGCTATACAAGTGTCAATTCAATTCAATTCAATATCCTTTTTAGTGGTATTTTTACAATTTTACTGTTTAAAGTGTTGCACAAATACTTTACACATTGCCTCTTAAGTTGAGACCGACTGCTCTGTGCCAAGCTACCCGGGGGTGAGCACAGGTTAATTTAGGGTGTGTTTGTAACTTACCCTGACTAGGATTGTGGTTCCTGCTTGGGCAGGGAGCATACCTCTGCCAACCAGAAACCCAATTTCTAACAATCAACAACAACAATTACAATTGCAACGCAGAACCCTAGTAATACTCACACCTCCAATACAGCAATCGCTTTTGAAACTGCACCATATCAGTCTTCAGATTCTGGGCTATTGGATTCAGGCATTACTCTAATCCGGGGTAATTATTTGTAGTTCTGTTTCTCATAATGTGAAGCATATCTCTGCTACCAAATCTGTTGGATTGGGAATCAGTTCACAAATGTAAATTATAATGGTTTGCCATCAAACAGGCTAATTACCACGCTGGATGTCTGCTTCTGCTCGATTTGATCGTTGCCATTGTTTTAGAGGAGAAGAAAACAATTTATCATATACATTTTCATCACAATCATTAATCTAATTCTAGTCAATAAAGAGAGTTGATGTAAGTTTAAAGGGTTTTATTAATCAAATCTTTTAGTAGATCATCTTTATTGCAAATCACAAGTTAATTCAGATTAATCTCAATAGTCAATAAATGACAGAAGTATAAAATCAATATTGGTTAATCAAATCATGTAATAAATGCATCAAAAGTGCATTTCAATAAAGGAAAGAATCCGTATTCCAAGAATCGGGTGAAAATGGAGTTACCCATAAAGAATCTAGTCCAAGAGAGTGAGAGAAAAACATAAAGCTTCAGTGTTTAAATCAGCTCAAATAGATAAAAAATATGGGGGCATATTATCAAGAACGGCGTTAAAAATTATCGACGGTTTAGCGGCAGAAAACTGCCGCTAAGCGGCGATAATGGGCTTGATAATATGCTCTTGAGAATTCAATAGAAGTCCATGTTCTGGTGTGAACATGGGCTTCTATTGAATTCTCCAGGGCATATTATCAAGCCCATTATCGCGGCTTTAGCGGCAGTTTTCTGCCGCTAAACCGCGATAATTTTAACGCCGTTCTTGATAATATGCCCCATGGAAGCAAAAAACTTCCCATAACGAGAGGTTCGAGAAACTCAATAGTGTCTCAAAACACTGATATAAAGTTGGGTCATGGGATAATGGAAAAAGTGTGGAAAGGGTGTGTCAACCTACTCTAGGAATAGGCACTATTATACACTGCACATTTCGCTAAACCTGTGCAACTCTTCTCGTCTCCTGTCAGCCAATCAGCTTCCGATGCTCTCCTGGTAACAGGATCACTCCTCATCTTCTCACATGAATACAACCATCCTCAGACAGCAATGTTATGTTTGCAACTATATTATAACAACTATGGACTCATGTGGGGTTGCCTGGCTCAGGCTTACTTTCACACATATACTGTATATTTTTAACCTTCTAATATCTAATTTTTTAGACAATAGTCCATGTAGAAGTGGAAATATCAATATTACTGAAAAAGAAAACATTTTGCAGTTTCACCATTGAAGGGGAAAAATAAGTAGGTTAGAAAGTCAAGTCCACACTTTAACTTCTATGTTTCAATGAACGAACTCTTCATTACCCTATGTGATCTTTGTGTAAGTAGAAAACGTTTACATAAATACTTTAAACTATATAAGCAACTTATTAATTATTCAAAAAACATGATCATGGAGAGGTCAAGGATCAAACTTTTTATGCGTGTTCATTATCTTCTATTCAAGCTTGCTTTCAAGCAGTTTTCAAGCAGTGCTGCTTTAATAAGTTTGAGGCCTAGTACAAGCAAATAAAAACAGCCTACAGTTTATGCACTCTGAGCACATTATTTTCATCGTAGTTGCACATAAGTTTAATTAAAACCAGCAGGCGCGGTGCGTCCATTGGGGCGTTGCTCCCCTCCCCTCGCCACGCAGCTCCTCGGCGTCTCTGACTCAGTTTACTTAAGTTCAGAGACGCCGAGGAGAACTGACTATGCATGTCAGTCAACATGACGCCAGACCGCCCACCCCCTTCAGAGTCTGAAGGGGGTGGGCGGTCCGCGTCATGTTGACTGACATGCATTGTCAGACCAGCCAGGGACGTCAGCAGCACAAGTGCGCATGAGTGGGGAAGGTGAGCGAATTTTTCGCCCCGTGCCCAGTCATGCGCACTTGTGTTTGCACTGGCTTGCGCATGCCCATTAGGAGCCCCTCGGTCTCCTAATGGGCAGGCGGCGGGCGAAGAATAACCGTGCCCTAAGCCAATCCTGGCGCTGCAGCAGCGCCAGGATTGGCTGAGGGGTTGCCACTCCAGTGCTGTTCCTGAAGAGGCGCCAACGCGGACCAGGAGCAGAGGCGGTCAGGTAAGTTTTCAAAATTTTATTTTCCCTCGGTCGCCCCACCCCCACGCGCGAGTACTGCGAGCCGCGACTGGCACAATGTGTTCAGGGGCGTGGGTCCATCGCTGCCGGTGCACGCTGCTCCTGCAGACTCAAGCCTCACCGCGCTGATGAAACGCATCGGCAGCTGCTTATCGTCTCATGCAGAGGAGACATGGTCCGGCAGTTACACATGGACTGCTCCTTTTTTGTGAGGGACACACTGGCGCGCATATGGGTCTTTTCCGGGCTAGATTAGAGTGAGGCTTTGAGTGCTAATAATGGCTACAGTGCTTAATGGTCTCTGAAAACACGTCCACAAAGATCATAGCAGGAATCGCCAAAAGAGACCATATTGTTCCAACAACGCCAATACTGCATTGACTTCCGGCTTCCCAAAGCATGCTATTTAAGTTGCTTTCGTTAGCACACACGGCCCCAGACATCAATACAAAGCTGAGAGTTAAGCACCCCACAAAACTTGCTCTCAGCGCAATGAACCACAGCAGCATGTGCCTGAGATGGGTTTTGCATGTAAGTTAAGTTTTCTGGAATTCCTTGCGTCCTTTTTATGTGTGTTCTGTTTTTAAAGATGTTAAGTGGGGTGTTTAAAATCTGGTGCCTATTCTGTGTTTTACTAACAGTTGTACTTTTGCCCTTTGCTCTGACTATGTTTGATGAATGGAGGTGTTAAAAAGCATCCATGAGGAGGAGCTTATCTGTAATCTTGTATTCGGTCATTGCCAAGACATCTACAACTTGTAGATGTCTTGGCAATGACCGAAGACTCTCCTTGTCATTTACTACTTGAGAAGTGCTTACATCAAAAGGAAGAGCGGGGCTTACTGCTAAAAGATTGCTAGAGTGAAAGCAACTTATGATAATATTCCAAAACTCTTTCCCTTCTACTTTGATTTCAGTCGAGGGGGATAGCGCTAGTTATAAAGCTGCGACAAAACATATTTTTAGACCCCGCATGATTGGGCTACCATATGGCCTGTGTTCAAAATGACTGCTCCTCTCCTCAACCCCCATAGTTTGACGAATGTTTTGATGGAGGGGCAGTTGTTGGGCTCTCCCCTTTGACATGCCACGTATTTGCACACACTGTAATGTGTCCTGTTGTCCTTATGTATTTTTATGCGATGTCTTTGTTTGGCTGTCACACGGCACACCTGCCTGTTCCGGTGTCACTGTAGTTATGAGCAGGACTTTATAGTAGAAATCTGTACATACTGAGGTTTTAGCCACACGATGGGTTGATTGCAGGAGTATTTGCATAATGTCCGCCATGATATATGTTGCAGCGCCGGCCCCACTATACCATGGTGCACTATTGCTGTGTGTGTATGCGTCTCATGGTGGAGGTAGTAAAAGGTATGTCAAGTGGCCTCCTTTGATTTTAGGGCTGGGCAAGATGTACTCCCAACAGCACTTTCCCATCTTCTATTGCCCGGGGGCTCACGGTTCCATCAGCGGCAGATCAGCACTGTGTAACGTGCTTACAGTGGCCCGTCCTCTGATGTATGGCATTAAAACTGGCCCTGTGTACATGCCCCTAAGTTAACACTGATGCCAAAAACATAGATTGACTTGCAAACAATGAATGTTAAAAACGTCGAGGGAATGCATTTTAGCGATTTAGTTCCTCTCTTACTTTACATGTTTACTTAATCTTGCATTCCCCACGAGTTAGCTATTTTATAATGTTGTTGTTTATCTGTATTTTTTTCTGTGCATACTTTGAGGCTTGAGCCATGCCAGGTGTTTATGAGGGACTTTGATTGAGCATGCAGGCGCTAAGGCTAAAGCCAAACAAAGTGCCTGTCAGTGGGTTGGCCTCTCTGCAGAGCACACAGAACAATGTTTGTGTATTCCATTTGCAACTGAAATTCTGTGGAAATGTGTGTGAAGGGGGTACACTGATGTCAAAATATTTGCAAGGCAAAAGTAAGAGAAATTAAGGTGCTTATATTTGAGGGAGTGCAGTGCATGTTGGGTGGCGGTGAAGTGACAGATGTGAGGAAGGGCATTCGGGGAAGAGTGAAAAGAGGATGCTGAAGAGGAAAGAGAGGGTTTGAAGATGTGCAGATGGACAAGATATGCAGAGAAAAAGAGGATACATATCTAACATAAAGCAAACATAATTGAAGGCCAAAACTCCTTCCACAGGCCTCAATGCTATTTAATTCCCAGACTCACTATTTCAGAATTTAAACATTTTCAATGTTAATTATTTATAAGAAATCATTATTGTTACTCATTTATCTTAAACAGCTAACACCCAGTGACAAAGCCAATCATACTGACAGGCTTTAGGCGTATGTCAGTTGCTGTGCCATTTATCTGGATAAAATTACATCTCAGAGAGAAACTAAAATACCGGTCTGATGGCACACTATGGGAATCACAGAAATGTATTTGGCATGTTCCTTTATAGGAGCACACACTTTTTCCATCTCACTTAAAGACCTGTCTGCACATATTTCTATATGACTGGTTACAGCCAGCAGCTGTGGGTGCTTCCCGAAGTCTGGTTAGAGCATATTTTTCCAAAGTTAATGCTGCATGCAGTGCAAGACACTGGGCAAGCTAAGCATACATTTTAAAGGGCTAAAGTTGTCATGCAGAACAATTTACCTATTACAGTAACTGTTGAACAAATTAATGCAAGAAGATACGGGGCAGTTTTTAATGTGTTTAATATTTCAAGACTATACGTTCCCACTGCTTAATAAGCCTTGCTTTATCGCTGCATTCATTTGCTTTAAAATGCACCATTTGCCAATCTTTTAAATTTCTTTCTCAGGAGAGACTCTCCCTAGACCCCAGGTTTGTCCATTGAACTTGTTCACATCACTAACTAGTGTTTTCTATTGGAAAGGGTAGAGCCAAAGCAGTCTTGCTTAATACCCTAACCCTCTTCAGAAGTCAGACTTGCTTGGCAACCCAGAAATTCTCAGAAATAATGTTTGAGTTTTCTTTTATGAATGCCTAGAACTACTGAATTTTTAGTCCATTTATCACAGATATAGTGCTGAAAATCGCACCAAAAAGATGCCAATTTTTTTTTAATTTCTTCACGGGGAGAACCCCCCCGAACCCCCCTTATTGCCGTCGGCCTCGCTCGCTGCGCTCGCTCGCATGCGTTGATTCGCTCTGCATACGCCGCACCAGTTTCAAATTCCACCAGCCGCCACTGAAAACCAGTGTTATTTTCCTGTTAATTTTACAACTGCTTTTACAATGATCATATGGATTGCTTCTTTGTCGCTCTTTAGTGGACGCTAGCAAGTAAAGTCTGAAGTCTGTCTGGTACTGCTAGTTCTGGATGACAAAGGTGTTAATGTTATTTGTGCCAGCTGGGCATTATGTAATAGCTTCCTTGATTTGTGACCTGCCAAATTTGTTTGTCTCATTTTCCTAAATTCTTTGTAGGCCTGCATATATTCTTGTGACCTTGAGTCCCTGGGTACCTATATCCAGTGCATATCTGTCAGTAGGCTTTTTAACGCTCACAAGTTAAATCTAAAGAGTAATCACTATGGCTGTGTTTCTACTGTGCATCTCATAGGGTGCTCTTCATTGCTCGTGGACAGAGTCTTCATATCAGGTATGATGGCTGCTATGTATCCAGTGCATGCCTGTGGGTTACTGACCTAGGTGGATTCCATAGAGCTTTACTCTGACTTCCTGTAAACACTGCACTCTTGTGGGTTACTCCACTATCGCTCTTGATTGGACCCTCCAGATCATCATCTAGAGATGCCTCTTATTCAGGTAATAAATAATAATAATTCCACATTTGTAAAGCGCAAACATATCACCCCATGGGTATCCAGGCGCTGGAGGGCCATCAGGGAGATTAAGTGAGCTATTGCCCAGAGTCACATGATGCTGAGCTGCCGCCGGCAATCGAACCGTGAGCCCCATGCTCTGGAGTCAGCCGCTCTGGCCGCTGCGCCACACCTGTCCCTCTAGGTTATGATGTGGCAACTCCTCTGTAGCTCCTGGAGAAACCATACAGGGCATTTATCCTAGATGCATGCACTCAGGGCATTCATATGTTGCTCTTCTGTCTCTCCTGGGTAGTCACTAAAGAGCATTTACTGTGGCTGTGTCCTACAGTGTATGCCTCTTTGCTCCTTGATTGGTTTGGATGATTTATCATGGCTGTCTCTGCATAGTGCATAGGTTGCTCTGAGGAAATTTTACAAGGGATTTGACTTGACTGCCTGTATCCATAGCGTGCTGTGGACTGCTCTTCTGTCTCCCCTGGATTATTTAGAGCTGACACAAAAGAAGAAGTGGGACCATTATTATAGAGTTTAGCTCAGTAGTGCCTCCCTATTTAGAGGCATAAACGCAAAAAGGACTGGTAGGCTTTAAGTATTTCCAGGAGCCACGATTGTTTCTCTAAGAGACAGTGTTTATGTGATTGTTTCAATTAGTTGCAATGACACATTGGTGCCATTACACCAACAGGCCTATCGGCCCTTTTTGTGTTTATGGATTCTTGAGAGATCTGGTGTTTAGGCATAACAACAAATTAATGTAAATGTTCTTCACTCCTCTTCCCACAGTTACATGCCTATGTGATGTGATCAAAGACAGGTTGAGAGCACCACTCTGGTCACTCATGTACGGTTGTATGATACAACCATGCATGCCTAAACCATGCATGCCTAAACAACGCGGTCTGAACCACGACTGCGTCTTTACCATGCATGCTTTTACCACGCATACAACAAATTTCATTGTAAAGGCATGATTGCTAAAGGGATATGCATGTTAAATTGCACACCCCAGCCCCCGACCCTGTGCCCTAACACCTGATACCCCAGCCCTGCAATCCACCCCACCCCAGCCCTTAAAACTACCTCTACTTCTCACCCTGAGCCCTAACACTCGGCCCCTACCCAAGAAACGACCCCAGACCCCCCCGAGCCCTAAAACTGACACCCAGCCCTGAAAATTGCCCCTTCATCTCTCCTAGCCCTGAGGCCTGAAACCCTGCCCCCTGCCAAAAAACTACCCCGACCCCAGACCCTCTGCCCTGAGCCACAAAACTGCCCCCACCCCTGAAAACTGCCCCTTCCCCCCCGCCCTGAGGCCTAAAACCCGGCCCCAGCCCTTAAAACTGACCTGGCCCCCCCACCATGAGCCCTAAAACCTTGCCCCTGCCAAAAAACGATCCCGACCCCGAGCGCCTTGAGCCCTAAAACCGATCCCCACCCCTAAAAATGACCCCGCCCTCAATCCCGGCCCCAACCCCACTTACGAGGCTGTGTCCCGGAGCTTCCTCTCCCGATTCTTTCTGTTCATTTCCCCACCCATCCACACATCTAGACCGCTGACTGCCTTAACCACGTATATGCGTGGTTAAGGCAGAAGTGTGGTATAGGCAAGCGTTGTTCTGCTTGCGTGGAAATGGCACGCGTGGCTCAGCCCTCGTTGTAAAGGCCATTTCCCCTCATGCACAACACTACAACCCAAATAGGTTGCACTGCATTTCAACACTCTTTCAACCAAGCACTCACTCAGGGTGCAGTGTGCTACCAGAGGCATACCAGGCCACTAATGCGCATAAGCATCTTGTGAGGGGTTCAAAGTGCTATAGAAATGCAACTAAATACAACACAATCCCATGCTTTCTTTCTGGAGTATGCTACATTCCATACATGACATAATATTGATTACGCTTAAGGGGTGGGTGGCGTACCATGTATGGCTCGATCTAAAATGAGAGTGGGGGTTGTCAATCTAATTTTATCTGAAGATTCTTTGTTTTAAATGTTTTTATGATGAAATATTGTACTGTGTAATTTTATGATTTATCTAAATCGAATAAAGCTTGATTGACTGATTATGCTGCAAACAGATATTCTTTACTGTTTTATGTAGTTCCACTTTCTGCAATAATTATTTCCCCATTTCATCACTATATCAGTAACACTTGAATTAGTGTAATTCTAAGGTCTTAAAATTTCATTATACTGCGAGATAAATGTGCATGTTATATTTTGCTGATAACATATACGCATTGCCTCATCTATTCTAGGAGGCCTAAACTATTATATCTGAATACATTGGACAAATCGAATCCGCTTTTAGACAGCTTCATGTTACGTTATCAATCAGTCATTAACCAATAAACGACGTACTTTATCAACCCCAACTTCTCTCACCTTCCTCCATTCCTGCTCTTTCAAAAATGTTTGTGTCAGTATTCCACAATGGAGTGTATAGTGAGATCATCATTTCATATTTTGCATATTAAATTTTTTAGCCCATACTGTGTGCTGATGCCTGAATGTGATCTTGTGACATTTCATGCAGTGTGAGTCCTCTGGGTTCAGTTACTGTGTCCGTTGGGCTCAGTTTCTGAGGGTTTAATGCTAGGGCACAAGGTCGGAGCCTGAGAAATGTTATCAGCTCACCACACTCACAATGATTCAAAGTCTGAAAGCTCCTAATCTTCTTCCATCTGAGATCTGACTCATTTTGTATACACCCGTCTTTGAACGTTGTTATTCCAAAAACGTATTGTTAACACTGATTTTAGCATGGAAAGAAACTTGCGCAATGTTGGAATCATGAATGATGTAAAATTGTAAATTCAATCTGCAATGTTGGAATCATGAATGATGTAAAATTGTAAATTCAATCTGCAATGCTGGATCATGAATGACTGTAAAATAGTAAGTACAATCTGCATTCCGGCTGCTGGTGTTTGATTTGATTTGTCTGGGCTATTTCATGAGCTGTAATAGTATCAATGACATGAGTTTGTACTTCTGTATTAGGTAAAATACCACGTTGTTCATTGTTTACACCCTCTGATATTGTGTTATAGAAGCATATAGTTTGGAATCCGTACTAAGTAAATAAACTGGTTGGTACAAGCCACTTTTCTCTTAACTCTTTCCAGGTTTGAGAAAAATATGTGGGGCCTTATTATGACTTGGCAGTCTCGGAGTGGGGCCGCCACGCAGCTGCCCTGCTCTGAGAACGTCAAAGCCATAAAAAAACGCCCGCCAGAGTACGACTTTTAAAGATTCTGACGGGCACTTCTTTGGCGGTCCCACAGCGGTGTCTCTGAAAAAGACATCGCAATGGGAGCGTCAAAGACAGTTCCTGCAGCTGTCAACTGTCAAGTCCATGCCTTGCAGGAACTGGGGGTGCATGCAGACATAACATGTGCCCCCCTGCATGCACCCGATGGTGCAGAGGCACAAGGTTTCCTCACTGCCACACGTTTCATGGCGGTCGCACCGCCATGAAAAGTGTGGTGGTGAGGAAACTCGTAATATGCTTGGCTGGGCCGCAGCACCCCCCCTCCCCCCCTCACCCCTCCAAGCATATTATGGCCTAACCGCAACACCGCCACGGATCTCTGACCCTGATCTCTGCCAATGTGGTCCGTCTTCCCAAGCTGTAACGGGGCGCTCGGACCACCGTTGCAGTGGTGCCCGTAACGACATCATAGCTACAGCGGTCCAATGGACCGCCGTAGTCATAATAAGGCCCTTAGGCAGAAGTAATGAGAGACTTATACTGATTATAGGTGTTATTTCTCTGCAATTTCTTTATAAGGTTCCAAACACATCTGAGCTAGGGACTTTTCTATTTTCTGAACTACAACTAGCATAGCGGTCTTCTTGAATTGTAGCACCTTCTTCAGTTTCTATAAGTTGGTTCTTGCAGTTTGAGAGAAGTTAGTAGAGTTAAGATATGCCTCAGTTTTGTACTCAGTTGCCTTTGTAATTTCCTTGCAAAGATATGTATATTTTTAAATGTTTCTGACTAGTCATACTCATGCAAATTTTCATACAATACTCTTACATTCTACATGTTAATGCTAAACATTTACGAGTTTTGTTCCCCCGCATATCTTTCTTTTTCAGTCTGCTGTTTGCCTTCAACAGTATGCATCTGCCTGAGTTGAATTGCTGTTCAGTTAATTGTCATACTGGGGGATCATTTATCTGGGATGCAATTTTTTAATAACACTGCCCCCAAGTTTTAGACCATGTACAACTTGTTATAATCAGGGACACAAGAAGTATGCAAATCTGCGGCCATGGTGTTCTATGTAATTATGAATTTGCAGCATTTCCCACATAATCCATCATCTGCAGCATAACCTGCAGATTTGAACAAAAACAAGTGTTTTTAGCTCAAACTGATCAAAAGTTACTAAAACCATTGCAACATGTGTTCCCTCATAGTGGAAGGCCCTTTGCAAATGTTGAATGGCCACCTTTCATTTGGGTATTGCTGTACTTGGTTGTTAAACTGATCCTAATGAGATGAAATCTTTGCCTAGACAGTGCTTCCATGAGTAAAAATGACTATATAAAGAACTAATACTATCACAAAATGTGCTGCATTATCCTGCATAATTGCCTTTTCTTGCCACCTAATTTTGTCAACCCTGCTGCATAATTTGGTCTTCCTCTGCTGCATACTTCCAATGGCCCTGGTTAAAATACTCTGGAGGTAAGCTTTTACGGTATCCCATGCTATTGGTATTTCAGGAGATTTTCTATTCAAATCCAAATCCTCTATTCCCTGCTTTTTATGCCACATGGTTTGGATCCTAGTTAAAGCTTGCGCTCACACTCCATCTAATTTGGGATTTCTTTCAGCCATCAATACAATGTAGTTTTAACTCTTGCATGGTCGCATACTGTCCCTGCATTGATCCAAAATTTACTTACATTCAGTTGGCGTTCATTGTCAATTAATTAAAATCATATCGAATAAATATATCACGGTTCATCTGATAAAAGGCTCCAAGAAGAGATCACCTTGCTAAGAAAGAAAACTGAGAAATATATAAAACCCGAATTTGGTGCTTTCATAACATTATTACACATTAATGTGCTAATATGGAAATCTCTCACAAGAATAACATAATAATATTGCATATGAAAAAAACTTTTGGTATAAAGAGAGAAACCACATCTATACAAAAAGTGAGAAATATTCAACAGTCCCCACTTATTAAAGAAGGATTTTTACATTCTGCTAAGGCATTTCCATGCTTTTTTGTATGCATTCTCTTAATCGGAATTTGGGACATAAATCCTATCCAATAGTTACTATTTCTAATTCCATGCGTGCCCCTGCTATTGCCTGTTGTCACTTCATACCTTCCCAGTTAGAAAATCTGATGCCTCATTTAGTGCTATAGCAACCCCTTTTGTTTTATTATTAGTGGTGTTGTAATGGCCCAATTCTGTCCACCTTGTTGTCATATATTGGTATTAGGGAGATTGTAAACTTATAAAATGGGTGTCTAATAAAATAATTTACTTTAGTCCCCCTGGGAGCTTAAACATCCTTCTTTGCTTTCTGTGGCAAAGAAGCCAATTTACATTCCAAGATAAAGCAGTGGTTCTTATCGCCATTTTATTTGATCTTAATCCTTTTAATTTTTATTATTCTCTCTTACATTCTCTGTGATGTTTATATGATCTTGTCATAATAATGTATGCAGAAACTATATATAGTTACCACCCAGAGACCCTTACTTAAGACAAGCGTTTTTTGCTCGCCTCTCGGAGATTAATTCCATTTAATACTCCTTTATTGTGGATTACGCTAATATTGGCTCTCAGCCCTTCTGCTGTTCACCACAAGTCCCCCATCCCCCACACATTGCCCCTTACAAGGCCCAATTGGGACTGACAGTAGGTCCCAGCAGCCAAAATTGGGCCACATTCATGGATGGCGACCTCACCAAACCAATTCTTGCTGAGGGTTTCCCATCGCAGCAAGCCCCTCTCATTTTTTTTTTTGCAGTTTTATTTAGCGCAAACTCGACCCGAAGGTATCAGAGGGCTTTACATGAGCACTAGTTGCATTACTGAAAGACAAATTCATTTTTAGGCAGGGAAGATAATGAGCCCGATTCACAAAGGTAAAATGAGCCGAAAGTCTAACTTTACGACTTTCAGTATTCACAAAGGGCATTTACTACTGGTAAGTGCCCTTTGCGAATATCAAATGTTGGAAAGTTAGGCTTCAGGCTCAGTTTGCCTTTGTGAATCGGGCCCTAAGTGGTTAGTCCAGAATCACAGGATGCTTAAGCCTCCCGCCAGATTCGAACCTGGTTCCCCAGCTTCAAAGTCGGCCACTCTAGCTGTTAAGACACACTCCTTTCCTTGCTTCAACTCCCTTCCTACCTTTCCATCTCGTCATTCTTCCTTCTGTTAGCCCCCACTTCCCCGCTCATTTTCATCTTCTCAGTCCTTCTCAGTTCCAGTGGCGGCTCGCCGAGGGAGTGCTGCGGGGCGGTGAGGCGGGGCTGGGTGGGGGGGTAGTGGAGTCCGACATACGACGGACAGGAGTAAGGTAAGTAATTAAGTAATTAAAAATATTTACCTTGCGCTCGCTGTATCGGCGATACAGCGAGCGCAAGGTAAATATTTTTATTTACTTAATTACTTACCTTACTCCTGTCCGTCGTATGTCGGACTCCACTACCCCCCCACCCTCCCCCGCCCCGCAGCACTCCCTCGGCGAGCCGCCACTGGAACTGAGAAGGACTGAGAAGATGAAAATGAGCGGGGAAGTGGGGGCTAACAGAAGGAAGAATGACGAGATGCTCAGTTCCCTCCACTAGCTCTCTTTCCTTTTCTCTCTTCCCTTTTTTTCTTTTTTCCCTCCCTAGGATGTAGGGATGCTTGCACTGTTGCTACCTGCATGTGATTCTGTGTGAAAAAAGCTTGTACCACTACTGCTACTGCCACCTGCCCTTTAACTCATTCTATGTGTTAAAAAAGTTTGTAGTGTTGCTGCCTGAATTACATCCATGTATATACTTTGTGAAGCTTGCAATATAGCATTTCATTATAAAAACGCCAAAACGATTGGCATCACCAATCAATGATGATGCAAATGAGTGAATCTCGTACAACAGAGTGAACTCTCATACAACAGATCTTACTCTTGTGTCTGGCATGTGAACGAAATAGTCAGTTTTTGACATGGACTAGTTCACCTTGTAAAATTGCAAATGTAGCTGCCAAGTGGCTGTTGTATGTTGAGACTTTTGAGAACATGAAGACAATTAAAAATATTATAAGCCCCAGAGTGCTGATGTGCTGTTGGTGGTTGTTCAACATTATATGCTGCCTCATAGCAGCAGTATAAAATGAGGATTAAAAGCTGGAGGAAAGTGGTGTATTATGTAGCGAGGCTGGTTAGGGTTCACTATGCAATACCTTCACATTACCCTAAATTGGTACTTTGGATTCATGCTAATAAATCCCTATCTCAGTCCTGGTAGTGTGGCATAGAGCAGTCAGGCTTTACTAGACAAACGTGTTAAGCATTTCAGAGTAACACGGACGATAAGTAATTGACACGACTAAAAAGAAATCCGACACCAATTTATTAGACACCAAAACGAAGAAAAACGGATGAGTATAACCAGAGTTATGGATTTTTAAAGGAAACATAAATCAGTTCATTTCACTCTTGCAAACATTAACTTTACGGTCAATGGGGAAAATATACTAGTGACAATTGGTCACTTGCAGGTCGAGTTCAGTGGAAATCACTTGGTGGTAAGGTGATGTGGGTCCCAGGGTCTGACAGACAGTTGAATTTTACCTGGCTCATAGGGCTCGGGTGCAGAGTTGTCCTGGCTGTCCCTGGTGCTTGAGAGGGAGCTGCGGGTTTGCTGGTTTTACTGCTTATATGGTGCTGGTAAGGAAAGAGGTGCAATATCTCGACAATGGGGTCAATGAGGCATCGGGTTGAAGGTGCTACGGGATTCCCTCGCGGGACAGAGTGTATAACAAACTTAGTGGTAGCCGGACTGTCCACCAATAAGCCTTGGCAGTGACAAGCTCAGTTTATGTTACTTCAATATCCTGGAGTCCAAGGAAAAAATGGTAGCTGCCTGACACTTGCTGGAGGTTAGGACTATGTTTTACACAATGCACCAGACCATTTACTTGTGGGCGATCCATCAGCAGGCTCGATGGCCAGTGATTCTTTGGTTCCAGGAGCGTGCTTTATCTGTGGGCTGCAGGGGACTTGTACCTCTAGTCCAAGGGAGTTCTGGTGATTCCTATGGCTTGCAGAGGGATTTCTCTTTCCTTTAAAACTGGTCTCTGGTCTGGGATAAGTCGCAGTCGTACAGTTGCAGGGTGGTTGCCACAGGTGCAGGGTATTGTACCTTTGCTTTGTGCTGGTCCTAAAGTCACAGACTCAGGTCTCTTCTAATTCCTTGGTTGCCAGTCGATCAGATCTGAGGCTCTGGTGCCAGGGAAGCCCCTTAAATCCTAGATTTAGGGGCGTTAGGGGTGTGAGTGCTAGTAGCCAATGGGATACCAGCCCTACCGGCTGCCCTTGACGAGAGCACTTCATGTGGAGGGTGGCACCTTTTATTCCCAGAAGCCTCTATTCTGCCACTTTTAAAAATGACAGAACGCTTCTTCGGCTGTACAGACCAGGTAGGCCACTCTGTGTACGCCTCCTGACTACCTATTTTTCCCACCTGCCCGGGTCGCAAATGTGCCTGGGGAAGGGGGATTAACTTTTTCCTCCTCTTGGAGAAAGCCTCATTGCATATCAGGGGCGGTGGGAGCTTTGAAGCTCACCACCTTGATTTGCCACTTCAGTAGCCATCCTGTCAGGGAGGGAGGTGACACCTCCCGCCCATGCAAGCCTTTGTTTCTGCCTACTGAGAGAGTTCACATCTTTTGGCAGGGGGTCAGATTCCTGTCTTGGTAGTGGCAGCTGTAGACTATCAGCCAGGGCACAGGAAAAGCTGGGACAGCCAAGTGGGCAACCTCTAAGGTAGCCACCTGGAAGTCACCTGGGTGCATGTCACATTAAATCCAACTTTAGAAAAAGGTCAGTTTGATGAGACAAGTTATTATTTATTATTATTAAGACTTATAGTATGCACATCTACCACAAGGGGTTTCCTGGCGCATGGCAGAAGGAAAGGATGCAGAGATCAAAGTGATCTAATTAGAAAAGCCAGGTCTTCAGGCCCTTGTGAAAAGCAAGAAAAGATGTACAGTTCCTCAGCAAGTCTAGGAGGGAGTTTCAAAGTTTTGGGCCTAAATATGCAAAAGAGCGTCCTTTCATGCAAGACAAGCGGAAGCTGGGTACAATAAACAGGACCTGTTGCGAGGACCTCAGAGATCAAGATGGATGGTATAGGCAAACCAGATCCAAAATGTATTTAGGTTCAGCTCCAGCTTTCTCCTTGAACATATAGCATAGAGCTTTAAATTTGATGCGATTCGAGATCACAAGCCAATGCAGATCATGAAGGAGCTTCGAGGAAGAGACAAATTTGGGCAGCCGATAAAGAAGCCTGGCAGCAGAGTTCTGCACTAGCTGCATTCGCCGAATAGTAGTTTTGTCGGCACCCAAATACAGCATGTTACCTTAAGCAATTCTAGAGATAATAAGAGCTTTGATTACTGTCCTTTGCGCAGAGATGGGGATCAGCCAAAGGATCTTTTTTAGCCATTTAAGCACTGAAAAGCAGGTTGCCTTCACCTTAGCCACTTGCAGCTTCATGGATAACGAATTATCCACAAGGAAGCCCAGATTCTTAACTTTAGAAGATGGCGTGAGTAGAGCACCTAAGGAAGCAGGCCAGTGACGTGGGCCCCAAAGAGTAGGGTTCTTGCCCGGAATCATGACCTATGTTTTATCCCCGTTGAACTTGAATAGGTTGTTGTACATACAAGAGGAGAGCTGACTCAAGCCCATACTTACGTCTGACGGCCCATGGCTCTGCGCAGATGATAAAGTAAAGATGATCCGAGTGTCAAAAAGTGTCCGAGGAAAAAAAGGACAACTCACTACTCTCTGCCACATCTGCTAAAGGGTGAGTATAGATGTTACAATAGCACTGGGCTCAACACAGAGCCCTGCGGAACTCCGGAAGAGAGTATTTGTGACCTGGACCTGGCAGAGGAAGAGAAAACCTGACAAGACCGATCTTTGAGAAAAGATCGGAACCACTCCAAAGCCATGCCATCAAGATCAAGTGCCACCAGTCTTTCCATCAAAATAGAATGATACACAGTGTCAAAGGCAGCAATTAGATCGAATCAGATGAGCGCAGCTGTTTGTCCTTCATCCAAGTGCTGCCATAGAAGCTCAGTTACCCCCAGAAGAGTGGATTCCGTCTAATGTTCAGCCCTAAAGCCAGACTGAGAGGGGTGAAGACAGCTCTGAGCTTCCACAAAAGAAATTATCTGGCTGTTAACATGTTTTTCCAAAATCTTGGAAAAGATAGGCAACAGAGAAATTTGGTGGAAGTTAGACAGGTTAGCTGGGTCCAGATTAGATTTTTTTAGAAGAGGAAGGACCATCGTGTGTTTCCACTTCTTGAGGACAACTCCTTCATGCAGGGATGCATTAAGAAGATCAATAATCATTAGTAATAAACTAGGATCCAACTGGCTGAGCATGTAAGGAGGTAGAGGATCCAGCAGGGATCCTGACTTGATGGACTGAAGAATACAATTAAAAGATGTGGTGTCCAGAGGGGACCAAGTATTAAGTTTAGATAAATGACTGAGGGTTAGCTGAGAATCTTGGCAAGCATCAACAGAAGGGTTCTGTGCGTCAGATATTACATCAGTATAGTTCAATTGTACTCCCTGTGGGAGGGCACTAGTCAATTGGGAGTAAATATTTTCCACTTTTTGAATACAAAAGAGAGCAAGCTCCTCACATTGAGTGTGAGAAAGAGGAGGAGAGGAAGGCAGCTTGCAGGGGTCAGATCATTATTTCACCACCTTAAAAAAAGTTTTTGCGCAATTTTGAGCGCTTCAAATTTTTATTAGACTAAAAATCAGCTCAAGTCGATTTACAGAGCCCATGATATTTTTTTATGCTGCTCTGTATTTGGTTTTGGTGTCCTCTGTGTAGGACTTTCTCCAAAGCCTTTCCAGGACCTTACATTGTTTCTCTCAAGTTTTAACCTTTCATTAAACCATGGAGAAGAAGGCGTGAACTTTTTGTAGTGACCGGTAAACTTGTTTTCATGGCCTCCATAAGCCAGTAGTGAATCTGAGCATGATCGATCCAAGACTGACGGTTGTTTAATGTTCAGTCTGGTACAATGAAGTAGATTATTGAAAGCCGGAACGTTTAACTTCGACCAGGTCCTTATTTTGACCATGGAGACATGATGAGAATGTATACAAGAAGATACAGTTCTCACCGTAAAAGGAACAGAAAAATGGTTGGACCAAGGTAGCGGACAAGGGGGAGCAGTGACCAAGTTCGGCAGATTGGAAAAGACCGCGTCCAAAAGATCTCCTACAATATGCATGGGGTTAGAATTACACAAATTCAAATAGAGGACCTGAAGATCCTCTATAAAAGTTGAACTGTGGGAGCATTTGGGATCCTCCAGGTGGAGATTAAGATCACCCAGTATCGTAAAATTGGCCGCTTTTAAAATGTGAGGCACACCAATTTCCTGCATGGCCGGGGGGCGGTACACCAGAACACCAGAGACACCAGTGACAGTTAAAGTGCGAAAAATAGTGCTTCACAGGCAAGAGCAGGGAAATCTTCAATTCTACACTGAAAAACATTTTAAAATACAATGGCAACTCCTCCACCTGTCCTATGTTGTCCATCTTTCCTGACCGTGGAATAGTTGGGGAGGGGGAGCCGCAATTACATCCTGTGCGGATCCCTCATCTCTCAGTAAAAAACTCCACATCTGGTTGCGCATCCCATAAAAAGTAAAAAATGTGTTGCTGATGTTTTGGCAGGGAACGATAGATAATATTAAAAAAGTGGAATTCTCTGACAGAGTTAGGTTCCCTCAATGATGTCCCAGAGGGGGTAGCCATTCTAAATGGAATGTCCAAGCTACTATCCGAGGATAAAAGCATATAATTATGAGCATTGCACTTCGATGAGGTTGAGCTAGTAAAATTACACCCACTATAGTTGGAAAAACGTATTCCAGGAGCAAGGATTTGGCAGTTAGTGAAGGGATTCTGCTATAGTGCTTTAAGATGGTTTGCAGAGTAGCATTGTCTCTCTAAAGAAAAAGGACCAGGGTTCATGACCCCTGGGCCCGGCCGGATGTGGAAGGGTGCAGACGGTTTTGACTTAGGCATGGCAGCGGCGCGCCCGCTGCGCACATCCGCTGCGTGTCCGCTCCCCGGCCATCTTAAAATAGGGCTGTAACGTATTGTTTGAAGTTGTTTGAAAATGACACATTTCATTGGGACCATAATGGAGCTGGCAACCTTGGGGTGCCAGTGTGCCAGCTCATGTTAGCCTGCCTAAAGGGCAGAGGTGGTCTTTCAAGTGTGGATGCTTGTACCCCACTACTTATGGGAAAGCATCAGCACTTATCTGAAGCCAAGGCACATACTAACAAATGAGATTCCCCAGAGATAGCATTACTGAACCATCACCTCTCATGTGACTATGATCTGTCACCTGCAGCTAAACGTGTGTGATGAGACAGGAAACAGCGTTTACAACGCTGTAAACACAACGCGGTAACTTTACAACACGGTCGTTACAACGACCGCGTTGTTATCACGCGTGCCATTACATCGCAAGTCGTATCAACGACTTGCTGTAGGGGGCATGCAACACCAGAGAATGTGTTGGATTGTAAATCCAACACCTCCCCTGCTGTTGCGCAAACTGGAGTAGGAATAGTAATTAATACTATTCCTAAGTCCAGCGCGCCCCCTACAGCAAGTCGTTGAAATGACTTGCGATGTAATGGCACGCTTGGTAACAGCACGGTCATTGTAACGACCGCGCTGTAAAGCCATGCGTAGTGAATGTAACATCATACATTCGATGAGACACTAGAAAAGAGAACCCCTGTTCTTGAGCTCAGAATTGACTTTGTTTTGCTTCAAGGCTTGCACCTCTAACTTTTTTGTAACATGTAAATGTCTTCAAAATGTACAAATAAGCTTGCAGGTGAGGTACTGCCCTGTGTTGTGTGGGTCTATGGTAGATGGCTCCAACAGGTGCGAGTAAGAGGAACATTAGCTGGCTCTTTCCACAGGGTGTCCATTAAGCTATCTCTCTCCACTCCCACTGATGACTAGGAGATTCAGGGAGCGAGGTTATAGCAAAAAAACTATCCAACAAGCCATTGCTAAAGTTGACACCCTTTCAAGATCCAGCTTAGTCCACCATAGAGGGAGGACGGAAGATGCTGAACAGGACCAGATTAGATTTATTACAACATTTTCCAACCAATCATTCAAAATAAGGAAAATCTTTAACAAAAACTGGCACATCTTAAGAACTGACCAGATCCTCTAGAAATACCTACACGATACACCCCAGATAACATTCAGGAGGAGCAGATCGCTTAAAGATTATCTTAGTCGCAACATGATCACATCACAGAGGGTGAGTCGCCAGACAAATACAGACAGAAGAGGCTTTACATGTTGATGAGATGTAAGTCTTGTGTTAACTGTTCTAACTGTACTAAGATCAAAGTCTGAAACAGTAACAGAGAATACACAATCAAAGGGAGCATTGACTGCAATACTGATTTTGCATCTGCTGTCTTATGTGTCCCTGTGGTTAGTACTACATTGGCAGTACTATCCATAAAGCAAAGAAAAGAGTGCTGGAACACAAACAAACAATAAGACAGAATGATGAGCACTACCCAGTAGCCCAACACTTTGAAGAAGCACACACCCAAAATGAGAAAGTCTTGACTTTTGTGGTGTTAGATTCTGTAGGGCCACAAGAGAGGGTGGAAACAGGGAACATAGACTCATGGTCCTCGAATCCAAGTTTATAATAGACTTTGAAACACTGACACCGGTAGAGCCTTAATTCTAGTGAAGAATTATCAGTACATCTGGGGTAGATAAGGTCACTAACATCGCTGGTTTAATTACAGTGTATGATAGAGTGTATCTCAAACCAAAAATGACCATATGAATTTTGATATGAATAGCTTGAGAGCTGTTTAACTTTTGATTTTTTCTCTTTTCAATTTTCATTAGTATTTCACTGTGGTTTTTACTAGAGCTGACTGCTCAGCTGAATTTTTAGCATTTTTAAATTTTATTTTCATTTTATTTTTTGCACACAGGTATGGAGCACTGTTGGGTTATGGAGAGTAGTGAGATGAGCAAAGCATCCTTCTCAATGGGATCATCATCTTAGCAAGTTAGGAATTGTGACTATACCTTTTCCACATGGGCAAAATATCATTAGAATGTATGTCAAGTAGGTATTACACAACCTGCAGAATTTTCACAGGGAGGAAGACTATAATGCAGATTTAAGAGTGGTTGGGTGGACCTCTGGTAATGCAAGCATGTGACATTTCAGTAATGTGTGAAGATAGACTGTGCATATTGCATGTAGATGCTCTTCACGAGACACAAGCCCACATGGGATTCCATTTACCTCCTTTCAGATTTGCTCGAGATGTCGGACTAGTACTGAGCACTATTAAAGGAGGTAAATGGAAAAAATATTGTGCAGTAACATATATAGGTAATATGCATCACAAAGCACGCCTGTAACAACTTCATTGTTAAGGAGATTTTTATGCAGCCTAACAAGCACTATGCCAATTGGTTAACTAATGGCCATGGAATCAAGCTGGCTGTTTAGGAGTTTCATTACATCCACTCTACAATTGTATAATATATTGGTCCACAATAATGCAATTGTGAAAATTTTAAATATATGGTGTCTAATGACTGGTACATTACAATGTACGACTTCAGTTCTTACCTGCTTTATATGCACTGCATACATGCCAAGATGGCGGTGACTTTCTGTTGCTTTTCCTGCACTGTGCACGTTTTGTAGTCCTTTGTTAATTACCATGACTACGTGTATTTAAGAGACTATGTCGGCTCTTGCAGCACACCTTGAGCAAGGCGAAAGCTGAAACGCGTTGGTGAAGAGGCAGTTGTGTGAATCAATAATTTAAGCATCCCGGAGTGTCCTGGCAATCTCTTAACGGAGGGGATTTGTTTATGCGCTATTTGGGCTGCCGGAGCCAAACCAGGAACGCCACAACGTTGTAGCCCCGGGTCTCCCGATTTGGTGGATGTGGATATATATATATATATATATATATATATATATATATATATATATATATATATATATATATATATATATATATATATATATATATATAGTAAAAACTATATTTGTGTATGTTTTTAAATGGTAGTGTGATATAGTATTTTTTTCAATATTTTTGAACTTACCATTATAAGTAGGGGGAAACAATATTTTTGTAAATGATTTTTTGGACACGATATTTCTGTATCACAATATTATTGTGTTCGATATTATGTCATTGATCCGGATAGGGCAAGAACAATGTTAGTAGGGAATAATTCAGAGAGGAGAATGCAAGCATTCTTAGATGGGACTCTCTTGAAAGTAGCTCGGAGCTGGGGTGTCGCACTGAAAGACATTAGACTCAGATGCTATGATTTGCATAGATATCACACCCTGAAACCTGGGGTCCATATGAGCATGGAGGGATTAATTGAGAGAAAAAACTAACTGCCTTGGTAGTGAGAAGGGTGTACTGAGACGCCTCATGGGAGGAATTCCAGATTGCAGGAGTTTCTGTCATAAAGGGATGCATTTACGGTTCTTAGTCTAGATATTGGAGGCTCACTGGCCATACAGGGCACCTGCAGCATGGGGGAAGATGTCTCATCAGCTGAAAGGTTACGGCCCAGAACCAAATCTATATACTGTGTTAGAACCTTATGTTGAAACCAGCAAATAATAGAAAAAGGGACAACAGCACATTTTTCCAGTTGATGGGAAAGCAGAAACAGGCGAGACTCTTCCTCCATAGAGATATACGGGCACAGACAGGGGTAACTCTCACATGTGAGGACTTAAAGCAGTGTCTATTGGATTTAAAATCACATTTTGAAAAATCACTGTTGGCCACCCTTGCCAAATTAAGAGGAGACATTGGCAAAGACATTGCTGAGATTATTCTGGGCATGTAAAACATAAATCTAAGAGACAAATCTGCCTAAAGCCAAAGGAAGACTTTATCATAAGCCAACCATCTTGCAACAACCACAATTAATCACATGCAAGCTCATATAAAGATCCATACGAAAAAGTGTGAGGGTCTTGAAAACTGGTCCTGTTAGGATAACATTAATGTACACAATCTGTGTGAGAGCAGACGGTGAAGATATGGCTGGATGCAAGACCAAGCTCCTACTAAACATCTTGAAAGATCCCATAGACTTTCAAATTGGTGTAGAGGGAGAGCATCAACTGGGAAGAAAATAAGCTGACAGGCAGGGCAGACTGATGGACATAGTGGTGAAAATGTTGGACTATCCTCTTATGGATCGATGGTTTTCTCCAATTCTCACTTCTGTCTTTGCCCTTTATCAGAAGCCTTATTATGTTTCCATTTGGAAATTGCCTCTAAAACCTTTTCTATATGTTCCTGTTTTCACTCTGCCATGTTCTTGTAACTGAAGATGCCATTGTCATCTTACCTTTAGTCAGTTTGGGTGTTGATTCCTGTCCTATTGATTGCCTCCTTAAATCCACCATAAGTGAGTGGTTTCTTAAAAGCCTTGAATTCTCTCCTCATTACAGTCATCAGGAGAGTTTTCATCACTCTGGACTTGCTCCAGTACATACTTAGAACAATCATTCCAAGTTTCAGAGTCGACACCACATACATCTCTTTGTAGAACACTTGGACATCAATATCCAACTCGCATGCTATTAACTTTGCTTTCACTTTTCTTGGTACATCTTCCTGAGTTTCTGACAGTTCTGTTCATAAAAGTGTAACTGGCCAAACTCCTGAAAGTTTTCTTTTTCAAATTGCTTGAATTGGGATTCTGACATAGCCTCATTCAGATATGGCTCAACTGCACACATAATATAGTAAGTGTATTTAAATACCAAGCCTTTATTAGAATGTGGAACTGGGTGCCGATGACACAGCACAGACACCCCAATTGTGTTGCCTCTTCTGGTTAAAATAGGTTGCCTGGTACTTGAAATAACTTCTGGGCTATTAGCCGGCACACATGATCTATCAGGCTTTGAAAGCTTTTTGTTTAGAGGGCTGTTTTATAGAGGTCCATAGATAACATGAGTAATATAGGATATGCTGGTGGCATTGGATATGCCACTTAAGTATGAATTTTGGTGTGCAATCTAGAATTAATTTTGAGCTTTGAGGTTAACCACTGCCAGTTGTGGCTAATCTCCTGCTAAATTCAAATACTGAAGTATATTTGCCTGATGGTTATAAGAGGAGGTGAGAACACCATGTGCAAAACCCTTACTTAATTTGTTTGTTTATTAATTTTAGAACACAGAGTCTCTCCTGAAGTATTTGTATTCTCTATTTACTTCTTAATTTGCCCCTCTTGCCTTTATAATCATTTTTGTTAATTAATTCTAAATTCTTTCCAGGTATCATCCATGGTTAATTCCTTAATCCTAAATGCCCTGGGGGAGCTCATCTCATTATTCTCTGTCAGCCCTCTCTTTTCCTCCTGCTCCTCTGTCCCCTCACCTTTTGGAGAAGCCATACTACAGCCATATTGCATTGTTTCTTTATAGCTATGACATAGCCACAAGCCCTAGTTCTTAGATGTGTCTCCACATTTTCTCGACTCATTTTCAATTAGAGAGCTGTAGAATCGGTCAGTCAAGAGCTCCATATGCTGCTCACTATCTCACCTACTCAGACTGATCCTAGCAGTCCTGACTGCTACTTTTACCTGTCATCACTGGCACTTGCTTCACCACATACCTCACAAATGTGCCTCAATTGCAAACAGAAACACGAGTTGCATGGCTGAATTGATTTTGGCAGATCTTTGCTTGGAGTTCTCATTGCAGGCCATCATCCGCACTGCCAGAAAGAAGTACTCCGACTTTCTTCTCTAAGTTGTGCAACACCACTGCGAGGAATATTAATGCTAATGTCGGTTTTGTAAATAAGTTATAGACTACTGGAAGACCATAATGAACACATTGAATGCCTTCACAAAGATAAATGACCACTCAGTATAATCATTCATCTTAATAAATTATTGTTGCACCCAACAATATTTGCTTCAACTTCTTATAGCAATTCAGGACAATACTTCACTGCCCTCTTTTTGATGCACAATCAACCTGTTTTACCTTCTTTCACTACTAAGGTAAATTAGCTATTATATAGCCTTTCCCTCATATGCCTATTATTTAGCAGCACATTTCATAATGGGATTGCACCCTTTCCCCAGGGGTAATGCACCAATGATTTCATGTTGTACTGGTCACCTTGTAATAATCTTGTTATATGTGACTCATTTTTACAAACTCACATTCGTACATAGCAATGATGTCACAATATTTCAGAAGCTTCTAATTGGCACCAGTTACTCACATTCCTCCTCTCTTAAATTGATCATAATTTTTGAGTGATAGGACCATCAGGTCAAACTCACAATGGTCTTAAATAGCGAAGTATAGGTGAGTTTTGCATTTTACTGCACTTAATTGTAACCAGAGATGCTGGAACAATTTTTAGAGTGACGTTACATCACAGACCACTAGGGGTGAGAACATTAAAACTGCTAATTACAAAGGGAGTGTACCAAATGTCACCTTAAGAAATCTTGTGGTAAGAGTCTATTCACTTTGCATGCAACACAACACATAAAGCAAACGTAATGTGTTGTGGTTTGTTTGGCTCCAATAAAATCTTTATTCCCATTAAACTTCACAATTAAGGGCCTCACAAACTGCCTTTTGTAATATGTTTTTTAGTACTAGCGCAGTACTACAAAACTTAATACAAAGTACTATTCACAAACTGCACTTTTGTACTAACCTACACTTTTGTAATAACGTACACTTTTGTAGTGACTTTCATGTGTAACTTACACTTTTGTAGAAAATTAGACTTGAAGTAAGTTCAGCACTACACATGTCCAACCACTGGTACTACAACACCCCGCATAGAAAATAATGGAAATAGGGAGTTAAAATTAAATGTGATTATTTAAAATAGGTAAACATATAAATAAATACAAATTAATGCTAAAATATGTATAAATAGTGCATTTTTATCATCTCATTATAAAATATTTCATATAATACTTTTAATTTCAAACAAAATGTAACATTACATTTTTATTAAAACACTTACATTAATTTTAATTAATTCTATACATTACTTAAAAAATATTAATGAATAATAAAACAAATCCTTCAGTGGGGAATTTATTTTTTAATTTAAACTTCAGAAAAATTATTTTAATATATTTTAATATATTTCCTTTCATTAAAGTTTTAATATAAAATGAATTTAGTAGAACTGTACCATTTTTTTCTATTCTGTTCTACTTTTAAAGTAATATATAAAATTGATTTACATTAATATTTGGCATACAAATATATTTAACATTTATTTTTGAGGTATATCATTTTTACACATTTTCCATATACTTTACCATGTGAGGATCTCCTCCATGACTGCAGTCTCCCTTTGGTAAAGTACAGGGAACATTTAAAAATGTACTTAACTCTAAAATAAATATTCTTCAGGAGCTCTTCTGAGGTCACAGACAGCAGCTCCAGTCCTCTTCCTTTCTTCCACTCATCTCTGAAGTGGTTGTATGGAGATGTCACATTTATGCCTTGCATAAGTTAGTGGATTATAATGAACACTGTGGACGTCCTAATCGATGAGATGAGGATTCCCGTGGCTAACACTGCCCACTTTGAGCATTTTCAACATGACCAAAGTCTTCATCCACACTAAACTTGTGTTCTGAGGGTGTGTGTGGTAGAAGTGTGCTATGGCAATCTGAGTATCCTCTCACATATAACACTAAAATTCAGTTTGAGGCAGGTCCTGTATGCACAGCAACCTCAGAGAAAGGCGTCTGGTAGAACAAAAACTGAGTTTCAGCAGATGGTAGATACACACAAGTTGTTTTGGTATCCGGTTTCCTTCTTTTAAAGTTTGTCCCAAGCGCTATATTTAAACCCAGTATACCTGTCAAATAGGCTTTGACACTGTAATGCATAAACAGAGGCTCACTGTGATTGGAACCTGTCTGGCTAGGGGAACAAAAGAAGGGCCCTGCTCACGTGTTAGCTGCTATTTGCCTATGACGGCGAGGCCTCTTTGAAGTGCATCCCAAGTGTCATATGAAAACCCTCAGCAGACCTGTAAAGCAGGCCGTGACATTCAAACAGGATTTGAAAATTCAGGGTTAAGAATGATCTTCACCCTGCATATTCTGTCTGGTCCAGATGCGTCTTCTCTGCCCATTTAGGCCAGCCTGTTGTTTGCTTTTGGAAGTAAATGAACACCCCATTCATGCCTATTCAAATGCTAATTAATGGCTGGCAGAAGTGGGAGAGAAAAATGCAGATTTAGTTCCTGGGAACTTCAGACAGGCAAAGGTACCTTTTAAAAAGATATACTTGCCAGCAGCCCTTGCAGGCTAATTGCCATTCAGTGGGAGACTTGTACTTTTATAGTTTAGTGAGAAAGGAAGCCTGTAGGAGAAGGGTCTTCTGATAACAAAATACACTTAGGTCTCCTGGCTTTAGTTTCAATGGTGAAGGGAGCAGAACCATTTTAGAGTGGTTGAGTTGGAGGGGGCTGCTCATTATCTTAACCACACCCCCAGGTGTGCCACAAGCTCCTTCCAGGGTAACAATATTTTGCCATGTTGGATTTTACTGAAAATGGTGCACTGTGGGATAGTCTGCAGAGAGGAAAATAGAATATGCTGCAAATGTGGGAAGATTTTCCCTTGGGTACTTCATGCATATTGATCAGATTGTGTCCAGGAGTCACCCCCACTGACCGGCTGGTGAATTAAACTAAATTAGCACCTCATCTCTAGCTCCTCAGAACACTTTCCGGACATGTGGCAGTACAGAAGAGGATAAGACCTGCTGGCTGTAACCTATGTGGGAATCTGAAGGGCTGGGCCTTCTCCTACTTGCATCCAAGACCAAGAAGTGAAATCCAAGGGTCAGTTGGCTGGCATCCTGTATGGCTAGAGGACATAACAAGCTGCAACAGGCCTTTTCCTGGAGTGAACAGTGGATCAGTTACGACTGTAACTGGATTGGACCAGATTGGTGTCCTCTGCTGGAGTGTACCCAGCCCATAAGTGCTGTCCTTGAGGTCCTTTGAGCATTAGAAGTGACTGGCGAAGAGCTCCCATCATGCTCCGCAGCTAGCTTGTTTCCGGTGGAAGGAGCAGTAGGATGGCGATTGAACGCGAATGCTAGCGCGAGCGAGCAGATCGGATACGCGCATTGAACCTTCGCAGAACGAACAAAGCCCTGAATCCTTCTTACCCGCAGGAGCGGGTGTTCCAGACACGGTGCGGCCGGTACCGTTAAAGCGTCAGCATAGCACTTTAAGAGGAGGAGCGAAAGCGGCACTTGCGATGCTGCAGCGAGGACAAAGGATTGGGGAGCTGCAAAGCCTTGCGGCAGGATTGCCCACAGGAGCGGGTGTCCCAGACACGGCATGGCCGCGGTCGCGAGCCTGTAACGCAAAAGTGTTGGTTGCACCAACCACTCTAGAGAGGAGAAGCGAAAGCGGCAGTAGCGGTGCTGCAGCGAAGACCAAGGACCGGAGAGCTACAGTCCGGCAGACTACAACGGCGGCTGGCACCAGTGGCTTCAGAGCAGGGTTGGCCCGAGCGTGAGCTCGAGCAGAGTCCCAGCAATCCCGTCAAGAGCCCTTCTTCGGGTATGCTCCAGGCATTCCATCTAGTGCCTGTGATATTTACACTTGACATTTCTGCTCATTGTGTCGGCCGGCCGCCTATCTATCTATATCTTATACGGGCGTGTCTCTTTACACAAGCGCTTATTCTGCTCCCATATTTTAGCTCCTCCAGTGGTAGCTCTGCCTGTACACCCGTTGAACTTTAGCCTATGATTTGCTGCCCTTTTTTCCGTTAATTCTCTCCCTAGCAAACACCCTAGAAAGAAGGGAGTAAAGCAAGAAGAAAAGAAGGCCAGAAAAGGAGCTCAGGAAGTCTGGCATAAGAAGTATTTTGAGTGGAGTTGACTTTAACCTAATGTAGAGCACAAATAAGAGCAAAAGAGAAAAGAACCGAGGGGAGAGATCAAGAGAGATTAAGTGAAGAGAGAAAACAGCATTGGAGTTTCATCTAAAAATCCATGCGACCCGGGCACGACTGTAGGTCTAACTCTAGGCTGGGTGTTGATGGGGTGTGCAGCGGAAGCGGTCTGTGTAGCACGGATGCGGCTTGCGGCCATCTGATCTAACTCACTGCTGGATTCGAAATAATCAGAGTAATCTGACAGCTCGTTTGTCAACCTTTACAATAATCAGCCACTTTCAATGAAGCGCATTTCAAGGGATTCCTCTATGAAAACACGATCTGCTCGACGAAACCTCAAAGGCGGCAAAACAGACAAAACAGTCAGAACAGATAGCCGTGCGGTAGCGCATCAAACATGCAGGAAACAGCTTCTGGCTTCAGATAACCACCTGGAAGACTCTTGGCTTAACATGTCTCAGGAACACAATGATAGATTAGAATCCAGTTTGAGCTCAGGCACCATATCTCCTCTCTCAGGAACTACATCAACTACATCAATTACATCAGCTGTTTCAACTACTGTGGCAATCGGTATCTCCAGCCTCGGTATGAGCCTCTCATCTGCAGCAGCTTTGGTTAAGCCAGATAAAGGGAAGCAACATTACCCTCTATTTTCCTGGGCTGGTACAAAAGATGCGCAAACAGGTATTTATGGGTCTTCGCATTTGACTCAACCAACCACTGAATTATTATCATCTCAACTATTGTCAAGTCAGATATCCGTTTCTTCTCAGTCTACAAGCAAGAATTTGACTACTCAACAAGACCAAGTAATTGTAATTACCACAATTCCTTCGACCGCCAACCCCACACTTTCAGCATCTCCTCCACTATCTCCATCGTCTGTACTGCCTTCTCAGCCTCTCCCAATAAAGGCAACTTTGCATCAAATTCTAAGTGAGCTACGGGACATCAAGAGCTCGCAAGAAAGAGCTCATACGAAAACGAATGAACAACTCGATCAGATTAACAATAGTCTCCTTCAATTGTCTTTTCGCGTGACTCAGGCTGAGTCTCGAATTTCCTCTGTGGAGGACTCTTCCAAAAATCAAGGCACAACGATCATTAAGATGCGGTCGGAGCTTGAGGATCTCCAATTCAAAATTGATGATGTGGAAAATAGGGCACAACGTACCAACCTCCTATTTGTGGGGATACCGGAAGACGCGGAAGCTGGCGCTTCTTCTTTAAAACTGATCTCTGATTTGATTCATAAGTATGTTATTGGTGGACAAGGCAGCTATAGGAGAAGACCTTACCATAGTCAGGGCTCATCGTGTTCCTCCAACTCGTCCATCAAGCGCTAAATATCCTCGTACTATAGAGGCCAGCTTTGGAGACATGCGAATAAAAGAACAGATTTTATCTCAGGCAATCTCCAAAAAGTCCTTTTCCACAACTGAGAACTTTTCGTTTCGAATCTTCTTGGATATGTCGATATTAGCGGCACGAAGACGAAGAGAGTTTGTGGGATTGATTAACGAATTTAAGAACTCGGGGGCACCCGCTGGGATTATGCAACAATCGAAACTAAGAGTGCTCTATAAAGGACGGACTCATGTTTTTCAGTCTGTAGATCAAGCTAAAGAATTTCTAGCAGGCTGGTGGGTAAGAAGGGTCAGGGGCTCTTCTTTTCTCTCTTTAGAGAGTGCATAGAGATATAACGAGAAGAAAGGAAAAAAAGATAAAGTTTTATGGTTCAAGCAATGTAAGCACTAACAATTCAGAGCTATCCACTGCTCCTCCTGGGGACGAGCTTTTGAGTACCATACCAAAGTACTCACTAAAGGGGTACAGGGGCACAGGGGGATGGGTGGGACAGCCTTTTGGGCCTGTGATGGGTAGGGCCTTTAAAGGAGGGTTTGGGGGCGGGGTGCTTCACTTGGGTGCGGTGGTATGGGGTCAAAAGAGAAAAATTGCAGTTAGTAATAATATTGTTTATTTTTTTGGGTGAGATTTTGAAAGTACCAAGGCAAAAAAGCATTTTGAATTTCATAATAGTTTTATCATCCTCGCGTAACTTCAAGTCCCTATGTCTACACAACAAATTATTAGATTGGCCTCATGCAACTTCAATGGGGCTAACAACCACGTTAAATTGAACGCTACGCTGCAGTGGCTGATCTCTGCACAAATTCAGATCATTTTACTTCAGGAGACACATCTAAGAGGAGATACATCTCCTTGCAAGCTACCGGGCTATATTTCTCAAGCTTTTTTTGCCTCAGCAGGGGCTGCAGTTAGGGGAGTAGCAATCTTATTTACACATCACAATGCTGGAGAAATTTAACAGATCAACAAAGACCCCAACCCTAGATGGATTATCATAAACTGGAAGATGGGCAACCAAATCTTCCAGATAGTCCGTTTTTATGGCCCAATTGCTGATGATACAAATGCTCTGGAGGGTCTTCAAGATGCTCGTTCCCAACCTCCAGGCTACATTATCAGAGGGGGCGATGTTAACCTAATACAGAATTTGCAGCTCGATTCTTGACGTAAGAACAAGGCTCAAAACAAACCTAGAGTAGCAAGATGTGCCGCCACCCTTATACAGGAATTCGCTCTTTAAGACCCCTGGCAAATTCAGCATCCTCAGGCGCGCGAATATACCTGTTTTCGAAAAGATACAATTCTGCCTCGAGAATTGATTTTTTCTTAATTTCTCATTACTGGGAACGAGGTAAGACTTATATCATTGCAAACCCATTTTCAGATCATTCGGTTCCGGTAATAGAAATTAAGGTCAATTCGACTAGATGCGAGCATCCTCGCTGGACTTTAGATAAGACTCTCTTGACTGAGGAAGAATCGGTCACAAACATGCAAATAAAAATCAAGGACTTTTTGGAAAAAAACAAGGGGTCCGCTACCTTTATCTTTGTTTGGGAAGCTTGTAAAGCCTATATTAGTGGGGAGATAATATCATACAAGACCAACATATCCAAAACAAGAAGGGCTACAGCTTTGGCGCTACAGTGCAATTTAGACCAAGCAGTCCAGAGACATATAATCAACTATTCCCCAAGCCACGAAAAACAGTTTGGAAAAAGCTTGATGCGATTTAAAAACCTTATACGTTTCTACTACTATTGTGAACCAAAATACATGCTTTCAGAAACGAAGGTGTGCCAAGTATCCGCCTGATGTAAGGAATTCGTCAGCCACAAAATTTGAGTTTCTCCTGCATGGAACTTTTTATGCTAAAACCTGTGGCTTTACAGGACCTCGTCTAGTGGCTACCTGGCTTTGAGAGGACTTCAACGGATACAGCCTTCAACCATGCATGCCCCAATGGAGGATTTCGACTTTCATAAAAAAGGCTAAGTCAGAATGTAAAAACTTTGACCAGGATAATCTGCTTGGTGTATCCAAACTGAGCTCCATCGCAGTTGGCCTGAAGTTACACCTAGGGCACAGTCAACCTTGAACAGTGATTTCTTACTGGTGCTTTACTTTTTCTTGGTGCTATTTGTCTTAAAACTTTAAAAATGTATATCACTGGTTCACCTTATTGGATTTTTATTTCTTTGGTGTCATTTTTCTTATTACATTTTTCTTAATTTCTAGAAATTGGATGGGGGATTTTTAATGAGCTGTGTTTTGAATTTGTGACTGTTTAAGTGTTGCTGAATACTTTGATCATTTTCCTAAGTTAAGGCTATCTTCTCTGTGCCATATCTACAAGGGGATAGCCCCCATTTAAATTATAAAAACTGTGTGTTCAACCTTACAAGATTTTGGGACTTATTACTTGGGTAGGAGTCACATCCTTCGTAATTATTGACCCATTTTCTTACAACTATATACTGGATCAGCATCAGAGAGTTCACCCATTTTTATCACTTTTTTTTGCATAAAACTGTTTATGATCAAATTGAGAATGTGGATTAGGTGTAGTCAATGGGCAGTTGACCTTGTCTCCAGGATCCAAGAGGAGTACTATTGTCTTAGATTAATTTAACTTGATCTCATCAGCAGTCACCCAGTCCATGGCAAATTGAAAATTTGACACATCCCAAAACTCTTCTGTGCACCACTTGCACATCAAAACGTGGCATCGCCATATGAGAAAAAAGTAGCTTCTCTGGAGTTGCTCCATAGGCAGTTCAAAATAAATATGAAATAGTGGAGGGAACAATGTAAATCTTTAGGGCACCTTATGATTACTCTTAAACGGAGGAAATAAAAGGTACCAGTTTCACTCATATAGGAAATTACCTAAACACACAAAAGGTGTCCCACGCACACAAAATGCACTATTTGTCAATGTAAGAAGAGTTAGTCAGCCCCATTTCTCAAGCGTGTACTTTACACAGTTTCATAGGCAAAAGGAAATAGCATATTTTATTAATGCTGAATCAGTGAGTTGTTACAGTTGGCAGATTTCTCTTTGCACTATTGCAAAATATAAAAATTGAGACTATCTCTGGTTTTTATAAGTTCCAGCTCCTTGTCTGGGATCTGGGATTTTGGTGTTACCAGCATGCCCACTTCCAGGAACAAAAGATGTAATAACATTTGGGGGCCGGTTACGATACGGCCCGTAAAGGCTCTGACCTGTGGTCACAGCCTTTAGGGCTGCATCGTAATGGGCCGGTCGGTTTACTTTCCAACCGCCTAATTAAGATATAGGCGGTCGGAAAGTAAACCGGCTGGTCATTCCGGCTGCCTTCCGAGAGCCCGCCCACCAGTGGGAATCGGCCTGTAATCTCAAGGGCGGCTCTTTCCTCCCTTGAGATTACCATCACGGTTTCCGACATGGTGTCCATGCGGGTCTGTCCGACATGGAAACCATGTCGGAAAGCGTGTTTGGGGGCCCACAGCAGGGCCCCCTTTGGTTCCGTTTGGAGCCCGAGGGGGCACCTATAGTGCCCCCATGCTGATCCCTGAACTTTGTGGCAGGCGCCTTGAGGTACCTGCCACGGGGTGCAGGGATGAACCGCACCTCCCATTTCACTATGGAAGCATGCATTACAGGCAGTTTATGGCCGTAATGCATGCTCCCATAGTGAGATATATGAATGCGACCGAACAGTGTTCGGTCGCATTCTAATGAGGCGGTCGAGACCGCCGACCGGTGGTCAGTCAGTCCCATGACCGAGTCGGTGTAAGGCGGAAGTGATTCCGCCCGACATCATAATGACCCCCTTGGTGAAAACTATAGGAAGACCTAAAATTTGTAGATATCGTCATTGGTATTACATGGACAATTTACAGTAAACTGGCGTATTTCAATACTTGCATCGGCTTGTTTTTTTTTAAATAGGGCATTATTTTTTAGATCTCTATCCTTGGCACCTTATCCAATAAGGATTGGGATTCCTTCCCCTTATATCTGTCTTCTGTTGTTTTAATCTGATAGCAGATTGCGATCATATTTTGTGTAACTTTCTTCATCGTGAAAAGAAAGTGCTTGGGCAAGTAGGCAGCACTTATGCACAAGAAAGAGGGGAGAGAGCAAGGAAACACATTCACTCCCATGGAGTGGCAAAACACAAATTTAAAAAAAGAGTCCCAGAAGCATGCCGTGGAAGGATGAAACTCCTCTAATTAGAACACTGAGAAGTAAATGCTCCTAAGTGGGACACACTCGAGAATGAAGAGGAAAACCATCAAATCAAGCATGAACATCTGAGATAGACAACAAAGCCATCTAATCAGGAGCAAGGGGCTACCCAAAGCCCACTCTACTATATATTATGTACTTCAATCCGTCAACCTCAGTAGCTGAAACCTAAAGGGGAGAAATCATATTCCAGGAGAACAGCTGAACCTAGGGCAAATATTCCCCACATAGCAGAGCCAATTAAGTCATCTCTTGCAGCCAGAGACAAAATCTTACATTCTTTGTAAGAGGCCGGGAGCTATCAGAATTTCGAAGCAGCAGTAACTGCGAACTTCTCATTTTACTCACCAGCTCTCATTCAATTACTGCTGGCTCCTGTTCAGGCCACTACAGCCTCCTTAGGGGCTGTGATCTCCGTGTAATTTATTAATGGGGCCACCCCTCACATTTTGCTTGCTCACTACTTGTACGTGCATTGGGATATCACCCCCATTATCTTTGACAACCAAATGCTGTTTTATTTACCTCATAGCAAATTGAGGCATTAAAGCTGGATTGTGTGCAATCTTTTCATTGGATTGGGGCCTAGGGCCGGTACCACTGCACCAGCCTCCGCCTGTGTTTACAGGGTAGTCAGGTTCCTCCCTGAGCTTCTCAGTGTACTGCTGCAGTCAGGGCCGACTTTAGCACTGATGGCGCCCATTGCAACAATGTTTGCTGGCGCCCCCCAATGACCACCTCCGCCGCGGATTCCCTCACTAACACCTTTTAACAGTGCCCCTCAAGTCTCCATAACCATTCTCTCAGATGCATTTAATTGGTTTTATAGCGCCACTCATACCAGTATAGGGTGTCAGAGCACTTTACATCACACACCCATTACACAGAGACAATTAATCATATGTGTGTAAATCAGTGTATAGGAAATGTTACATAAGCCAGAGGACTAAAAGGTGTAGGAGTCACATGTCATCCATAATGGTAGGCAGTATAGCTTGGTCTGAAGAAGCACAAACTGAGAATTTAAAATGTAAAACCATATTTGGGGGTTCTCTTTAATAATAAGAACTGATTTATGTGCAAATGAACCCATTTTGCAACATTAGTATATGAAAGACTGGGGATAAAATCATAAAGCTCCAACCTATACCCTGCAGTTTTCATGCAGCTCTTTGATGACAGTTAATAGCTCACTGTTCTACATTAGGATTTTAACTTATAAACTGCAAGTAACAAAAGGATCTCTCTGACAAAAGCAGTAACTCACTGACCTATCAACATTATATGCACTTTGTGATCTGCATGGTACAAGTTCTTAGCAGCAGGCATATTAACCCTCTGAGCTACCTTATGATGAGTCAAAACTTCCACTAGACAAAACTCCGATCTCTCTCCAGGAAGAACATTAATCACTGGAGTTATCTTTACATTTTTATTGTTTCTGGAAAAATGCTGGAGGGAAGGAATGCAGCAGCAGGTGCTTTCAAAACCATAATATATGGCGCCCGCACCCGATGTCAGCGCCCAATGCGGTGGCACCGACTCACCACCCTAGAGCCCGCCCTGGCAACAGCTACTACACACTTTTGTTATTTCAGACAATCTGTATTGATTGAACCAGGAAGACACAGAATAAACAGTTTGAAAACAGTCATGACAGTATTACACACAAATGAAATAGAACCACCAACAGCACAGCCAAAACAGTATTTGAATGAGAAACACAAAACGAAAATTACATCAGATGTGAGGCTTTATAATAATAAAACATAAGTAACCTCTAAGTAAAAATTATTATCGCCACTATGCTGCAGTGTGAGTATACAACATGGAAAGTCACTACCAACTTTAACATGCCCACCAACTTTGTATGTCATTTCTTCCATTACTATCACCAGGCAGAACTTCACCTAGGCTCTCCATTGTTGCCTCTTTTTGAAGAGTATCATTTCAGTATTGCACTGTCAGTCATTTGAGAGGTCTGTTTGGGCTTTAGGTGCATCCATGATCATGATGATGGCAACCTGTAAAGCAAACCTTTCTCACGAGCTACCCTGGCACTGAGGAAGGAGCCAAACTTAAAATCACTCAGAGAATCAAAGCAGAAGAAAAGCTGAAAGTCTTATTCCAGCTTCTGGGTGCCAGGAAGGAATAGGAACGACTCCTGTGTTTCTTCTGTATTTTCGAAATTTGGAGGAGAAGCATGAAAGAAGAGCAAAGAGCACAGGGAGGCACATAAGGAATACATTTGGACCGCAGATGCACCAGGCCCTACTTATATAAGGTCCTACGCCAAAAGCAGAGAGATTTCAATAGGCATTGCTTTTAATTGAGAAGCCAATGTAACTGCCTTAAACCATCTGAAATATGCAGATGGTGAGGAATCCTAAAAAGGAGCTAGCTGTTGAATTCTGGACCAGCTGAAGATGATGAAGCAACTATTTGGGAAGTCCAAAATAGAAAACGTTAGCATAATCAAGCAAAGAAAATATAAGGGCTTGAATGACAGTGCTTCGTCAATGGTAGGGAAGAATATGAATGATTTTCCTAATCATTCTCTGATAGAAAAAATAACTGGAAGCTAGCTTATTTATCTGAACTGAGAAGGATAGCTGGGAATCAGAAAACACCCCAAGTTTTTATACACAAGTAAGAACAGGTGGAAAACCAATCTCAGTAGGCCTTAAGTCTGAAGTGTAGAGATCAGGAGACTCTCTAATGATCAGGAATTCATTCAATTTTCTGAGTCCTCAACTTGAGATGATTGTATTCAACCAAGAAGACAGGCGAAAATTAAATGTGTAACATGGAGAGATTGGTTGAGTCATAAGACAATTTGCTTATCATCAGCATATGCTATGTCAGGCAGCCCAAATGACCCAACGAGCTTTGCAAACAGGGCAACATAGACATAAAACAGCAATGGGCTTAATGAGGAGCAATGCGGTACTCTGCGTTGTAACTTATGAAAGATAGATTGATAAGGTGGCATATAAACGTCTGATATCAATCCACAAGAAACAATCTTAACCAATCTAATACCTTACCTTGTGTGCTGCAGTTCTCAACAGATCCATTACATTTAAATCATTCATGATATTGAACACAACCAACTGATCAAGGGAGATGAGGGCAGGAGTTCCTACAAGGTCCCGAGTCATGTTGAGATTGGCAACAATAGGCAATAAGGCACAGTCAGTACTGTGCAATTCCTGAAGCCATATTGTAGAAAGGTCAAAAAGGGTATTTGATTCAAGTTGGCAGGATAGTTGAAGGCTGACATGCTTTTTCAAAGGTTTAGTGTGGAGTGGAAATTGATATATTGGATGAAAACTGGACAACTCAGAGGCATTTGCTGCTGGTTTCTTCAATAATGAAACAGCCAATGACTTTTTCCAAGCGACACAAGCAATTGCAGAAGGTAGAGGCATTGCATAACTCAGTAAGCATCAGACCAATCTGATTAACTACACAGTGTCAAATATGAGGGTGGCAAGGATCTAATGGACCCTGACCAAAGGAGGTAAGTAGATTTGTAGTACAATCAACCATAAGGGGGATGAAATCTGAATCTGGTCAGGAAGTAGGTGCAGTGGTGGATGGAAGGGAGCAAGGTAAAGTGATTAGAGTCCATTTCTGATCTGGCTTAGATTGAAATCATAGTAGTAGTTAGTAGTTTACATTTGTGATTGAAAGCTCTCCGATAGATGAGAGCATCATTCCATAGAAGGTTTTATTGGTCGGGAAGTCGAAAATTACCCTTTGACAATATTAAAGACAACCTTTGTAGAGTTTGGCAGAAGAGGAGATGGCTATGGCATAAAAAGAGCTATGAGCCTGTAGAATAGCGCGTTTTCACAAAGATTACTTCTGAATATCAGTTTGCCATCCATCCATTTTTTCTCGACTCTAGTTCTAGGCCCACCCGTACTTCTATCCTGGTGTGAACACAGCATGCCTCAGGTGACCTCTTACTTCCCTCATGTTCTTTGCTCAGTACCAGTGGCGTAGCCAGTTTGTTATGAGCCCTAGTGCAAGGAAGCAAATGGGTCCCCTAGCTGAGGTTTGAACTGTGAAATACAGCAATAACCAGGGTTCAGTGGGCCCTTCAAGCCTCTGTGCCCTGATGCCTCTGCGCCTGTTGCACCAATGGAAGCTACTCCCTGGTCCGTACCTCCCTCCCATGCAGACGGACTCACCAGCCCGCAAAAATAACAGGATCTCAATCCCGAGTCCCTGCCCGAGTTCCATTCTCCGTCCCGGTCACACGAACCGCCCAGGAGGATCTCACCCGAGGTAGGTGGTACTTCTTTTTATTCACCTGCAGTTCAGTAATATATAGTCTCCCTTCCGGAGTGACATGAGGGCTTGTTTTTTTATTTCCGCCCCCCTTTGGCGTTCTGCCAAGACACAGAGTGTGTTTCAGGCAGTTCTGGCCGATGACACTAATTTAGATCATTGTCACAGACGGGGAGCTTTCACGTGAGGCGGACTCTCACTGTGTGTACTCCCCGTGTTTAGAGGCGAGGGTGTAGCCTCTGACCATCTTTTTCCTTAGATCGCCAGATGGGTTGGCGTCCCTGACCTTAGTAGGTGTCGACGACGTTTCGATCCCAAGCACACCGGACAGCGGCCCGTTTCCTTGCGATTACAACACCGTATCGTGTCTATCTGATAGCCGGATTACCGCTTCATTACCGGCCGCATACTGGTCACACTGGTCATTATCTAATGCAGTCTCCACGCCGCATACTACAGTTCGTGCGTGGCATCGCCAAGCTGCTCAATACTTCATTCTAGGGTTATATCCTCAACCCTCGGCCACTTTACATCGTTACAGCTGGTTGGCCACCACCATTATGACTCATCAGACCTTTTGACTGCTCATTCTGGGCTACTTCCCAGGCAATTGCTCTATTATTTAGTCCTGATGATGATCCCATAACTATGCTTGGGATCGAAACGTCATCGACACCTACATCTTAACTCTAAACTGTAATTGTTTATATATGTGGAGTACAAGATGTATTTCTGATTGTGACTTTTGCATATTTACATTTTTCAACCTAAAAGTCACTTTTAAGTCACTTGCCTGCAGTAAGGAAATTGGCTGATTTCCGCTTACCCTGTCACGTCCAGCTCACAGTATTGTTTTGTTTTTCATTTGCTGTGAATACATTTCCTGATACTGTCAATTTAGACACCAACTGTGCCAATCTTGATTGTAACGATTTGGCTACTTTTTACTGATTTTTCTTTTTAAAGGGACCGCTGTCTCTTGAAATAACTACCACCCTTGGTCCCTTTCTGACCCTGAGGGTTTCCTTGTCTCTATTTCCATACCTGATGCTTCAGGAGACACACTTAATGGGTACTAAAGTGTTGTGTCTCCTCAGATATGGTTATATTCGAGTGTATCACTCTGGCTTTACCAGGGGGTCTCGTGGGGTCGCGATTTTAATTCATCGTAGAGTTCCATATCAGCATATCAAGACATGGACAGATGTCCAGGGTAGGTACGTGTTTATCAGGGGCACCATCTACGAGGAACAGGTGGTGCTGGGCTGTGTATATGCCCCCCCGCCGCTGTCATGGGCACTGGTCGAGTGCCTTACGACCCTGTGGGCGGATATGCCAGAGGGGTTGGCGATAGTCGGGGGAGACTGGAATGACGCAATGGACGTGGCCATAGATAGATGGAGAGTGGGGGGTTACTCCAATGTGCGTCAGGGTACCAAACTGAACTCCCTGGCGATGGGATTGGGATGGGTGGACCCATGGCGGCGGTTGCATGGCGAGGAGCAGGGTTACACGTATTTTTCGACAACGCATGATTCTTACTCTTGATTATTTATTTGTACCGATAGGTGCCGTCGGAAGGGTGAGGGCAATTGAGATTCTCCCAAGAGGTTTATCCGATCACTCCCCAGTGGCTTTGATAGTGCAGTTGGGCCCAGAGAAACAGCCCTTTCGTTGGCGTCTCTCCCCATGGCATTTGCAGGATGAGGAATACCGGGAGCACATAGGGCAGGCAATCGAGCAATACCTGGATATAAATGTGGGGACAGTAGCAGAGGCTGAAATCCTGTGGGAGGCTATGAAGCCCACTCTACGGGGGTGGACATTTCATTCTGCGTGGCAGCACGTCGAACCCAGCTGGAATTGCTTCTGCGATCGGAGGCCCATATCATGGAATTAGAGCGGAGCAGCGGGGGGAAGGAGGAAATCTGGCGCGCCGACAGCTGGTGCTGGCCCACCAGTCCCAGGCCGACACTTTGATAGAGGAGGCCTGTCTTGCGTGGCTGGCATCCCGCAGCAGAATTTACCAATGGGGTGATAAGTCCAGTAAACTATTACATAGATTATGTCAAGGGGCCTAACATCCACAGGTTCTCCCTAGTATACCGAGTTCGGATGGGAGGACGCTCAGTGACCCCTCCCTCATAACAGAAAGCTTCGCCAGCTACTTTGCGGAGCTGTACACCCCTAAGGAACTACTACAGGAAGGTCTGATACACCGTTTTATAGCAGACTTGTCGCCCCGCGCCCTATCGGATGAGGCACGAACAGACCTTGACTGTCCGCTCACTGAGGAGGAGATCTGCACAGCCGTGGGCGAATTGAATTCGGGAAAGGCACCGGGTCCGAATGCTTTGCCGTGCAAATGTTTTAAGAAGTACTTTTCTAAATTGGGGCCTCATTTTCTCTGCGTTGTAGATGAAGTGAGGGACTGAGGTCGTTTGCCACGAGACTGGAGACATGCGGAAGTGGTTGTATTCCATAAACCAGGCCGGCCCCCAGACCAACATGCTTCATACCGCCCCCATCTCACTGTTGAATGTCGAGGCCAAAATCTTGGCCACGGTATTGTCCAATTGACTCCAACCCCATATAACTAATTTGGTCCATCCAGATCAGGCGGGATTTATGCCCCAGAGGGCTACGCGTCATAACATCCGACATGCCCACACAGCCATAGCCGCCATCCAGGGAAGGGGAGTGCAGGCCGCCCTCTTGCTGGCAGACATGGACAGGGCGTTCGACTCCCTTAGTTGGGTGTATTTGTTCGCCCTCTTAGACCGTCTCAACGTGGGCCCGCACTTCCTGTCATATTTAAGGTTGCTATACACGGACCTCACGGCGGCGGTGCGAGTTGCGGGATCTACCTCCTCCACATTTTCCATTGGCAGGGGCACCCGTCAGGGGTGTCCCCTATCGCCATATCTCTTTGCTCTAGCAATGGAGCCTTTGGCGGCGTTGGTGCGGATGGATGCGCAGGTAGCGGGCTTTGAGTGGGCCTATGGGCTCTCGGATCGGACCGCACTCTATGCGAAGATGTCCTATTCTTCTTAACCGACATAAACAAGACAGGACCGAGGTTGCTTCGCATTATGCAAATCTTTGGGGAATGCTCGGGCCTCTTCATGAATCCGCGTAAATCCACTCTGTGGGTGCTGGGGGGCACTGCTGGCCTGGGGCCTTGGGCTTCGGCGGTACAGGTGACGACGAAGGGAGTGAAATACCTGGGAGTTTTTCTGTCTGATCTGGCATGGGACAGAAATATTGTCCCGATATGGGCACGGGTTCGTGAGGAGATGAAAACTTGGTCACATATGCCCCTTTCTATTTATGGTATGCAGAACCATCCATACCCGATACGTCCTACGTGGTTTCGCCAAGTCAACGCGGCGCTGAGTCAGTTTCTGTGGGCAGGGGGGGCGTCCAGAGTGGTGCTGCGGACTTGCTTTCAGTCAATGTACTGTCGGGGGTTTGCCACATCGGATATCCAATCGTATTACATGGCATTGCATCTCTTGATGCTGAACGAATGGTGGTATGGGGATAGGATGGACCCTGCATATGCAGTGGAGCGAAGGTGTATGGGAGAGTTCACCCTGCATGCCATATTGTATTCGGCGCCACTACGCAACTCCCTAACGCCGGCCACTCGGGTGGTATTCCAGGTATGGAAACAATCCCTCCGCAAGATGGGGTGGTGGAATAGGCTGACTGGGGAAACAACACTGTGGCACAATGGCCGATTGCCGCAGCTTGCTGCGTTATCCGGATTTCGAGGGTGGGATAACATAGGAATCTCAACGTTGCGGGATGTGATGCGAGGCTCTGTTCTGAAATCATTCCAAGATCTTCAACGGGAGTACCAGATGCCTAAAACGCAATTTTACAAATACCTCCAATTCCGGCATGCCATCCATCCTAGTATATCGGGGTTAGAGGCTCTCCCCGAATTCAGTCCGATAGAAGCAAAAGTATTTATGGGTGATCTGCAGGACCATAAAATCACGGAAATGTATTAGTCACTGGTGACCAATAGTTCTACGACATTGGATAAACTTAGAGAAGCATGGGTGGGTGACCTTGGCCAAATAGACGGGGACGATTGGATGGATGCACTGGCCTCCCCTCGGGGAGCAGCGATAGCAACACGGCTGCATCTCATTCTATTTAAATACCTTCACCGGGTTTACTATACAAGGCTCAGGTTGTGGAGGGCGGGCCTAGTGTCATCTCCGATGTGCCTGCGGTGTGGTCGGGAGGAGGGGTCCCTGATACATACGATCTGGCATTGCACAGCACTCGCGAGATTTTGGCGAGGGGTTCTGGCCTGACTTGCAGAAGTGTTGGGGTGGGAGCTCCCCACCTCACCAAGATTGGCAATTTTACATATCATTGAGGGCATAGGTGGTAACATATACAAGAGGCACCTGTTACTGTTAGGGCTGACACTGGCTAAATGGGACATAGCAAGGCTGTGGAAGGCCTCGGCCCCACCTTCACTCTCGGCATGGAAAAATGGGCTAGACTTCTGCATGGGGCTGGAGATTCCAATATTCAAGGGATACCCACAAAAGCACCCCAGGATCTGGAAAAGATGGGCGGACTATCGAGGCATCAATTTAGACCCAGTGCCCCCAGTGGATGCATCTATATCTATGTTGTCATGCGGGCCTCTTGGGTAGAGGACCAGTTATATGGTGATGGAATCTATTTGTTGGGGTGGGTGATGTGGTGGCAAACGAGGTGCAGTGATGGAACAGTGCAACGGGGGGGTTAAACGCATTTATGTTGTATTGTTCTACTTAATTATGATAATGATAATGTATAAACTGACTGCCAACGACAATAATCTGCAATGTTTAATATGGCAGATGTCTCCTGGGTTTAGGGGCTCTGCATTGTACATGACCATTGGCATAATAAAATCTGTTTTCAAAAAATAATTCACTAACTCACATTGTTTCACATTTCACCTGGTCCTGAAGAAAGCCACGTCACCTCTGCGGAGGGCATTTAGGCTGAAACATGTTGACCATTTGACCACGTAGAGACCATGCTAGGTTGAATCTTCCTGCCATGGCCCACATATTTCTTTTAATCCTGACCCCTGGATTTCCCATTAAAATGTATCTTTAACATACCAGGTATTAGTTTTAACTTCACCTTCACTATCTTCCCACACTCCCTCCACGCCCGGCTCATCTGAAGGTTTTAGAATACCTCCCCACGATCTCAAATAAAACATCCCTGAGCTCCTCCCTCACAGTGAGGGGGTTGTAGTGCGCACTGTGACATGGTTCCCAGTGCAAGAAGGTGCCCGATCATGAAGCATGCCGCCTACGGGTGGGTGAGGGAATTCATCCTATAAAAGGGGCTCCCCTGCACTCCGCTGTTACAATTCTGACCCAGGGTGGCTTGTTTGTTGTGAGAAGTTGGCCTGGTATATGCTGTCCACTAGTTAAAGTGGGCACCCTGTACCAGTCCAAACGACCCTTATGATGTATGAGGTCAAAGACAACCTTTAGAAAGCTATCCTAGTGGTAGCTGTGGAGAGCAGCCTTCAGGCTTAATCTTGAAGGAATGTAAAGCAGCTTGTTTTACCAGAATATCACCTCCTGAATGACTAAATGAAGGAGAACCACACAGTAGTTATATAAAAATATGTATTTATTAATATAACACTCTCTACTATCCTCTACATGAGGATAGAACACAAAGCACACAATACGAGATCAATAGAACAGTTGTAAGTAGCACAATACACAGTGGGCTCCAGGGGGAGACCAAACCATATACTAAAATAGTGGTATAACAGTCATGACTGAGATCAAGACAAGGTCTGTAGCACGTAGAATCGCTGGGACCCCAAGGAACCACCCAAGGTGAGTAGACAGGGACCCCACGGAGGACGGGTGCAGTGTGGGAACACGACCGCGGTCTCCGTACAATTCTATGGGAAAGTCACGGTTACACTTTTAAAGTTTAAGGACCCTTCTAGGAGGACTTCGAGCAAACCTGTTGGAACTTAAGAGTTTGAAGAGCCACCCCACCCGTGGATACTGAAGTACCCGAGTTACCTATCCCAGAGGAGCATGGGTGCATAGGTCTGAAGTGGCGTCGGAAACTGCTGTCGTTCTCAATGGAGAGCTGCAAAGAAGTACTGCTGCGGTGAAGGTGAAAAGGGTCCGGTGGAATCCAAGCCTGGATTCTGGAAAGAAGGAATCTGAAAGCAGAGGGGACAGAGTCTGGGTCACTCCGGAGTGACCAGGGGCTCAGTAGACGAATGCCCACCGATGTCGGGTGCTTCAGGTGTGTTGATGGGGAGCTTGACTCTGCAGCTGCAGGGACCAGGAGACGTCTATGATGACCAGGAGCCGGATACGGGCTGTTCCACAAAGGATGTCGAGTGCTGAGGGGTCGGTGTCCGGCGGGAGCACCAACAAGCCTTGGCAGCGGCAACCCATGAAGATGGTCAAATTCAGTTACGGTCTGGCTCAGCAAGGACCAGGGGACTCACCACAGCAAGGGGAGTCAGAGCAGGCCTGGAACAACCAGGGGAGCCCAAGAAAAGCAGTGTTGACCCTCAAGTGGACCCACAGGCCGGAGGCACAGGAGTCGCAAGGGGACCTCAGGCAGTTTCACAAAACAACAGCTAGCAGGGCACAGAGTGCGAGGAGGCCAGAGTCCTTTGTAAAAAATGTGCGCTGGGGTTGGGGCTACAAATAGCCCAATGCACAGAATTGTTGCTTGACAACAAGCATATGCAGTTGCAAATGAACGTCGTGCACAGAGGTACGGGTTATGCAATCCTCACGAGGGATACTGGCCTCAAACTTGGAGAGAAGGCAGTTCAACCTCGGAAACCTTTAGAACCCATCTTCTGTGTTGCTGGAGCCTTCGGAGTCTGCAGGAGCTCAGGATCAGCAGACCAGTCAGATGCATTACGGTGCCTGCGAATGCAGGGAAGGGACTCCTTCACCCCAAGGGAGATTCTTCAGTTGTCTTGGAGTTCCACAGGGTCCTGCACGGAGCCTGTATGGAGCACGGACACAGACGAGGCTTTGGACGGAAAGGGAGACGAAGTCGAGCCCAATGGAGGTCCAGCGAAGTCCAGCGTGTCCAGACGGTCGAAGCGTCGTGGTTTCTTCTTGTAGAATCTTGTCCAAGTAAAATCCAAAGTCTTACAGCCAGGTAAGCCCTTTTGTACCCACGGGAGAGGGTTGGGCAGATTCGGGGGACCCTCCTAGGGGAGGGTCAGGACAGAAGGGTGGTTACCCCATGTCCTTTGTCCAGTTTCGCGCCAGAGCAGGAGCCAATGGCTCCCAGAACTGGTTTGAGCTGGACTATGCACAGGGACACCAAATGTGCCCCAGGTGCAGACTTTCAGGCACTCTCAGAGTGCACCCACCCAGCCCCAATACCCTAAACCCTGTCTGGGAGGTGGTCACACCTCCCTGTGACAGGATGCTTATTGTGCTGCCTTCCTCTCCTCGAGCTTGGCTCAGCAGCAGGAGGGCAGAAATGTGTCTCTGGTTGGCAGCATCCATTTTGTGCTGTCCGGGTCGAGAAGGCTGGCACCGGTTAGACCAGTGGCCCCACGAAGTTCGCTTCTGAAGAGTGGAATCATACCTCCCACACCAGTTACTGGTGTGGAGGTATGATTCCAAGGTGTTTGATACCAAACACAATATGTTTCTATGCAGCCGTTTTCGAGATAGCATTTACCGCGAGGTTATAATGCACCTCTACCTATATGTCCGGCTGGGTCACAGACAACCCAGAAGAATGGTCTCCGAAGGCTGCAGAGAAGCTCTGCTCATGCAGGGGCACCCTCTCATATAAAACCCAGCACCCTGCCTTCAGGATTGATAAGGCCTGCTATAGGGGTGACTTATAAGTTTTAAGTGTAGTGACCTATAGATATAGTGAACCTATATCTAAAGTAAGGGGTGCAAGCACCATCTTACACAGGCTGCAGTAGCAGACCTGGAGTTCCATTTTGCATGGCCTCTCATGGGTGGCATAATACATGCTTCAGCCCATGGGAGGCCTCTGAGGTACCTATGCCCTGGGTACATGGGTACCATATACTAGGGACTTACAAGGGTACCCCAGTATCCAATCTGGAGTGTACCAAAGTACCTGTATGTCAATTTAAGGGAGATAGCAGATAGACTGGGGTCCTGATTAGCAGGATCCCAGTCAGACTAGTCAAAAACAGTGAGACATCAAGCAAAAAGTGGGGGTAACCATAAGAAGCAGATCCTACTTTCCTACATTTGTGTTGCCATAACTGTAGCTAACCCCACTCGATGTCCCCATACACTAGGATAAACTCACCTTTCAACCTTTCCACTCGCTGCTTCTTAGCAAAACTTCACCACTCGTTCTTTTCTCCCCTTTTCTACAGTCTAATCGCCCCAAACCACAGATCTAAAACATGTGCTTCAGCTTCATGTCGGCCGTGGCTACAAAGACCACTGGAATTAAGCGTTTTTTGGGCAGCAGGGTTTTCAGCATGATTATGGATTTGCCACATAATCTATCATCTCCTGCACAATCTGCATATTTTAGCAAAAAAAAAAATGTTTCTAGCTCAAACAAATCAAAAGATACTAAAAACTTGGTGACTCATGTTGCTGCACAATGGAAGGCTCTTCCCAAAGGTTGACTGGTCCCCTTTCTGTTGCTTAGTGCTGTATTTGAGTGTTATACTGGTACTTATCTGGTGAAACAGGCAGTATTAAAGTGTAAAAATAATCAAGTAATACGGTCATAAAATATAGTGCATTACGCCACATAATTTGCCTTTTCTTGCTGAATAATTTAGTAAACCCTGCCACACAATTTGGTCCACCCCTGCTGCGTAATTTGACGGACCCTGGCTACAACTAAATGAATGGGGTGCTAGTAGTGTGATGCAAAGATAGTGTCACACCTTGTCGTTTTGAAAGTGCCCCTGTTTTTTGCTATATATAGCACACCTTAATACCTAAGCCTCTTGTACAGCCGCGTTTCCTTTTCATTTGTCTCTACTGCTTTTGAAAAAAAATGCAAATCTCTCTTATTCTACAACACGAATTCTGCTCGCATTTAGAAACCAACACAATTTATCCTTTGCAGATTTCCTGTACCCCAGCGCCTTCAGGCTCTGTTGCTTTATTTGTATTTACCAAGGCAACCGCGGCTTCCTGGATTCTGAAGCAGGTCACGGTTTAAGAGTGGGATAAAGAACGTCGCCAATGAGCGCGAAGCGAATTAGCGCGGGAAGCCTTTGTGGCGCATATTAACTTTCTAATATTATTTGGGTGCCGCGAGTGTCGTTGACGCTCTCTCTCCATTAACAATGCGGATTAAGGACATTTTCCATGAGAAAGTGAATCTTGTGCTCGCGATACTAATTTGATCCGTCTACATGTTATTTAGCAATTGTTCTCGTGCTGTGAAGCCAGGCCCAAGACAGTTAGAGCTCATTGGACAATTGAAAGGTGTAAAGTTGCAACTTTCATGTCGCTAATTAGAAGGGCACCGAGTGAATTGTGGTATGATTGTTGCATCTCTCTGATTTGTGTAGCTGGAAGATGTGCTCTGTTTTCATCTGTTTTTATAAAGAGTATGGAGCTGATTAAAACTTCTCACCAGAGACTTGACAGTAAATAATACGCAAAAACGGAGCACTGTAACACCAATCTTTTACAACGTCAGTGACGTCACCATTCCCATGATGTTTTGAGCGAAGAGCTAACGTGCAACGGAGTGTTGAACTCTAGCTACAGGTAAATCACATCATAGTAAAATGCCCTAAACCAGGACTGTCCAACGTTGGTCCACTAGTTATGTTATGTTATGGAACTGAATATTTGATATAGTGCCCGAATCGTCCCGGAAAGGGCATCTCGGCGCTGAGGTAACAGAAAGGTTTAGAGCAAGCATTTAGAACTGCCAGGTTTTAAGCTGTTTTTTGAAGTCTACAAAGTCAGTACAAGCCCTGATGACAAATGGGAGTTTATTCCAGTTGTGCAGAGCCAGATAAGTAAAGGCTCCTCCTCTGAATTTGGATGTGCGAATACGTCAAAGGCAGAGCAGGAGCTGGTTCCTAGATCTAAGATTTCTGTCTGGACGATAGAGTGCCAGTTTGTCCTGAAGGTTTTTGGGCCCCTTACCTGCCAGAGCTTTATGCGTCAGGCAGAGGAGTTTGAAAATTGCTCTCATCTTTATAAGAAGCCAATGTAAGGCTTTAAGAAGAAGGCCCGAGTGGGTGCCTGGTGGCTGTTTCTTTACCAGTCGGGCTACCGGATTTTGACCGACCTGCATCTTGGCATGGAGCGATGCGTTTGATGCTACCACAAGCACGTTTCCGTAGTCCAGGCGACTGATAATCAGGGCCTGGAAGAGGGTCTTGCGAGAGGACAGGGGCAGCCACTGGAAAATCCTCTTGAGAAGGCGCATTGTCCCAAAACACATTCCACATGTGGATGTAACATGGCCCTTCATCGATAACTTATCATCGAAGAGAATGCCCAAGTTCCTCACCGTGCTTCTAGGAGAGGGGGCAGGGCCAAGCTCTTTAGGCCACCAGTCCTCGGGCCAGTGGAGATGAGCTTTGCCAAAGGGTAGAATCCCAGCTTTATCCTCATTCAGTTGTAAACAGTTTGATGACATCCAATTGGCGATTTTTTCTCATAGTGGAGATAAATTGCTGTTTAATCCCTTCGCTGCTATCAATCAATCTATCAATCAATCACAGAATTTGTAGAGCGCACTACTTACCCGCGAGGGTCTCAAGGCGCTGGGGAGAGGGAAGGGGGGCATGCTGCTACTGGTCGAACAGCCAGGTCTTGAGTAGCCTCCTGAAGGTCAGCAGGTCTTGGGTCTTTCGTAGGCTTAGTGGAAGGGTGTTCCAGGTCTTGGCGGCGAGGTGTGAGAAGGATCTGCCGCCGGTGGTTGTTCTTCGAATGCGGGGGACGGTGGCGAGGAGAGGTCGGCGGAGCGGAGCTGGCGGTTGGGGACGTAGAAGAAGAGTCGTCTGTTGAGGTAGGCTGGGCCACTTTTGTGGAGTGCCTTGTGTGCGTGGGTGAGGAGTTTGAAGGTGATCCTCCTGTCGACGGGGAGCCAGTGCAGGTTCCTCAAGTGGGGGTGATGTGGCTGTGGCGTGGTACGTCGAGGATCAGTCGTGCGGAGGCGTTTTGTATGCGTTGCAGTCGCTTGATGAGCTTGGCCGGGGCTCCCGCGTAGAGGGCGTTCCCATAGTCTAGTCTGCTACTGACGAGGGCCTGGGTGACTGTTCTTCTTGTGTCTGTCGGGATCCACCTGTAGATCTTGCGAAGCATGCGGAGGGTGTTGAAGCAGGAGGAGGAGACTGCGTTGACTTGCTTGGCCATGGAGAGCGTTGAGTCGAGGATGACTCCCAGGTTGCGTGCGTGGTCGGTGGGTGTCGGGGCTGCTCCCAGCGTCGTTGGCCACCAGGAGTCGTCCCAGGCTGAGGGGTTGGAGCCGAGGATGAGGACCTCCGTTTTGTCCGTGTTCAGCTTTAGTCGGCTGATCTTCATCCAATCGGCGACGGCCTTCATTCCGTCATGGAGTTTGGCTTTGGCGGCGAGGGGTCCTTGGTGAGGGAGAGGATCAGTTGAGTGTCGTCGGCGTAGGAGATAATGTTGAGGTCGTGTTGTCTGGGCGATGCGTGCGAGCGGGGCCATGTAGATGTTGAACAGTGTTGGGCTGAGGGACGATCCCTGGGGTACGCCGCAGATGATCTCGGAGGCTTCGGATCGGAAAGGTGGGAGGCGGACTCTCTGGGTTCTGCCGTCGAGGAAGGAGGTGGTCCATTCCAGGGCCTTGTCTCGGATCCCTGCGTCGTGGAGGCGTGCGCGTAGAGTGCGGTGGCAGACAGTGTCGAAGGCGGCGGAGAGGTCCAGCAGGATGAGGGCTGCGGTCTCACCATTGTCTAGCAGGATCCTGATGTCGTCGGTGGCGGCGATGAGGGCAGTCTCAGTGCTGTGGTTGCTGCGGAACCCTGATTGGGATGGGTCCAGGATGCTGTTTTCTTCGAGGTAGTCGGGTTAGCTGTTTGTTGACGATCTTCTCGATGACCTTGGCTGGGAACGGAAGCAGAGAGATGGGCCGGAAGTTCTTGAGGTCTCTCGGGTCCGCCTTGGGTTTTTGAGTAGGGCGTTGATCTCTGCGTGTTTCCAGCTCTCTGGGAAGGTCGCGGTCTCGAAGGAGAGGTTGATGATGTTGCACAGGTGGGGTGCGATGGAGCTGCTGGCTTTGTTGAAGATGTGGTGCGGGAAAGGGTCTGACGGGGAGCCGGAGTGTATTGTGCTCATGGTCTTGATGGTGTCCTCGATGTTCACGCTGGCCCAGGCTGGCAGGGGGTCGTGGTCGATGGTGTGTGGCGGGTCTGGTGTATCGATCTTAGTTGGGGTTGTCTGGGTGTTGAAGCTGTCGTGGATGTCGGCGATCTTGCGGTGAAAGAAGGTGGCGAGGGAATCGCACAGGGGTTGCGACGGCGGGATGTCGTTGGTGTTGGAGCTGGGATTGGAGAGTTCCTTCACGATGTTGAAAAGCTCCTTGCTGTTGTGTGCGTTGTTGTCGAGGCGGTCTTTGAAGGAGATTCTCTTGGCGGACCTGATGAGGTGGTGGTGGTTACGGATGGCGTCTTTGTGGGCTGTGTGGCTGTCCGGTGTCTTATCGCTGTGCCATTTCTTCTCTAGTTTCCGGCAGGTACGCTTGGAAGCTAGGAGTTCCGAGGTGAACCAGCTGGCTCTTTTGGTGGTGTCGCTGTAGGTGAGCTTTTCAGCGGGGCGAGGTGTTGGCACAGTCGTCCATCCATCGTCTGAGGTTGCAGGCAGCGTCGTCGGTGTTGGATGGGTCGGAGGGAGGGCTGAGAGCGAGGGTTGCCCGGAGTTGGTCTTCGGTGACTTTTCTCCAGCAGCGGCGTGGGATCTGTTGGGTGCGGTGGTGTGTGGTGGGTTTCTGGAAGGTGAAATGGATGCAGCGGTGGTCGGTCCAGAGGAGTTCCGTGGTGTGGCTGAAGGAGACGTGGGAGCTTGAGGAGAAGATGGGGTCAAGCGTGTGGCCGGCGCAGTGGGTCGGTGTTGTGACGAGCTGGCTCAGGCCGAGGTTGGCGAGGCTGTCGATCAGGGTGGTGGAGTTGCTGTCGTTGTTGTTCTCCAGGTGAAAGTTCAAGTCTCCGAGGAGGATGTAGTCGGTAGAGGTCAGGGCGTGCTGATGAAGTCGGCGATGGAGTCGCTGAACTGGGGTCGGGGCCCAGGGGGTCTGTAGACAAGGGTGCCTCTAAGGGTGGTGTTGGGGTCCGTGTGGATCTGGAAGTGCATGTGTTCGGCGGTGCTGAAATGAATGAATGAAATTAAATTTGTACTTGTAAAGCGCACTGTTACCCTAGGATGTCCTGGCGCTGTACGCATACCGCTGTGGAACCCTTCCTGTCTTTTCCCTGTGAAATGTCCACTCCTGGGCACCCCCAAGGTGAAGCCAGGCATCCCAGCGCTGGTGGGGCCGTTGTGGAGATTAAGCAAGCTATTGCCCAGAGTTGCAGAGTGGGACCCATGATTAGAATAGGCACCGAGGCGAGAATTATCAGGTCCGAGGAAATTGAGCCCAAGAACCCGCCGAGGCGGGAATTGAACCCTGGTCCCAGGCCAGATCTCTGCATCAGGGTCTGCCGCTCTAACCATTGAGCCACACTTCTCCACGAGAGTGTGTCGGTGCTGGTCGAGACCCTGATGGTGTTCTTGTGGACGATGGCGATTCCTCCTCCTACTGCGTTGATGCGGTCTCTGTGGGTGATCTTATAGCCGTCTGGGATGGCTATGGCGATGTCGGGGGCGGAGGAGTCGTTCATCCAGGTCTCTGTCAGGAAGGCGACGTCTGGTGATGATGTGTCGAGCAGGTCCCAGAGCTCGACGGCGTGTTTGCGTGCGGAGCGGGTGTTCAGTAGGATGCACCGGAGGTGGTTGAGGTCCTTCTTGGCGGGCGCCTCGGTGGCTCTGAGGCTGGTGTAGCTGCAGTTCCGGCAGCTGAAGGGACCATGGGTGCGTTTCGGGGCGGCCTTGAAGCAGTTGTGCGTCCGTCCGGGGTTGAGGGCGTGGAGTGTGGCGGCATCGTATCGGCGTCGGTCCTCGAGGCTGGAGCGGGGGGTGCGCGGTCCAGGGGTTCTGGCGCTGGGCGCGGTCCAGTCGCGGACGGGCGCAGACGGGCTTGCTTCGGCGCGGCGCGGCCGCGCAGCGGCCGCCATATATGGGGAGGTGGGAGGGAGGAGCAGCTGGGAGGCGGTAGGCAGGGGCAGCGAATGGGCAGTCAGGGGGGCAGGGCCGCAGGGGACGCAGCGGCGGGAATGGAGAGAGGCAGCGGGGGCACAGAAGGAAAAATGGATAGAAAACAAGCAGAGAAATACGGGCCCAGTACAATGGGGCAGGGAGGGGCACAGACGGAAAAATGGAGAGAAAAACAAGCAGAGAAATACGGGCACAGTACAATGGGGCAGCGAGGGGCACAGACGGAAAAATGGAGAGAAGAACAAACAGAGAAATACGGGCACAGTACAATGGGGCAGCGAGGGGCACAGACGGAAAAATTGAGAGAAAACAAGCAGAGAAATACGGGCACAGTACAATGGGGCAGCGAGGGGCACAGAAGGAAAAATGGAGAGAAAACAAGCAGAGAAATACGGGCACAGTACAATGGGGCAGCGAGGGGCACAGAAGGAAAAATGGAGAGAAGAACAAACAGAGAAATACGGGCACAGTACAATGGGGCAGCGAGGGGCACAGAAGGAAAAAAGGGGAGAAAACAAACAGAGAAATACGGGCACAGTACAATGGGGCAGCGAGGGGCACAGAAGGAAGAATGGAGAGAAAACAAACAGAGAAATACGGGCACAGTACAATGGGGCAGCGAGGGGCACAGAAGGAAAAAAGGGGAGAAAACAAACAGAGAAATACGGGCACAGTACAATGGGGCAGCGAGGGGCACAGAAGGAAAAAAGGAGAGAAAACAAACAGAGAAATACGGGCACAGTACAATGGGGCAGCGAGGGGCACAGACGGAAAAATGGAGAGAAAAACAAACAGAGAAATACGGGCACAGTACAATGGGGCAGCGAGGGGCACAGAAGGAAAAACGGGGAGAAAACAAACAGAGAAATACGGGCACAGTACAATGGGGCAGCGGGGGCACAGAAGGAAAAATGGAGAGACCGAAAGCAAGAAATACGGGCACCGAGGCCACAAGCGGAGGGGCGAGCTTACCAGCAGCAGCAGCGGGCGGACAACACAGGCGGAGCTGTGTGGTGGGGGAGCGCCCTACCTGGCAAGGTCAAGGGTCGCTAGGTCTTTTCCCCCCGTGCTAAGCCTTTTTTTGGCATTTTGGGGTAGTTTGCGCTTAGGCCCCTGTAACTTTTTGACCACATAAGGTATCCACGCCATATTTGCGTCCTTTTCTTCCAACATCATGGAGATTCTAAAGGTACCCAGGGTTTGTGGATTACCCTGGAGGGGACCCAGAAATTAGCCAAAATATAGCTAAATTTTGTTTTTTTGTGGAAAAATGGGAAAAAAGGGCTACAGATGAAAGTGTCTGGTTTTTTCCCTGCAAAGGGTATCAACAAAGGGGCTTTGGTGCTCAAATCACCATTTTCCCAGCTTTCAGGGACAAGCAGACTTTTGTCAGAAAACCAACATTTTTTACACAGTTTTGGCATTTTCTGGGACATAGCTTATTTTTGCTATTTTTTGTGCTTTCAACCTCCTTCCAGTTAATGGTAGACATGGGTATGAAAGCAATAATGGATCCTGGAAAGCTATACATTTTAGAAAAGTAGACAAAATTCTAAATTCAGCAAGGGGTCAATTGTGTAGATCCGTCAAGGTTTCTTTATAGAAACTAACAGTTGAATATAGGAAAAATTGAAAATTAGTTGAAAAAAACAGCCATTTGTGTCAACGTTTTCACATGTAACTTCTTCTAATTATGACAGCTGTTTGAAAGCAATATAACATTACATCCGCTGGACCTTTCTGGTTGTGGGGATATATAGGACTTGTAGGTTCACCAAGAACCCGACGAACCCAGAGCCAATAACTGAGCAGCGTCTTGCAATGGTTTTTTATTATGTACCGGGTATATAGCAATTAATTTGGGAAAATATATACATGGTAAAATCGGTATGAAAGACACCTATGTATTTCTGAAATTGGAACAAAATATAGAGTTTAGAAACAGTAGATATTTGCACATTTCCGAAATTGTGAGTACCCATACTAGCATGAGAATTATAGGACATTTTCCAAAGTGACTTCTTTTTTACACATTGTCTTCCATTTGGAAGGCAGAAATGCATCGAAAGTCAATAGGTAATAACAGTTGCTCTACAATTCTGTGTTACCCTAAGTCTCCCGATAAAAATGGTACCTCACTTGTGTGGGTAGGTCTAGTGCCCACGACAGGAAACGGCTCAAAATGCAACGTGGACACACTTTATTTTTACAGTGAAATCTGACCCTTTTTTTGCAAAGTGCCTAGCTGTTGATTTTGAACCCTAGCTCTGCCGGCACCTAGGGAAACCTAGCAAACCTATACATTTTTAAAAACTAGACACCCAGGGGAATCCAGGATGGGGTGACTTGTCTGGCCCTCACCAGGTTCTGTTACCCAGATTTTCTTGCAAACCTCAAAATTTGTCAAAAAAACACATTTTCCTCACATTTTTGTGGTGGAAAGTTCTGGAATCTGCGTGGATCCACAAAATTCCACCCACCCCGCATTCCCCAAAGTATTCCGAGAAAAATGGTACCTCACTTGTGTGGGTAGGCCTAGTGCCCGCGACAGGAAACGGCCCAAAACGCAACATGGACACACCACATTTTCACAGTGAAAACCGACCCTTTTTTTGCAAAGTGCCTAGCTGTAGATTTTGAACCCTAACTCTGCCAGCACCTAGGGAAACCTAGCAAACCTATACATTTTTGAAAACTAGACACCCAGGGGAATCCAGTATGGGGTGACTTGACTGGCTCTCACCATGTTCTGTTACCCAGAATCCCTTGCAAACCTAAACAATGTAAAAAAAAAAACATTTTCCTCACATTTCTGTGGTGGAAAGTTCTGGAATCTGCATGGATCCACAAAATTCCACCCACCCCGCGTTCCCCAAAGTCTTCTGAGAAAAATAGTACCTCACTTGTGTGGGTAGGCCTAGTGCCCGCGACAGGAAACGGCCCAAAACGCAACGTGAACACACCACATTTTCACAGTGAAAACAGACCCTTTTTTTGCAAAGTGCCTAGCTGTAGATTTTGAACCCTAACTCTGTCAGCACCTAGGGAAACCTAGCAAACCTATACATTTTTTAAAACTAGACACCCAGGTGAATCCAGGATGGGGTGACTTGACTGGCTCTCACCAGGTTCTGTTACCCAGAATCCCTTGCAAACCTAAAAATGTGTCCAAAAAAACACATTTTCCTCACATTTCTGTGATGGAAACAGTGCTTAATTTGTGCTGGTGCTTTCCGGTGCTTAGCACCGGCACTTATTTATAAGGGCCGGGTCTACACAGGTCTGCACATCTATGGCAAAAGTTAATAATTACCTCAGCTCACTAATCGCAGGCGCAGACAGTATTGTTCTCTTGAGTGCCGATTTAAAAGTTTTGAGACTGAGGAGCTGATAAAATGCAACCATTACCATCTCCAAGCGAAATGGTAACGCAGATGCCCCCTATGTATCCGAAAATGACCTGGTTTTGCAAGGGGGGTCACATGAGTTTTTGGTCCCAGGCTCGGCGGCCATCTAGGGAAACCTACCAAACCCACACATTTCTGAAAACTAGAGACCCAGGGGAGTCCAGGAAGGTATGGCTTGCGTGGATCCCCCAATGTTTCTCTACCCAGAATCCCCTGCAAACCTCAAATTTAGCTGAAACAAATCACTTTTTTCTCACATTTCTGTGCGGGAAACTTCTGGAATCTACCTGGATCCACAAATTTCCTATCCACCCAGCATTCCCCCAGGTCTCACGATAAAAATGGTACCTCTCTCGCGTGGGTGGGTCAAGTACCTGCAACAGGCAAGGGCCCAAAACGTATTGAGGAGACATCAAAATGACCTATCACAAAACAACCTGGTTTTGCAAGGAGGGTCACCTGGGTTTTTGGCCCTGGGCTCGGCGGCCATCTTGGGAAACCTACCAAACTCACACATTTCTGAAAACTAGACACCCGGGGGAGTCCAGCGAGGAATGGCTTGCGTGGGTCCCCCGACGTTTTCCTACCCAGAATCCCCTGCAAACCTCAAATGTAGCTGAAAAAATCACTTTTTTCTCACATTTCTGTATGGGAAACTTCTGGAATCTACCTGGATCCACAAATTTCCTACCACCCATCGTTTCCCTAGGTCTACCAATAAAAATGGTACCCCACTCGCGTGGGTGGGTCAAACACCCGCGACAGGCAAGGGCCCAAAACGTATTGAGGAGCTATCAAAATGACCTATCACAAAACAACCTCGTTTTGCAAGGAGGGTCACCTGGGTTTTTGGCCCTGGGCTCGCAGGCCATCTTGGGAAACCTACCAAACCTACACATTTCTGAAAACTAGACACCCGGGGGAGTCCAGCGAGGTATGGCTTGCGTGGGTCCCCCAACGTTTTCCTACCCAGAATCACCTGTAAACCTAAACTTTAGCTGAAACAAATCACTTTTTTCTCACATTTCTGTGTGGGAAAGTTCTGGAATCTACGTGGATCCACAAATTTCCTACCACCCAGCGTTCCCCCAGGTCTCCCGATAAAAATGGTACCTCACTCGTGTGGGTGGGTCAAGTACCCGTGACAGGCAAGGGCCCAAAACGTATTGAGGAGACATCAAGACATCAAAATGACCTATCACAAAACAACCTGGTTTTGCAAGGGGGGGTCACCTGGGTTTTTGGCCCTGGGCTCGGCGGCCATCTTGGGAAACCTACCAAATCCACACATTTCTGAAAACTAGACACCTGGGGGAGTCCAGCAAGGTATGGCTTGCGTGGGTCCCCCAACGTTTTCCTACCCAGAATCCCCTGCAAACCTCAAATTTAGCTGAAAAAAATCACTTTTTTCTCACATTGCTGTGTGGGAAAATTCTGGAATCTACGTGGATCCACAAATTTCCTACCCCCCAGTGTTCCCCCAGGTCTCCCGATAAAAATGGTACCTCACTCGCGTGGGTGAGTCAAGTACCCGCGACAGGCAAGGGCCCAAAACGTATTGAGGAGACATCAAAATGACCTATCACATAACAACCTGGTTTTGCAAGGGGGGTCACCTGGGTTTTTGGCCCTGGGCTCGGCGGCCATCTTGGGAAACCTACCAAACCCACACATTTCTGAAAACTAGACACCCGGGGGAGTCCAACGAGTTATGGCTTGCGTGGGTCCCCTATCGTTTTCCTACCCAGAATCCCCTGCAAACCTCAAATTTAGCTGAAAAAATTCCTGGCGTCTAGTGGGCGTTTTGCCCCCCCGGGGGGGGGGGCTGAAAGGCTGTAATTTTTGCGAGGGGGTGGGGGCATTGGCATGCCCGTTTTGGGCAGCCCCCACTCCTAATTTCACTTGCCAAAAAAAATCCCTAGTTTCTAGTGGGCTTTCTGCCCCCCTGGGGGGCAGATTGGGGGCTACTGCCCCATCTGCCCCCCGGGGGGGCAGAAAGACTGTAATTGTTGCGGGGGTGGGGGCATTGGCATGCCCGTTTTGGGCAGCCCCCACCCTAATTGAAATTGTCCCAAAAAAAATCCTTGGCTTCTAGTGGGATTTTTGCCCCCCCGGGGGGGCAGAAAGGCTGTAATTATGGCGGCAGGGTGGGGGCATTAGCATGCCCGTTTTGGGCAGCCCCCACCCTAACTAAAATTGCCCTGAAAAAAAATGCCTGGTGTCTAGTGCGCTTTCTGCCTCCCCGGGGGGCAGAAAGTCTGAATGTGCCCAAAAATAATGGGGGGTCAAATGCCCTTGCCCAAGGGGCCGCTCCCCCCTCCCTGGTGCCTAGTGGGTGGATCCCTGCTTGGGGATCGCCCTCCTGGGGTGATCCCCAAGCAGGGATCCACTGGGGAGGGGTGCCATTGGAAAGGAGATTCTCCCCTTTCCAATGATACCTCTCCCGTCTTTCTACGTGCTCAGGGGGCTGAGATAGCCCCATGAGCACGTAGAAAGCGAAACTGAAATGAGCCTCTTGGCTCATTTCAGTTTCGGTTTCACTGAAATGACGTCAGCGCGACGTGCGCGCTGATCGTCATTTCAGGGAAACCAGGGGGGGGGCCTCGGGAGCTGGCTTCCCCAGCTCCCGAGGCTGTTGGGGGTTAAAGGGAATCCCTCTGGTGCCCGCACCAGAGGGATTCCCTGTGTCATGGCGTCGGAACCGGGAGGGAGCCGTCCGACGCACATGACCACTTATGCGTCGGACGGCTCCCGCGCGTCCGACGCACAGAAGGGGTTAAGATCCTCTCTATCTTGTTCGAGGGAAATGACCAGCTGAGTGTCATCTGCTAAGAAAGAATATCAAAGCCGTAAGACTTCACTAACCGAGCAAGGGGAGCGACATAAATGTTGAAGAGGGTCGTACTTAATGCAGAGCCCTGGGGAACTCCCTTGTTCAGGAAGACAGTATTGGACTGGAAAGGGCCCAAAGTGATAGTTTGAGTCCTGTCTTTTAAAAAGTCAGTAAGCCAGAGTAAGGCAATGCCTTGTATTCCTATCTCCTGAAGGCGTTGGATCAGAATAGGATGTGACACCGTGTCAAATGCCGCAGACAAATCAGGAAGAACCAGCATAGCTGGCTTGCCGGCGTCCAGAGAAAGACTAAGGGAGTCTGTTACTGCTACGAGGGTGGTTTCTGTGCTATGTAGAGGACGAAAACCCCACTGAGAGGCATCCAACAAGGCGTGGGCCTCCAGATAGGATGACAGCTGTTTGTTTACGTGGGATTCCAACATTTTGCCTATTAAAGGAAGAAGAGATATAGGACGATAATTAGGGGGGTCTGTGGAATCAAAGTGTGGGGTTTTTTTTAGAATAGGTGTGACATAGGCTGCTTTCCAGTCCCAGGGGACAGTGGCTGAAGACAACGATAAGTTACATAAAAATGCAACAGCTGGAACAAGTGAAGAGGCTAACAAAACTGTAATGTGAGGGGGACACAGGTCAGCAGGGGAGCCAGATTTAGTTTTAGTTATAAGGTCTGACAGTTGAGTGTGAGTGATTGGTTCAAATTTCTCTAGTGAAGCCTGAGTTAGGCTGTAACGAGAGTTAGCCGAGCACGTAGAAGATGAGGCCAATGAGTTGTTCTGAAAGTTGCAGTAGATTTTGTTTATTTTAGTCACGAAATGGGATGCAAGAGTGTCGCAGAGAGTCTGGGAGGCCACCATGGCTGAAGAGCATGCACGTGGGTTGGTGTGCTCCTTTACAACTTTAAAAAGTTATTTTGCAGAATTTTCAGCTTGTTCAATTCTGTTGATGGTGTATGCTCTACGTGCCCTTTTAATCTGAGTATGGTATGCACCTAGCATGAGTTTATTGTGAGGTTTGTCAAGAGCATCTTTGGTAAACCTTCATTTCCATTCCAGTCTCTACAATTAGTTTTGGCAGTTTTCAGGTCGGCCATATACCAAGGGGCATTATGTTGAGTTGGTTTATTGGTATACGAGCGATATGGAGTGACTATATCAATCGCATCTGCAAAGGAGTCTGAAATCATGGCCCATGCTGAATTGATGTCTGTTGTATTGTCCATTTCAGGGGCCCTGAAGGAGGACTGAAAGCTTTCAGTAGTCACCTGCTTCCAATGTCTTGTTCTCCTATCTCCCCCCAAAGGAACTTTGGTGGAGATGGAGTTTACCGGAAATTTAAATTTCAATAAGAAATTATCTGTCCATGTCAGAGGTTCGGGCGCATCCATTTGCATGAGCTGGGAATTGGTGAATAGTAGATCGAGAGTGTGACCCACTAAATGGGTAGGACCTGTTCCGATCAAGTGGAGATCTAGCATTTGTAGATTGGACAGTAAGTTGGAAACCTCCAAATCTTATGCTAATTCCACATGGTAGTTAAAATCTCCAATAAGGAGGACATTTTGCGTAGATAGCACATACGGAGCTAATACTTCTACTAGTTTAAGACCGAAGTCTTTATTGGGGCTAGGGGGGCGATAGACTATAGTTCCTTTCCATATAACTCAGTGGGATGATTCAATTTTAAATATCACAATCTCTACCCTGTCGGTGAGAACTGCGTTAAGTAGTGTTACTTTAAGTGAATTCCGAAATGCAATGGCTACTCCCCACTTGGCCTTTGTTCTCTATCTAACTAATTTGTAGTTTTCCGGAAGTGCCATGGGAATACAGGGGAGAGCTTGAGAGTTCAGTCAGGTCTCAGTGATGAAGCCTAAATCTGGTGACTGGTGAGTTATTAGGTCCCATATTTCTGTGGCATGTTTTGGGATGGACCTAGCATTAAAATAGAGGCTCTTTAGTGTCAGAGAAGGCTTTAGCTTATGTCTCTTAGGTACATCCTTGGTGCCGGTGAGCGCAGAATTGGGAATAGAGGACTTTGTGTCAGAGGACATGAGACCGTCAGTGATAGAAGACAGAAAAGATGAGTTGTAAACAGAGCAGGAAAAATTACAATTTTGACATGAGAATGGACCCACTAAGTTAGATGGCATCTGAGAAGCACAAAGTTGACCGCTGGAACCAAACTTCTTTAATTCCTGGCTATCATACCTTGCTACAGATGAAGGGCTTATCTCTATGGACAAAGATGCAGGGTTCCTGGTGCCTGGTGACGGACGGGCTTGGACGGGCCGGACGGGCTTGCCTTTGGTGCACCGGCGGCGCGCCCGCTGCATGCGTCCGATGCGTGTTGGCGCCATGCTCTGAATTCATGGGAGAGGTCGCAAAACAACTAGACCGACGTCCACCTTAGATGGCGGCCGCCGTCGGGTAGGGACGCGGAATAGCACAGCTACCTCCACTCAATCAGCGCAGGAAGTGCTGCGATGAACTGGGGAGTGGGAAGGAAAACCAATGAAGCCAGAAAGAATGTAAGGTAGGTGTTACCCGACTGGTTGCCGGGAAGGATTAAAGGTCTCAGACTAAAACCAATAAAAGATAAAATGGTATCATGCATGGATTAAAGAGGGCTTCTAATGGCGAGGCTTTAGCAGCATCTAAACCAATCTATGCCATATTTTCAGGATAAACAGCCTCCAACATACAGACTGACTTTCTGGCCTTTCTCCAGCCCTCGTGAAGGCACTTTGGACACCTCTTTAATTCTGCAGAAAGAAGAAACTACATATCTAATCAAATGAGTCACAGCAATACTGACTGTCCAAAACCTTGCATACAGAGGAGTTGATGGAAGGTGCAGGGGTGCCATAATTGGGGCACAGTTTCAGGCTTTTGCATGTAAAGGGTGAGCTTGGTATTCTAGACATTTTCCTCAACTATCTACGCAAAGTCTGTATATTTGCAAGATGGCCAAATACAGTGCCGTCCTCTCGTCATTTAACAGATCAACATGTCTCAGAGTTAAATTGTGGTTCTCCTTGTGCTGCTCTCATCGTCGGGTATGGATCAACACATCTCCTTCATGTATTGTTTGGAGGCAAGGCAGTATCTCCGTGCACTCCATCAGTGGCTTCTCTGTGGTCCTGTCAGCAAGGGAAAGGTGACACCCAGTAGCAAACTGATAAACCCTCCTCGTTACTTTGGGAGTTAATAGAGGTTATTTTTAATTGCATTTAATTTTTCTGATAAACATTACACCACACCTCAGGAATCTACACTGGCTTCCAATACGCAAACACACTCAATTCAAACTCCTCACACACGCACATTCAAGGCACTCACCAACTTGGCCCCACCTGCCAGAACAGTTGCATCTCCTTCCACCAACCATCCAGACACCTCCGCTTCTCAGGACTCCCACTCGCCAATATCCCACTGTTAGACCTGTCAGCCCTAGGGTGGTCTTTCCCTATTTTTTTCCTTTTTCGCCTCCTTTTTGCCACCATATTTTTACTGGACCTAGGTCTCTGGGCACCTCGCCACTGCTAGCCAGTGCTGAGGTGCAGGTGCTCTCTCTCACTCAAGATGGCTGCCACAGGCCCCTGCTACTGCAGAGGGGCCTGACACGCATACACACTAGTAGCCAGGGTCAGGCTGGGGTATAGGGATACAGTATCCATTCCATCCCCGCCTCTGGGCCACATAGCCAGGCATGTAGAAGGTTCCAGAACCTTCCGGGCTGTGGGAGGAGTTATGTTTTGCCGCCTTAGAGAGGGTCACCTGACCTAGGAGTATAAAAGGCTTGGAGGGAAAACTTTCTAGTCAGTTGATGAGGCACCACTGAACCTGGGGGAACCTCCGCCGGAGTATAGGCTTTAGGGCCTAGGGGGAGACCTACACTACTGCTGCTGACAGGGCTGAGGCCCTGCTGGAGTAAGATAGCTGAGGAACGCCCACCACCCACTGACCTTGCCCAGTGTGAGGGGACCCAGGGAACCACCTTCAGCGTGCAGGGAGGAACATCAAGCACTCCCAGACCACCAACTCATTCCCCCCCTCATGACAAGAAACTTCTGACAAGAAACTCTGACAAGAAACTTATACTAAGGAACTTCTGACAAGAAACTCATCACCAGAAGCGCCTAAGAAGCAACCAAGCTGGAGCAGTCGCAAGACGCCTTAATTTGAGGAGGCTTGACCGTCCAGCCAGGCCTGAAGCCTAAACTGCCCAACTGGGGATCACCAGGTAAAGCGCCGTATCCTGAAGCGCTAGACCTTCACCCCCTCACTATTCCTGCCTACTGCTGGGCTGCCCCCAAGTACTCTTCCAGTCAGCCCTGCCCACAGGCTGCTGGTGCGTCCTGCTTTCTGTCACCCCCAGGTCACTGACCTTGTGTAGAGATCACCGCCGTGGCCGTCGCCGCCTGAGAAGTGCCGTGAGGTGAGGTGCGCCGTCGCGCCCTCACCGAAGGGAGCGCTGAGGCGAGGGAAGCCCCTCGAGTTTCTGTGGTGAGGTGCGCCGTCCGCGCCCTCACCGAAGCCTCCACAGATTGCCCCCATCGCCGCCGCCGCGGCCGAAGAAATTGCCACTGGACCCTGGGCCCTTATCGCCGCCGTCGCGGCTGAAGAAATCACCTCACCGCCGCCGTCGCGGCCGAAGAAATTGCCACTGGACCCTGGGCCCTTATCGCCGCCGTCGCGGCTGAAGAAATCACCTCACCGCCGCCGTCGCGGCCGAAGAAATTGCCCCCGCCGCCGTTGCGGCACAAGAAATCGCCAGCGCGATCATCGAGGCCTCCAGGCCCCGCCAACGCCGTCGCTAAGCAGCCGGGGACGCCGGCCGCGCCCCCAAGAAGGCCGCGCAACGATTGGGCGCCGGCTCCGCTCCCGCCCCCAGCGCCGACGGAGGCCCAGGAAGAGCCCCGGCCGTGTAGAGGGAGACGGGGAGCCGGCTGAAGAGGACTGCTGGCTCCCGCTCCCTTCCCCGAAGTCCTGGAAGCCGCGGCTGCACTTACCTTGATCCCGGGGGCTGGAGGAGTGAGATCCCAGCCCCCGCAACGTCCCCACAGTCACTCCTTGATCCCGGGGGCCGGAGGAAGGTGATACCGGCCCCCGCAACGTCCCCACAGTCCGGCCTGAAGGCCGAGGCACCCCGACCGGGCCCCGCCCTCCAGAACACGGGCCGGGCCTGGGGGAGTGCCAGTCGCAGAGGAAGCGCGACCAACGATCCAGCGACAGGTGAGCCCAGGAGGCCCCTAGGGCCCACAAAACGCCACTGGGGGCCGGGGGCCACCATTAACCCTATAATCAATTGGGTAAACTTTCCCCATGAGGCGAGGCCCCGGAGAGGAGTGGGCCTAGCCTAGAGTTAACCCCTAAGGGTCATAGAAGCCCCAGGATACTGGACATGTCGAGGGGTTCCCTATAGTATTTAATAACTTATTGCAGATGCCTATTGTAATTACTGCCTAGGCCATGCTTTTAACTGCGAAATCTTTTACCACAGGGGGAAAGTATTTAATTGAATTGAGTTGAAGTGTTTTATGTTACAGGTGTACTGGAATTGCGACGCCCACTGTACTGAAGGTGGGCGCGCCTAGATTAATGCAGGCCTATTTAAATGTAAAGTGAAAAGCCTTCTTTTAAGTAATTGAATAAGCTAAAGTGAACTGCATGTCTAGGCCCCTGTTTTATTAACGTACCTTGAGATCATTATTAAGTGCTACGTGTAGGGGATAATTCCTGCGGCCTCTTAGTGGCCTACATTGTTGATGAGCTATGATGCTTTATTTAAAATGTGCACCAATTGAGTAATGCAATGAATTTGAATGTAGATCTGAATTAATTTGCCTCATCTAATGCCAACTTAAATTATTTATAAAAGATCTTGATTTTAAATACAAAAGCCTGGTGTGGTGTCATGTTATTGCGTTCGCATTTCTGAGTCAGAGTAAGAGTGTGCTGCACAACTGCCTTACACATTGCCTTCGCGTGCCTTTCCCGCTTCACGCCATGCTACCGTGTCGGACTCGGTAACCCCGGTTCCAACATTTGGTGTACAGCGGTTGGATAAGGACTGGTGCTTGTGCAGCACCCTACAGTGACTCAGTGTGCGCCGCAATTAGACACCTATTGTAATGAAAGTGCTAGGAATTCTATGGTAATTGCCGACTGTGTACATTCCTGTGTTAGACCTGTTACCTACAGTTTAGAACCCCTTCCTTAAATTGTCTGGGACCCCACCTAGGAGGATGGAGTTTGAGTTAGCCAACCTAGAAAGGTATACGGTGACACAGCTCAAGGAGTTCTGCCTAGAGAGGGGGTGGCCGTCAAGCGAGGCGCCAGGAAGGAGGTGCTTCAGAAAGCTTTGAGGGCATGGGTAATGGCCCACCCGGAGGGAAGAGGGGATGAGGAGCAGGGGGAGGCAGACAACCCAGGAGAACTGGACCTACTGCGCATTGATGTTAGCGAGAATGTGTTGCCAGGAAGACGTTCCAGGGCAGGCAGTAGTGCGTCAGGGGGAAGTTTGTCACCAGAGGAATTTGAGGACAGAAGGGAGCAGAGGCAATTAACATTAGAACTTGCTAGAATGGAAAGAGACGGAGAACAGGCAAGGCTAGCCATGGAGGAAAGGAAGCTTGTACATGAGCTTAGCCTGAAGGAGCTAGAGCTCCGGACCTTGCAGATGGAGATGCAGGGCAAAATGAATGGTGGCAGCGTACCTGCTGGGGTTCCACAGGAGCCCAAATTCTATTTACCCAGAGAGGTGATGGCCAGTTTTAGTGTAGGTGATGACATCGACAAGTGGTTGGCGGCCTACGAGGTGGCTCTGGTGGCCCATAGAGTTCCTGAGAGCTACTGGGGGGAGGTCTTTATAGGTACATACCTCCACTAGTAAGGGACACACTTTTAACTTTGGATAAGGGGGAGCAGACTAACTACCCTATCATGAAGGAGGCCCTGCTCAAGAAGTTTGGCCTCACCCCAGAGAAGTACCGCCAAAAGTTCCGCAACAGCCACAAGCTTCACACACAAAACTGGGTGGATTTTTTTGACTATGCCCGGAAGGCATTGGAGGGTTGGGTGCGTGGCAGCAACGTTGACAATTACAAAGGGCTGTACGACCTATTCTTGAGAGAGCACCTCCTAGAGAAATGTTTTCCGGAGTTGCGCCAGTACTTGGTGGACCGCAAGCTGACCAATCCTAGGGAGCTTGCAGAGGAGGCAGACACGTGGGTCAGCACTCGGGTGTCCCACAAGGGAGCCGGGGCAGACCCCCCGAAAGGTGGACAGGGTCTCCCCCAGAAGAAAGAGGGGGGAGATAAAAAGAGGGAGTTCTTTAAAGGTCCCCAAAATAGACCGCCTGGGAGAGGGGTAGGTTCCCCATCCCAATCTGGATCTCAGAAACCCACTTATCCTGACAGGAGTCAGCAGCCCAGAACTGTCCGGTGCTACGAGTGCGGGGAGGTTGGACATTACAAGGGGAATCCCAAGTGTCGCAAGAGAACCCCAGCCCCCACAGGAGGTAAGAGCCCCGGGGTGGCCAGTGTAGCGCTTGGGGAGGAGTTGTCCCTAGGTAGGGGAGGTGAGTGGACAGGCTTGACCTTAGTTTCCCTGGGGGATAGAGAGATCATCCCACGGGTTCAGGTACCCGCGAACACTGCCAAGTATCGGCAGAGGGTCCTGGTGAACGGGGAGGAGGTGGAGGCTCTGAGGGACACAGGTGCCAGCATGACGATGGTGAGACGTCAGCTGGTGTCCCCAGAGCAGGTGATTCCTGAGGAATTCCACCCGGTTGTTATGGCTGATAATAGCCTGGGTCATTACCCCGTGGCCCAAGTTCCCTTTGAGTGGGGAGGAGTATCAGGTCTGTTGAAGGTTGCGGTGAGCCCTGCCATGCCAGTTGACTGTCTGCTGGGCAACGACTTGGAACATACTGCCTGGAGGGAGGTAGAGTTCAATGCCCATGCTGAGATGTTGGGATTACCAGGATGGACTTGCGTTGTCACGCGGTCCATGGCTGCCCGACAAGGAACTCAGCTCGGGTTGGAGCCTGAAATAATGGCCCAGCCCACTGCTGGACGAGGAGATGTCCAGGAGGAGACACCCGGTGAGATGGATGGGGAGCCCACGGAGGTGACCCCGGAGTCCGCTGAGGTGGTTGGTGTTCCCGTGGGGGACCTGCCGACCCCTGCAGAGTGGCAGGTGGAAGGAGGGCCTACCGGGAGGAATTTTGCCGGGCGCAGAAAGAGTGCCCTACGCTTGAAGGCATGCGGCAACAGGCCGAAGCCCAAGCAGCTGGAAACAAGACTGGTAATTACCATGTCTACTGGGAGGATGGTCTCCTCTACAGTGAGCCTAAGGCTCCGGTGCATGGGTCCGCCCGAGCCGTGGTGGTCCCCCAATGCTACCGAGCCTTTCTGCTAGAGTTGGCACACGAGATACCACTAGCAGGACACCTGGGCCAAGACAAGACGTTTGCGCGTCTAGTCCCACATTTTTACTGGCCCAGGATGCGCGTCACTTCTGACACTTTTTGCAAGACTTGCACCACTTGCCAAGCGAGCGGCAAGACAGGGACTAAAGTGAAGGTCCCTCTGGAACCTCTCCCAGTTGTCGATACCCCTTTTGAGCGGGTAGGGATTGACATTGTCGGGCCATTGGACCCGCCGACTTCTGCAGGACATAGGTTCATTTTGGTGCTGGTAGACCACGCCACCCGGTACCCAGAGGCAATCCCTCTGAGGACCATCACTGCACCGGTGGTGGCGCGGGCCCTGATGGGGATTTTTACCCGAGTGGGATTCCCCAAGGTCGTGGTGTCAGATAGGGGCACGAATTTCATGTCGGCCTACATGCAGGCCATGTGGAAGGAGTGTGGAGTGACCTACCGGTTCTCCACTCCTTACCACCCCCAGACGAACGGACTCGTGGAGCGCTTTAACAAAACCTTGAAGGGGATGATCAGGAGCCTACCCGAGGACTTGAGAAGAAAGTGGGACGTCCTCTTACCCTGTCTGCTCTTCTCCTACCGAGAGGTGCCGCAGAAGGGGATCGGTTTCAGCCCCTTTGAGCTGCTCTATGTCCACCCCGTTCGGGGGCCCCTCAGTCTTGTCAAGGAGGGGTGGGAGAGTCTTCCTCGAAGCTTTCCCGTGATGTGGTCAGCTATATGCTGGCATTCCGCAGCCAAGTGGCCAAGCTGTGGAAGGAGGCCTCGGACAATCTAGAGGCAAGTCAAGCCGTCGTGAAGAAATGGTATGACCGGAACGCGCGGACGGTAGAGTTAGACGCTGGACAGAAGGTGTGGGTCATGGAGCCAGGAGAGCTTAGCGCCCTCCAGGACCGGTGGACTGGGCCGTTTGAGATCTTGGAAAGGAGAGGCCAGACCACATATGTCGTCGATGTGAAGACCCCACGTCAACCCCACAGGGTGTTCCACGTCAACCGCCTGAAGCCCCACCAGGAGCGTTCAGAACTCACTCTCCTAATGATAACAGATGGAAGTGAGGAGGAGGAGAGTCAGCCTCTTCCAGACCTTCTGGCGGCCCAGGAGAAGGATGGTTCGGTAGAGGGAGTGGTCCTCGCCCCATCCTTGACCCCAGAGCAACAGAGGGACTGCCGCCAGGTCTTGGGGCAGTACGCCTCGTTGTTCTCCCTCACGCCTGGAATCACGCACTTTGTACCCATGATGTGGACACAGGGGACAGTCCGCCAGTAAAAACCAAGTCTTACCGGCTGTCCGATAAAGTCAAGGCTAGTATCCAGGGTGAGGTTACCAAGATGCTAGAACTGGGAGTGATTGAGCCTTCCAGTAGCCCTTGGGCTAGTCCGGTGGTGTTGGTGCCAAAAGCGGCACCACCGGGCACCACACCAGAACTTCGGTTCTGTGTGGATTACCGTGGACTCAACTCAGTCACTAAGACCGACGCTCACCCGATCCCTCGGGCGGATGAGCTCATTGACCGGCTGGGAGCAGCCCGGTATTTGAGTACCATTGATTTGACGTCAGGCTATTGGCAGATAGCCATGGCGGAAGGAGCAAGGGAGAAGACTGCGTTCTCCACCCCCGAGGGCCACTTTCAATTTCGGGTGATGCCCTTCGGGTTGAAAAATGCTCCAGCCACTTTCCAGCGGTTGGTGAACCAGGTGCTGTCTGGCCTAGAGGCCTTCTCTGCTGCCTACCTGGATGACATAGCTGTCTTCAGTAGCAGCTGGGAGGACCATCTGGAGCATCTCCAGGAGGTGCTGCAGGCGTTGCAACGGGCTGGTTTAACCATCAAGGCCAGCAAGTGCCAGATTGGACAGGGATCTGTCGTGTACCTGGGACATCTGGTGGGCGGAGGTAAGGTGCAACCCCTCCAATCCAAGATTGAGACCATCTTGGCCTGGGAGCCCCCCAAGACCCAAACAGAGGTCCGAGCTTTTCTCGGCCTCACGGGGTATTACCGCCGGTTCGTCAAGGGATATGGAACCATCGTGGGCCCATTGACGGAATTGACTTCAAAGAAGCAGCCACGCAGAGTCATCTGGACGGCTGCCTGCCAGGAAGCCTTTGAGACCCTCAAACGTGCAATGTGCACCGCACCGGTGCTCAGGACTCCAGACTTTGGACGGGAATTTATTGTACAGACAGACGCTTCTGAGCATGGCATAGGAGCTGTGCTCTCGCAGCTGAATGACGATGGCCAAGACCAGCCAGTGGCCTTCATTTCCCGAAGACTACTCCCCCGGGAACAGCGGTGGAGTACCATTGAACGAGAAGCCTTTGCTGTGGTTTGGGCTGTCAAGAAGTTGAGGCCATACCTTTTTGGTTGTCACTTCCTGATCCAGACCGACCACAGACCCCTTCGCTGGCTCATGCAGATGAGAGGCGAAAACCCCAAATTGTTGAGGTGGTCCATTTCCCTCCAGGGGATGGACTTTCGGGTGGAACATCGACCCGGTGTAGACCACGCCAACGCTGACGGTCTCTCCCGGTTTTTCCGCCTTAGCGAAGAGAACTCCCTAAAGGTTGGGAAGCTCTCCCCTCTTTCGGCTGGGGGGGACGCGTGTTAGACCTGTCAGCCCTAGGGTGGTCTTTCCCTATTTTTTTTCCTTTTTCGCCTCCTTTTTGCCACCATATTTTTACTGGACCTAGGTCTCTGGGCACCTCGCCACTGCTAGCCAGTGCTGAGGTGCAGGTGCTCTTTCTCCCTCAAGATGGCTGCCACAGGCCCCTGCTACTGCAGAGGGGCCTGACACGCATACACACTAGTAGCCAGGGTCAGGCTGGGGTATAGGGATACAGTATCCATTCCATCCCCGCCTCTGGGCCACATAGCCAGGCATGTAGAAGGTTCCAGAACCTTCCGGGCTGTGGGAGGAGTTATGTTTTGCCGCCTTAGAGAGAGTCACCTGACCTAGGAGTATAAAAGGCTTGGAGGGAAAACTTTCTAGTCAGTTGATGAGGCACCACTGAACCTGGGGGAACCTCCGCCGGAGTATAGGCTTTAGGGCCTAGGGGGGAGACCTACACTACTGCTGCTGACAGGGCTGAGGCCCTGCTGGAGTAAGATAGCTGAGGAACGCCCACCACCCACTGACCTTGCCCAGTGTGAGGGGACCCAGGGAACCACCTTCAGCGTACAGGGAGGAATATCAAGCACTCCCAGACCACCAACTCATTCCCCCCCTCATGACAAGAAACTTCTGACAAGAAACTCTGACAAGAAACTTATACTAAGGAACTTCTGACAAGAAACTCATCACCAGAAGCGCCTAAGAAGCAACCAAGCTGGAGCACTCGCAAGACGCCTTAATTTGAGGAGGCTTGACCGTCCAGCCAGGCCTGAAGCCTAAACTGGCCAACTGGGGATCACCAGGTAAAGTGCCGTACCCTGAAGCGCTAGACCTTCACCCCCTCACTATTCCTGCCTACTGCTGGGCTGCCCCCAAGTACTCTTCCAGTCAGCCCTGCCCACAGGCTCCTGGTGCGTCCTGCTTTCTGTCACCCCCAGGTCACTGACCTTGTGTAGAGATCACCGCCGCGGCCGTCGCCGCCTGAGAAGTGCCGTGAGGTGAGGTGCGCCGTCGCGCCCTCACCGAAGGGAGCGCTGAGGCGAGGGAAGCCCCTCGAATTTCTGTGGTGAGGTGCGCCGTCCGCGCCCTCACCGAAGCCTCCACAGATTGCCCCCATCGCCGCCGTCGCGGCCGAAGAAATTGCCACTGGACCCTGGGCCCTTATCGCCGCCGTCGCGGCTGAAGAAATCACCTCACCGCCGCCGCCGCGGCCGAAGAAATTGCCCCCGCCGCCGTTGCGGCACAAGAAATCGCCAGCGCGATCATCGAGGCCTCCAGGCCCCGCCAACGCCGTCGCTAAGCAGCCGGGGACGCCGGCCGCGCCCCCAAGAAGGCCGCGCAACGATTGGGCGCCGGCTCCGCTCCCGCCCCCAGCGCCGACGGAGGCCCAGGAAGAGCCCCGGCCGTGTAGAGGGAGACGGGGAGCCGGCTGAAGAGGACTGCTGGCTCCCGCTCCCTTCCCCGAAGTCCTGGAAGCCGCGGCTGCACTTACCTTGATCCCGGGGGCTGGAGGAGTGAGATCCCAGTCCCCGCAACGTCCCCACAGTCACTCCTTGATCCCGGGGGCCGGAGGAAGGTGATACCGGCCCCCGCAACGTCCCCACAGTCCAGCCTGAAGGCCGAGGCACCCCGACCGGGCCCCGCCCTCCAGAACATGGGCCGGGCCTGGGGGAGTGCCAGTCGCAGAGGAAGCGCGACCAACGATCCAGCGACAGGTGAGCCCAGGAGGCCCCTAGGGCCCACAAAACGCCACTGGGGGCCGGGGGCCACCATTAACCCTATAATCAATTGGGTAAACTTTCCCCATGAGGCGAGGCCCCGGAGAGGAGTGGGCCTAGCCTAGAGTTAACCCCTAAGGGTCATAGAAGCCCCAGGATACTGGACATGTCGAGGGGTTCCCTATAGTATTTAATAACTTATTGCAGATGCCTATTGTAATTACTGCCTAGGCCATGCTTTTAACTGCGAAATCTTTTACCACAGGGGGAAAGTATTTAATTGAATTGAGTTGAAGTGTTTTATGTTACAGGTGTACTGGAATTGCGACGCCCACTGTACTGAAGGTGGGCGCGCCTAGATTAATGCAGGCCTATTTAAATGTAAAGTGAAAAGCCTTCTTTTAGGTAATTGAATAAGCTAAAGTGAACTGCATGTCTAGGCCCCTGTTTTATTAACGTACCTTGAGATCATTATTAAGTGCTACGTGTAGGGGATAATTCCTGCGGCCTCTTAGTGGCCTACATTGTTGATGAGCTATGATGCTTTATTTAAAATGTGGACCAATTGAGTAATGCAATGAATTTGAATGTAGATCTGAATTAATTTGCCTCATCTAATGCCAACTTAAATTATTTATAAAAGATCTTGATTTTAAATACAAAAGCCTGGTGTGGTGTCATGTTATTGCGTTCGCATTTCTGAGTCAGAGTAAGAGTGTGCTGCACAACTGCCTTACACATTGCCTTCGCGTGCCTTTCCCGCTTCACGCCATGCTACTGTGTCGGACTCGGTAACCCCGGTTCCAACACCCACGCATACACAGAACCAGAAAAGGAGGATGAATCTTTCCTTACATCTCTCCTAAAGCATGGACTGACCAACCTGTCCATATCAGACCCTCCTCCTCTGTTCTTCAATTCTGGAAGAAGCTGAATACCTTGCTTTTCAATTAACCAACCTACCATAAGTAGGGCTACGCACACACATACCTACTCAGCACCAGGATACCCTCGCAGATCATAGTGCACTTTACAAATATACAGAAAATTATAATATTGCAGTACTGTGGCTAGTTGTAGTCTGGGTTTCATCATCCTTGACTGACTACTAAAAGTGATGTTGGGCCAATCATCCAGAACCCCGTGGATCCAGTTTGTCTCTGGGTGGGGTAACTGGACGAGCACAGACTGGCATGCTTATGTGGAAGTAACAGAGAGTGGAGAGATGAGACACCTTCTTCGAAGTAAGGTGGGTGAGCAGTGGGCCTCAATGTAGTTACAGCCCCTACATGTACTCCTAAAATACATTTCCCATGCGCACACAGAAAACAATTACCGACTAGTGCGCTGCAGAAATGGTTTGTTTTGAGACTAGATGTGTACAGATACCGCCTTGTTATCTACAAGGCCCCACTGTTTGATTTCTAGGAAGGCCACAGCATTGGATACCACATGTGCACAGCTGACACCCAGTTCTATCTTAAGCCTAAAGAGGTATCTTTGGTTCTGATATTAAGTGGCAAACCTCCTCAGAGAGGCTAGCTCTGAGTGCTGAAAGAACTTGCTGTACCTGAAGAGCAAAACACAGATCTACTTATAGGCCCTAGGGACCCTTCACTTCTCCCATACTTGTCACCTTGCTTAATGGGAACACTACAATTTCAAATGACTAGGAGAGAGTTCAGCTCTCCTTTCTCCTTACAATTCTGCATTTTGATTGTGTCCCATTTGGGTAATTCTCTTCGTGACTGTTAATGTCTATGTCAGGCCTAGGTTTGCGCTTTCCAGCAGACCCCAGTGGTTCTTTAGTGAATCCTCAATTCCTCTCTTCTCCACATCTGAGGCTTCGCTACCATCTGTGCACACTGAGGTGGTTATATGAACAATGTCATGAACACAACACTTGTACACTAAGGGCCAGATTCCGATCTCGTAAGGAAGGCCTACAAGTGGGATTTGTAAAGACCAAATCCGATTCAGAGCCTATCGTTCCGCCCGAATCGTCCCCCGTTCCTAACGAGCAAGTACGGTGCGAGTATCCTGTACGCGCCGTGCGAATCGTTTACGAACCCGAACCTGTCCGTCTGACATGCTCGTAGTCTAATCGTGCCGCGCAATGGAGCCGTTTTCTGACCGAGCGAGTACGATGCACGAATCGGACAGCTGTATCGCCTCGGTCTCATCGAGACAAAACTGCTGTCGGATTCAGACTTCGGGGGGCCACAGCAGGCCCCCCTTTACCCGGAGCCCTCCGATTCGGTCACGGGGAGGTGCGCATGGGTCCCCCCGATCCAAGCATGCACAGTGTGGCGGGCCACATGGGGTGCCCGCCACAGGGTGTACGCTTTTCCCCACCCACCCCTTTTTTGCTATGGGAGCCTGTGTGCGCATCTGTACACAGGCTCCCATAGAGTTCAATGGGAGTCCGAGCGAACCGAGTCCGTAAGCATACGGCAGCATCGTACTCGCTCGTTCGGACTCCCGGAGCACGTCTCGCTCAGAAAGCCCTCCAGATACGAGTCGTATGGAGGGCTTTCCTTACAAGATCAGAATCGGGCCCAAAGTATATTTTTTTGGGCACCTATACAACTTCAATTATTTGATTCCACTCTAATCACAAGTGCTTTGCAACAAGCCCAAGACAGCTAGACGGATATGTTGATTGGGTTCTTTGGACAGAAAAGGAGAATGAAGCTAAAGGACAAAAAAACAGAAGAAAATCACATTAAATAAAGGCTGCAGACTCAAACCTAACTTGACTTGTATTGTACAGTTTCTCTTTTCCATTGTGTACATTATTTCCCATGTATATTCTCAACATATGCGTCCAGCCATTATTTTTCACTTTCAAACCTTGAGCTCATCAACTGAGTGGGCTGGACAGGTGGTCTTGCAGTAGCCAAGTAGCAGAGAGATGGTTTACCTGATTCTAGTACCTATCAAAAATTCCCAATATAGCACAATCTTCACAAGCAAATAATGTTATTTCTTTCTACATTCTTGCATCCTCAAACTGCATGCTGTCTCAAAAATATTCACTACATTCCTTAAATCCGGCATTAAAAAACTGTCCTTTAATTAAAACTTCTGTTTGTCATCTCTCCTTTTTTCTTCTCTCTTTCAATGTCCCTTTCCTTCCCTTCCATCCTCTGCATGCGTCCTCTCTCTGAGCACAGCCTACTCTGACACATGCACGTTTGACTATTCTCTATTTCAGCAAATTTCCTATAACTCATTTACAAGATCACAATCTCTACTCCTTCCGCTGAAAGTCATACCTATGCCACCTAACAATATCTAATCTCCTCTAACTCCTGTATTAATTCCACTAACCATGTGCTTGATCTCATCCCACCCCCACTAATGATCACAACCAGTCACTATTACTTTAGTCCACCATAAAAAAAAAACAACCTGAAATGACTGCATGGAATGGTTTGCTCTGAGTTCACAAGACTAATCCCAATAAATAACTTAACTGTAACCAATAACACTGAGCTAACCATTAACCTTGGGTTCCGGAACAGCGTGCTGCCCGGCATAAAGCGCTTCAACGCCTCATCAGGGGTAGTAAGCACTATATAAATGCAATTACAATTACAATTGCAGTTTGTTCTATAATCTCAGTACAGAGGACAGGCGAAGCGGCAAAGATCATTAACAAGCACCACCCACACTAATGCTGGTCAAATAGCTCTGTACAAAGGGGAAGTCTGTGCATATTGCTAGGGATGGTACAGAGAGGTAGGGAAGGACTGCTTAGAGGCGCTTTGGTAGCCCCATTATTAGACATTCTTGCAGATCACAAAGACATCTGTCCTCATTTCCCTGTTGCTCTCTCATAGGTCCTCAGTCTGCCGCCTGTAGTATTTGGAACAGGGGTGAAGCTCCTTCCTGGCTGACCTCCATTCAAGGTCCTATGCTGAGCACACGGCTCTGAATACAAGAACAGGCAGCGGTATACCTGAAAAGCGTAGTTCTGGGGAGGTGTGGCAGCTTCGTGGCATTGCGACATGTATTGTCATCAGTGGTAGTGCAGGATGTGGGACCCAACAGTTACTCGGGCCGTGATGTTGGGAACTGCGCAGAATCTAGGATCTCATTTACCAACAGGAGAAAAGATGGTGTTTTGCACAAATTACCTGTTTCGTGAGAAAGGAATGCAGGCTGGGTTTGGAATGGGAGGATTGTGTATTATGCCCAAGTTACTCTTAAAAAGCACTAAGAGGGCAAAGCACAAAAGTGGGTTTCTAAACAGACAGGCCTGCAAGCTCGGTAGGTCTCCATGCCCTGGTGCCATGTGCATTAGGACCAAATGTTAATGTCACAGCCAAAATGTAAAGCTCATGTAAAGTGCTCTGATACCTTCGGGTCAAGTTCGCGCTATATAAAAATTAAATGGACCATTTGTGGCCCTCTGTGATGAGTCCAAGCTTTGCAGATCTCAGGGATCACTAAACATGAGACAAGCCCTGCGACATTTAACAACATTAGGAGGCTTTTTAAAAAACCTAAATAAGGTCTCAAACTAGATGCAATGAGAGCATCTAAACAGGGCACGACAGCAACGTCAGTCAAGTATTACTGCCATAAGAAAATTGCCCCTTAGGCCATTCTGCCAGTTAGTAAAAAAATATTTGATCAGCTGTATTATTGCAACTGGGGAGGTGGCACCGATTGAACACATAAAACCGAACACCTCGGGGACCTCAGGCGGATGCCCTGCGGTGATATTTATCAGCAAGAAGAGGGTTTTTGAGTTTAAAAAACCTGCTGGTTGATACTATCATTGGCATAGACTGTACTAGATTAGTGGCATTGTGTTTCCAAAAGCTAGGAGTTCATGACAAAGACAGGGGGATCCGAGAACACTATAAACTGAAACTGTCTATAATGGATATTGTAAATGCTATAGTACATTCTTGTATACAACACGTTCTAATATTTTTTATTCTCAGAATTGTCTACATGGATTGAAACAATGAGGGATCATTGTACACATGTCATTTCTGCCTGGAGACAGTGGTGATCAACATTAATGGCTTCTCCATTAACACAGTGACAGTGCTTGGTTTTTCCTCATGAAATATATTGTCCTTGGGGAAACACGACACGCCCACTGCAATTACAAACACCAGTCATGCTCACAAGGCTGTCAGCAGATGAACACATTAATCATACTTTGCAAATGTCAACAATAGATGCAGCTGTCTGTATTTTTAAGAGTGTTGTAAAGCGAAAAGAGATAATTGCTGATTAAGAAGTCACAGTACTTGCAACCACCATGTTTAGCGTAATTTTCGAAAATCTCATCATACCTACGATATAGTGAAAAATGGTGCAAGGCCACGTAAGCTTACATATCCCATGCCATTGACTGATGGATTTCAGCTACTCATTTGTGTCTGTTATTCTAAATTGGGGAATCAGGTCCGGTGTTAGGGGTAGGTACTATTTAACTGATTTTATTGTGGGCCTCTACTTAAATATGTAATTTCCTGTGTAATTTTATTACACACCAGGAGGTCTGTTGGACCTGGCCCGTTTTGCAGGGTTATCCCCAAACTTTTTGCCTTCTTCCTCCTATTTTTTCTGACCTTTTTTTATTGGCTTTAGGGCTCTGGGCATTTTACCACTGCTAACCAGTGATAAAGTGCATATGCTCTCTTTCTAAATTGTATTGCAGATTGGTTTATCCATGATTGGCATAGTCTATTTACTAGTAAGTCCCTAGCAAAGTGCACAGAGGTGTCCAGGGCCTGTGATTCAAATCCTACTAGTGTGCCTGCAGCACTGGTTGTGCCACCCACATGAGTAGCCCTGCAAACATGTCTCGGACCTGCCACTGCAGTGTCTGTGTGCGCAGTTTAAACTGCATTTTGGACCTGGCAAGTGCATCCACTTGCCAGACCCAAACCTTCCCTTGTAAGTCACCCCTAAGGTAGGCCCAAGGCAGCCCCATGGGCAGGGTGCAGTGTATTTAAAAGGTAGGACATGTACTGGTGTGTTTTACATGTTCTAGTAGTGAAAGACTGCTAATTGCATTTTTTCACTATTGCAAGGACTATCTCTCCCATAAGGTAATATGGGGATTGCTTTGAAATAACCTTTTAAGTGTAATTTCCCATTGGGAGCAGATAGTTTGGGGACTCTGAATTCACAATTTAAAAACACATCTTTTGGCAAAGTTGGTTTTTAAATTGCGTGTTTGAAAATGCCACTTTTAGAAAGTGGGCATTTTCTTGCTTAACCACTCTGTGCCTTCTGTCTGTCTGTCTGTAGAAAATATTTGTCTGAGTTGGCTGACAGTTGGGTTCTTGTGCATTTACTCTAGACAGTCACACAAAGGGAGCTGAGGTGTGCCTTGCATACGCTGATGGGCCATCACCAGGCAATGGGCCTTCCTGAGCTAGAGTGGTGGGAGTTCTTGTCACTGACACCTGAATAGGGTTGGGCCTGTCCCCACACAAAGCAGTCTCCACCCCCTGTAGTTTGTCTGGAGCCAGGTCAGGGAAAGGCAGGGTCTCGTGCATTACAAAGACTTTCCTTTGAAGTTTGCCTACTTCAAAGTCAGAAAGGGGTATAAGTATTGGACCTCTGGCACACCAAAATCAGAACACTCTTTACTGAGGACATTTTGCCAGGAAGAAGAGCTGGACGCTGTAAGGGGGACTGCCACTTTGCCTGTTGCTTTGTTATGCCGGCCTGCTGCTTGCTGCTTCTGTCCTGGGAGTGAAAGGACTGAACTTTGCTTTCTGTATCCTGCTTCCAATGTTCTCCAAGGGCGTGTGTGTGCTTGCCTCCTGTTGAAATTATAATTATATCCCCACAAGGGGGATATAATTATAATTTCAATGTAGTTGGAATTGTAGGAGAGAAATATGGGCAACCTATGAGAATAACACGCAATGTGCTCCCTATACTCTATCTCTCCACGTCTCCATTTACACACAATTACACTCAGTGATCCATGTGAGATTAGGCGTATACATATCTGTCCAGCATAGTGTAGTGAAGTATAAGGTAATTAGAGTCAATAAACAGAAATACTTCTGGATCTTTATTTATTAGCCACAGCCTCAGCAGTCCAACAGGTAACTGACCAATATAGAATCAGCTACTTCCAAAGCACATTTGACATTCTACATTCCAGTGATGTAATGCTGGAATGTATTATACATGAGATCACAACAATATCTCCGTTTCTTTACAATAAACAAAAACAAAACAAATAACAATGAAACATATAAAGAAATATAGCAATTCAATACTCAACAATCAAAGCATAGTAACACAAAAAGAAATTCAATCACGAAACCTTAAAGGTTTAACAATATTTCGGCTACTGCTCCTCCGTTCAGACACAGGGTGAAAAGAATGACTCGACTCAGAAACGTCAAAAGAAGAAGATGGAGAAGGATCAACACGAGGATGCAAAGACGAATTAAATGGAACAGAAAGATCACGAGGATGAACATCACGAGGATGCACCTTCACAACTCTTCCTTTATTCCACCATTCATTCCTGCTTGTTCTCACTGCATTCCTGGTCACAACTTCAATTCTGACTGGAGGTTTGAATTTGGACATTCCTTTGGGAACATGATTAGGATCTTTAACACGGACCCAATCACCCACACATAGATCTCTTTCTGTAGATTTTACTCTATGCAAAGTGTCATAGTGATTTTTCATTTTAACTTGAAATTTTTCAACATTTGGTCTTACAATTTTGTCTACACTTAACATGCGATCACTCTTGGTCTGACACTCTCGCAACCAAGCAGGACACAACCTGGAAGCAGGAGGACGTCCCCATAGAATTTCAAACGGTGAAAAACCAGAAACAGCATTAGGACATGACCTATGAGACCACAACATTTCTTCAACAGCCTTAAACAAATCAATCTTGTTTTGAACAGCCAACTGTATACACTCCACCAGTGTGCGGTTCATTTTTTCTACTAGGCTGTTTGCTTGAGGATGATATAAAGCAACACATTTGTGTTTAATAGCATTGGTGTCTAGAAAACTCTTCATTTCTTTAGAAATAAATTGGACACCATTGTCTGAAACAATTTCTTTGGGGAAACCTTCTCTCAAAAACAAACTTTTTAGAAACTTGATAACACCAGCCGTGTTTGGCTCTTCTACAAATTTAACTTCCCACCATTTACTATAATAATCAACAACTACAATGGCGAATTTAAACTTGTGTGGTAGAACACTGAAAGGTCGAATGAAATCAATGGCAAGCTTGGACCACACAGATTCAGGTAAATTGACAGGCTGGAGTGGAACTGCTTCAGTCTTGAGTCCTTTATCACTGGTAGCACAAATAACACATGCTCGAACACTAGCAATAATAGCAGAATCCATCCCAGGCCACCAATAACTGTCTCTGATTTTCCTTTTAGTTATGGTCTGGCCTAAGTGTCCCTCATGTCCATACGTAATGATCCTGTCTCTCAAACAAACAGGTGGAATGAATTTATCCCCCCGTACCAACATCCCATTTTCTTCAATTGACAATTCATCAGATACTTTAAAATAAGCTTATAGAGCCTGAGGTAGAACCTTTTCTTTAGGCCATCCATTCATTACATATTTCCTTAAATTTTCCAGTTCAACATCTTTTTGAGATTCAGAATTCCACTCTTGTTCAGTGAAAGTAGTGTCATGACAAACATCAACACTTGCAATTAGGCACTCTTCATCCTTTTCATCGTTATTCTCAGGATAATCAGTAAAACTTAAAGGTGAGCGAGACAAATAATCCGCCCTAATGTTCTTACCACCAGGGATATGTTCAACAGTGAAATTATATTGTAAAAGTTTTGAACTTAATCTTGCTATTCTTGGTGTGTGATCTTTAATAGCAGAACCACTTAAGATACTTACTAAAGGTTTATGATCAGTCTTGAGAACAAATTTTCTTCCCCAAATGAAACATTTAAATCGTTCAACTGCCCAACAACAACCCAAAAGTTCTTTCTCAATGACAGAGAAAACTTTTTCCTTCAACTTCAAAGACCTAGAAGCAAAACCAATAGTCACTTCATTTTGTCCCTTCATCTGAGCAATAGTGGCTCCCAAACCATCATTACTTGCATCGACCGTAATGATGCACTCCTGAGCAGAATCAAAAGGTGCAAGAACACCTGCTGATATCATTTCATTTTTCAACCTTTCAAATTCTTCTTGACAACTTTTTTCCCAGACAAATTTTTTTCTTTCTTCAACAGTTCTCTTAACATAACAGTTTTAGCAGAAAAATTTGGAATGAATTTAGAATAAAATTCACAAAGACCTAAAAATGAGGCAACATTCTCTTTACTCTTGGGAGTAGGAGCTTTGGCAATAGCATCTACTAATCCAGTCTAGGTTCAACTCCCTTCGCAGAAATTACATGACCCAGATACTCAATGGTATTTTTTGCAAACTCACATTTCCCACGATTTGCAACAACTCCGAACTTTTGTAACCTCTCCAAAACTGCACGCATGCGTTTATCATGGATGCACAAATTTTCTCCTGCGATTAAGATGTCATCTTGGAACGTTACCACACCTTCAATTCCTTCTAAAACATTTTCTAATACACATTGAAAAACGGCAGCCGCCGTAGCAAGGCCGAAAGGCATACTTTTGAACTGAAAGGTACCCATTGGCGACACAAAAGCTGTGAGATGACGTGATGACTCATCAAGTACTACCTGATGATAAGCAGATGCTAAATCAATCTTAGAGAAAAGCTTAGCACCTGAAAATGTACTGATGATGTCATCTATTCTAGGTAGAGGGTGAGAGTCGATCCAAATAACCTTGTTAAGACTTCTGAGGTCAACACAGACTCTCAGCTGCCCATTCTTCTTCCTAGCAATAACTAAAGGGGATAACCATAAAGAAGACTCGATGGGTTCTATCACACCTTCATTACACATCTTCTTCAGAATCTTTGCTAAGTCTTCACGCACACTGAAAGGTACATTCCTCAACTTGTGTTTCACGGGTGTGACATCACTCTGTACTTTAATCTTGTGCTTGAACCCTTTAATTCTACCCAGTTTGTCATCAAATACTGTGGGAAATATGTCAATCCACTTTGTACTATTTTCAACGTTATCATGTGAACTTTTGTTTTCTTCACAATCAGTTACCAAAGAAACCTGAACATCTTTACCAGGTCTGAGAGTCATGCCGAAAAGGCCTTGGTGGTACCACCCAAGAATGTTAAGACCTTTTTTAGCAACATACACTTTTCCGAAAATTGTTCGAGTTTTAAACTTGAGTTGACACTCAAAATACCCAGACAGTTCAATCTTTCTCCCATCATAAGTTACAGGATTCCTCTCTGGTGGGAACAATTCTCGTTTTCCCCAGATTTCAGCAAACAATTCATCAGTCACCATTGTCATTCTGGCTCCGGAATCAATAAGGAGTCTTAAGATTTTACCATCTACTTCAATGTCCTCATAAGGATCTACACAATTAGACTCATCGTCCTGTACGACAATAACCATATCTCTCACCCCTCTCATAAAACTTTGTTCTTCATCTGAACTATCACACAAATCTCCATCTGGAATTGTGTTAACTCTGTCTCTGGGTGACTGGCAAACCTTTGAAAAATGCCCAATTTTCCCACATAACTTGCATTTTACATTTTTTGCGGGACAAGGCCAACCATTTGGGCCATGATTAGAATAACCACACCTAAAAAAATGTTTTTCTGTGAGAAAAATCCACCTTTGTACTCTTTCTTTTTAGTATTTTTTTTAAACTATTGTTTTGTTTTGAGACTGTGTTCTCATTCACTACAGACACACCACTAGTGTCTTTGCGAGTGAGCTCCTTTAAAGCCTTCCGTGAAACTTCAATACCTTTGACTATATCAATTGTTTCTAATAGATTAGGATTTCTCATAGTGAGAAGTTTTTCTTGTACTTTTTTATCCCAACAACGTACTACTATTTGATCACGTATAAGTTGATCTGTAAAATTCTCAAATTCACATTCCGCAGCTAACATACGTAACACAGCAACAAAGGTATCAATAGACTCATCTTGTAACTGCTCTCTAGTAAAAAACTTATGTTTTACAATCAAACTTGGTTGTACGTCAAACTGTTTTTCTAATTTTTTAACAGCCAATTCATATTCGTCTAATTCTTCTTTATCCTGCTGAATGAGATACGGTGGAAGATGTTCATAGATAGATTGCCCTTCAAAACCTAAATTATGTTCTAATAAAAACCTCTTACGTTCTGGTCGATACCTATTACCACCGATGGCTCCCAAGTACTTGGTAAAAGCCCTGTACCAATTTCTCCAAGGTACCGGAGGATCTCCAGGAGTTTGAAGAAAAGGAGGAGGAGCATTTACATTCTGCATAGTAGCCATGACAATTTAAAAAAATTATGAGGCAGAAATCAAACTGAATTTACTATTACCAATGAATCTTGAAACACTAAAATACTTAAAGTAGATAAAGCTTGTAATAGCATGAGTGCATCATGGGTGTACAAACCAGATGTAAAAATACAAGACAATCATATAAACTTGTAACATGAGTAACTACGCATTCATGCATGTGCGCATAACGGATGTGCAATCTCGCTTTTACGTATACTTGAATATGATACTGCTGAAGAATTGTTCATTTTAACTACGTGTGCACATCACAGACGTGCAAATTCTTCATTAATGAGCTGTTACCTCAGACAGGGTTGTAAGTTCTTTGATGTTACCTCGGACTGCGTGTTGTAAGTTCTTTGATGTACTATTAATCTTGACTACATGTGCACATCACAGACGTGTAAATTCTTCTTTAATGAGCTGTTACCTTGGACTGCGTGTGCACATCACGGACGTGCAAGCTTGTGTAACATAACTTAATTTCTTCTTGTAACTTCTTTAACTTCCTTAACTATGGTTTTTGTTTTAATGAACTGTAATTTTTCCTTGCACTTTGCACTTTGTTTTAACGAACTGTATTTTTTCCTTGGACTGCTCCAAAATCCACTGGATGAACGTACTCGTTATAGAAAACCACTTCCTGGAACCTTTCTTTAGAAAGTAGGTTGGCGTTCTAGTTGTCAAGCCGAACTGAGGCTTCCTTTGAAAACGCACGTAATACGTACCAAAACTGAAGATTAGCTTGTACAAAAGGGCGCCTTAATCGGGAAAGTGTTAATAAGGAAAAAAAGATCTTCGTTACCTTTATTTTAAAAACGCGCTTGACTGTACTAGAGAGCGCGCTCAAATGTGAATTGCCTAATGCGCTCGAGAACAATCACGGGCTGCCTAAATGGAAGCACGAGCAGTGCGCTCGCGTCAGGAGAAGATTTTCGTAACTCCTCACGAGCAGAACCACGCGCAGTGCCCTCGAGGAGTTGCTTTTCGTTACGCACAATATCTGAGTAACAACATTCAAAATGTTATCTCCTTCATCATGTTTTCCTCAAAAGGAAATATTTCCTTCAGAAATGCGAAATGAACTCTAGCAATCTCAGACACGATCAGTCTTGCATATAACTTTTAAATATTGCTTCCGACAGGCACAGTTTCCTTTTTGTTCAAATCAAACGCGACAACTTATTTTCCTTCTCCAGTGTCAATAACGTGAGAAGTAGGAGGAGTAGGAAACTACTGATAATGCAGCGCTTAGATCATAGTCTTTAAAAGTATACAAGCCTGATTATCTTCCCAAGCACGATTTGTACTCCTTCTCTCTTTTTGTGTCAGAGCTTCTTTGTAACGTAGGTCCTTGGCTGTGGCTAAATCGTCGCCAAATTGTAGTGAAGTATAAGGTAATTAGAGTCAATAAACAGAAATACTTCTGGATCTGTATTTATTAGCCACAGCCTCAGCAGTCCAACAGGTAACTGACCAATATAGAATCAGCTACTTCCAAAGCACATTTGACATTCTACATTCCAGTGATGTAATGCTGGAATGTATTATACATGAGATCACAACACATAGGTTTTTAGTCTCTAGTCTAGAAAAATGTGTGTGTTTATGTTGTGTTTTCCTTGTTACTTACCTATGCTGTTATACTTCAACACAGAGTTCTACTTGTGAAGAGACTCTGTAGATGGTAGAGTTGGACCTTTTACACTGCCCTTGGTTAAGGTCCCTATATTTTTGGGAGCATGTACACACGTCATGGGTTGATGGTGCACTCTGGTGTTATAATGTACTTTGATGCATTTGGTTGATATGTAAATACTTACTATTTCTTGTAGGGCCACCTGACGACTCATCAATTCGCTGCCACTGTGCTCTGTTGGTCAAGACATAGGCCTGAGTATATTTTTAATATCCTTGTTATTATTATTTGCACACATTTTATACAGCAGAGTGACATTACATTATGGTCCTGAAGAATGCCTGGAACATCTAAGTCACATTTGGCAGAAACATGTTGACCGTATACAGGGTAAATATCCATAACCCTGTTTCACTATGCTTTTAACCTCTATCCATGAGGACACAGGAATAAAGTTGTTTGGTCCTTATTGAGATAGTTTTAAATCACTTTTTCAGTTGCACTCTTCCCCTCACTTTCACCCTTGAGGGATTAACACATATACGTGCTACCAAAACACTTCCGCTCCTTTCCTGCGGAAAGTTGTAGCCCACACTGGGTACTTTGCGGTCCTGGTGTGTGGAGGGACCCAATGATGAAGCATGTCACCCTCCGGTGAGTGAGGGTTCTCGTCCAAACACTTATAGTGCCCCCCACCATTTTCTCCCAGTTCTTTTCTTCCGTTCCGTTAGTGATTTAAAACTATCTCAATAAGGACCAAACAACTTTATTCCTGGGAGCCCCAGCCAAGCTCATCAAGCGACTGCAACGCATACAAAACGCCTCCGCACGCCTGATCCTCGACGTACCACGCCACAGCCACATCACCCCCCACCTGAGGAACCTGCACTGGCTCCCCGTCGACAGGAGAATCTCCTTCAAACTCCTCATCCACGCACACAAGGCACTCCACAAGACCGGCCCAGCCTACCTCAACAGACGACTCTTCTTCTACGTCCCCAACCGCCAGCTCCGCTCCGCCGACCTCTCCCTCGCCACCGTCCCTCACATTCGAAGAACAACCACCGGCGGCAGATCCTTCTCCCACCTCGCCGCCAAAACCTGGAACACCCTTCCACTCAGCCTACGACAGACCCAACACCTGCTGACCTTCAGGAGGCTACTCAAGACCTGGCTGTTCGACCAGTAGCGGCACCCCCCCCCCTTTTTTTTCCCCAGCGCCTTGAGACCCTCGCGGGTAATTAGTGCGCTCTACAAATTCTGTGATTGATTGATTGATTTATCCTGCATCTGGCTACCCTATACTCTGTGTGAGCTTAATAATTATTGGAAGTAGTATAGGGCCTTTGGTCTAATTTTGTAGCGTATACTTCCCCCGACCCCTTGTGTGGGATACACCTACCACACTTGCACATCACAAAGGCTCTGCCTCAGTACACTCACAAAGGGTTTGGCAGTAGACTTTTGTGCCCCCAGACAAGCTGGGGCAAGGGCAGGGAGGGAGGATGCTCCAGACACCTCAGGGGCTGGAAACATTTAGAAACCTCTCCTACTTCAAACCAGGCACCAGGTATAAATATTAGACCCTCAGACCCAACTCTTCAGTACACCTTTGAACATGTGGAAGACTCAGAGGGACTGCTGTGCTGCTCAGCAAGAAGTACTGCCACTCTGCTGCCTGAGTGAGAAGGACTGGACCTGTATCTTGTTCCCAGGCCACCAGAGTGACTCTAAGGGCTAATTGGCTGGCCTCCTGATCAGAGCCTCAAGGAGATAAAAGGCTCCAACTATCTTGAACCCAGCACCTGGGCTCCACCTGCTGTGAGTCTTACCCCCAAGTGGTGCCACATTAGTCTTTGACCCTTGGAAATGGGCCTGGAGATGCTCTGCAAACCCAGCTGTGGTCCTAGCAGTGTCAACGCAGCGCAACATGACGCCTCACAGCAAATCAGAACTGCTGCTGTGCGACGCATCACAACCCAGGACCTCGCATCGCAGCTCCTCAGAACCGCCGCTGTGTGATGCATCTTGACACAAGTCTTCGCATCGCAGACCTGCAGCTCCTTGGAACCGCCGCTGTGTGAAGTAACAACACACAAGGCTTCACATCGCAGCCCTGCAGCTCCTCAGAACCACCGCTGCTTGATGCACCTCGACACAAGACCTTGCGTTGCAGCGCCACAGCCCATCAGAACTGCTGCAGTGCGATGCATCCTCGACACGGGACCTCACAATGCTCTTCAACCCAGATTTAAGGTACTTTGTTCAGCGGGACTAACTTGGTCCCTGTACCTGGCCCAAGCTCAATCACGGTTGGCCTGCACTTGTGACTTTTTTCCAGTCTGGCGCGGCTAGATAACCACAGTGGGCGCTTTGTGCTTTCAGGCACTATTTTCACTTTGATCTTTAAAATTGCATATCCCCGGTTCTACTGATTCGATTTTTGTCGTTTTGGCCTCAAATAATTTATTAATTTTACTCTATTTTTCTAAATTAGTGTGGGATTTTTCTTGTGTTGTTTTTTCACTGAGTTACTGTTTAAAGTGGTGCATAAATACTTTACACATTGCCTCTAAGTTATGCCTGAATGGTTTTGTGCAAGCTACCAGAGAGTTAAGCACATGTTGATTTGGGGTGTGTTTGTGACTTCACCCTGACAGAAATTCTAGTTGCTGCTTGACTAGGGTTTTCCCCCCTCAACCAGTAATCTACAGTATGGATTCTATTTCATCAGATGTCACAGTGGTCCTCAATTGTTTAGCGTCTCATGCGGCTGGCCAGAAATCCTATAGAACCCTTAATGGCTACAGGTCAGCAATATCAGCAGTGCATCAGGAGGTTGAAGGAAAGCCAGTTGGAAAGCACCTCTTAGTTTTCAGACTTTTGAAGAGAATCAGATATGCATATCCTTCTAGACACAGATATTCCACATTGTAAGATGTTACATTTGTTCCAGTCATAGAAGGATAATGATAAACTTTCTTTTAAGCTGTCTCCCAAGTTGGCTATGCTGTTCTCTTTGGCGTCCTTTAGAAGAGTGTTGGATGTAAGATTTCTTGATTTCTCTTCAATGCAATTTTCATTTTAGGGGTTCATTTTACCATTACAAGGCATACTAAGACTGCCCTCACTTCTGTAGAATTCCCAACATTTCCTTTATATCCCAGATTGTGTATGGTAAGGTGGCTTAAGCAGCACGTGCAGGTAACTGGTTAACTGAGAATATCCGTCCCACAACTATTACTTTAGTTGCAGAAGCCATTTATTCCAGTGACTTCAACTACTTTAAGTGGGTAGGTTAAAGGGGTGATGGACTTGGTGGGGGTTGAATACAGGGTGTTTGGGGCTTTGACTTCTTAAACCTTTTGGGTGGGGGCTAGAATGGAGGATTTCCTTAAATCAGCAGATTGGTCCAGGCTTTCAGCATTCAAGACCTTTCATCACGCGGCAATGGCAGTTGTGGTTATGCTTTGAAATTGTGTGACATAAGCCTCATGTTTTTAATAAACTTTCAGATTCTCCTTGGCAGTTGGTGAAGGAGTGTCTTGATTTTATTAAAGAGAAAGGAGGCAAATATTATTCCGTCACTGATATGCATGCCCGCCCTTATAATAGTTGGTAACAAATATTTTTGATATTCCTATTGCCAGTCTCAACTAACCAGGCAACAGTTTGAGGGGCCAGGAGGCGATATGTTTGAATGAAAGCATTTCTGTCAGGAGGAGGCCATGTTACTTATGGAGGGTCATCAAGGAAAAGAAGAGGTATAGCTGCTTCTTGGCCTTTTGTTGCTTTTTAGGTTGTTTCTGGTGTTCCATGGAGTGTAGACTTCAATTATCAACAAAAGAGAACGTGGGTTATGGACAGCCCCTACTGATAGGGTTTGGTGTATTTCTTCCTTGTGGTTTTATTTCTGTCTAGGGGAGCAAGAGTGTGTGAAATATAGTGCGCTTTAAATGTGCTACTTAAATAAACAGCTGGAGAGACTGCATAATATTCACCTCCACTTTCCTCAATAAAATAAGGACGCTCCGCCTCCTTCACCAACCAACGGGTTAGGAGTTTACGGAATGTTTTCTCAAATGGAGTGGAGCAGAGGAAATCAGGGCAGGCGCTCAAGCTTGCTTCCACTAGGTGTCGCTATTCTGTGCAAAATGGCCTGCTTTATGACTAAAGAAAAAGTACTTCTGATTGCGCTCGAGCACATAAAATGTAATTGTCCCGGTGGAGTCTCTCTCTCTCCCACTTTGGCTCGCCCATCGTAAGCAGAAATATTAAACCCCAAGAGTGAGGCACGTGCCTAAACAAATTTCTTCCCTGAAACGAGCAGAAGCGCAAATGGATTCCCTTTGAAGCAAGCGAGCAAACGCACGTTTTTCTTTCTCAAACAGCTGGGACGGGCTGTGATCTTGTTACTTTGGGGGAAATGTTCTGAAAGGAAAATAAGTGAAGACAGCAACTGCCTTTGACAGGCAGCCCGATGAGGACCGAAACACAAAGCAGGCAATAGTTTGTCATTGCGTGTGCTGACAAACAGCAATTAGATGTGAACAGCGTTCGTGAAAAACTGCATCCACCCTGAAATGTTGCCACATTAGTCTCTGACACAACCCATCTGTGATTTTGCCTTCACGGTGTCCTGTTTTTTTTAACCGGAAAAGCCATTCCTCTTTGACAGCCAGGGCCACGTGGATAATGTTAACTTTCAAAGTTGAGGAAACACTGACATTGATGCTGTTCGAGTGGCCAGCGCTAATAATAAAATGTAAAAGCAGGATTTGTGAAATTTCACTGATATTGCATCCTGAGGAGAGGGGGTCCTGTGAGAATTCATCTAGGAGTCAAGGGAACAACAGCCAGAACACGGCTTACGCTTCATCACGAGAGCAAAGATGAAATGGCGGCTCCAGTGATCAATATGTCTCTTCCCCCGGAGTCGTGTTACATACCAGGGAGCTCCAGATTATATTAAAAAGTAAAATTAATTTAAGCAGCATACAAACAGCAGAACGACGAATAGCTTAGTTTGACTGAACATTAAAGTAGGGTCGCTTTCAAGGTTCCATGTTATTGTCTTTTGTCAATTAGTGCGTATTTAATGCAAAAAAAACACTACTGCGTGTTTTTAACGTCATGCACATTAATTGCACTGCTCCAACCTAGTGCCTCGAAGTGGCATAACGAGATCAGGACACAAAGGCCAACTCGCATTTTCAATGTTCCCAGTTCAAATAGGGGATAACCTGGCAGAACGTTGTTTTTCCCAATTGCCCTCTCGTTCCACCGTGCAATGCATTACCTTTTTCATTTGTCTACAAGCCTGGCGGAATTAAGTTAGACGTGTGAGAGAAAAAGGAAGCCCGTGGGATCCCTTAATTACTGGGTCCTCTGCGGAGGAGGAAGAAAGAGGCAGAGAAGAAATTGGCATTGACTTCGGCTAATGGAAGGGTCAAATCATTCCCAGCTGCTGGATGCCAATTCTTTTCAAAATCTCAAATGTTCTTTTGTGATTGAATAAAAATGACACTTTCCTGCACTGCTTTTTTGTTTACAACAATATAGAGGATAAATCGTGGAATCAAAACAGTGGGCGAACTGCAGTGGGAGGACCTGAATGAACATCACAACAGTAGTAGCATTTTTAATAGGTAGAAATTTTAAAATAAATATACAAGATAACATTGACCATAATACACAACTGACCGTATGTACAGATTGCACCAGCTTGGTAGCAATAATGCCAAAGCCCTTAACAAGGCGATTCTAATAATATGTAACATACAAACACAATTTCACTACAAAAGTTAGCACTGCTGCAGTTTAGCACAGCACAAAATCATTGTTTAGAACTAGCACTGATAAAAAAAACCTGCTTAGCACCACTAAATTGAACTGCATAACTACTAGCTCCACAAAATAATACACAACTTAGTGACAAAAGTAGAACCACGTGAAATTTGATCGTAAATGAATGACAAAATCGCCCCCAATTGTATTAAACATCTCAAAACTGATGGGGGTTATCAAGCCGATGAAAAATTCTGTCCACCACTCTTGACAACCTGTGTGATGCAGTATTGCGAATGTTCTGTCGTTGGTGGGGCGTGGTGTATAGAAAAGTTAAAGCCTTCGACATAAATGTGATTGAGGAGGAAAATGTCCATAAAGCACAAAGCAGCAGCACTGGTTTTATTGGCAGCTACACCTGTAAGGGATGGGAGTTTACCGCTCCATTGTGACTTTGTGGATGTCTCTACCAGTTTTGACACAATGAAGCATTTGAGTCTCTGGTTGAAGATGGAACGATGGTTACTCCATTGTGGATGACTATAATTTCTATTATTTGCATAAACTAAGTGGGCCAGAGTATGACTTGTCATTTATGCATGTGAGATAACACACTTCCTTTGTCAGTTGCATATCCTGTGGCGTACGTGCCATTCAAATGTTTACCTGTGTTTTCTGGTTGCATGGTGTAGCTGGCAATGTGTCTAGTCCTGGCTTCTCCAATGAGTAGCGCATGAGCTACTGGTAGCTCTCCAACTACATATAAGTAGCTCTCCTGTGTGCATCCAAACCTGCTAAATTATAAGCTTTCGCTTGTTTGAATTAATATATGTATATCAAAATTGAGAAGCGTGAATTAAAAAGTAAAATGTGTGTATTTTTAGAACTCATAGGTGGATGTTTGGAGAAAAATGCTTGAATTTCCAAAACATATTTAAAGCTGATAGTTGAGTGATGAATCATGTGGCACTGGGGAGACGTATTACTAATATTATTACCTTGGTGTCAGGGATATTGCAGCTACGGCTGTTGTGTATTGCCCACATGGAGGCAAATCCGCATTGACAACGCCTTTTTTACATTACTCTTGGCAACCGCGCACTGAGGTGATCACATTTGGTCACCTTGCATGGGTTGGCCACAACCCTAATCTTGTCTGATGCTGTCGTTTTTACAACACTAATAATATCAGTAGCTGGAGGTGATTGTCATTTGATAAGTTGCTCTTATTACAGAATAGTTGGAGAACCCTGGTCTAGTCACAAGAAGGGTAGCTTCCTAAAGAGCTTTATATGCAAGAACGTGTTACGTGTATGGTCCCCCACCCAGAAGGTATGTACAATGTACTTCTCACTGTGTGCGGTTTGTGTGAAAAGATCCTCTGATGGAAGTGTGCCGAAGGCATAGATACCCTCACATTGTACATCAAACATTACCAATCAAGTGCACAACCCTGCTCTGACTATGATCCCACAGGGCACAACAATGCACTCATATGTAAGTGAAGTAGCTGAAGCATTTTGTACATATTTCCTATTAATGTATATCATCTGCATTTTTTCTGACATGTTCCTAGCATTAAACGCTGTGTGTTTTTATATTTTTTATTTAGTTTATAAAAAAAAACTACAAAAATGTATATGTTGTATTTCACAGCCTTAGATAAAGAATAGTGCAATTAAAAGTTTCCCCTATGCTGCCTAGCTCATAATGAATGGAGCGAGTGAGAGTTAGTGAAATGGAGATTACCAAATGTAAACTAGGTATTAACGCTCTCTTATTAGTACAATAAAAGGAATAGCATCTTTGATAGTTAAAACTTGTAGTGCAACAACCTAGGTCTCGGAAGTCATATTCTGTAGTCAATTTTCTTATGGAATACACCAGAGACAGTGCTTTCATTGCACAATGTAGCAAGAATAAAGTAAAGAGAGTATGGCATGGGTAAAACAAGGCCTTTTTTTTTTTTACTCTAAGGTCTGCCACTCCGGGAACCACATGGACGGTATTTTTGAGATGATTGAAGATGTGGGGACTGTTTTAACCAATGAAGAGTCACTGATGAAGGCTGTAGAACACCTAAAAAATACCACCCAAAGGATTGAAAATAAAGTTTCTCTTTTGGACGTGGCATTGGTGGAAATTAAAGTCTGCATCACTGAAATGGAGAGAGATGTGGAGAGTTTAAAAGGCAGAGTGAAGTCAATTGACAAGACAGTCCAACAGTGCCAGGTCAGAACACATAAAAGTAAGAGTTTTGAGGCATATGCATACTCCTCAATTGTCCACCTGGAATTCAAGGTGGAATATTTAGAAAATGAGGAAAAGAATTCAAGGAGCCCAGTATTGGGGTGTCCTTGTTCGCCACCAACTAATAGCTGACAACTGAAGTACTGACCTTCATCTAAATGTGATTCAGGATACACTGGTGAATGATCTAAGAGTTTCTGACATCAATATGAAAGCCGGTATGGGTACGCTAATTGCTGAGCAGGGCAACCCCTGAGAATGTTAAGTGGTAATCAGGAAAGCAGCAAAATAAGTAATCTGAAGATGAATGCATCAACGGTTCATATCTTCCCAGATCTGAGCTACATCTCTTTGACAAGCAAGCAAGACTTACAGGCAATAAAAAAGAGAGATCAGGATGCCTCCCTGTGGCTTTCCGCAAGCTAAGTCTGTGCAAAAGGCGAAACAAATTTTTGTTCTCTGACCTGGCTGGTGCCCGAGAAGCTTCTGGACTCGAGAAGGAGAAGTAGAATTTATACTCCTGTGGCGCGGGCCCCGCTTGAGCTCACCCCTCTGATTTCGAGGGTATTTGTAAAAATATTTTACACCGTCTGAAACTGTCCCATTATGGTTAGAGAAAAATCATTCCTTGGATAGTCTACTTTTTGAAACCTGAGTTCTTAATGTGTTTTACCTAGTCTCTTTTTGCTTTCCTCTTTTTTAGTGGGCAGGGATAGGAATCTAGGGCATAGAGGCATTGATGCGGCTCTTGTCTCTGGAATGACGAAAATTCTGTCATTACTGTACTTATGACTCGGGTTTGGCAGTGCAAGATGCTACACTGATGTCTTTGCCTTGAGTGCTGCTGTCAGGAGTCTTTAGTCTGAGTGCAGACTTAGACCCTGAGCCTCTTTTTGAGCCTGAGCACAAGTGCTTAACTGTAAAGAAGCACTATGCATAAGACTATGGAAACAACAGGGAAGAAGGACAGGGAAGGGAGAAACACTGGTGTGGTCCTGCAAACTTCAGAGAATACCACACCTCTCTCTGGACTCGTCCACCACCTATGGTGAGACACAGTAGATATTAGATAGAGTGGTACAAGGAGCACCACAGCATTAAATATGTTGCACTATTTGTTGTACTCACCACTGTAGGTTGCGGGAGAGATGTCGCCCACAGCATGAGTAAACTCCTGATGCAGACTCAGAGAAATTGCGAGGAAAGTCACCATGTGCTTAAGAGGAGGGTTGCTGTACAGGTTTCTGCAGTGCAGTTGCAGAAAAAAACAAGTAGCCACCAGAAGAGAACCAAAAGAGATTGACAAAGCAATAAAGTTGCATACGCCGGTAGAGTCAGATTGTGTGACTGGTACCACAGCGGAGAAACCCAACAAAATGCACAGTTGCGCGACTGAGTTTTGAGCAGCACGAGGTGATATACTGCTGCTTTACACCTTAACCTAGAAGAACTACCCTCTGCCATATTTGGTTGAGAACGTTAAGTACTCCAAATTTCCATAGGTGGCATGAGGGAATGGGAAGGACACTAATTTTCTACAGACACTTCTCAGTGTCTTTTGAATTGCATTATGGGTCTTCATAGTTTTCAAGTTCTTTTCAAATATCTCCTTTATTTGGGTGGCACAATTTTTCTCTTATGATGAAGATGGTGAGACTCCCTTATAACATTGATAGCTGTTGGGGGGCGTGGCTTGCGAGCAGCCGAGATGGCCGCACGCTTTTGAGCTCCGGCGCTTCGCCGAGAGGTCACACGGACAAATTATGTGACCGAGACCTTTGCTGCTTATGAAATTATAGATTACGGCAGCGGAACACGGCTGGAGCGATGGTGGCGTGTTTTTAGAGGCTGCGGAGCGCTACTGACTGCGCAATTACCGTCCTTGCTGGTACCTCAGGAGCGACTCTCAAGATGGCGGTGCGAGCGGCGCGAGTGGAACTGCGGCGCTCAAATGATAAGTACTGAGTTATCGTCTGGTGCTGGACCTCTAAGACGCATTCCAGTCACCTTTTGAGTATTAGCATTACTCCGTTTGCAAAGAATGAAGGTTTCCTGATGAAATAATCATCTTATTCTGTCACACTAGCGGAATCGATATATTTAATACCCTGGTTCTAGATACTTGCTGCATTTGGTGCCAGCTCTGTAAGGCGTTTATCCATTATGTATGCCTAAGTGAGATTCCTGCTTATTTTCTGGCGATGTTGCAGTAGCTTATTTTACCAGACATTGTAGCGCGCCATTCTGATGTACAGGGTCTGCCTTGGACACTGGTTGTTCTGCTGCTTTTCAGTCAATATAATCTGAGGAGGTACCGCTCTCTTCTAAACATCGCTGCATTGTTGTGTGCACTACACTTCTGAAGTCTGGATGTGTGCTCTTATCAGCAAGGTGTTGTGCGCTGCATACAGCTTGAATGTGATGAGGAGTTAGGAAGTCATCTGTTGCGGTTCCATATTGCTCATACTGCCGGTCTAAGGAGCTGCTCTCGGCTACTGAGGAATCTGGTGCTACCCTGGTGAAGGGAAGATTCATGTTGATTGCATACTCATCTGTTCTTATTGTCCCTTTTTTCTAATGGCAGACAGTATGGGTCTTTCTCCTAAAGACAAGGATTCTAAAGGGAATCTCAAGAGATCTAAGCAAACTTCTCCTACCCCGGAACTAGTACCGAAGGATTCTAGTACTACATTAGAAACTATTCTCTCTCGTCTGAATGCTGTCCATGATATTGCGCAGAGCACTAAAACAAATACCGATTTACTTCAGGTTGAAGTTGCGGCAATCAGGAATGACTTCAAGAACTTAACGCTTCGTGTCTCAAATGCAGAATCTCGGATAAGTGTAGTGGAGGACTGCACACACCAACAGTCTAAATCTATGCAGAATATGGAGCGCTCCCTGATTGCTTTACGGAGAGATCTGACGGAGCAGGAAGACAGGAACCGTAGAAGCAATCTACGTATATTTGGATTACCAGAAGACTCGGAGAAAACTGCGTCATCAATGCTAGACTTTTTGCTCACTTGGATTCCTACGGTGCTGAATATTTCTTTTCAGAAAGAGTTTGAATTAGAGCGTGCACATAGGGTGCCCACATTTAGACCAAAGTCTTCTCCACATCCTAGACCGGTGGTCTTCAAACCGTTGAGGCATCAACATTCTGAGCAAATTCTGGCGCAGATGAGGAAAATCAAAGCGATCAATTGGGAAGGCCACAGAATTGCTATATCCCAGGACTTTGCCAGAGATACTGTCATCAGGCGGAAAGGATTTCTTAATCTTCGAAGACGACTTCTGGAGATGAACATTCCGTTTTCTTTTGCTGGTCCCTCGCATTTTAGAATAACGTTCAGAGGTCGTACTCAGATATTCTATGAACCTTCTGAGCTCTCCACCTTTTTGGATAACCAGTCCGAATCTCAGATGGATTCTGGTTCCTCTCCTGGTCCATCTAGGTCTTAAGTGGTTCTGGTTTGATGTCTGGAGTATTGTTTTTATGGTTCTTTTTATCAGATTTTTATTGCTAGAATTCCTGCGATAAAATAGAGTAATTGTTGATTTATCTGTTGCTATTCGCAGATTTATGAATGTCCTAACTTTTCCTTTGCAGGTCTTGCTTCCATGGTATAGGTGATATTGTATCTACAGCATCTCTATCTGCTTATATGTCTATAGCTCCAGCAACTGATTTCTTTTTATTGTTCTCTTTGGTCTGACTTTCTATTCTCCTCTTCTATGGGTTCTTATAGTATTATATCTCCTTCTTTTTCTGTCATGCTTTGTTTGGGGACTATTCTCATTTTATGCTCTCAATTATAGTTCCTCGGTACGTCTTAGTCTAATCCGTTATATATGTGAGGTAATTTTCTTTCTCTCTTTCTTAAATGGATAGCTTAATGTATATATATGTTGTGTTGGTGTTTTGTTCGTTGTCTATATCAATTTATCCTCTCTCGCTCCTTCCTTGGTGGTGAATCTGAGCTCTTGTTGTTCGCTATGTATTATCCAAACTTCTCACTATGAACGTTTTATGATGCAGTAGTTTACTATTTATTCACGGGTCTTCAAGTTCAATGGTATACTTTTTGTAATTGAGTATGAGGTTCCATTATTTTTATGTTTTGTACGACATTCCAATGGATCCCCCATTCTCTTTTCTCCACAGTTATTAGGTTGGCTGATAGTATATGAACTTTCTTTCTGAATGTATCGATTGAATATTCTTTCCAATTATTAACTGATTATTCATTTCTAGTGGCTACTCAATAGATAAGATATATGAATTAATACATATGAATTCTACTTTGGCTTATGTGATTTTAAATCTATTTATATTTGTTAATTCTTTCATGCTTTGTACAATAGTAATATATATATTTCGTATTGCCATGTATTGAACAGGAAGTTTACTACATAAGTTTTTCCTCTTATTGTTGCCTATATAGACTGATAGTCCCTGTGTTACATTAACTGTTTTAATCAATTAATAGATTGTATTTATATATTTATTCTATTTTGTCGCTCTCCGCTGCCTACACTTTATATTATCTATTGCTTTTCTTTTAATAGGCGGTTGGTGTTTTCCTGGCCTCTTTGGTTGCTCCTTCATGTTTTTCCCCAGCATGCATTTTGTCTATTATAGACTTCTCCTGGTGGGGTTTCTTTTCTCCTCTATACTGTGTTTTGTTTTACTTTCTCTCCTCGCTTCTTTTTTTCTTCCAATCTTCACTTATTCCTTCTTTTCTAGAGCCTCCTGCTACAATCCATTCTTTGTGTCTCCTCTGTACCCGTTGTATCTCTACTTTTCAGATCCTGCTAATATGTGCTCCCTTTTTCTTACACCAAATGTTAGTTGGTATATTGGTCCTTCGCTAATATGCCGGGCCTGAATGTTCTATCACTAAATGTGCGTGGTCTGAATCATCCTGTGAAGAGGGCAAAAATTTTGGATTATTGTAAAAGCCTTTCTAGTGATTTAGTCTTGCTACAAGAATCCAAAATAGCGTATAAAGAAGCCTTATTGTTGCGGAAGGAGTGGGTTCTTGATGTCGCTTGTTCTGAGGCCTCTGGCAAGAAGGAATGGAGTGGTGACTATGATTTCCAAGAATTCTGGGCTGACTATTGTTACTGCAGAGCATGACTCAGAGGGTAGATTGCTGCTTACTCGCTTATCCAATGGCTCTCTGGATATCTACGTCATGAATATTTATGCACCTAATGGTGATGATCCGTCTTTTTGGCGTTTTATTACTAAAAACTCTCAGAAACTCCTCATAATGGTAATTTGATTGTTGGTGGGGACTTTAATCTCCCAATGGATCCCATCCTAGACAGACACTCTGCTTTTAGGTTCCGCCCTCCTAGGGCTCACAAACAGATGACTAATATGTGTTCCTCCTCTAGTCTTACTGATGTGTGGAGAATGCATAATCCCACCGGTAGCGATTTCACCTTTTTTTCTTCCCCACACTCTAGTTTTTCTCGTATTGACTATCTTCTGGTTCATTCAGCACTCCTAAAATATTCGTCGAATCCTGTCATTCATCCTATACTTGTTTCTGATCATGCAGCGGTCTCGTTTACGCTTCTGAAGTTTTCAGAAAATAGGGAGCCACGCACTTGGCGTCTAAATACAGAGATCTTGTATGAACAAGCTCAGATTGATCTGCTTAACAAAGATATCACAAACTTTTCCCATGAGAATGTGTCCTCGGTTAAATCTCCGGTGGTTCTATGGGACGCATTTAAATGTACGATTAGGGGACAGATTATTAAAAAATGGCAAAAAGAAATTCAGATATTAAGAAGGAACTTTCTGATTTAGCGGATAATATTAAACGGAAAGAATGTCTATATAGATGCTCTAAAGATAAATTGATTTTACAAGATATCAAGAATCTAAAATATAATTACAACTCTATTGTAACTAAGAGAGCTCATATAGGTGTCCAGGCACAGAAGTCCAAACAGTTGCTGCTGAAGAATCGAGCAGGGAAAGTATTGGCGACTACATTAAAATATCAAGACTCTAATATTAGATCAGTACAGATATCTTGTATAAATGACAGTTCTGGAGCTAGGAAGTTTCAGACTAAAGAGATTCTTGAAGTATTTCGTGAATATTATAGTAATTTATATACTCCACATAATCAATCGTCTCTTGATCAATGCCAACAATTTTTGAATTCGATTCCAACGCGTACTCTTTCTGATGCTGATGGGGGTAAAACTGGGGAAACCGATTGATCCCGAAGAAATTATCCATGCTATTAAGGCCACTCGCTCAGGGAAAGCTCCGGGTCCAGATGGGTTTCCTATTCTTTTTATAAGACTTTTCTCCCATCTTTAGTGTCTCGTCTCAAAGACGTCTTTGATAACTTTGTTTCGTCAGGTGCGGTCTCTGGTTCAGCGGCTGAGGCTACTATTGTGGTAATCCCTAAGGAGGGTAAAGATCATTTGAACCCTAAGAATTTTTGCCCCATATCCCTTCTGAATATGGAAGCAAAAATTTTTGCTAAGATTTTGGCCATACGTTTGGAATCATATATTCCTTTGCTTATTCACCCATCGCAAACTGGCTTTGTTAAGGGCAGGTTGGCTAGGGATAATATCCGGACCTTTTGCCATATCCTGGGGAAAGCAAAGTTAACTAGCCTCCCTTCGGCAGCCATTGCTCTTGACGCCGAAAAGGCTTTTGATAAGGTCTCTTGGCCGTTTTTACATGCAGTGCTTCAGTCTCACAATCTTGGAGATTCCTTTGTTAATATGGTGATGTCTTTATACACGCAGCCTAAAGCTAATATCAGAGTTAATGGAGCTACCTCTTCCTTTTTAATTTATGTCAGGGGACTAGACAGGGATGCCCGTTGTCTCCTCTTCTCTTCTTGCTATCTATCGACCCTCTCCTTCGGCAACTTAATCTTAATCGAGACATTAAAGGCTTTCAATTTGGTTCAACCACTATCAAAACAGCTGCCTATGCAGACGATGTGCTCATCTTTTCTGAAGATATAGCTACTGCAATTCCTGCAATCTCCGAGACTATTAAAGTATTTTCCAGTGTTTCAGGGTATACTTTGAATAAAGATAAGACGGAGATGTTTCCTCTCAACGCGTATTGTTTTCCTGCCCACATGGGGAATGCTGGCTTTAAATGGCAATCAAAACACATTAAATATCTAGGGATTTGGTTCTGTCATAATTTAGCAGATACCGTCTTGCATAATGAATCTCAAACTTTAGTCAAGGTTAGACAATTGTTAGATACATGGTCCCCTAAATATATTTCCTGGTGGGGACGTCTTCAAACTTTGAAAATGATGATAACTCCCATTATTAATTTTGTGTCCTCAATGCTTCCTGTCAAGTTGTTCTCGTCTTTTTCCATGAAATCGATGCCCTCACTTCAAAATTCCTCTGGAGCGATAAACGAGCCAGAATAGCCTATAAACACCTGAGGAAGCCTTATGATATGGGAGGTTGTAATCTTCCAGATTGGGATCGATACCAAGTGGCATTCTTAGCCTCACAAGGGGCTCTTTGGTTTTCTACGGATTCTGGATATATTCCACCGTGGTTAGTTATTGAGCGGGATTTGTCTTCTCCACTACCCACCTCCTCCTTTTTAACTGCGTCCACATTATCTATCCCCTTTTCTCGTTGTATTATTTTGGATACCATTGCTGCCTTGAAGACTATAGATAAAAAAGTCTCTAAGCCAACTCATAAGTCTCGATGGTCTTCTCTGTGGCACAATCCTAGAATTAAGCTTGATTTTGACTCAACAACAGTGGAATACTGGGCTGGCAAAGGTATCACGTTGGTTAAACACCTTTATGATTCAAATCATGATCCGTTGCCTTTTTCTTTCCTAGCTCGGCAGTATTCTCTCAGTAACTTAGATTTCTATACATTTTTAAAAATAAAGGTTGCTGTAACTAAAGTTCATTTTAACCCTGATTCACACACAATCTCTCTTCTATCTATGTGGCATAAAGCAGGTCATGTGGCCTCTAAAATATATAAATTTTTATCCACCACGCCGCCTTTGTTGAATACGGTCACACAACAGAAATGGCTACATCATTTTGACCATGACCTTTTTAAACATATTTCATCAGAAACTTGGCAACTTATTGGAAATTTTTCCCTACGGAATAAAATTGCTCCCTCTCTTATTCAGTCTAAATTTTTCTCTATCAATCTTTTACATTGGACCCCGGCGCGCCTGTACTCTCTCAATCTTAAGGATAATGATCTCTGTTGGAGCTGTAACCTGGCCGCTGGTACATATCAACATATGTTTTTTGAATGTTCTTTACTCCAACCCTTTTGGGAGCTGGTTCACAAACATCTCATGCTAATTTTTAACATTCAATTTCAGCTCTCGCTACCTTTAATTTTGTTGGGCCCATGGGCTGTGACATCGCCATTGCCGTTGGATTCTTTAGATATGCAGTTACTAGACTTGTTGTTGACTATTGCGGTTAAGATTATTCTAACGGAGTGGGAATCATTTGGCTCCATATCCTATCATACATGGTGGGCTTGGGTATCCTTTCTTCGTGGGGCTCATACTTCTGTAGAGGAGAAACATTTTTCACCCTCTACTTCTAGTGGGGTATGGAGATCTTTGGATAGATATATGGACTTGGCTTCACAGGGCATGGTGGCGCAATATCCCTTTGTTTCTTCTCCTTAACTTATCCTTCCCTATTGTTGCAGGAGTTTCGATCTTCTTTCTCTCTCTTCCTCTCTCTTCTTTTTTTCTCTTTCTCGCTTTTTTCCTCTCTTTTCTTTCTTCCTTTCTCTCTCTCTCTTCCTAATTACTTATCCAAAGCGATACAACTGACTCTCGTATTTTTTCCTCTATGGATTTTTGCACCATATTAATTAATTGATATGTAGGGGATATATATGACATTATTTGTACTGATGTTTACTTATGTATTTACTTATTTATTATGTTATGCTCTTTGTTGGTGTATTGCTTTTTATGATATTTTAACTATTTATATCTCTTCTTAACTTAATAAAGATATTAGAACAAAAAAAAAATAACGTTGACAGCTGTTCCATTTTCTGCTGACTTGATTCACTATCAGTGTAATAATAAAATTAATTTAAAACTAAAAGAGAAGTCTATATATTGTACTTGGATGTTTAACAAACATTTAAATTGTTGCGCAAGTTGCTGACAGACGTACTGATAACAATAACCTAAGTAGGTCACTAAACCAGAAATAACAGATTCATCTCCTATATAAAAATACCCCACCCCCCCCAAAAAAAATCCAAATTCGCTTTAGTTCAAGAAACATTACTCTATTTTATAATCCTCTTCAAATACACCAACTGTGTCCCCTAGAGCCAAGATCCTGCATCATAATTGTGGCTTACCTTTCCAGATTCTTGGTGCTGACGTTTTTTTTTATACCATTAATCCCTTCAGAAACGATGCCTTATTACAATGGCATAACCATAATATTTAGTTTGTCTCAGGTTAAGTCCCTTTTTACATTATCTTAAGTCAACAATAGATTTCTCCCCAAGCTCAGTTTACCACTGGACAACTTACCAATGAATGAAATAGATCGGTATTCCCACTATTAAACCTGTTGCATTAGTTCTTCCTACCAAATGACACTTGGGGCCCTATTACGAGTCTGGCAGTCCGAGGACCGCCAGACTAGTGGTGGCGTGGTAATGGCGGTCTTGTGACCACCACATTATGACCCTAGTGGTGGTGCCGCCCTGGGACCGCCGACTGCGTCAGGGAACCGCTGCTCCCTGGCAGTGGCGCGGCAGTCAAGAGGCATCAATATGCTTGGCGGACCACGCCAGTCCCGCCAAGCATATTATGACTTTCATCACCGCCACTGATTTCATGGAGGTCTTTCCTCCATGAAAACAGTGGCGTGAGGAAAGAAAGTTTGCCCTGCAGGGCTCACTTGTGCCTCACGCCTTGTGGATGCACACAGGGGGGCACAACATGTGCCTCCCTGTGTGCATGCACAGAAGTTCCAGCATGGCATGGACTTGTCAGTCCATGCCATGCTGCAACTTCCTTTAACGTTCCCAGGCACCACTGTGGGAATGGCACAGGATATGCCCGCCACTGACTAAAAAAGTAATTATAGGGCGGGTTTTCCTCACGCGGGTTTAGTGGTGCGGCAGCGGGGCGGTCCTACCGCCGCACTGTCAAACTAGTAATTGAGCCCTTGGTCTTTGTTTTAGGTGATTAACACAGTTTCAACTGATTTTTGATGAACCAGTTGTATCCTTAATACTGTGTCAAAATTCTTAACACCTGTCAATGGAGTCTTCTTGAAACATTTGTTTCTTGTACCCAATCACTCTTATTCTCAAACAAAAATTGTGGGCTCTCAATTGATACTGCTCAAAAGTTAGGAAGACTGTTGCACATCACTTTCTATTAGACATAATATTAGATTTCCCTAGTATTATTCAGCACTCATATTCCGCCTTTCCGCTAATAAACTTCAAAAACTGTTATATTATTTTTCACATATCCGACAGGAAAGGGAGAGAAGGGTGAAATTTAAAATTGTGTAAAGATCAATGTCAGGGGAAATTTTTCTATCTTTTGAATACTCTACGTTCTTTAAAATTAACTAAATAAACCTTATTTGCGGATTGTAATGCCCAGAGTCTAAGTCTGATCGCGCAGCCTAACTAAAAACAGCAGGAAGGCTGCCCACATTATATATTGTTACACATACATGTAACCTGCATAGTGGCTCTATCTAGTGAGCATACTTTAATTGTACCACTTTTTTTATTTTGTTTATTTTTGTGGGCTCCTCCACTTTCCATTTCCTAGTTCCCACGTGACATGAACACAGGCCCATTATCACCCTCAGTGGGTTGATGGCTGGAGAAATCTCCCATTTCCAAATTTAGGGGTTCCCCTGCCATGCTGCTAGCGCGCAAGCCTGCTCTGGGCTGACGTGTGCCAGCAAGATCCAGAAACTCAAAGCTGTCTTGTTTAGTCCTTTGGTGTCACCTTCATGCTTGTGGGTAAGAACTCCAACTGTTCCCTCTGCACCAATACCCCCCCCCTTCCCCATTGTGGAACCTTAGACCTGTTGCTAGCACCTTTGGTGCGTGATCCAAATATCAATGTATGAATAAACACTAGCCTTAAACAAGAATCGCATTCAGGGTTTCCTGACCCATCATTTGTTTTACAAAAAAAATGTAATTGACTTTTGTATATAGCAAAACGAGCATGCAGTCATAAATTGGGTAAAACATTCAGATCAATATGGTACCAGGCACCTACACGTGCCCCTTTAGGAGTCACACCACAAAGAAGAACAACCTTTCATCTCCCTCTCTTCACAGGCTACATGGGTCTCTTCCTTATCCAAAGACCAGGGTGTTATACTTGCTGCTCAGCCAGTGTGACTGTGGTGGTGGAATGTTGGTGTGTGAGGTGGCTGTGGAATGTTGGTGAGTGAGAGAGTCAGTTGGAGGATGGGCTGAGCAGCAGGAAGGCTGCTCGTGGTGGGGCTCTAGATGATAACATCCATCTTAAATAAACCAACCTAAAATCTACATGGACCAGGCGTCATTTATTCACAACATTTTGGCGACGATTTTAAGAGAAACCTACGTGTGCAAGTGGACTGAGAGAAGAAACATTCAGATCTGAACCTACATGAAACAAAGTTGAGAAAACTACTTAAAGAAGGAATTTTAAGGACCCTCGGAAACTTGAAGTGCACAGAAAGACAGTTTGCCCACTAGGCCCACCAGTGTCCTGCTCCATCGGACAGCCTACCAGCCAGGGCATACTTCGCTTGTCACTGTCTCAGGGATCTGAATTTCATGTGGCCCTGTGAGACTCTGTGTTACAATTAGTAATAAAGACAACCGCTAGTGATTTGCATGTTTGTGGCCTCAGGACTCCACCTGTCTCATCGGTCAGCTTTTCAGCAGGGAGGATTAATCACTGCCGTTTGACACGAACCTTCACTTTGAGTAGGTGTGAACATGAGACTTTGAAGTTTTCCTCATGGAGTGGTGAATAGCAGCATCATGCTTCCTGTGACTCCTAACCGACACCGTTTTGGCAACAATGGTGTTTTTTCAAGGGATCTGAAAGCATGGGATTTAATGTGCTGTTCGTGTTGGAGTGGCCTAACACGTTGTGACTCCTGCTGCTGTAAACTTTCGGAGTGCAGTTTTGGGCACGGTTTGAAGCGTTCATTTTATCTACTGTTAACGTCACTACTATGCGGCATTTGAATGCGCCGCGAGGCAGGCACGCATTCCCTTACCGTGGTCTTGGCCATCAGCAGTGCTGAGGGGCGTCATGCGGGGCCTCTCTGATGCCGTTTAGAACGTCTGCTGATCTTGGACGTTTAGCGCGCGTACGTGCCTTGAGCCACTTGGTTTGTATCTTCTGTACGTGCCGCCATCTTCTTCTGTTGTCCGTCTATACGGCATCCTATGCTGAGGTAGCCCTGACTGTGTCCCTTTTTGCCGGTGAACTTCCCTTCATTGTTCGAGCCATGGTGAAATTTTGCTGTGCCTTATGCCGGTGAGCGACCCTTCTCCTTTGCACTCTTGATGATAATTTGCTGAGGCATACGCCGGTGTGTTTCCACTCATCATTTGGAAATATGATGAGCTGATTAATAGTACAGTGAGCAACTTGGCGTTACGACGATTACCATTAACCTCCTCATGTACTTTGCCTGCGCTGACATTGAGAGAAACTGACTCAGCGTTAACCTGCTAATTTTGTATAAACTTTCATAGGATTTCTACCTACGCTGACTGTTGGGAAAGTTGGTGAAATGTTTTTTCTTTCCAAGAGGCTTCATTGAATTTTAGTTCATAGAGCAGCTTAATTTTTTTCACCTGTTTGGGGGTTTGAGGGATGTTTAACATCTTCACTGTTGGGTCATGCTTTGTTTTATTTCCATTGTAGAAATAACCGCTCCTATGTAGCGGTAGGCCTAGGCTGTGTGTCCATTCTGATGTAGAGGTTGTGAGACCCAATGTTTTGGTCTTTGGAGTTGTGGCGTAAATTGGAAAATTTTATGTTTTTGAGAAGTTTGACAACACGTATTTTAGGTCGAGTGTAGCAGAGGTTTGTATGCTGTTGCGCAGTGTGTTGTCTGTTGTATCCCGGGGTGTTATTTTTTGTGTTCTGGGATGAGTTGTAGTTGTGGGATGGTGCAGTAATACCACTCACTGTCGCGGTTGTGTTGTTGTCTACCACTTTCCTGTGGTTGTGGGATGGTGCAGTAATACCACCCACCGTGGTGTTTGTTGGATGGTGCAGTAATACCACCCACTGTGGAGTTCGTGGGATGATGCAGTAATATCACCCACTTTTGATGTTCCGTTTGTCATGATTTGGGGTTAAAGGTGATGTGTTTTAAGGAGTTCATTCCACTCTTACTACGGGTAAGGGTGGAGGGCAGAGAGGAAGCCATTTTGTTGAAGTGTGAGTGTATTTTTATTACTTGTGATTGCAGTTTCCTCCCTTACTACAGGTTTGGGTGAAGGGCAGTGTAGATGCCATACGGTTGATGTGGAGTGGTGTTCCACACTTACCACCCTTACTACGGGTTTGGGTGAAGGGCAGTGTAGATGCCATACGGTTGGTGTGGAGTGGTGTTCCACACTTACCACCCTTACTATGGGTTTGGTTGAAGGGCAGTGTAGATGCTACATGGTTGGTGTTGAGTGGGGTTTCACACTTACTAAGGTGTTCCACCTCCCTTTTATTTTGCAGTTGTTTGGATGGATCCCTACCGCGCCCTGTGGTCGGTACTCTACGTACTACTTTTATGTTAGCCTGGCCAGCTGGCATGTTTTGTGGTATCAGGGTTTGGATTGTAGTTTTGTGGGGTGGTAGAGTGTGTGTTTTTGTGTGGTTAGAAAGGGAGATGATGTATGTGAGTGTATTCTTATTACTATTTTCCTGGTTTTCTTTGCATGTATTATTTTATGACGTTGTGCAAATTGCATTCATTATTTTCTATCTGTCTTTGTATGCACATTTGCAATTATTGTGTTACGACATGTCGTGCGTGTAATGGGCTGAGCAGCAGGAAGGCTGCTCCTGGTGGGGCTCTAGATGATAACATCCATCCTAAATAAACCAACCTAAAATCTACATCGACCAGGCGTCATTTATTCACATCACAGGGCCTCCCTCTGCAAGGCTGAAGTTGAGTTCCTGTATAGGGCCCAATCCCTCTAGATTCTGGCATATTTGTGTGGGCTTCCCTGAGCAATGTAGATGGGACGTTCCCGACTGAGGCAACGGCCTAACCCCCCCCCCACCCCCCCACCACCCCTCCATCCCTCTAATGAAGGCGCCTTTGTGTCATTTCAAGCTTTGACACTTAGCTATGCTGGCCCATAGTATTTAATTGCAAACACTGGGACCTTGATTTTACTTTGATAAAATCTTGATTTGGAATTGTTCTGCCATTAAAGGTACTATTATTTTGCATAATTTTCGCCAACAATAAACTATTTTGTGCAGGAATGTTTTGCAGGAACAGTAAAACGGAGGCTGAGAAACATTTTTCTGCTCAAACCCGTCTCTTGTCAGTATCTCGTGTGACTTTTGTACACAAAGTACACCCTCGTAGTCAGTGTTCAAGCGAGATACCTGTCAAGTATATTGCAAACAACACATGAAATTTCATATATATTTTGTCTGCAACTTAGAATGCAGAAAATATAACTCACTAAAATGAGGTCTTGGAGAACATCTTTACTAGGGCAAAAGTGTATGAAAAATAGGGAAATTTACGAATGTCGGAATCAAGAACATGCCACACCTCTGGCTGTAGAAGAGGAATTCCACACACCCCTATTGTGACCCCTAATGTGAATAATGTCATCACATTCAAAGGAACAGTATCTTTAGCATAGTAATGCCAAAAAATGGCAACTATTTGCAACAATGCCTAGCTCACCCGCTCAATATTTAGACACACACATAATATCTCTCTTTCATCGCTCACTGATGTCCTTTATGCAGATATGGAGTGTCTCCAGCACTGCTCTGCCCCTTTTACATCTTCTGTGGTGTTATGGCCTAAAAATTTGTGAGGCAAAAGACTAAGGCTATGGGTTCATGGAGTTGAGTGCTGCAGAACCCAACTAGGCAAATCAAGGGCCTAGTCTCACCTTAGACACTCACCCCCTCCACAGAATCTGGCACTCCTGTGTAAAGTGCTCACCTTGTATGTGTTTCCCGTGCTCAGTCTTAGAGAGTGAAGAGCCAAGGACAGTCTCAAGTCCTGGCCCTTGGAAATTGTTTTGCCCTTACCAAGTAGGCTCAAAATGACCACTGTGTCTATGTGGTGGTGGCATATCCTGAGCCATGCATGTGGTGTTGCCATTTCAGTGCTACATGGTGAGGCTAGCCCCATTTTATAGGACTTGGATTTTTATCAGAGGCTGTTGGAGGAGAAATGATGGGAGAATGCCATGACCACAATGGACCAGCCATCCTTGCTCCGATGGGGGAAATTCAATCTCGGGACTGGAATACTTTATGTAATTTCGACACCTTTGCTTGATAATACCTCACCCATGCCTATGCTTAGCACTTCTACTCAAAAAGAGATTTGAAAAAGTAAGAATTAACTGCTGTGCCAAGGAGCCGAGTTGCCTCTGAAGTTCAGAAGAGTAAGTAGACAAGTGTGTTAGACTACGAAGAGTCTAGTAAATCTGTGAGCTTTACAGTGTAGAGGAATTGGTAGCAGCCCAGGATTAATCAGGCAGGTTCTAGTTCTCAAGTTGTGACAGTTATTGTTGCGAAGGTTGACCCCCCCCATTGCAGTGGCGCCCACCATAAACAAAGGGTGGTGGGGCAGGTGGAGGGAACGCTGGGGGGGTCACGCAGGGGGGTCCGGGTGGGTAGAAATACTTTTTTTTGTTTTTAAACTTACCTTCAGCCACTGGCTGCCTCCAGCGTCCTGCCGCATTGCGCCTCCTCTCCTCTTCCTGCCTGGTCCCAGCAGCCCCTGGGACAGACTCCCATACAATCCTCGTGCTGCACAGCAGCGCGGGGATTAGCCTGAGTGAGCTAGAAAGACGCTCCTCTCAGGACAGGGAGTCTGTGGGGTTTCTCCAGCCCGGATGCTCAATGCTGCTGGGCTGGAGAAAACCTAAGTGCGCATGTGTGTTTTGGTCGGCCTGAGACAGCCGGCCAAGCACGCATGAGCACTTAGGGCAGTGGAGTGCACGTAGCACTCCCCCCCCCCCCAATGCCTCGGCCCCCGCCACTCCCTACAGCGCTGGCTCAGAGCCGGCAAATGCAAAATAAAACGATGCAAGAACATCGTTTTATTTTTCATTTGCTGGCTCTGAGACTAGCAGTGGGTGACGCTCCTCTGCCATTGCGGAGGAGCCGCCGCTGCCCCATTGAAACATTTAGCCACTAATAAAATATTTTGAGAAGTGAAAAGTCTAACATGCAGTTAATGCAAAAATGGCAAACGGCATAGCAAATAGTCAAGAGACAATTTTCATTTCAACCGACCAGAGTTCTCATCCAAAATGGGCAATTGGAGCATTTAATGCTATGATACATACAATATTGAACGGTTTATACACATTTTTCCTTCTGTGCAATTCTATAAGACGCAAACACATGACAGAAACGTGTTACTTTCAGTGAAACCTATCTAATGAGCAGGTGGCAGTGATTTCTCATAGAGCAAATGGAAAACGTCCTTAAGACAGAGAGAGATACAATACATGAACACACTGGTGACTTCATCCATTTCTTAAAATCGCACTTATAGTTGCCAATTTAGAAAGTGAGACTACTTCATGCAGATAATGTGCAAATGCACTACTTTGAATAAAATGGCCGCTAGCTCTACTAGAGCCAAGAAACAACAGTCATATTGATCCTTAAGGGCACTTCAGGTTAATAAGAAAAAAATATTCATTTTTTATTTTAATTTTAAATGTCAGTGCATGTTGTGATATTGAGGATGCAAAGAGACATTGACATTAAAACAATTTAAATGTTTTTACAGCTCCTCCCCTTTTTGTGGGATGCTAAACCTTTTTACAGCAATTCAATCACAAGCTGTTTTAACATTTCTGCTTTCACATCTTCACTACCACAGTCCTCATCATCCACAACTATAATAAGCCGACAGGTATTGGCTGTGCCTTTATTTGCGCAAGTCTGTAGGATAATGCACATTATTAATTGCACTAATGCATACAGAACAACTGCATTTAAAATGATTGCAATGATTATTTCAAATATTTTCATTCCTAGTGCCCAAAGATTCCACTCAACCCCGTCCAGATGCAGCTGAGATTAAAATGTAGCCCATTCTGTAACTTGTGCTGTTTCCTAGCGCTATCCTTGATGTGACGTATCTGCTCACATATGCTAAGTGAGGTGTTGGGAAGATGAGTGCAGCATTCAGAGCCTACTATAGCACAATCCACCCCCTCCCCCCCAATTGCTGCTAATTTGTAATATAGTTGCCATCCTATTCAGAACCAGTATCTTGAAATGGGTATATAATTGATTTACCAATAATCCTAACCCTAATACGGTGGAGTTTGCAATCTCTTCCATAAACTCTGCATTGCTTCTCACCTAATCTAAGGCAACGGTTATTCCATATTTAGGTATTAAAGCTGAAAAGAATCTAGAAGTAGTGGAGGCTCCCTACATGCCTCTCCCTCGTTGCAAAGGGTAACCACAAAAGTGTCTCATAGCAGGAATAATATACCTCCAAGTCCCATTCTAGTCTAATGACAGCCATGGCTAGGCTTGAGATCCACAAATGAAGTATGTAAAGCCCTCCCTACGGATGGGCCTTGTGAAACAACAATCCTTGAGGAAGCAGGTCACATTTACATTGTTACACAGAAACAGTTACTGTATCAAACAAAAACACTGAAGATGTTTGCTTTACAGTATTTACAGATAAATCCTGGCTCAGTCAGTACAAGATGTTCTGGTTTAAAGGATTGTTAAACTTTTCAAGGCCCTAATAACAAGTGGGGAGTATGCCGACAAACTCTGGCAGTCTGAGTTCATGGTAGAAAATATCAAGGAAAGTGCCATTGTAACTGTTGGGCACCCCAACTAAAGGTATACTAGCCTCTGAGTCCACAGGGAATTGAGTGCAAATCCGGCAGGGAGAAAGATTCATTGTGGGTCTGTACTTTGCTAGCAACAGCAAATAGAAGATATAATTTAGAAGCTGAGACTGGAGGATTCGATGCAGCATCATGGGTTGACCCATGATTATCTCATAGGGGATAAATTTGGTCTTCTGGGAGGGGGCTGCTCTGAGGGACCGTTGTGTTCGCAGCAGGGAATCAGGCCTTTTAAGTTGAGTTTCAGAGCATATTTTATCTATCTCGTTCTTTATGGTATTATTGTTCCTCCCCACCCTGCCTGATTACTCTGAGGGATATTCACAATGGAAAGGCTGGTCTATTCCTAAAGCCTTGAAAACTGTCTGTACTACTGCTGACACCATCAGGGTGATTGACAAAGGTGACTTACACTTGTGAGCAAATTTACATGTGTAGTTTACTCTTTCACTTTTGAGTAACTTTGCTACTTTTGAATATTCAAATATCCTGGCCTGATTCACAAAGGTCAATTTATTTTTTATTGTAAACTTCAGAAAAATAATTTCATTTTAATTTAATATATTGCCATTACATGGTCAACCACTAGTACTGCAACACCTTCAGATACAAAATAATGGTGATAGTGACTTAAAATATAACCCCACAGGGAAAAACTGTTAACTGAAATTAAAATATTTTAAATAGGTAAAAATATAAATATATATAATTTATTTATAAAAATAATTGATAAAATAGTGAATATGTTTAATTTAATTATTCAATATTTTAATAACATTTTTGCATTTAAAATTAATGTAGCAATTCATTTTCTTAAAATATAATTATTTTCCTGTTATAATCACTCCAAAGGTTTGGGGGTGTCATTTCTGCCATAGTCCTTCAAGGATTTGCTATTTTGGCAGTACTCAGGATTCACTTTTTGCCTGCACAACCCAGCCATACCCATAAAGATATGTATTTGGGAGACAGTTCCAGAGCAGGGCAACGTACGAATGACTTCATCTCGTTCAGAGGATAGGTTTGGCTTGCCAGCAGAAATTTAATAACCAATATATTGCCCTTGGGGAAAGCAGAAATGTAGTTTCTCCTTTGAAGCTTTATGCCTTTAATTAGCTGTTAGACCTGACATCTTTAGTGTGATCTTCCCCCCAAAACGTTTTGCCTTCATCCCTCCTGTTTTCTGAAATTAGTTTTTGTTGGTATTAGGACTCTATACACTTTACCACTGCTAACCAGTGCTAAAGTGTGCGTGCTCTCTCCTTAAAACATGGTAAAATTGTCCTACACCTGATTGCCACATTTAATTTACATGTAAGTCCCTAGTAAAGTGGTACTGCATGTACCCAGGGCCTGTAAATTAAATGCCACTAGTGGGCCTGCAGCACTCACCATGTCACCCTCTTAAGTAGCACTTTAAAACATGCCTGTGGCCTGCCATTGAAGCCTGTAGAGTAGTTTTAAACTGCCAGTTCAACCTGGAAAAATAAATCTTTTGCCAGGCCTCAACCTACCTTTTTAATACATATAAGTTACCCCTAAGGTAGGCCCTAAAAAGCCCCTAGGGTAGGGTGCATTGCATTTAAAAAATAGGACATGTGTTTTTAAGTTTTAGATGTCCTGGTAGTGAAAAACTCCTATGTTTGTTATTCACTACTATAAGGCCTACCTCTCCTATAGTATAATATTGGGTTACATTATTACATTTAATAAGTGCTAGCTTTTGATTGGGAGCAGGTAGAAATGTCATGTTTCGACTAAAATTAATTGTAAAACCTCTGTAATCATAAAGTCATATTTGAAGCACAATTGTGAAAATGTTACTTTTACAAAGTTGACATTTTTCTTCCCTACCATTTTTGTGCCCCTGTCAGTGTCTTGGGTTTGTGTATTCCTGTCAGACAGTGAGACAAAGAAGACTGAGTGTAGGCAGGATGGGCCATCCTACCTGGATTTCTGGGGGAGGAGCTGTTCCCTTTGGTTCCTTCCGCCGCACCAAAGGAATCTGACATTAATCTTTTGTCATCCTAGACTTCTTGGAGCCTTGACAGGGGACGGGACGAATTTGTCAGAACCAGATGTGGGGGTAGCCAAGAAGATTCCCCCACTTCAAAGGCTAGCACCAAGTATAAATATTGGACCCTCAGAACAACTCTTGAGTACACTCCTGGACCTGTGGAAGACTTCAGCAGGACTGCCTGGACCCCCAGAGGACTGCCCTGCTGCTTGAGGCCTGCCTTGCTCCCCAGAGGACTGCCTTGCTGCTACCAGAGAACTGCATTGTTGCTTGAGGGCTGACTTGCTCCCCAGAGGACTGCCCTGCTGCTTGAGGCTTACTTTGCTGCTTGTACCCAGGGCCACCAGATTGACTACGGGGGTTAGTTTTCTGACTTTCTGTGTGAGCTCCAGGGACATACCGAGCTCCAGAGACCTTGAACCCTGCAGCTGGCCTCAGCTGGAGTGCGTCTTAACCCCCCAAGTGGTGCCCCCAAGTCCTAGATCCTGGGAAGTGATGTTATAGGTGCTGCTCCTGACCAACGCATAAAAGCTGGGACTTGGAAACATTTTTACTAAAACGTGTCAGAGGAACCAACAGAAGAATTGGACCTACTTGCCAGAGGATCCACCTAAGGTGCATCACTGGTCAGCCTGATTTTACGGTAGTTCCTGCTACATTCTTCTCTGCAGTACCACATTCTGTTCAGATGGATCTTGTGGAGCCCTCTTTGGCTACGTCTTGCAGCTTCGTCGCGCTGGAGGTTTTTGACTTCCAAAAAGTTGCCTAAGACTGAAGGTAGAAGTCATCACTGCGACTCCGTCCAGAGGCTCCCTGATAATGCCGCCTCCTCCTCGGACACCGTCTGCTGCCTGGACACGCTGAACTTACCTTCCCAGGAACTTTCCTTTAAAATGTCTGAAGGTAAGCCGAGACTAGAACCAATCCACCTTGTGTATCCAACCTGTGCTCCATCGTGATCAGCATTAACTTTTGACTTTGGCCCAGTCTCCAAGCAGTTGGAGCTTTGATCTTTTAGGTGCTATTTTGTTCAAAAAGCTGTAAAAATTCATAACTCCTGTTCTTCCGATTGGATCTAATTTGTTTTTGTGTCATTTTTATTCATTAAAATGTTCTCTATTTTTCTTAATTGGTTTGGGATTTTTCTTGTGTTGTGTTTTCACTTTATTTCATATAAATACCTTACACATTGCCTCTAAGTTAAGCCTGAATGCTTTTGTACCAAGCTACCAGAGGGTTAAGCACATGTTAATTTACTGACTTTTGTGGTTCACTCTGACAAGGATTGTGGTTATTGCCTGATTGGAGCTTCCATCCACCTCAACCAATTACTCAATTCAGTGAGAAAATAGGAGTCCTCCTTGCAATGCTCTAGAGTAACAGATGCCAAAAGACGATCAACATATTGGACTAAAGTAGAACCCTGGGGAAAATCAAAGTGTCTAGATCCTTCTCCAGGACCTGGGAAAGGGGTCCCTGTAAATTTTTGTGTAAAACATGGCTACGAAATTTGAAACACTCAGAATGTGAATGAGAAAAGATATCGACTTTCCTCATACATGGGAATTGAGAAGAAAGCAGAACAAAGGTCAATCGTAGTAGCCATTGGTCGTTTGAGAGGATGCAAGCCAGGATGGTGGCAGGGTTGAGGACCACAGGAAAACCTGGGATAAACACATTATTAGTAGCCCTAAAGTCCTATACAAACCTGTACAAGTTGGCTTTTCCCACCTTGCTTATCAGGAGATTCCGGATTTTATATCTACCAACATTAGATAATAAAACTTGCCTAATCAAATCTGCTATTACAAGGTGGTTCTCTTCCTCCACCTTGTATTGTAAGGGGAGCTGGGGTATTTTGAGTTGCTTCTTTAGAGGGCTGGCCATTACCTTCACTGGTTCCATTGATCATAATGAACCCCACTTCATGGACCACTTAGGAGTTCAATGTGGATGCTACTTGGGAAAGTAATTTAGTTATATCAGGAGACATGGCAGCTTTGTTTGCATTACTTAGACGATTTGTGCTCTCACACAATAGTGTGAGCCCTTCCATTTTCTTGTTGACAAAGTATATCCAGAGTGAAAAATACAATGCAATTTAGTTTGCACAGAATGTCTATGTGCCTTATTATGACTACGGCGGTCCATCGGACGGCTGTAGCCACAGTGGCGGTGTGGGCACTGCCGCACCAGCTGTCTGACCGCTCCATTAAGACTTGGGCGGTCGGACCACATTGGCACCACTGAAACCGCCAGGAATCAGAGATCCCAGGGGGTGTTGTGGTGGTCTTGAGGCCGCAATATGCTTGGCAGGGCTGCTGCGTCCCCGGCAAGCATATTACGAGTTTCTTCTCTGCCATGGTTTTCATGGCAGTGAGCTCGCCATGAAAAGTGTGGCGGAGAGGAAACAAAGGGGGCCCTACAGCACCCCCTGTTGCCTCTGCGCCAGGGGATGCATTCAGGGGGCACATGGTGTGCCACCCTGTCTGCATGCACCCCCAGTTTCTGCAAGAACCTGCAATGGCGTTCCCATTGCCGTGCCGCTTATGGCTCTCCTTTGAGCCTTTAAACAGGCACCGTCGTGGGCCAGCAGCCGCAGGACCGCCCGACCTGGATTTCAGTTGGAATCCGGCGGCGGTCTAATTACGGCTTTGGCAGTGCGGGAACGGGGCCCTAGCATGGCGGCCTGTTCCCACACCACCAAAGTCATAATAAGGCCCGATGTATAAAAGATTAGTCAGCTAAATTGGGCTGAGCAAAAGGAATGTTTATCGTTATTGAGTCCCATGGAAATAAGATTTCGGGGTGAGAAATAAAGTAAGGAACCTGTTGGTTAGAAATACAGACTGCATCTATTAACATGCCAGAGAGAGGTAAAGTGGGGAATACAGAGGTTTTTATTGCTAAGCGACTAAAGTCATTGTCATTGAGACAAGTATTACGCTCATCATTAATGACACAATCTACATAGGGTCCCTTTTAATCTATTGGGATTAAAGTATTTGCTGCACAGTCGGAACCTTTTGGGTGTCCTCAAATTCAGAATCAGTTTTGAGTAAACTGATACAAAATAGATTGAGTAAGGAGAGCTGGTGCATTAATCACATTGCTGGGACAGTTCCGTTTCCGATGCCCCAGCTGCCAGCAGACAAAACATGACTCTCCCTCTTGCAGAGCTGCTCCTCTCCCCTTCCATTGCCTCTGCCAACTCTTTGTCCTCCCCTTGCCTCCTCCCTTTGTTCCTCCCATTTTGGGACTCCCCCTCCCACATCCTTAACAGTTCCGTGCATGTTCTACAATTTCAGGAATATCAGTTTCTATTCTACATTCTCTTTCTTTCTGTCTTGTAATTCCACAGAATGGTTAGCGGCGTCACCAATTGGGCAAGCTTTTTAGTACGCCATTTGATGCAGATAGTCATTAACTGACTCCTACATTCTGTGACAATCCCTGCACAAAAGCACCACTTACAGTTTTCTGAGCCATTTCCATAGGACGGGCTATCCCCAAGTATCTTTCAAACACATCCTTTAGTCTGTCCAAATAATTGGCCAGTGCTTTGCTCTTTTTCTTGTTTAAAGTTTGAGATATTATTCCAATCAGTTTTCACTGAGCACATATCCAACAATGCATTCTTTGCTGCTCTCAACTATCCTTCATTACCAGGGGCAACTCTCTGCTTTGCTGATTTCTCCTCCAACCTTTCTCTCATTGTGCTCGGCACCATCAACCACAGTAACTGATTCACATCTTCACAGTTGCGTAGGTATTCTTCAAACAAAATCTGTAGTTTGCTCAGAACTAATGGTACCCCATGGGAGGCCTCATTCCAGTATGTGTAAGTTGGTGCATGCCCCACTTACTTAAGATATAGGTTTACTATATCTAAGGGTCATTACACCTAAAACCTATACGCCACCCCTAAAGCAGGCCTTAACAATCCTGAAGGCAGGGTGCTTGGTTCTAAGTGAGAGGGTGCCACTGCATGAGCAGGACACCCCTGCAGCCTACGGAGTCAATTCTCCCGGGTTGTTAGTGCTACAGCCATTTACGACATATAGAGTGGCATTACGCGACCGCGTGATGACCAACTCTAAAACGGATAAAAGTAACCCTATCGTGTATGGTGTCAAACATTGTGGAATCATACCCCCACACTGGTAACCGGTGTGGGAGGTATGATTCCACCCCTCAGAAACGAGCTTTGTGAGGTCCATGGTGTTCCCGGTACCAGCCTTCTAGTCCCGGGCAGCCCAAAATGGTTGCTGCCGACCAGATACACATTTCTGATCACCTGCTGCTGAGCCAAGCTCAAGCAGGGGAAGGCAGAACAAAAGGCATCCTGTCACAGGGAGGTGTGACCACCTGCCAGACAGGATTTAGTGTATTAGGCCTGGGTGGGTGCGCTTGCCAGTGACCGAAAGTCTGCATGAGGGGCACATTTGGTGTCCCTGGGCATAGTCCAGTTCAAACCAGTCCTGGGAGCCATTGGCTCCTGCTCTGGTGCGAAAATGGACTAAGGACAGGGGAGTATCCTCCCCACTGTCCTGACCCTCCCCTGGGAGGGTCCCTGAATCTGTCCAACCCTCTCCCGTGGGTACAAAAGGGCTTACCTGGCTGTAGGACCCTAGATTAGATGTGGACAAGATTCTGAACAAGAAGCCACTGACCTTCGACCGTCTGGACACTCTGGACTTCGCTGGACTTCGGCTGGGCCCGACTTCGTCTCCCTCTCCTTCCAAAGCATCGTCTGTGCCAGTGCACCATACAGGCTCCATGCAGGACCTGTGGAGCATCAAGGAGAACTGAAGTTATCTACCTTGGGAGTGAAGGAGTCACTCCCCTGCATTCGCAGGCACCATAATGCAACTGACTGGTCTGCTGATCCTGAGCTCCTGCAAACTCTGAAGGCTGCAGCAACACAGGAGGTGGGTTCCTATGTTTCTTGAGGTTGAGCTGCCATCTCACTAAGTCTGAGGCCAGTATCACTTGTGGGGACCGCATAACCCGAACCCCTGTGCACCTCGTACTTTTTCAAGTGCATATGCTTGTTGGTGTTTTCCGAACAACTGCATTGGGCTACGACTAGCCACAACCTCTGGGCGCATTTCCACCAAAGAACTTTGGCCTCCTTGCACTGAGTGCTCTGTAGGCTGTTGCTTTGTAAATCTGCTTGAGGTCCCCTCTCGACTCTTGTGCCTCCAACCTGTGGGTCCTCTTGAGGGTCAACACTGCTTTTCCCAGGCTCCCCTGGTTGCTCAAGGCCTGCCCTGACTCCCCTTGTTGTGGTGAGTCCCCTGGTCCTTGCCGGGCCAGACCGTAACCTTCCTTGACCTTCTTCGTGGGTTGCCACTGCGAAGGCTTGTTGGTGCTCCCGCCCAACACCGACCCCTCAGCACTCGACATCCTTTGTGAGACAGCTCGTATCCGGCTCCTGGTTGTCCTCGACATCTCCTGGTCCCTGCAGCTGTTGGGATTCAAGCCTGCATTGTTTTACCAGATAAATCTTTGTATTGATTAACTGAAAACCACTAAGTACTCGGTACATATAATACTAGCTTAGAATAAGTAAGTTCTACTGAACTTAGGGTTGGGTAAGTCAAGGGTTTATCACACTCTTTCTCCAACCTCAGAGAGTTTAGTTCCCACTAGGTTAGGTAGGTGCAACACCTCACCACACTTAGTATGTCTTCTAAAGGAGATGCCAGTGGCTCTCTGACCTCTAAATACAGTGAGCTTTCATTCCAAGAATTGAAAGCCCTGTGTGCCTCTAGAAAGCTGAAGACAGGGAGAAGTGCCAACACTCAACGTCTAATAGAGACGTTACTTCTTGATGACCTTAGGAAGACCCCTGGGTCAGATGAACAGGAGCGAGTGGGTGAGACAGGGAATGAGGACAGGTCAGGAGGTGACACCTTTTATGACCTAGAGTCAAACGCTGGCCAGGAGGAACAAGATGGTTCCCACCTGGACAACTCAGATCTTCAGGGAGATGATGGAGAAGGCCAAGAAGGCCCCCTCTTCACCCCTCCTGGAAGAGTGCAGAGTTTACCAAGGAGATCTAGATCTCCCTCTGCAGAGTCTAATCACTCCAGGACAGTCTGTAGGGACCTCTGTATCTAGCAGAGGGACCCACTCTTATGACAGGGAGTACCAATTTCTGGAACTTGAGAAAGCTAAGCTTAGGCTCAGGCAACAGCAATTGGCCCTGGACAAAGAGTCCCTAGAAATCCAGAGAGCTAGAAAAAAAGTTGGGACTAGAGTCCCATGGTGGGCTCCCTAGAATTAAGGAACATTCCTTTGATAATAGGAACCTGAGCAAGATTGTCCCTCCCTACCATGTTGGGGATGACATCCATAAATGGATAACTGCTTTAGAAAGGGTCTGTAAAGTTCAGAGGGTCCCTCAAGAGCAGTGGGCAGCTATCTTGTGGCTCTCCTTTGCTGACAAAGGTAGAGATAAGCTCCTCACTGTTAGAGAAGAGGATGCTGACAATTATTCAGTCCTGAAGAGTGCTCTCATTGATGGGTTTGGCTTAACCACTGAACAGTACAGGATTACGTTCAGAGACACCCAGAAGACACAGAATCAGGACTGGGTGGGCTTTGTGGATAGTGCCATTAAGGCTCTGGAAGGCTGGTTGCTTGGCAGCAAAGTGAATGATTTCAAGGGATTGTGCAATTTGATTATGAGGGAGCAGATCCCAATTAATAATTGCCAAAATCAGTTCCTGCATCTATACCTGGTTGACTCTGATCTGACTTCTCCGGAAGAATTGGGAAAGAAGGCAGATAGATGGGTCAGAACCAGGGTGAAGCAGAAAAACCAGAACCATGGTAGTGACCAGAAGAAGCAAGATGCTAGAACTTCAGATAAGGGTGGGGACAAGGGTAAAGATGACAAGTCTTCATCAGGGCTCCAACAACCTGCATTTGGGGGGGAGTCACAATCCAACACAGGTAAAGGCAAAAAGAAACCTTGGTGTTACTTATGTGAGGAAAAGAACCATTGGACAAAAGATGCCAACTGTCCAAAGGCCAAGGATACTACTTCAATCACCACTGCCCCTAAGGCAACTGCCCCCCCTAGTACAGCTACAATTGGTGGTGTAGGGAACAAGGGATTAGTAGGGTTAACCTTGGGTGCTGAGATGGGTTCTGGCCTAGTCAGGACTCCAGCTCAGGCTGTGTTAGTTTGTGATGGTGGCATACATATTGCCACCCTACTTGTTAATCCCAGTAACTTGGGCAAGTACAGACAACAGCCTTTAATAAATGGAGTAGAAGCAATGGCATACAGGGACACTGGGGCCAGTGTCACAATGGTGACAGCGAAACTTGTGTCTCCTGGACAAATCATACTTGGTGAAATGTTCTAAGTGACCAATGCAAACAATGTCAGGACTGACCATTCCTTGGCAGTTGTTAATTTCAGCTGGGGAGGGGTAACTGGCCCTAAGAAGGTGGTGGTTAGCGCACACCTACCAGTAAATTGTTTGTTGTGCAATGATTTGGAGGCACCAGCCTGGGCTGATGTCGAATTTAGGACTCATGCAGCAATGCTGGGCATCACTGCAGATGTGTTTGCTGTGACCAGGTCATAGGCCAAGCTGGCTAACACTGAACAGGCCTTGTATCCTGGAACAATGGACCAAGGACCTTCCAAGAGAAGGAGCAGGAGGGGTAAGGCTGTGTCTTCCCTCCAGACTCAGTGTGAAGATCAATCTCTTGAGGGAGATGATCTCAGTCCCTGTGAAGGAACTGTCTCAGAAGAACTGGAACCTGATCAGGTTGAGTTCTTGGGGACAGGGGGTGTTAGACCTGGCACCATTGGCGTGGGTCTCCCTTCCCTTTTTCGCTGTTGTCTCCTCCGTTTTGCTGGTGTTAGATGCTCTGGGCGCTGTGCCACTGCCCTTCAGTGCCACAGCGTGAATGCTCTCCTGTGTAAATATGACATATGAATTGGTATATCCTTGATTGGTTTGTTTGGTTTCACCTGTTAGTCCCTATTAGCGTGGCCTGTGAGTGCCCAGGGCTGGTAAACCAGAATGCTGCTGGTGGGCCTGCAGCGCTGGTTTGCGCCACCCACAGAAGCAGCTTGTAAAGTGTGTCTCAGACCTGCCACTGCAGAGTCTGCGTGCAGTCCCGAACTACCATCTTGGCTGTGAAGTGCACCCACTTCCCAGCCCCTGAACCACTCCCTTGGCATCATGTAAGCCACCCCTATGGTAGGGTGCATTGTATGTGTGAGGTAGGACATGCCTTGGTGTGTGTAGCATGTCCTGGTAGTGACTTACACCCAATTTCGTTTTTCACTACTGTAAAGCTCACCTGTTCCCCATAGGCCAGAATGGGCAATTTTGACTATTACATTCTATAGTCCTAAGTGACCCCAGGAACATGGTAGAAAAACGAATTTAGTATGCCTGAGCTCAGAATATTAAAATACATCTTTTAGGAAAGTTTATTTTTATATTCTGTGTTTGAAAAATACCACTTTTAGAAAGTGGGTATTTTCTTGCCTAAGCCTTCCAGTGTGCTCTGCTGTTATGTGTATTGGCCGTCTGGTTTTGGAGGGACAGGGCAGGCTGAGCCAGACCTGGGTTGAATAGAAGATCTGTCTTGGAGTATGGGGAGGGTAGCTCCTTGACTTGAATAGGGCTGTGCCTTGCAAGGTGAATGATGGCTCCACCTCCCACTGTGCATCTGATAGCAGAACCCCTCTTCCTGAAAGGAAGGATGCAGCCTGGTAAACAAAGTGCTCCAGGACTGAACAGAACTGGTTCTGGCTAGGCTCAGTGACTTGTAACTTTTAAGAACAAAGACTTTTGGGGTATAAATATCTGTGCTGAAACCCCTACAAAGTGTATTGCTCCTGGACATCAAGACGAACCTCTGTCCGTGTAACTGAAGGAAACTGCAGGAGGTGACTATCCTTGTGCTTATGTGCTGTTTCTTGGATTGGCCTGCAGTGGTTACCATTGGACTTTGAAAGAGGAGGTAAATGACTTTTTGAGAGACACTTTGATTCATCTTGCTAAAGCAATCACCCAAGGGCTAGAAGAGAGCTGGCCTCCTGTCGAAGTCTCAGGCACATCAGACTTCACCCCCAGCCTCCTGATTCCTCCCAGCGAGGATTTCTATCTACAGATGAGGCTCCTGTGAGTTCCAGGGCCTCTAGTTCTACTCCAGAGAAGAGAGCGCTGAAATCGTCGCTAACGCCGTGTGCGAGCCGCTGCAGCCGAAAGCGCCCAGAGAATCATCGCGCTGCTGCCGCTGAGCGCTCGCACCCAAAGATCATCACACCGCACGTTTGCGGGCTTCCAAGTGCTCCAACCAAAAGATCATTGCTTCAGGACATTGCAGCGCGGACGCCGGGCGTCCGCCATTTCCCCCGCATCGCACCCAAACCGTCGCTCCCTCGCGGAGTGCCACTTCTTTCGTACAACAGCCTAATCACACGCGCAACCGGGCCGCCGCATTGCCTCCTCCCTCGTGGCAAGGAGTCATCGCATCACCGGCCTCACGGGCAGAAGTTGGTCGCATCGCCCCCGCACGCATCCGCAGATCGGCGCATCATCCTCCCTCGCGGCAAGGATTTATCGCATCGCCGGCCTCGTGTGCTGGGAGTCATCGCCACCGCTTCTTGCGACCACGTGTTGATTTTGTTACGATATCCAGGTACTTTGTAAGTAAAAAGGGTCGCAGAGACCACTGCTTTGAACTGAACGCCTTCTGGCGCACATTGAACTATTTTTGCAGCATTTCAAGAGTAACCCTATTTCTACCGTATTGTGGCTTTTGATCGTTTTGGGTCTTGTGATAAGCCTATATAAAGATACTTATTTTTGATATACCTATTTGTGTGGTGTCCCTTTGTAGTGTTACTTACTGTGTTACTGTGTATGGTCGTAAATGCTTCACACACTGCCTCTGAGATAGGCCTAGCTGCTCGTGCTACGTTACCACAGGGTTGAGCAGGGGTTATCGAAGGGTGTAGCCCTCTCACTCTGACTTAGGAAGAAGGGTCCCTACTTGGACAGTGGCCAGCCATTGCCAACTAGAGACCCCCATTTCTAACATTGGTGGTCAGCGGTGAGGATCTGGATTTGCATTTATGATCACATACAGTAATTAGAGTGTACACTACTAATGAGTGCAGACCATAACGCAACCACATACGTTTTTGAGGTTTTTGATTCTATTTTTGATTAATATTGCCAGTTATTGCTACAATGGGCAAGCCCAGATCCAATGCCTCGGAGGATCTCTCCTGGGAAGAAGAGAAATTAGAAACCTACAATGCCAAGCAGCTCAAATATTTTTGCAAACACTTCACAGTCCCTATCACAGGTCTCACTAAAAGGGAGGAGTATTACAAGGCGCTGAAGGCCTGGTTAGAAGCCAGGGATGCCCCTAAGGATACGGGAGAGCTTGTGGAGGGGAAGAGAATGCAGGGGAGAGCAGCAGGGCGAAGTAGTAGACTTAGTAGGAGACAAAGCAATTTCCAGCCCGGGCACTAGTGTGTCCGCCAAGGGACCCTGTCCCCAGAAGAGATGGAGGACAGGGAGAGAGATAGGCGGCATAATATGGAGATGGTGAGGCTTAAATGGATGGTCAGAGGGACCTAGAGAACAAGAAGTTAGAATTTGAGATGTATGAAAATGAAACTTGAGCATGAGAGAATATTGAGGGAGTTGGAGATTAAAGCAAAGAGTGTAGAGATCTCCCCCTCTGGTGGCAGCATACCTGTAGTGCATACTGAGAATAGAGTGTATATACCCAAGGAGGTTATTAAGGATTTCCACAAAAGTGAAGATATTGGGCAATGGTTTGCCGCTTATGGATTAGCCATGGTGTCCCACCGGGTCCTGAGAAGGATTGGGGAGGCGGGGTTGTGGGGACGCTTTGTGAGTGAGGGGAGGGATACCTTGTTGGACCTGCCCCCTGAAAGTCGAATGGTTTATGGCCACATGAAGGAAGCTTTGATTACCCGCTATGGTTTGACCCCTGAGATGTATAGGCAGAGGTTTAGGACCTGCAAGAAGCTAGAGGTACCACGTGGGTTGAATATGTGTCTTTTTTGCAGAGCAATGGAGCAGCTGGGTAAAAGGTAGCAAAGTAGAAACTTTTGAGCAGCTTTATGATTTGATTGCATGGGAGCATTTATCTAGTAACTGTTTTCCTGAGCTACGCCAGCACCTGATTGATTGCAAGCTGACTAACCCTAGGAAGCTTGCTGAGGAAGGCGGACCGCTGGGTGAGCACCCGGGTTCGCAAGGGTCCAGTGGGAGACTTCGCCAAAGGTGGGCAGGGTCCCCAGCAGAGAAGTGGGGGGGACAGGGGTAAAGCCGAGGGAGTTCAAAGAGGGCCCCAAAGTAATTCCCAAGGGAACCAAGCAGTGGTGTCCCAGCCTCCCCAAGAGAAGAAGCCAGTGCCCCGGACAGGTAGGCCTGTTCAGAGGGGGCCTTACTTGTTTTAAGTGTGGTCAAGTGGGCCACAGATACTTTGATCCCCAGTGTCCTCAGAGGGATACCAATGCACCACCCCGTGCACCACCCCGCCAGCTTGCTAGTGTAGCCCTGGGAGGGGAGGAGATGGGTGCCCAAGGTGGGTGGGATCCCGTAGAATTGACCCTGGGGGCCCTTCCAGGGCAGACTTAAGTTTGGAGCAGACAACCTGCCCCTCTCTTGAACGCCTCAAACAGCAAGCTGCTGCTGAGGCTGCTGGGAGTGTCAGTAGATCTCACAAGATCTATTGGGATGAGGGACTCCTATACACAGAGGGTAGAGACCCCAAGCCTGGTGCCACCAGGAGGTTGGTCATACCTCTGAAGTTTAGGGGCTTCCTCCTCACCCTTGCACATGACATCCCCTTAGCAGGACACCTAGGCCAAAATAAGACTTGGGACAGGCTTGTCCCTCACTTTCACTGGCCTCACATGTCAGAAGACACAAAGGAGTTTTGTAGCTCCTGTATCGCCTGTCAAGCCAGTGGTAAGACAGATGATACCACAAAGGCCCCCCTCATACCACTACCTTTGGTGAGGGTTCCCTTTGAGAGGGTTGGGATTGACATAATTGGTCCCATGAACAACCCTCCAACTGCATCTGGGCACAGTTATATTCTAGTGGTGGTGGACCATGCCACTAGGTATCCAGAGACTATACCCCTTAGAACCACCACAGCTCCTGTAGTGGCCAGGACCCTCCTGGGAATTTTTTCCAGAGTGGGTTTCCCTAAGGAGGTCTTAACTGACAGAGGTACAAACTTCATGTCCAGTTACATCACTGCAATGCGGAAGGAGTGTGGAGTGAACTACAAGTTCACCACACCCTATCACCTGCAATGGGTTGGTTGAAAGGTTCAACAAAACCCTAAAAGGCATGATCATGGGCCTCCCAGAAAAGCTTAGGCGAAAATGGGATGTCCTGTTGCCCTGCCTTCTCTTTGCCTACAGAGAGGTCCCACAAAAGGGGGTTGACTACAGCCCTTTTGAACTTTTGTTTGGGCATCCAGTTAGGGGTCCCTAGTGTTTGGTTAAGGAGGGATGGGAGTTACCTCTCAAACCTCCTAAACAAGACATAGTGGACTATGTACTTGGTCTCCGCTCCAGGAAGGCTGAGGCAAGCAAAAACCTTGAGGCTAGTCAAGAATTGCAAAAAGCTTGGCATGACCAAAAGGCCGTGCTGACTGTTCATTAGCCAGGGCTGAAGGTGTGGGTGTTGGAGCCTGTGGCCCCAGCAGCTCTCCAAGATAAATGGAGTGGACCCCATACCATACTTGAGCAGAAGGGAGAGGTCACCTACTTGGTGGACCTTGGTACTCCCGGGAGCCCCCACAGGGTGCTCCATGTGAACAGGCTCAAGCCATACATTGACAGGGTTGACATGGGCTTGCTCATGGCAACTGATGAGGGACAGGAGGAAGAGAGTGACCCACTCCCTGACCTCCTCTCACAGAACCCTGATGATGGCTCAGTTGATGGTGTAGTCTTGGCAGACAGCCTCACTGGTCAACAGCAGATTGATTGTAGGAAGGCCCTCAATCAATACAGGCATTTGTTATCTTTGACACCCAGTCAAACCACCTGGTGTACCCATGAAGTGGACACAGGTGAGAGTCTACCTGTGAAGAATAAAATTTACAGGCAGTCTGACCATGTCAGAGATTGCATCAGGACAGAGATCCAAAAGATGATGGAATTGGGAGTGATTGAGCCCGCAGATAGCCCTTGGGCTAGCCCAGTAGTCCTGGTACCTAAACCTCACACCCAGGGCGGTAAGAGAGAGATGAGGTTTTGTGTGGATTACAGGGGACTCAATGCAGTCACTAGGACTGATGCTCATCCTATTGCTAGGGCAGATGAGCGTATTGATACTTTGGCCTCAGCCAAGTATCTAAGTACATTTGACTTCACTGCTGGATATTGGCAAATCAGACTAGCTGAGGATGCCAAACCAAAAACAACATTTTCAACCCCTAGTGGGCATTATCAATTTATTGTAATGCCCTTTGGTTTGAAGAATGCACCTGCCCCATTCCAAAGGTTGGTGAACAAAGTCCTCACAGGCCTGGAAGCATATAGTGCAGCATATCTTGATGACATAGCTGTCTTTAGCTCCACCTGGGAGGATCACCTGGTCCACCTAAAGTATGTTTTGGAGGCTTTGCAAAAGGCAGGCCTCACTATCAAGGCTACTAAGTGCCAGATAGGGCAGAGCAAGGTTGTGTACCTGGGCCACCTTGTGGGTGGAGGCCAGGTTTTAACCATTACAGAGCAAAATGCAGACCATAATGGACTGGGTTGCTCCAACTACCCAGACTCAGGTCAGAGCTTTCATGGGCCTGACTGGGTATTACAGGAGATTTGTTAAAGGATATGGGTCTATAGTGACTCCCTTAAATGATCTCACATCAAAAAGAATTCCCAAGAAGGTTCAGTGGATAGTTAGCTGTCAGAAGGCATTTGATGATCTCAAGCAGGCCATGTGCACAGCTCCCATTCTGCAAAGTCCTGACTACTCCAAGCAATTTATTGTCCAAACAGATGCATCTGAGTTGGGGGTAGGGGCTGTGTTGTCACAACTTAATGCAGAGGGTCAGGATCAACCAGTAGCTTTTATCAGCAGAAGGTTGACCCCCAGAGAGAAACGTTGGTCAGCTATAGAGAGGGAAGCCTTTGTTGTGGGCTGGGCCCTGAGAAGCTGAGGCCATACCTGTTTGGCACTCACTTCATTGTTCAGACAGACCATAATCCCCTCCTATGGCTAAAACAGATGAAGGGTGAAAACCCCAAACTTTTGAGGTGGTACATTTTCCTACAGGGGATAGACTATACAGTGGAACATAGACCTGGGAGTAACCATCCCAATGCAGATGGACTCTCCAGATATTTCCACTTAGAAAATGAAGACTCAACTGTGCAAGGTTAGTCTCATCTCCTTACGTTTGGGGGGGTTGTGTAGGAAAGTAGGATCTGCTTCTTATGGTTACCCCCACTTTTTGCTTGATGTTACACTGTTTTTGACTAGACTGACTGGGATCCTGCTAATCAGGACCCCAGTCTATCTGCTTTCTCCCTAAAATGTTATGACATGTACTTAGGTACACTCCAGATTGGATACTGGGGTACCCTTGTCAGTCCCTAGTATATGGTACCCATGTACCCAGGGCATAGGTACCCCAGAGGCCTCTCATGGGTTGAAGCATGTATTATGCCACCCAGGAGAGGCCATGCAAAATGGATCTACAGGCCTGCCATTGCAGCCTGTGTAAGTTGGTGCATGCACCACTTACTTAAGATATAGCTTTACTATATTTAAGGGTCACTACACTTAAAACCTATAAGTCACCCCTATAGCAGGCCTTGACAATCCTGAAGGTAGGGTGCTTGGTTCTAAATGAGAGGGTGCCACTGCATGAGCAGAACACCCCTGCAGCCTACGGAGTCCATTCTCCCGGATTGTTAGTGCTGCAGCCAATTACGACATATAGAGTGGCATTATGCGACCGCGTGATGACCAACTCTAAAATGGCTGAAAGTAACCCTATCGTGTTTGGTATCAAACATTGTGGAATCATACCCCCACACCGGTAACCAGTGTGGAAGGTATGATTCCACCCCTCAGAAACGAGCTTTGTGAGGTCTCTGGTGTTCCCGGTACCAGCCTTCTAGTCCCGGGCAGCCCAAAAGGGTTGCTGCCGACCAGAGGCACATTTCTGCCCTCCTGCTGCTGAGCAAAGCTCGCGCAGGGGAAGGCAGAACAATAGGCATCCTGTCACCGGGAGGTGTGACCACCTCCCAGACAGGATTTAGTGTATTAGGCCTGGGTGGGTGCGCTTGCCAGCGACCAAAAGTCTGCATGAGGGGCACATTTGGTGTCCCTGTGCATAGTCCAGTTCAAACCAGCCCTGGGAGCTGTTGGCTCCTGCTCTGGCGCGAAACTGGACAAAGGACAGGGGAGTATCCTCCCCACTGTCCTAACCCTCCCCTGGGAGGGTCCCCTGAATCTGTCCAACCCTCTCCTGTGGGTACAAAAGGGCTTACCTGGCTGTAGGACCCTAGATTCGATGTGGACAAGATTATGAACAAGAAGCCACTGACCTTCGACTGTCTGGACACTCTGGACTTCGACTGGGCCCGATGTCATCTCCCTCACCGTTCAAAGCATTGTCTGTGCACCGTACAGGCTCCGTGCAGGACCTGTGGAGCATCAAGAACAACTGAAGTTATCTCCCTTGGGGCACTGTAACGCAACTGACCAGTCTGCTGATCCTGAGCTCCTGCAGACTCCGAAGGCTCCAGCAACACTGGAGGTGGGTTCCTATGTTCCTTGAGGATGAGCTGCCCTCTCACTAAGTCTGAGGCCAGTATCCCTCGTGGGGACTGCATAACCTGAACCCCTGTGCACCACGTACTTTTGCAAGTGCATATGCTTGTTGGTGTTTCACGAACAAGTGCATTGGCCTACAAATAGCCCCAACCTCTGCGCACATTTCCATTAAAGAACTTTGGCCTCCTTGTACTGAGTGCTCTGCGGGCTGTTGCTTTGTAAATCTGCTTGAGGTCCCCTCGCGACTCCTGTGCCTCCGGCCTGTGGGTCCTCTTGAGGGTCAACACTGCTTTTCCCAGACTCCTCTGGTTGCTCCAGGCCTGCCCTGGCTTCCCTTGCTGTGGTGAGTCCCCTGGACTTTGTCGGGCCAGACCGTAACCTTCCCTGACCTTCTTCGTGGGTTGCCGCTGCCAAGGCTTGTTGGTGCTCCCGCCGGACACCGACCCCTCAGCACTCGACATCCTTCGTGGGGCAGCTGGTATCCAGCTCCTGGTCATCCTCGACGTCTCCTGGTCCCTGCAGCTGTAGAGTCAAGGTCTCCATCGTCACACCTGAAGCACCCGACATCGGTGGGCATTCGTCTACTGAGCCCCTGGTCACTCCTGAGTGACCCAGACTCTGTCCCCTCTGCTTTCAGGTACTCTTCACCAAGAATCCACCTTTGGATTCTAAAGGACACTTTTCTTCTTTCCTGCAGTGGCCTTTCCTTGAAGTCCTCCATTGAGATCGACGGCGGTTTCCGACACCACTTCAGCCCTATGCACCCAGCTTCCCTGGGATAGGTAACTCTGGTACTACGGTATCCACAGATGGGGTGGCTCTTCAACCTCGTATGATCCAAAGGGCTTCCTCGTAATACACTGGGAAGGGTCCTTAAACTTTAAAACTGCTACTGCGACTATCCCATTGAATTGTACGTAGCACGCAGTCATGTTCTCACACTGCACCCATCCTCCGTGGGGTCCCTCCTTACTCACCTTGGGTGGTTTCTTGGGGTCCCAGCGATTCTACAACCTCTAGACACTGTCTTGACTCGAGTCGTGGTTCTTATACCACTATTTTAGTATATGGTTTGGTCTCCCCCTGGAGCCCACTGTGTATTAGTGCTACTTATGATTGTTTCTGTGCTACAGTATTGTGTACTTTGTGTTTATCTGCATGTAGCAGATACTGTGAGGTATTTAGAGTGTGTTATAATAATAAATACATATTTTTATAACTGCTTTGTGGTTCTCCTTTCATTTAACCAATACAATAAGGTTGCATTCTGGTAAAACAAGCTGCTTAACATTCCTTCAAGACTAAGCCTGAAGGCTGCTCTCCACAGCTACCACTTGGATAGCTTTCTGAGGTTATCTTTGAACTCTTAAATCACCATAAGGGTTGTTTGGACTGGTACATAGTGCCCACTTTAATTAGTGGACAGCATATACCAGGCCAACTTCTCACAATTAAGTAGAATTTTCTCTGATGATAGGGAATTGTTTCCTACTACTTATTAAATCTGGAGGGGTTCAAGGGACACGGACTATGATTTTACACCCAGGTGTGGGTTTGTCTCTCAAGGAAAGAAGGGCAGAAGAGGAAGACCCATCATCATCAGATTTGCTTATATGTGGACAAGAGAAATTCCTCCTAGACAATTGTTCCGCAGTCTGCCTCAAACTTTCAAGGGTAGTAGTAGGGATTCATTCTCTGCTGTCTCTATGCCCTGGGGTGGACCATACCTGGGTCCTAGACTGATCTACGGTAGTGAAATCAACCTCTTGTCCGCTTGCTCCCATTCCTCTACTGGGTGATTTATTGTGAGTCAGTCATATTAGAGAGTTGCCTTGAGTGTTACCTCCTTGTTCTCCTTTTGTCCGATGTCCTGTAGGCACTGCTCTCTTTCCGGATGCATCAGCAGCTGCACCCCAATTCCCTTTGGCAAGCCTGGTGAACATCAGGGGCGGCTCCTCCGCAATGGTGGAGGAGCGTCGCCCCACTGGCTCAGAGCCAGCAGGTGAAAATTAAAACGATGTTCTATCATCGTTTTTTTTTCATTTGCCGGCTCTGGCCCAGCAGGGGTGGGCGGGTCCAGGGAATGGGAGGGGGAAGGAGGAGTACTATGTGCACTTCTAAGTGTGCATGCGGCCAAACACACATGCGCACTTAGGTTTCTCCAACTTGGCTGTATTGTACAGCTGGCTGGAGAAACTGCACCGTCTTCCTATCCTGAGCGGAGCGTCTTTCAGCCCGCTCAGGCCAATCCCCGCCCTTCTTTCATAGCATGAGAGCAGCACAAGGATTGCACAGGGAGTCTGTCCCGGTGTATGCTGGGAGCAGAAAGAGCACACAGAGGTGCGACACGATGCGGGAGGCGACCAGCAGCTTCAGGTAAGTTCCATTTTAAAAAAAATGATTATTAACCCCCTGTGCTCCCCTTTCCGCGTTCCCTCCACCCGCCCACCACCCTTTGTTTGTGGTGACCGCTACTGGTGAACATATCCAGCAGTTCCTCCTTTCTCAGATGCGCACTCTCTTTCTGTTTTTTATCGAGGTTCAGTGATCTAGAGGAATAGACCTGGAGAAGGTGGTGGAGCAGTTTGAGCAAAAGTTCTAGCTCTATCCCTCATGTGACTAATTTGGTACTCCAGTTTCTCTTGGGAATTTCTCATACCTTGGACTTGGGATTCATGCTTACGCTTGTGCTCCTCTTCATACCATTGTAGGAAGACAGGCCATTGCTCTGCATCTATTTTATTTAAAAGACCCTTCAGTTTCTTTCTTTTGTGAGCTTCCTAATCTTCCTATATGAAAGGTACCATGCTCAGAAAAGGACTTCAGTTTCAGGTTTTTTTCCGCTTTATTTTTATTGTTTGATTTGAGCCAATAAAGGCACACAAACTTTGCAAATACACACACTTTAACAGAGTTAAAAGAAAAGATTAAAAAATTGCACGCATTAACTATAAGACGGCCATTATACCATGGCCCTAAGGAGATTGTTAAAATTCTAACACCCAAACGATACTTTATATATATATATATATATATATATATATTTATTTTTCACCAAATGCCACAAACGCTGCCCGAACAACTTGCGGGTGAGTGCCTCCGTCGTGGCTGCGGCCGTCACGAAAATATTAACCTCCAAATTCCCATTACAGGAAATCACGGAGCACTCTGCTGTTCACAGTCTTCACTTTAATTTGGCAGACGCGTTTCAGCAATTATGCCTTTCTCAATGCCATAGTGTTTCCATTAACCATTTCATTGAAATTGTGAACTAGCCCACCATGTACCTCCAGTAAGCCCCACACAGTGGGATTGCTGAGAAGTGGTCCGAGCCCACGCCCCTTTTTACACCACTCTGCAAACATGCCTCTTGGCGCACTGCTGGTGGGGCGATGAGGTCCTCTTGTGTCCTGAGGACCTCAGGACTGAAGTGGACTTCATCCCCCGAGCAGCAGTGCGCCAGGAGGCACGTTTGCAGAGTGGTGTAAAAAGGGGCATGGCCTCAGACCACTCTCAGCAATCCAGCTGTGTGGGGCTTACTGGAGGTTCCTGGTGGGCTAGTTGGCCCCCAGGGACCCTCAGGAGGCAAGAGCACGCCAGGAGGCACGTTTGCAGAGTGGTGGACAAAGGGGGCATGGCCTGTGTCCGACTATCAGCAATCCCACTATCTGGGGCATACTGGAGGTATCAGGTAGGCTAGTTGGCCCCTAAGGACCCCCAGCAGCGAAGTGGACTTTAATCCCCATCCAAGAGCGCGCCAGGGAGCTTGTTTGCAGAGTGGTGGGGAAAGGGGCGTAGCCTGCTATGAGAACTTAGCAATGCGGCTGTGTGGGACTTACTGGAGGTAATAGGAGGGGTAGTTAGCCCTCAAGGTTGTCCTTGGGGGCCAACTACCCCTCCTATTACCTCCACTAAGTCCCACATGGTGGGATTGCTAAGAGGTCTTCGGAGGCCACGACCCCCTTTCTCCACCACTCTGCAAACGCGCCTCCTGGCACAGTACTGGTTGGGGGATGAAGTCCACTTTACTCCTGAGGGACTTTGGGGGCCAAGAAGCCCTCCTGGTACCTCCTGTAAGTCCTACGCAGTGGAATTCCTGAGCGCTGGTTGGAGGCCCAGCTCCCTTTCTCCACCACTCTGCAAACGCGTCTACCAGTTAAAGAAGCATTTGTAATTTAATAGGTCTCGCATTTGCAAGAGTTAGAGCTATTGGCATTGTGAATGTAAAAGTTTTTTACTAATGTTTTTTGGAGTGGAGTGGATGTACGTTGTGTGTAGTGGAATTATGTGGTATGTTGTGCAGTGAATTTATGTGGATAGAAAGTATGTGGTATTTAGTGTATAGGAATTATGTAGAGTGGGATAATGTGTTATGGAGAGTAATTATGTGGTATGGTAGTCTGTGCTGTGGAGTGGTAACCTCAGGTTTAGTCTTCCTCGTTTCCATAGAAGCTAAACTATGAACTCAATGAGACAAAAAAAAGAAGGAATCACTGAGGAGCACTTCTGGACCTAGTCAGTGGTATGAGCAGGGCCACTGGAACTATGCGACTGTTTGGCTGCACCGACTTTCGCACAATTATACATTTTCCGCATTAGCCACATAATCCATCATCTGCTGCCTAATCTGCAGATTTGAACAAAAAAAGCCTTGTTTCTAGCTCAAACGGCTCAAACGTTACCAAAAATGCAGTTACAAGTGTTACAGCGTGGTGGAAGGTCCTTTGCAAACCTAGAATGGTCACCTGTTACTTATTGCTAAATGTGGGTATTATATTGGTACTAATGGTGTGCAAGCCAGTCTTGCTTCTTTTTGCACCTCTCTTGCCTCTTTCTGTATTTCTGTTGCTTCTTTCTGCACCTTTTTTCTTTTTCTGCACCTCTCTTGCTTCTTTCTGAACCCCTCTTGCCTCTTTCCCCACCCCTCTTCCCCCTTTTTTCATCTCTGTTGCTCCTTTCTGCACTTTGCTTGCCTCTTTCTCCGCCCCTCATCTGTCTTTCTGCACCTCTGTTGCGTCTTTCTGCACTTCTCTTGCTTATTTCTGCACCTCTCTTGCTTCTTTCTGCACCCCTTGTGCCTCTTTCTGCACACTCTTCCCTCTTTCTTCACCCCTCTTGTCTCTTTCTGCACCTCTGTTCTTTCTTTCTGTACTTCTTTTGTTTCTGTCTGCACCTCTCTTGCTTCTTTCTGCACCCCTTTTACCTCTTTCTGCACCCCTCTTCCTTCTTTTTGCACCCCTCTTGCCTCTTTCTGCACCTGTTTCTTCTTTCTGTACTTCTTTTGTTTCTTTCTGCAGCTCTCTTGCTTCTTTCTACAGCTCCTTGCCTCTTTCTCCACCCCTCTTCCCTCTTTCTGCACCCCTCTTGCCTCTTTCTGCACCTCTGTTCTTTCTTTCTGTACTTCTTTTGTTTCTTTCTGCACCTCTCTTGCTTCTTTCTGCACCCCTTTTACCTCTTTCTGCACCCCTCTTCCCTCTTTTTGCACCACTCTTGCCTCTTTCTGCACCTCTGTTCCTTCTTTCTGTACTTCTTTGTTTTGTTTCTGCAGCTCTCTTGCTTCTTTCTGCAGCCCCTTGCCTCTTTCTCCACCCCTCTTCCCTCTTTTTGCACCACTCTTGCCTCTTTCTGCACCTCTGTTCCTTCTTTCTGCACTTCTTTTGTTTTGTTTCTGCACCTCACTTGCTTCTTTCTGCACCACTTGTGCTTCTTTCTGCACCCCTCTTCCCTCTTTCTGCACCTCTCTTGCCTCTTTCTGGCCCTCTGTTCTTTTTTTCTGCTCTTTTTTTGTTTCTTTCTGCACCTCTCTTGATTCTTTCTGCACCCCTCTTCTCACTTCCTCCACCCCTGTTCCCCGTTTTTGCATCTCTATTGCTTCTTTCTGTACTTCTCTTGCCTCTTTCTCCACCCCTCATCCCTCTTTCTGTGAATCTCTTTCTTCTTTCTGCACCTCTGTCCCTTCTTTCTGCACCACTCTTCCCTCTTTCTGCACCCCTCTTGCCTCTTTCTGCACCTCTGTTACTTCTTTCTGCATTTCTTTTGTTTCTTTCTGCAACTCTCTTGCTTTTTTCTGTACCCCTCTTGCTTCTTTCTGTACCCCTCGTGCCTCTTTCACACCCCTGTTTCCTCTTTCTGCACCCCTCTTGCCTCTTTCTGCACCTCTGTTGCTTCTTTCTGTACTTCTTTTGTTTGTTTCTGCACCTCTCTTGCTTCTTTTGCACCCATCTTGCCTCTTTCTCCACCCCTCTTCCCCTTTTTTTCATCTCTGTTGCTTCTTTCTGCACTTCGCTTGCCTCTTTCTCCGCCCCTCATCTGTCTTTCTGCACGTCTGTTGCTTCTTTCTGCACTTCTCTTTCTTATTTCTGCACCTCTCCTGCTTCTTTCTGCACTTCTTTTGTTTCTTTATGCAGCTCTCTTGCTTCTTTCTGCAGCCTCTTGCCTCTTTCTCCACCCTTCTTTCCTCTTTCTGTACCCCCTCTTGCCCTTTTTCTGCACCTCTGTTCCTTCTTTCTGTACTTCTTTTGTTTCTTTCAGCACATCTCTTGCTTCTTTCTGCACCCCTTTTACCTCTTTCTGCACCCCTCTTATCTCTTTTTGCATCCCTCTTGCCTCTTTCTGCATCTCTGTTCCTTCTTTCTGCACTTCTTTTGTTTTGTTTCTGCAGCTGTCTTGCTTCTTTCTGTAGTCCCTTGCTTCTTTCTACACCCCTCTTCCCTCTTTCTCCACCCCTCTTGCCTCTTTCTGCACCTCTGTTGCTTCTTTCTGCACTTCTCTTGCCTCTTTCTGCACCCCTCTTGCCTCTTTCTACACCTCTGTTGCTTCTCTCTGCACTTCTCTTGCTTTTTTCTGCACTTCTGTGGCTTCTTTCTGCACTCCTCTTGCCTCTTTCTGCACCCTTCTTCCCTCTTTCTGCACCTCTCTTGCCTCTTTCTGCACCCCTGTTTCCTGTTTCTGCACCTCTCTTGCCTGTTTCTGCAACTCTCTTGCCTCTTTCTGCAGTTCTCTTGACTCCTTCTGCACCTCTGTTGCTTCTTTCTGCACGTCTCTTGCCTCTTTCTGTACCCCTCTTGCCTAATTCTGCACCTCCGTTGGTTCTTTCTGCACTGCTCTTGCTTCTTTCTGCACCTCTCTTGTAAATTTCTGCACCCCTCTTGCCTCTTTCTGCACCCCCTTCCCTCTTTCTGCACCTCTCTTGCCTCTGTCTGCACCCCAGTTCCCTCTTTCTGCACCTCTTTTGCCTGTTTCTGCAACTCTCCTGCTTCTTTCTGAACTTCTCTCGCCTCTTTCTGTACTCAAATGGGAAGTGCAAGCTGTCAAGTTTAAAGGTCTGCGTGCTCTCATGACTGAGGTATATTTCTACTTGTATATGTATTCTTACATGTGTTATGCATCTGAAGATAGTAGCTTAAAAAGCGGGTAACCTCTCCTATAGGTGGTTAAATCTTCTCAGTTCTGCTCTGTCATTCGGTTGCACAGGCAGACATGTCTTATGTATATATGTGTTATAGAGCCCCTCAAATATACTATTGAATACCCAGGTGCCCTGTATTGTGAGCAGAAAGAAGTGCATACACCTTTTTTACACAAATTTACAGAGTATGCTGTTTGAAACACAGGTATTCAAGTGTTTGTATGTTTATTTTCATTTAATATGTCACTAGGTAAAAGCATAGACACGCATGCATACCTTCACAAACTTGGTCAGACTTACAACAGTGATATGCTTAGGATTGCTGTTTTATATTTGGTGGGCCTAACATTCTGAGCAGTCGATTAATAGTGAACCTTCAAGAGAAAAGTGAGGCTTAAGACATCTTCGGAGAAGGATTAGTGATTATGGTATTTTGTATGAGTCTGTTGCAAGGTACAGTCAAAGTAGGCCTCTTTCTGCACCTCTCTTGCCTCTTTCTGCACTTCTCTTGCTTCTTTCTGCACCTTTCTTCCTCTTTCTACACATGTCCTACCTATGTAGGCATAGTTAGAAATTAGCATTTAAAAAACCTTAGAAATTCACTGAAGAAACCATTGCTGGAGCCGGCCCTGGGGGGTGGCAGTGTCCAGGGCGAAGGAGAACTGATGGGAGGTGGTGGTCCCCGGGGCAGTGTAGGGAGAGGCAGGAGCCCCACCCCCACACTTTCTTTTATATTATTTAAGCCCCGGGGAGGTGGCGGTCCCCGCATACCAATAATAAATTGCCCCGGGACCTGGCCCACCTGGGGGCTTAAGTTAAGGAAAACGAAGCGTGGGAGCCCGCGCTTTGTTTTTTTTTAAAACATTCGGCCGGATTCGCGCACCCAGCGCAAATACGGATAAAAATATTACAAAAAATGCTTTTTTGGGTCCTAGGGGTCCCTGTGGAACCCCCTGAGCAGGCCTAGGGGGGTCATGGTGTTTCTACCCTGCCCCCTTTTCTTGTTTTTTCTCCTTTTTCTCCTTTTTTCTTGTTACTCGGTTTTACCGAGTCACAAGATGGCTGCCAACACTTTTTGGTTTGGAGTGTTGACAGCCAATCAAAATGAAGCTCATGCTCTGGAGGGTTCACGAATTCTCCTCGGCCACCAGATATCGATATTTTTTATTTTTGAATTTCTCAGGAACTACCAAACAGATTTACACAATTTTTTAAAAAGCATGCTTTCTGAACCAAGAGCTACCCTTTTGCCAAATTTGGTGTAATTCTGTTCAGCAGTTCGGGCTGCAGCTTTGTCTAAAGTTTCCTATGGAAATTTACATGGAGAAAATGCGTTTTGGGACCCCCCTTTTTTCTTGGCCCCAACTTGACAAATCATCCCAAAACTTTCAAGACAGGAGCTGACCGGAGCGACCCATTAATTTTGAAAATTTCACGAAGATTCGTCGAACGGCGCCAAAGATATTGGCAAATCAAAAAACGCTTTTCTTATGGAAACTAGGCATATATATATATATATATTTTTATTCCTCTTTGATGCCCCTTCTCCAGGGGCCGTAAACGAGGCGCACACTGAGGAATTATATTCTTCTTATTTTATTAAAGCCACACAAAAAAACACACCCGACAGACGCATTTCGGCTACACGCCTTCGTCAATGTCGGTAGGGTAAACATTACTCTTTCTTTTTAAAATAAAATCATCGACATAGAAAGGGAAGAGCAGTTCATCCTGGTTGTATGTATAAAGCAACGAGGGGTTATTGTAAATCATAGCAGATCCTAGGTTCATACAGCGGCCATCTTAGGATGTCTTATAAACCATATCATTTATCGACTTAATCATGGGATCTACTGTTCATTATTTACATTTGCTTACTAAACATTCATTCTGTTCAGCCTATGTACAACTATTTACACCATGTATAACTAATTTTATACAGTCTAGACCTGAATGGTGCAATGGATATTGTGAATTTCATTTAGCTCCTTGGTTTGTGTTAGCGAAACTACAGATTGAAGATTTACCATTCCTGTTATTATGCCCTGAATGGGCTTATTTTCTAAATACTTCAATCAAAGATTCAGTACATCACAATCCATCAACATTTTGGTGTACCATAAATTACACAGTGGCTTAGAATTTAATTAATGTTACATAAGCATCTCCCAATTAATAACCCCCATGTGTGCAAGTGTGATTTCAGTGCAAAGTGCTTCCTATCTTCCATATGATACATATTTACAAAGCTACCTTTACTAACTTCAAGGAATGTGTATCCATAATTCTTCCTCATTGTTCAAGCCTGCCGGACTTTTACGTTTGCAATTCAATTATATATTTCGATTCCAACCTCCTAAGTTTCCTTACTCTGTCCCCACCCCTTTCATCTTTGGGGACCTGATCAATACAGAAAAACTTTAAGAGGTTCTGATTGGATTTATGGTGTTCTTGAAAGTAGCGGGCCACTGGATACGTGGCATCCCGGTTCTTTATAGCACGCATGTGCTCAAGAACCCGTTTTTAGTAGGGTGGATGGTGCTCCCCACGTAGCTTAGCTCGCATGGGCAGGTCAGACAATATACTGCAAAATCAGTGTTGCAGTTCATTAGTTTATTGATTTTCCTTTTTGTTGTTCTACCTGGGATGTTAAACTCCTTAACCTTTTTGCAATTTTTGCACGCCTTGCAGTTCATGCATGGATAGTACCCTGTCACGGTATCTTTCCTTTTGGGATTTTTAGAAAAGTGGCTCCTCACTAGTTGGTCTTTCAGGGCCGAACCTCTCTTGTAGGTTATCAGGGGGTTCCTCGGTATATGTGGCCCTATAATAATGTCTGATTTCAAAATCTTCCAATTCCTCCAAAAGATTTGAAAAATCTCTGAGGACTGGGCTGAGTATTCAGTTATCATCCTTATTTCTCCTTTCTTCCCCTGTCCCTGTCCTGAGGTTTCTCTTTCTCCTAGTATCAGATTCTTTCTTTCTAGTTGTTCTGCTTTTCTTTCCGCTCCCCTCAACACTCTTTCTTTATACCCTCGTTCCCTTAGTCTATTGAATGCATCCGTTTTAGATTTCAAGAATTCTTTATGTGTTGTACAATTTCGTTTGATTCTCACAAGTTCACCATATGGAACACCACTGATTACACTATTGGGATGGAAACTATCCGCATGTAGCGTGCTGTTTCCAGCCGTAGGCTTCCGATAGAGTGTAGTCTGTATATTGTTCTCTTCTATGTAGACTAATAAGTCTAAATAGGGTACTTGTGTATCGCTGATGCATTCAGTAAATGTCAAGTTGCATGTATTGTGATTGAGGGCCGCTATATAGATTTCCACCTCCTCTCGTGTCCCCTTCCAAATAATGAAGAGGTCATCTATATAGCGAGTCCACAATACAATGTTTTCTAGCCACTTCTCATTATTTCCTGCCCAGGCCACGTGCTTCTCCCACCAGCCCACGAATAAATTAGCGTAACTGGGGGCGAAGCATGTGCCCATCGCAGTTCCCTGTTCCTGATGGTACAGCTCCCCTGAAAATAGAAAAATATTATTCTTTAGACAAAAGGATGTTAGCTCTACAAGCATCTGATTGTGTTCAAGGAATTTTGCATTTCGTTTCTTTAAAAAGAACTCCAGCACTCTCAGTCCTTTGTCATGTTCCATGCTTGTATATAGACTTATTACGTCTAGGGTTATAAGCAGCATATCAGATTCCCATTGGATGTTGGAAATAATCTGTAAAAGTCCTTAGTGTCTTTTACGTAGGAGCTCAAGTCTTTAACTAGTGGATTTAAAAACAGTCTATATATACAGAGGCATTTTCCAGCAGACTATTCAACGAGGACACAATTGGTCTGCCCGGTGGATTTTTGTTACATTTATGTACTTTAGGTAGGTGATAGAATGTTGGAATTTCTGGTGTTTCGCAATGAATGAATCTGAAGTCCACGTCTCCCAAGATCCCTTTATCCCTCCACTTGATCAGGATTCCATGGAACTCACTGATGCTGTTCTCATATGCAGTATGAGTGACTATTTTGTAGCAGTCTTTGTTGGACAATTGCCTCCACGCTTCCTTTTGATCATGTTTCTTATCCATCAGTACAACATTCCCTCCTTTATCTGAGGGTTTTATGATTAGATCGTCGTCATTCTTCAGGTCCATGATTGCCTTCCATTGGTTCTTTGAGATGTTATCTTTTTTGAGGTTAGGGCCTTTAGCTTGTAGTTCCTTGAGTTCACCTATGACCAAATCCTGGAAGGTATCAATTGCATCATGTGCCATTTGAGGGATGACATGTGATTTGATCTTCATGTTGCTGGCCGCTCCCACTTGCTTTATTCCAGCTTCTTCGAGAATTTTCATTGTGTCGATTTGGCTTATGATGTTCCCTTCGGATTCCAGCTCTCTCAGCAGCTGTATAGTCTCAATGTCAACTCCAGTTAGAATGTTCCCTTCCGCCTGAACGGATCCTGTTGGAGGATTGGGTTTTGTTGGGCGTAGGAGGTGCAGTTTCATTAGTTTTATCTTCCTTATGTATTTGTATAAATCGATGCGCATGTTCGCATAGTCAAATTGCGCTGTGGGGCAGAAAGTGAGGCCTAATTCAAGCGCTCTTTCCTCCTCTGATGTTAATTGTCTCTTTGATAAATTCACGATTGTTTGCTTCTCGGTCACTTTCTCTTCCCTCCGCGTTTGCTCCGTGTCGTCATCTGTTCTGGGGCTTCTGCTTTTTCCCTTCCTGCCCCTTCTTGTCCTTCGTTTCCTCTTCCTCTCTGAGGTGGATGGGTTCTTGCAGCCGGTCGTTGTTTCACTTGCTGCATTAACTGATATTCTTGAAAAAAAGTCGGTATCACTTCTTTCTCTTTTCGCACCGTTTGTTCTCCCTCCGATGCATCCACCTCCGACTCTGATGTATCTCTGGAGGAGACCTCCTGTGTTCTTTGTTGCATCAATTGTTTCCTAGGACCTTCAAATTTCTTGGCAAAAGTTAATATTCTTCCGGATTAATAATCCTCCTCGTCCCGAATATATTTGGTTTGCTTGCGGTGCTTGATTACACTTTCGTAATCCGTTAAGCGTTTTTTCATTCGTTGCTGTAATTCCTCCTTCAGTTTGATGTCTTTGTCCAAGGCTATTTCTGCTTCAATAATTTTGATCTCATCCAATAGTTTCTGTCTGTCACTCCACGCATACTTAATGAGTATTTTTACCATGCCTGTGGAAGACTCATGCGTATATTCCGACCATTCCTGTAGAAGCGAAGGGTCTGGGTTCTCATACGAGGGGGTTGTATAGATTCTGAGCCCCCTTGGTATCCGATTAGCGTCGAGGTATTGTTGTAGGGAGGTGGCCTCCCACCACTTCCTCGTTTCCTTTTCGTATGTTTTTTCCAGCTTATTGTACAATGATTTCAGATTATTAGATTTTGTTTGCACTCCCGCGCTTGCTTGTGATTCAGTATTCAATTTGCGCGTACTCTTGCAAAAAATGCTTTCTGCTGCTTCCTCCTTTCCCGGTCTGAAAACATGCTCAGTTTACCTTGTTCCGAAATGTGGCTTGCGCAATGTCTCTAGATTTTCCCCTCAACGTGTCTATCACTTGCGTTCAATAATAAATTGCCCCGGGAACTGGCCCACCTGGGGGCATAAGTTAAGGAAAACAAAGCGCGGGAGCCCGCACTTCGTTTTTAAAAAAAAATTCGGCCGAATTCGCGCACCCAGCGCTAATTCGGATAAAAATATTACAAAAAATGCTTTTTATGGTCCTAGGGGTCCCTGTGGAACCCCCTGAGCAGGCCTAGGGGGGTCAGGGTGTTTCTACCCTGCCCCCTTTTCTTGGTTTTTATCCTTTTTTCTCCTTTTTTCTTGTTACTCGGTTTTACCGAGTCACAAGATGGCTGCCAACACTTCTTGGTTTGGAGTGTTGACAGCCAACTAAAATGAAGCTCGTGCTCTGGAGGGTTCGCGAATCCTCCTCGGCCACCAGATATCGATATTTTTTATTTTTGAATTTCTCAGGAACTACTGAACAGATTTACAATTTTTTTTTAAAAGCACGCTTTCTGAACCAAGAGCTACCCTTCTGCCAAATTTGGTGTAATTCTGTTCAGCAGTTCGGGCTGCAGCTTTGTCTAAAGTTTCCTATGGAAATTTACATGGAGAAAACGCGTTTTGGGACCCCCCTTTTTTCTTGGCCCCCGCTTGACGAATCATCCCAAAACTTTCAAGACAGGAGCTGACCGGAGCGCCCCATTAGTTTTCAAAATTTCACGAAGATTCATCGAACGGCGCCAAAGATATTGGCAAATCAAAAAACGCTTTTCCTATGGAAACTAGGTATACATATATATATATTATCTACTGGCGGTCGCCAGTAGATAGTTATAGTTAGGACCTATTTTCCATTGGAAATCCGCAGCATTCTATTTGAAATAACTCTTGCGTTGGTTGACGAATCTTCGCGAAATTTTCAAACTTTATGGCCCGCTCCGGTCCGCTCCTACCCTGAAAATTTCGGGGTGATTCGTCAAGCGGGGGCTGAGAAAAAAGGGGGGTCCCAAAACGTGTTTTCCACATTCATTTTCCCATAGGAAACTTTAGCCACGGCTACAGCCCGAACTGCTGAACGGAATTACACCAAATTTGGCAAAGAGGTAGTTCTTGGTTCAGAAAGAACCCTTTTGTTAAATGGTGTAAATCCGTTCAGTAGTTGCTGAGAAAATCAAAAGTAAAATCACATATATATCTATGGCCGCGTAGGGTCCGCGTACCCTCCCGATCACGAGCTGCATGCTAATTGGCTGTCAACACTCCAAATCAGGAAGTGTTGGCAGCCATTTTGTCCCTCGGTAGAACCGAGGCACAGAAACAAGTGCGCAAACGCACAAAGGGGGCAGGGTAGAAACACCCTGACCCCTAGGTCTGCTCAGGGGGTCCCACAAGGACCCCTGGGCAGAAAAAGCATTTATTTATTTTTTAAATCGGTGGGATGCGCTTAGGGTGCGCGGATCCCGCCGATAAAAAAAATCACAAGTGCACAAACGCACAAAGGGGGCAGGGTAGAAACACCCTGACCCCTAGGTCTGCTCAGGGGTCCCACAAGGACCCCTGGGCAGAAAAAGCATTTATTTATTTTTTTAAATCGGTGGGATGCGCTTAGGGTGCGCGGATCCCGCCGATAAAAAAAAATCACAAGTGCGCAAACGCACAAAGGAGGCAGGGTAGAAACACCCTGACCCCCTAGGTCTGCTCAGGGGGTCCCACAAGGACCCCCTGGGCAGAAAAAAGCATTTTTTTTAAAAAAATCAGCGGGATGCGCTTATGGTGCGCTGATCCCGCCGTAAAAAAAAAATCGAAGCGCGGTCTCCCGCTCATCGATGCTATTTTGCCCCGGGTGGGCCAAGTCCCGGGGGCATGCGGGGGGTGGGTTTATAGTTAATGGGGGCCTCTAAGGCTCCCAAGCCCCGGGGACCGCCACCCCCGGGGCTTTCTAATAAAAATGGTGCGGGAGGGCACTGTGCCCTCCCGCAGCCCAGGGGACCGCCACCCCCCGAGCTTCTTTTTTAAAATTTTAAATACCTGTGTGGGGGGGCTCCAGCCCCCCCACATGCCTCGGGGACCGCCACCTCCCCGGGGCACTAAAAAATTTAAAATGGGGGTCCGTTTCGGACCTCGAAGCCCCGGGGACCACCACCTCCCGGGGCTTTGCAGAAGTGGGGAGGGGGCCGCGCGGCCCCCTCCTGGAGCCTGTGGTGGCCCTGGGGACCACCACCCCCAAGGCCGGCTCCTGCAGTGTCCCGGGGTGCCTACCCCGGGACACTGTAGTTTGCTATGACAGGACGGGAGCCTCGCGGCTCCCGTCCTGAGATAGCAAACTGCTTTGAGATATTGGAAGAGAGGCAGGAAACCTGCCTCTCTTCCAATATCCAAAGCACATTGCTTTCCACATGGGGAGCTGCATGTTAACAGCTCCCCATGTGGAAAGCAATACCGGCTCCCGCAGGACGCGGGGAGCCGGCAGGGTCCGTGGGGAGTTGGGGTCCCCCCACGGACCCCAAAGGATAGGAGCCAGCCCCGGGGGATGGGGTCCCCGGGGCAAGTAGTGGCCCGGGAGGGGGTCCACGCGGCCCCCTCCGCAAAAAATAATAAAAAAATAAATAAATAAAAAAGGCCGGCCCCGGGGGATGGGGTCCCCGGGGCCAATAGAGGCCTTAGGAGGGGGGCCACGCAGCCCCCCTCCTCCAAAATTATTTTTTTAAAAGTGGCAATGCCCCGGGGGATGGGGTCCCCGGGCCCGGAATAGGCCACGGGAGGGGGGCCACACGGCCCCCTTCCCCTACAGTATTTTTTTTTTTTAAAAAGGAAAAAGGCATCAGGCCCTGGGGGATGGGGTCCCCAGGGCCCCAAAAAGTAAAAAATAAGGGGGGCCACACAGCCTCCCTTCAAAAAACCAAAAGAAAGAAAAAGACGCGATCGAGCGTCAGGCCCCGCCCTCCCTTAACCACCCTGCAAACGCGCACTGTGGCGCGTTTAAATTGGGGAAATAATTCCCATTCAATACTGGGGTCCCTGGGGCCAACTAGCCATGGGTACCTCCAGTAAGTGCCACAGGGCTGGGTTGCAGAGAGGTGGTCCAGGCCACGCCCTTTTTACACCTCTCTGCAACGCAGCTCTGTGGCGCTTACTGGAGGTACTTGGTGGGCTAGTTGGTCCCCAGGGACCCTCAGGATTCAAGGGGACTTAATCCCCCAACTTAAAACGCGCCACGGGCGCGTTTGCACAGTGGTGAAGGGAGGGGCGGGCTTCAGGTGACATGTGTGCAAACAGGCCTCGTGGCGCGTTTTAAGATGGGAATTTAAATCCCCTTCAATCCTGAGGGTCCCTGGGGCCAACTAGCCCACCAGGTACCTCCAGTAGCGCCATGGAGCTGCGTTGCAGAGTGTTGTAAAAGGGGCGTGGCCTCTGAACACCTCTGCAACGCAGCTCTCTGGCGCATACTGGAGGTACCTGGTGGGCTAGTTGGCCCCTAGGGACCCTCGGAATTGAGGAGGAATTAATTCTCCAACTTAAACGCGCCACAGGGCGTGTTTGCAGACATGTCACCTCAGGCCCCACCCCCTTCCTTCACCATTGTGCAAATATTCCTCTAAAATCAGCCGAACTATGAATTCCGATTTACTCACCTGTTATCAGGAGAGACCTCAGTGCTGCATCTTTGAGCCCAGTACTGATCCTGAAAAGTAATTCTAACCGTACTTACCAGTAACTTGAATTTCCTTCCATAGGCTAACATTGACTGGTTTCACTTGGAAATTCTTCTAAGTGTGGAGTTTTGGAACTTTATAATATTCCTCTAAAATCAGCCGAACTATGAATTCCGATTTACTCACCTGTTATCAGGAGAGAACCCAGTGCTGCATCTTTGAGCCCAGTACTGATCCTGAAAAGTAATTTTAACCGTACTTACCAGTAACTTGAATTTCCTTCCATAGGATATCATTGCCTGCTTTTTGAAGAAAAAGTTTCTAAGTGTCGATTTTTGAAACATACAAATATTCCTCTAAAATCAGCAGAACTACGAATTCCGATTTACTCACCTGTTATCAGGAGAGACCTCAGTGCTGCATCTTTGAGCCCAGTACTGATCCTGAAAAGTAATTTTAACCGTACTTACCAGTAACTTGTAATTCCTTCCATAGGAATCCATTGTCTGGTTTTCAGCAGAAAAGTTTCAAAGTGTCGATTTTCACAAACTACAAATATTCCTTAAAAAATCGCCTGTATGACTTAAACGCATTCTTTCAACTGTTTACAGGAGATGCAGCAGTGCTGGATCCAGGATCCACCACTGAGTAAGAAAAAGTAACGATAACACTACTTACCTGCTAAGTGAATTTCCTCCCATAGGATAACATTGGTGATTCTATGTGAAAAAGTTTCTAAGTGTCAACTTTTAAAATACAATAATATTCCTTAAAAATCACTACTGTAACCAAAACGCTTTTACTCAACTGTTTACAGGAGATGTCCCAGGACTGAATCTAGGATCCAGTCCTGTGGTTAGAAAAGTAATCCATAAAGTAACTAATTGCATTTAACTAGAAATTCACATTGAGCTCAATGTTGCATTGTGTTTGAAATTGTGTTGCCCATTGCAACAACTGTAACTACTGTACTTAAAAGTCTATTGCCTATTTGCAAAGTATTTAAAACTAAAGTAATTCATTCTGAGAAAGTATATTTTGTAATGTAATGTATAATGTAATTACAATGTAATTTAAAAATAAAATATCTAAAAATAAATAGTTTAAAAAAATGTAGTAAATCAGTATCAAAAAATAAATATAACAATTAATACATTTAAAAATTGTCATTTACAAAACCTTTGAAATTCACTGAAAAAAACCATAGGTTTCAGACATGTTATAGTTAGGAATTAGCATTTAAAAAACCTTTGAAATTCACTTAAAAACCATAGGTTTCAGGCACGTTATAGTTAGAAATTAGCATTTAAAAAACCTTTGAAATTCACTGAAAAAACCATAGGTTTCAGGCACGTTATAGTTAGAAATTAGCATTTAAAAAACCTTAGAAATTCACTGAAAAAACCATAGGTTTTAGGGACAGTTATAGTTAGTTGGACATTGCACTCGTACAAAACACGTGAAATTCCCCCGTTATAGTTAGTTCAGCTAGCTATAACTCGCGCCCCCGCAATGCACTGCTGATGACGTCACATATTATATCACTCATGACATGGTCAGTGACATCACTGTGAAATCGACACTGAAACTTTTCTGCTGAAAACCAGACAATGGATTCCTATGGAAGGAAATTCAAGTTACTGGTAAGTACGGTTAAAATTACTTTTCAGGATCAGTACTGGGCTCAAAGATGCAGCACTGAGGTCTCTCCTGATAACAGGTGAGTAAATCGGAATTCGTAGTTCTGCTGGTTTTAGAGGAATATTTGTATGTTTCAAAAATCGACACTTAGAAACTTTTTCAGTAAAAAGCAGGCAATGATATCCTATGGAAGGAAATTCAAGTTACTGGTAAGTATGGTTAGAATTACTTTTCAGGATCAGTACTGGGCTCAAAGATGCAGCACTGAGGTCTCTCCTGATAACAGGTGAGTAAATCGGAATTCGTAGTTTGGCTGATTTTAGAGGAATATTTGCACAATGGTGAAGGAAGGGGGTGGGGCCTGAGGTGACATGTCTGCAAACACGCCCTGTGGCGCGTTTTAAGTTGGAGAATTAATTCCTCCTCAATCCTGAGGGTCCCTAGGGGCCAACTAGCCCACCAGGTACCTCCAGTATGCACCAGAGAGCTGCGTTGCAGAGAGGTGTTCAGAGGCCACGCCCTTTTTACAACACTCTGCAACGCAGCTCCGTGGCGCTTACTGGAGGTACCTGGTAGGCTAGTTGGCCCTCAGGGACCCTCAGGATTGAAGGGGATTTAAATCCCCATCTTAAAACGCGCCACGGGGCCTGTTTGCACACATGTCACCTGAAGCCCCGCCCTCCCTTCACCATTGTGCAAATATTCCTCTAAAATCAGCCGAACTACGAATTCCGATTTACTCACCTGTTATCAGGAGAGACCTCAGTGCTGCATCTTTGAGCCCAGTACTGATCCTGGAGGTACCTGGTGGGCTAGTTGGCCCCCAGGGACCCCCAGTATTGAATGGGAATTATTTCCCAATTTAAAATGCGCCACAGCGCGCGTTTGCAGAGTGGTTAAGGGAGGGGGCACGTCTTTTTCTTTCTTTTTGAAGGGGGGCTGTGTGGCCCCCCTTCTTTTTTACTTTTTGGGGCCCTGGGGACCCCATCCCCCAGGGCCTGATGCCTTTTTCTCTTTTTTTAAAAAAAAATTCTGTAGGGGAAGGGGGCCACGTGGCCCCCTCCCGTGGCCTATTCCGGCCCCGGGGACCCCATCCCCGGGCATTGCCACTTTTTAAAAATAATTTTGGAGGAGGGGGCTGCGTGGCCCCCTCCTAAAGCCTCTATTGGCCCTGGGGACCCCATCCCCCGGGCCGGCCTTTTTAATTTTTTTTGCGGAGGGGGGCCGTGTGGCCCCCCTCCCAGGCCACTACTTGCCCCGGGGACCCCATCCCCCGGGGCTGGCCCTAGCCTTTGGGGTCCGTGGGGACCCCAACTCCCCACGGACCCTGCCGGCTCCCCGCGTCCTGCGGGAGCCGGTATTGCTTTTCCACATGGGGAGCTGCTAACATGCAGCTCCCCATGTGGAAAGCAATGCTTTGGATATTGGAAGAGAGAGCAGGTTTCCTGCTCTCTCTTCCAATATCCAAAGCAGTTTGCTATGACAGGACGGGAGCCGTGAGGCTCCCGTCCTGTAATAGCAAACTACAGTGTCCCGGGGCTAGGCACCCCGGGACACTGCAGGAGCCGGCCCTGGGGGGTGGTGGTCCCCAGGGCCACCACAGGCTCCAGGAGGGGGGCCACGCAGCCCCCCTCCCCACTTCTGCAAAGCCCCGGGCAGGTGGTGGTCCCCGGGGCTTCGGGGTCCGAAACGGACCCCCATTTTAAAAATGTAGTGCCCCGGGAGGTGGCGGTCCCCAGGCGTGTGGGGGCTGGAGCCCCCCACACAGGTATTTAAAATTTAAAAAGAAGCCCCGGGGTGGCGGTCCCGGGGCTGCCGGAGGGCACAGTGCCCTCCCCGCACCATTTTTTTCAGAAAGCCCCAGGGGGGTGGCAGTCCCCGGGGCTTGGGGGGCCTTAGAGACCCCCCCATTAACTATAAACCCACCCCCCGCATGCCCCCGGGACTTGGCCCACCCGGGGGCAAAATAGCATCGAAGCGCGGGAGACCGCGGTTCGATTCTTTTTTTTTACGGCGAAATCCGCGCATCCCGCCGATTTAAAAAAAAAAATGCTTTTGTCTGCCCAGGGGTCCTTGTGGGACCCCTGAGCAGACCTAGGGGTCAGGGTGTTTCTACCCTGCCCCCTTTGTGCGTTTGCGCACTTGTGATTTTTTTTTTTTATCGGCGGGATCCGCGCACCCTAAGCGCATCCCACTGATTTAAAAAAAATAAAAAATGCTTTTTTCTGCCCAGGGGGTCCTTATGGGACCCCCTGAGCAGACCTAGGGGGTCAGGGTGTTTCTACCCTGCCCCCTTTGTGCGTTTTGCGCACTTGTTTCTGTGCCTCGGTTCTACCGAGGGACAAAATGGCTGCCAACACTTCCTGATTTCGAGTGTTGACAGCCAATTTGCATGCAGCTCGTGATCGGGAGGGTACGCGGACCCTACGCGGCCATAGATATATGTGTGATTTTACTTTTGATTTTCTCAGCAACTACTGAACGGATTTACACCATTTAACAAAAAGGGTTCTTTCTGAACCAAGAACTACCTCTTTGCCAAATTTGGTGTAATTCCGTTCAGCAGTTCGGGCTGTAGCCGTGGCTAAAGTTTCCTATGGGAAAATGAATGGGGAAAACACGTTTTGGGACCCCCTTTTTCTCAGCCCCTGCTTGACGAATCACCCCGAAACTTTCAGGGTAGGAGCGGACCGGAGCGGGCCATAAAGGTTGAAAATTTCGCGAAGATTCGTCAACCGACGCAAGAGTTATTTCAAATAGAATGTTGCGGATTTCCTATGGAAAATAGGTCCTAACTATAATTATCTACTGTCGACCGCCAGTAGATAATATATATATACATATATATATATATATATAAATAACAAGTTAATTTGAACTCTGCCCTAGTCAACTATCAGCTAATATTCCCCCTTAACCTCCCTGGCATTAAACGCTGCACTTTATCTATTGTATTGATGATAATTAAGATTTGATATCAAACTGTTTATTACTATATTAAACAATAGTAACCCGTTCTCCACCAGGCATTAAAATTCAATGAAGGCTTTATTTATGCATCATATTGAATTTTCAGCATCTCAATGACCCACATTAATAATTCCTCTTGCCCGATATTCCTTTATATTTCCGATCTCCTTTGAGAATCATGGTCTGTATTTATAGTTTATATCATTAAATAACTCTTTAACAGCTAGAAAAGTGTTCATGCATTGTATCAATAGAAAATAGAAAAATTAAGTTATAGTACACATAACGTTAAGTGCATATTCAACTATAAATTATATATAAGTGCATAATTTAAACATACATTTGTTTCATTGCCACATCAATAACTACCACATTGGCAGTATAGATCACTATATTAGCTCAGACTAGTTTTAAAAAATTCTCTAACCCTAAAGCATAGCCTGGCCTTACTACATGCCAATTGAGGAGGCCGTAAATCCTGAATATGTCATATCAGGAGCTCTCTAAAAACAGGCATTAAGGGCTTGATTTAGATCTTGGCGGACAGGTTACTCCATCACAACAGTGACAGATATCCTGTCCGTCGAAATATAAATCCCATTACATCCTATGAAATTTACATTTCGGCGGACGGATATCAGTCACCGTTTTGACGGAGCAACCCTTCCGCCAAGTTCTAAATCAGGCCCTAAATGTTTCCTTCTTTCTTGCTTGCTTAAGAGCAGTGCAGAATATCAATATATGGCATACAGATAAAGAACGTTGTTTACAGCATGAACAAATAGCCTCAGTTCGGGACTGCTTTTTATGAATCATGATATTATATTTCTAATTTATAAAGGTCGACACTTGGCCAAGCCTTAACTTCAACATCCATCATCTGATATTTTATGCTTTTCTATGTTTTATGTACTGCTGCAAAGTACCCTTACATTCTGTACATAACAAATGTGTCAACTGGGGTCTTTTCCTTCAATTGTTTAAGTCTCATTGTAGGGCATAGCTTTTTACCATTTTTTTTGTCTTTCTTTTCCTAACGAGATGCTGAGAATCATTAAAAATGGTAGCAGTGGATAAACTCAAGGGGCCCGATTCACAAAGGTAAACTTAGACGTTTGGTCTAAACCTAGACAAAAAAATGTAAGTTTACAACTTTGGGAATATCACAAAGGGCATTTACGAGTACTATCTTTATGTCCGCGCTCAGGCAGATCTCTGCCACGAGTGCAGACATAAATATAGTACTCATAAATGCCCTTTGTGAATTCTCAAAGTTGTAAACGTAGACGTTCGGTCTAAGTTTAGACCAAATGTCTAAGTTTACCTTTGTAAATTGGGCCCAAGGCCTCCAGAACATTTCCTAGGTTTTTTTTAATCCAAGGCATTGGTTCTTTCAACTGTAACTGACATTTAAGCAGATTTCTAAATTGGCCCTACGGTACTGACCATATACTTGACCCATAATTTAAAATTATTTGTCAGTACCCTGGTTTGATATCCATAAGACACAACTCCAGTCTCAGTGCACTATTAACTGCGTCTTTTGGGAGAGTCAACCAGCCTTTCCAAATAAGCAACTCTACAGACTACAAATGAAATATATCAGACTCCACAAAAATTTCACAGCTGTAAAACAATAAGCCTACAATTTCTTCAAATTATAGTTGTCCGTAAGTACTACAGACTTATGTCCCACGACAAAGTCCTTCTTCCTTAGGGAGCAAGCGACGGCCTTGATCTCCGCTCTTGGGTTAACATATGTGCCTTAAAATTAAATTATCTTTAAATCGAATGCCCAAATATTTATATTCATGTACAACCTACAATTTCTCTGATTTGATCCACCAAGTATGGTTATTTTTCTTTTCCCTGGCCTTCAAAAAAATCATTACTTTGGTTTTTGAAATGTTTGTTTTCAAATCATTGGTTAAACAATAGGAGGAAAAAGCATCTAGCTGTTTTCTGAAAACCAAGTGGCATGCTGTCCAACAGAATAATATCATCAGCGTATAGTATAGCCAGAATTAACTCCCCTCTTAGTATCGGTGAAAATGTACAATCAAGGATTAGGTTTACTAGTATGTCTGCTATGTATAAGGAAAAGAGCAGCGGTGCCAGCATACAACCTTAGCGCAATCTGTTAGGCATATTCATTTTCCTTGTTAAGTAATCATTGCTCCCCCGTTCCTCACAAGTACCATCATGAGGTTGTAAAATCAATTTCAGTCTCTCTGGAGGTATCTTCCAATTCATAAATGTTTTTCAGAGTTTCCCTTTATTAATCATATCAAAAGCAGTCAATAGATCTATGTAGACTACATAAATGAATTGATTCATTTTAAAAATATAATCTTCCACCATCATACTCAAAGCAAAACACCTGTGTACTAATAAATGACTTCTCCTGAATCCTAACAACGCTTTAGGCAAGAACCTTTCAGCTTCCAACCATTCTTTAAGGGTTTGTAGCAGATACTTCACATAAATTTTACTTGGAATATCTAACAATGTCATCATCCTATAATTGTTTGGCATAGTTTGCGACCCTCTCTAAAAAATTGGGGCTCGAATACGGAGTCTGGAATTTGCTTGCTGCAAACTTCTTTGACCATCAAAGGTGTTAGGACTTGTGCCCATAGGTCAGGGTCCAATGTTAATATATCTGCAGACAAGCCATCTTGGCCTTGAGCAGGAGAACTCTTATTTATTGTTTATTGCAATCTCCTTTGTGAATGGCATTAGACTATTCTAATCACTTCTTATACTGGGATTCAGATGATGATTAAGGAGATATTTCATTATTTTTATTTCCCGTAGTACAATAAAGGTTTGAAATTTAGTTAACCCACTGCTCTTCATCCAGGGGGCATGCTTCTAATTTCTTAATCCCCCCTAAGGTTTTACTGACCAATGACCAAACGATTTTCACTCTTCCACTACGTAGGGCCAGAGTGACTTCAGACCAAATACTTTCCTTTTCCTTCCAATTAATCTTTCTTATTTCTCTCCTACATTCCTTCTTGCAATCTTCTATCAGTGTATTTTTTATATCGGGGTCACATTTAAATGTCTCCCTGATTTTCTTATTCAAAGCTGCTTTAGCCTTTTCTATCTCTGACCACGGTTTGACCTTCGTCTTTTTATGCCCGTTTCTCAGCTTAGATGCGAAATGTTGAGTTTTAGTTATTAGTTTTTCATATTCCGCCAATTTCATATTATTTGGATCTTCGCAATATAAATTCAGGAGAGTCTCTGTTTTTTTCATTTTGACTGACCAATTATTCTACGGTTGCTTTTACACTTATTGTTGAGTCCATAAAATGTCACTTTCTTTAACAACCCAGTCTAAGGTCCATAACAGAGGTTATGGTCACTCCCAGCCAAATCCCTTATAACAAGATCATTGACCAAATAAAAATCCTCCATTGAGATTATTGTATAGTGAAACAAGGAGGACATTTTACCATTGTCAAAGGTTGGTTTGCCCTGATGATCACCTTTACATTTTTCATTGATCATTGTCAAATGTATTGTGTTTAATATATTAGCAAACTCTTCTAAGTCTGATGTCACCAATTTTGTTTATTAGGGACTGGACAGGAATATTTAAGTTCAATTCTTTTTCTACTTGAAATTCATCACACAGAACAAAGTTAAACAAATGTGCATTAAAATCGCCAAACAGATAGATAATAGCCGAGGGGTACATTATTCTTATCTTTTCCAGAAGACGAGGAATTTGTTTAATTTGTTTATCTTGAGACTTATTCAGCAGTAAATATGTGTTAACAATAATATCATTAGCCTTACAGAACTTATGAGGTGTTTTCAAGTTAAAATCTGTTGTTAAAAATCAGTAATTCATTACAAATTCTCCAGCTCTTGTGTCCCTCTTTACTGTTACTAATGTTAAAAGACCACCTGCTGCTCAACCATATCATCGATTACAGCATTACAATTGTAAACAAAGTCTTTCATCACGACCTCTTCAGGTTCCCATGTTTCCTGTATGGTGACAATTGTAAAGCCCATATCTTTCAGCTTTTTAATAAGCGACTGCCAGTTTCATTTTAAACCAGCGATGTTCCACGACAAGCAACAGATCAAGTCATCATCGCAGTTTCCAAGGTGCTGGCTTCGTAGCCTGGGGGCAGATTTATCAATCTTTTACACACTGCAACACAGCAAGCCACCTTGCGGCACTGCACTGCATGAAAGGGAACAGGCAGGAATGTGTCATATTTACCATTATACGGTGCATTCCTGTCCTTTCCTAGTGCTGGCACACTTTTGGCTGCCGAGCGCAAATGCAGGCACCTTTGCGTCATGTTGCAAGGGTGCCTGCACAAAAACAATCCTGAGAGGCATTGTCCTCTTTCTATGGGTGCTGCAGAATAGTTTATGGGTGCAGAATGCAGCACCCATAAAAAGAGGAAAAAACGAGGAGAAATAAAGATATTTCTTCTGTGACGCCCCCCAGGTAAGGCATAGTATTTTGACACATTACCAGGTCTACCACTAATGGTATATCTGGGAATGTGCCAAACTCCATGGGTGGATGCATGGGAACACCCACGCTCCACCCATGGAACGCCTCCCTGGGGCAGAGTTACGCAAGGCAGCGATTTGCGCTACCATGCATTACTCTAGATTTATCAAGCCATGCAGGGCCACGCAAGGTGGCCTTGCGTGCTTGATAAATCTCATTTAGGTTTTGGGTCGCCCTTGCGCCCCCTTGCATGGCGCAAGGGCGCTGCAAAACCTTGATAAATATGGGCCCTGGTTTTCAGAGTTTATTGCTGATGCTATCCATTTCCTGTCACCTGCCTCTGATGAGGCCGTATCATTAATGTTTCCATTCAGCCTTCTTAAACAGTTCTTTCGTTCATTATTGTTTTGGAAAATTGAAAATACATTGTTTTGACCATGCTCCTCCTCCGGCTCGATTGTGAGTGCTTTTTTGCCACCTCTGCACCCCGTCCGCTAATTCCGATGAGGAGAATGGGGGCTTTTGGTTGTACTTAACTTTGTTGTCATTATGGGTAAATAAACATTTATCCAAATCATACCTGTCCCACTCTCACCAGTACCCTACATTTTTCAATAAGGCTCCTGAAGATCCCTTCTTCCATTGGGGCAGTTTGTGTTCCTTTATAACAGGTGCCACTGCCTTCCCTTGTCTGTATGTTAGCATCAGACTCTTTATGGTTTATAACTGAGACAAAGCCTCCAGTTCCATTAAATTTTGGAATATTAGTAGATTTGAATCTCTATTATGATCACTGTCACTAACAGGTTTGTCCAGCAGATGGACTATGGATTCAAATGTTTTTTTCTTTGAGAGTAGACATTTTACGTTTGTCAGAGCTTCGCCTTCAAGCAGCTAATGTGCATGCAATAGAGAAGTACCTTTTTGGGATATTTCCAAATGTTGTGACTTTGTCCTTTTTCATTAACTAAACAGAAATCCTCGCCCTTCTCTTGTGTAGAGGACGAGTCGATCAAAAAAGGAAGGGAAAATATTCTTTGTGTGCCTTGATTATCGGCTTTGCTCAGAGCGACGTTATTATCTTTTTTCTTCATAGGGCTAGACTATCCCACCCAATGTTGGATATTTTCTGAAAGCATAGAACATAATCGCATCATGTTGATCATCCATGTCCCTTTTCATTCATGCTAGCCAGAATTGCTTTATCACTTACAGAATTGTAATCACTGGTTATTTCCTCTTTACTAATCATATAAACTTTTTTGATTTCTGGATGTTTCATTGGGCTACTACTATTTTTGCCCACGTTTTCCAAGATAACTTGTGTGACTGTTTTTTCCCTGCCTGGCTTCTCTTGCATGAATAAACAGGTAGGGCAGCTACATCTGGAAACAGTTTGCTAATCATAGCACTATGCACTATGCACCTGTGCTTCAACCCTGATCACCTTCAGGGTTTAAAGTCATTTCCAGCAGTGGATCACTCATATTAACCGTGGTATTCACTTTAGATAAGGAGTTTTATTTTCTAGGCTTAGCCTTGTCTGGTATTCAAGGCGAGACTCCAAACAATTCATTTCCATGTGTACTTTGCCTACCCATGTCTTTTCATCTACCCCATGACATCCTGGGTCGCTACATTCTATCTCTTCAATAAGATTGAGTCCTGAGTTATTGCTTTACTTTGATTCCCAAGAGAGGCCTTTTTATTTTCAATATCACTGGTTTTCACAATGGTTGTTATATATTCTCCGATCGAGTTCTTTGTCATTTTCATACAGCAGGGCTTATTAACCTTATCTCTTTTCTTCACTACCCTAGAATGAATTATTTATAGTGGGCTCTGAGGTTTTGATACTTTGTCTGTGAAGGAGCCAGGCCAATCAGTTCTAGAGGTGTTCTAGACTCACAATCCGATGGTTCTTTTTCGCAGCATATAAGTGTAGAGGGGAGAACATTTTGTTAGTGTATCCAGACCAACTCAAAGGACATTCTTTAGACATATAATAAGCACAGACAACTACTCATGGTTAGTTAATTTATTACAGAGACAAAAATAACTGAACATAGAGACACCTTAAGATGAGGGTGTACAAATACATCGGAGCTACCATAAAGCCAAATCTGCGCACCCAGCGCAATCTATGGAGCATAAACAGGACAATTAATTCAAGGAATAGAATGCATAGAATCAATGAACACTAGCCCAAGTTTCCCTGCATCGAGGGTTGATGGAAATAAAGCATTAAACTGTCCCTATACTACCACTAACATGACATCCCTACTTGGCATTTCCCAAAAGGAGGTGAAATAGAAAGGTGTCAGCATGTGGAGTCTTCCTAAGAAGTCTTCTCCACATCAATAAGTCAGCAGCCTAAAGCTACGAAGCTCGAGCTAAGAGGCTCTTTCTCCTAAGGCAGAGAGGAAAGAAGTGGGCACTTTATCTACTTGCATCACACTTTTCAGGTACTGGTTCCCATCGGGCCTTGCGGCATGTCACGCCATCCGCTCCATACATGATCCCATAGGTAAATTTCCACTGGATAGTGATTCTCCTGAACTGCAACATGGCTGACCTTGATTCCCAGGCCTTCTCCGGTGTGAAATACAACTCCCCTTATTGAAGTAAGCTCATTATGTATCCCTTTCTCCTCTCGCCTGACTAAGAAAACAAAGACATTATTCTAGCTAACAAGGACGCTTCTTCCACCTGCAATACAAACGTGAGAAAGAACAAAATCCACAGTGCACATTAAATTCAAACTGTTAATTCTAAACAAGAGATTAGAGGGAAAATACACTTCAGTCCTATAATTTCTGCTAACATAAGAAAACGGCACATAGACTTTACGAATTTACATAGAAAATAAACACATTCATTTAGTATTTCTACCTACATCTAAATTAACACGTTGCATAAGCACATGAAATACATGAATATTTGTCAGCTGCACAACACAAATTCTGCATGTTAATGATTTCAGCTGGTTACATCTATTTGCTACATTAATTTCTCCTGATTCACATTGAAGTGTCTTAAAATACATCACGATTCACGTTATTACATTTCACATTCTAGTACCTCATGTTAATACGTCAAAAGAATATATGTGGATGCAAACTACATGTGTGATTATAATGCACCCCTACAATTTGAATGCGTTTTCCACTACATCATCCGTATCAACCATCAAAGAGTCAGGTTTTCTAAAACCAGCCATTTGTGATCCAGCTTTTAATCTTGTCTCCTTATGAGTATGTTTAATTATTATTTAAGAAGATAAGTAAATAAATGCAGATTAGCAGGAGTGCACAAGTTTGCACTGATCCAGTTACAGAGCCTCCAATATTGCAATGTACCACAATTAGTTCAGCCCAACCAGGGCTCGGTTGCAAACCATCAACAGATAATATGCAGATATTCGAGAGTCCAATGTCTCTGTTTGTAAATATTGCTAGGGGTAACTCATGCAATTCTTGCACAATTCTTACATAATGCAGTGTAGTCGTTGATAATTGAGCCCAAATGAGTTGCAAACTTCGTCAGATGCTGCCTTCATGGAGAAATAGTACTGGCACCAATGCAGACACCGGCCAATACAGAGCAGTCCACTGATCTCTCCCTCAAGCCACAAGCACCTCTGACTACTTCTGCAGTACTTCCGCACCTCATGTGGTTCGGATGGACCACCAACCATCAAATTTCCACCCGTAGAGTCACTTACCAGTCACTTGCACACCTTAGGGCCCATCCACTACCCGGCTCTACTTAGCCCAGCCAGGCATACTGCTTCTCACCACTCCACCAACCTCCAACAGACCTCCACCAGATAGACAGCTAGACCTTCGCCGCCCAGTTAACAATTGACAATAGGCTCACAACTGCCACTCAGGCATGGTCAAAGTCATGGTCATGGGCACGGGTGTAGCACTTAGCAAACTCCCTGCCTCCTGCTGCCTAGGCACTCCCTGGCTTTTTGGGGATTATCAACAGGCACCAGCATCATAAAGCTGGGTGACTCCCTTCCCAGTTCTCCAAGTCTCTACCAGGGAATGACTTTGACAGTTTATGCAGTCTATGCAGGCCGTACAGGCAAGTAACGAGTAAGTAATGGCCAGTGATACATGTGGAAGACACGCAGGAGACACGTAACAGAGTGGGTAGATGACAGGGGTACTACAAGGCACAAGCTGCACCAGCAACTAAGCTGCCCGCCTCCGCACACCAACCAGCACCTCCAGTCAGGTCTGAATCTATGGCCACTCTTTGTTGGTCTAGCTCCAGCTCTGGTCCTCTGAGCTTCCAGACTGCCTCGAACTGCTCTACTCCATTCTGCTCCACTATTTGCCAAGTTCCCTAACCTCTCCGATTGGCTCCAGTATAGCGGCCGCACACTCACCTGCCTCATGTCTTGGACTCATCCTCCTCCTGCTGCACTGAGTTACCTGCCTGCCCCGAGCAGATCTGGGTGAGCGGCTTTGCGTCTCAGACTCCTCCTTTACCTCTAACGCACACCTCCACACACACAAAAAGACTTGTTGGCCTAACGGCTAGGGCGGTCGACCTTGAATCTGGGGAACTGGGTTCGAGTCTCGGCAATGACGCTGAACATCCTTTGATTCTGGACAAATCACTTAATCTCCCCGTGCCTAACAAAAATGAATGTGTCCTCATGTAATGCAACTGGTGCTATGTAAAGCGCTCTGATACCCGATTCGGGTCAAGTTCGCGCTATATAAAACCCTGAAAAATAAACAAAATTAAAAAAAATATTAAATATGCTTGCACATTCCTTTACTGTATTCTTGTTACATAATGTGGGAAGGAGTCCCTGTTGGTGGAGACCCACTACATTTAGATTTTTCAGCCTCCATCTCTGCTTCCTATTACTTATTTGCACCTGGGCAACAAGAAGGGGGTCTGCAGACTCGTGCCCACAGCTCATCCCATGGAGGGAACTCCGAAATCAATCAATCAATCAGGGATTTGTGAAGCACGCTACTCACCCGTAAGGGTCTCAAGGCACTGGGGGGGACGTGCAGCTATGAATCAGCCAAAGAGCGCGGTCTTGAGGCTCTTTCTGAAGGTGTGCAGAGTGGGAGAACGTCTGATGTTGAGCGGGAGCTCGTTCCAGGTCTTTGCCGTGATGTAGGAGTAGGCTCTTCCACCCGCTCTGCGGATGCGCGGGGTTTCGGCGAGGGCGAGAACGGCGGAGCGGAGGTCTCTCCTGGGTACATGGAAGGAGACTCTTTCATTGAGGTATTGTGGTCCGGTGTTATGGAGGAATTTGTAGGCGTGAGTGAGTAGCTTGAAGCTTACTCTCTTCTCAACGGGGAGCCAGTGGGGGTCTCGTAGGTGCTGGGTGATGTGTTTGTGTCGTGGGATGCGAGGACGAGTCTGGCAGTGGTGTTCTGGATGGTCTGGAATTTAAGGAGCAGGGATTTGTTGATTCCGGCGTAGAAGGCGTTTCCGTACTCCAGTCTGCTTGCAATGAGTGTGTGGGTGATGGTCTTTCTGGATTCGGGGGGATCCACTTGAAGGTCTTGAGAAGAATGCGGAGGGTGTTGAAGCACGTGGAGGAGACGGCATTGATCTATCGGGTCATGGTGAGGGAGGAGTCGAGTATGATGCTGAGGTTCCGGGTGTGGTCCGTGGGAGTGGGGGGATTGCAGAGGGTGGTGGTCCACCAGGTGTTGTCAAATGCTAAGGGGGTCGGCCCGAGGACGAGGACTTCTGCCTTCTCCGAGTTGAGCTTCAGACAGCTGCTGCCCATCCAGGGTGCGACGTCTTTCATTCCTTCCTGGAAGCTGAGTCTTGTGGTGTCGGGTTCCTTCGTGAGGGAGAGAATGAGCTGGGTGTCGTCGGCGTAGGATACTTTGCTGAGTCCATGCTGTCTGACTATGGCGGCGAGGGGGGCCATGTAGATGTTGAAGAGCGTGGGGCTGAGCGACGATCCTTGGGGTACTCCGCAGTTGATCTCTGTGGGTTTGGAGAGGAAAGGCGGGAGTCTGATTCTTTGGGTTCGGCCGGTGAGGAAAGAGTGGATCCAGTCGAGGGCGGTTCCCTGTATGCCAGTGTCGTGGAGTCTGGCGGTGCGAGTGTGGTGGGAGACGGTGTCGAAGGCTGCAGAGAGGTCTAGTAGGATGAGGGCCACAGTATGGCCCTGGTCGAGAAGAGTGCAGATGTCATCTGTGGCGGCGAGGAGGGCCGTCTTGGTGCTGTGGTTGCTGCAGAATCCGGATTGGGAAGAGTCGAGGATGGAGTTGGCTTCGATTAAGTTTGTTAGCTGGATGTTGACGATCTTCTTGGTGAACTTAGCCGCGAAGGGAGGAGAGGGATTGGTCTGTAGTTTGTGAGGTCTGTCGGGTCTGCAGAGGGCTTCTTGAGGAGGGGCGTGACTTCTGCGCATTTCCAGTCGTCGGAGAATGTTCCGGATTCGAAGGTGGCGTTGATGGTGCGTCATAGCTCGGGTGCTATTGCGGCAGCTGCTCTGTGGAAGATGTGCGGTGGGCAGGGGTCCATGGGGGCTCCTGAGTGGATGCTCTTCATGGTCGTGGCGGTGTCTTCGGTGGTGACCGGGGTCCAGGCGGAGATAGTAGGCTGGCTGGCGTTGCTGGAGGTAGGTGTGTTTTCGGTGTCTGGTTTCTGCTCGCTGAAGTTGTCGTAGAGGGACTTGATTTTTAGGTGGAATTAGGAGCCGAGTTTGTTGCAGAGGTCCTGGGAAGGTGTGACGTCCAAGGCTTCGTTGGGGGGTTTGGTGAATTCCTAGATGATGCTGAAGAGTTCCTTCGAGTTATTGGAGTTGGCAAGGATTTTGTCCTGGATGAAGGTCCTTTTGGTGGCTCTGATGCGTTAGTGGTATTCTGTCATGACATTCTTGTAGGTGGTCCGATCTTCCGGGGTTTTGCTGTTTCTCCATAATTTCTTGAGACGTCTGCAGGTGCATCTGGATTCTCGCAGGTTGGTGGAGAACCAGGTGGCTTTCATGGGGCGCTGTCTGTCGGCGTTGCGGAGGGGGGAGAGCTTGTCTGGGCAGTTGGTGATTCATCTGCGTAGTTCATTGGCTGTAGAGTTGACGTCGGTCATGGTGGGAGGGTGATCGTGGTTGAGGGTGGAGTTGAGGTGCTCCTCTGTGACCTTGCTCCAGTTCCTTCGCGGAGGGCATGGTGTAGGTTTGTGAGTGGTGGCTTTGTCGAAGGAGAAGTGTACGCAGTGGTGGTCCATCCAGGGTGGTTGTGTGGTTTGGCTGAAGTAGATGTTGTTCCCTCCTGCGAAGATGGGGTTGAGGGTGTGTCCTGCCTTGTGGGTAGGGGTGGTGACAAGCTGCTTCAGTCCGATGTTGGTGAGGTTGTCCAGGAGGTCGGTGGAGTTGGGGTCGCTGAGGTTGTCGAGGTGGAAGTTAAGGTCTCTGAGCAGTATGTAGTCCATGGTGGCGATGGCGCGGGGCGCGATGAGGTCGGTGATGGTTGTGGTGAATGCGGTTCGTGGGCCGGGAGGTCTGTAGGCGAGGGTGTCGCGTAGGGTCGTTCCGGAGCTGGTCTGGATCTGCAGGTGTTCCGTAGGTGAAGAGGAGTAGTTGGTGCTGGAAGTGGGGAGTTCTTGTGCACAATGGCGAGTCCTCCTCCTGGGTGGTTGGGGCAGTCCTTCCACTGGATCTTGTATCCATCGGGAATGGCTGTAGCGATGTCAGGGCAGAGGTGGAGTTGGTCCAGGTTTCTGTGACGAAGGTGATGTCTGGCGAGAGGGTGTTGAGGAGGTCCCCGATCTCTACTGCGTGTCTGTGCAGGAAGCATACGTTGAGGAGGATGCATCTCAGGGGTTCGGGTGCGCTGGCATCCGGCGGGAGGGCGGTGGCCTTGGGGGTGCAGAGGTTGGTGAAGGTTTGTCGGCAGTGTCGGCAGGAGAACTGGCCATGGGTGTTGTTCGGCATGGACAGCTGGCAGTTGTTGTTCCTCCCGGGGTTGAGTGCGTGGAGTGCAGCTGAGTCATAGTGGTGGGCGGTCGGAGAACCAGGGCCCCTGGCGCTGGTCACTGTCGGGTCGCGTACGGGCCCAGATGGGCTTGCCTTTGGTGCGACTTCCGTGCTAGCGGCACGCCTGATGCGTGGCCGTGCAGCGCCCGCCATTAAATAGGGAACTGGGGAGGGAAACGCAGCTGGGAGGCGGGAGCGGGAACCGGCAGGGGGGGAGGGGCCACAGGGGCAGCAGCGGCGAGAGGGACACAACAAGGCAAAAAACGGCAAGAGGGCGACAACACGGCAAAAAACTAAACAACAAGGCACAAAAAATAATAACAAAGAAAAGGCAGACAGAAACCAGGCAGACAGAAAAAGACAGACAGAGGCAGAAAACAGAGAAGGCTGGCCGAGCGGACCAGCAGAAGAGCAAGGCTCTCCCACTGGACCACCAGGGATCAGGAGCAGGCAGGAGCCTGCCGGTGGAGGAGGGCCTCGAACACCTACCAGAGTGAGGTGCTGGGGGCAGCGGCGCAGAGACAGAGCTGTGCGAGGGGAGAGCAGGGTTCACTGACCAGGAGGTCAGAGGTCTTGCTCAGCCTGTCGCGCAGCAGCCGCCATCAAATAGGGAACGGGAGACGGAAACGCAGCTGGGAGGCGGAAACGGCAGGGGGGGACGGGCCGCAGGGGCAGCAGCGGCGAGAGGGACACAACAAGGCAAAAAACGACAAGGGGGACACAGCAAGGCAAAAAACGAAACAACAAGGCACAAAAAAGAACAACAAAGAATAAAAGACAGACAGAAACCAGGCAGACATAAAAAGACAGACAGAGGCAGAAAACAGAGAAGGCTGGCCAAGCGGACCAGCAGAAGAGCAAGGCTCTCCCACTGGACCATCAGGGATGAGGCGCAGGCAGGAGCCTGCGGGTGGAGGAGGGCCTCGAACACCTACCAGAGAGAGGTGCTGGGGGCAGCGGCGCAGAGATGGAACTGCGCGAGGGGAGAGCAGGGTTCACTGACCAGGAGGTCAGAGGTCCTGCTCAGCCTGTCACACAGCAGCTGCCATTAAATAGGGAACGAGGGAGGGAAACACAGCTGGGAGGCAGATGCATCTCAGGGGTTCGGGTGCACTGGCGTCCGGCGGGAGGGCAGTGGCCTTGGGGGAGCAGAGGTTGGTGAAGGTTTGTCGGCAGTGTCGGCAGGAGAACTGGCCATGGGTGTTGTTCGGAGTGGACAGCTGGCAGTTGTTGTTCCTCCCGGAGTTGAGAGCGTGGAGTGCAGCTGAGTCGTAGTGATGGGCGGTCGGAGAACCAGGGCCCCTGGCACTGGTCGCGGTCGGGTCGTGGACAGGTCCAGACGGGCTTGCCTTTGGCACGACTTCCGCGCTAGCGGCATGCCCGCTGCGTGGCCTCGCAGCGCCCACCATTAAATAGGGAACTGGGGAGGAAAACACAGCTGGGAGGCAGGAGCAGGAACCGGCAGGGGGGAGGGGCTGTGGGGCAGCAGCGGCGAGAGGGACACAACAAGACAAAAAACGGCGAGAGGGAGACAACAAGGCAAAAAACAAAACAACAAGGCACAAAAAAGAATAACAAAGAATAAAAGGCAGACAGAAACCAGGCAGACAGAAAAAGACAGACGGAGGCAGAAAACAGAGAAGGCTGGCCAAACGGACCAGCAGAAGAGCAAGGCTCTCCCACTGGACCACCAGCGATGAGGCGCAGGCAGGAGCCTGCGGGTGGAGGAGGGCCTCGAACACCTACCAGAGAGAGGTGCTGGGGGCAGCGGTGCAGAGACGGAGCTGCAGGAGGGGAGAGCAGGGTTCACTGACCATGAGGAAGCAGCGGCGGGCAGCAGCGGCGAGAGGGACACAGCAAGGCAAAAAACTGCGAGAGGTACACAACAAGGCAAAAAACTAAACAACAAGGCACAAAAAAGAATAACAAAGAATAAAAGGCAGACAGAAACCAGGCAGACAGAAAAAGACAGACAGAGGCAGAAAACAGAGAAGGCTGGCCGAGCGAACCAGCAGAAGAGCAAGGCTCTCCCACTGGACCACCAGGGATGAGGCGATAGAAAATGAGATAGAGCTTCCTCAGTTATATTTCTTCTAACTGATTCTCATGGAGTGAGAAGAGAAGGTATTGCACACTCACACCTAAAGATCCCCTTGCGTTCAACTAACCTTCAATCAGCACTTGGAGGGGCTCATGAAGAGATCAGGCAGCTACATCAGAGGGCCTCTTTCTCACACACATTAATCCTTCCATGTTCTGTTCTTTGGATCCTGCCTATTTTTCCTGTCACCTCATTATTTCTTAAGCCCGCTCACTCTAAACCAAGCATTCACACTCATACACATTTTCTGTTCTCTGTTCCCAATCCTTCCACCCAACTAACTTGTTTTCCTTTTCGACAATTTTGCATGCCCTTTTTTAACAACACTTTGACAACTATAAAAAACACGCAGTTGACCTTTACCTATATTTTGGTTCAATCGTGCTCATGCTTTTAGCCAATTCTCCAAGTCCAGTGCTGGGCCGTGCTCCATTACAGGCCTCCTGGAGAAACTTCTCCCTTACCTCTGATGCCAGCGGTCATCATGTGGAGTTTGTCCAGCACTCTCCTGTCTACTGCTTGAGAAGTTGATTTTCCAGCCAATATACCACCTGCTAAAATAAAATAAAAGTTAGGAAGCCAAACAGCTAACGTGCTGAATGCAAAAATAGTAATTAGCACAGCAAATAGTCAAGTGACAATTATTATTTCAACCGACCAGACTTCTCACCCAAAATGGCCAGTTGGAGCGTATCAAGCTAATATACATGCAAAATTGAACAGTTTATATACATTTTCCCCTCTTTGTAAGTCAGTGGAATGCAGACATGTGACAGAAGCTTGTTTCTTTCAGTGAAACATATCTAATGAGCAGGTGGATGGATCTTCTCACTGAAAAAAGATGAGATGTCTTAGACGCAGAGATACAATATATGAACACGCTTATAACTGCATTAATTCCTTACAATCACACCTCTAGTTCCCAATATCTAAAGCAAGGCTAAGCTTTACTACAAGATGCAGAAAAGGTGCAAGTGTATTACCACAAATAAAATGGCTATTAGGCATACTAGAGTCATGAAACTTAGCAAGCACATTGAGGCTAAAGGGCACTTCAGATTCAGAAGAAATTGACATTCATTTTTTATTACAAAACTTATCAGTGCACATTGTGATATACAGGATGCAAAGAGACATTGACGTTAAAGTAATAAGAATACAAGAAAATGTTTTCCACCTCCCAACTTGTAGCTATAGCACACCAGGGATGGGGAGAGTTTTCTCTAAAGCAGACTGTATGTCAGTGTGACTATGCATAATTCAAATTTTTATCCATATATGGCCCTAGCCTATTGAATGTGAGAATGAATTAAAGAGAGTGCACAGTTATAGGTTTATTTGCAAGATTCTCAGCTACTTTTTTTATATCAATGTGTTTTAATTGTGGTTTTAGATAAAACAAGAAGCCACAGCCCGTAACATAGGACAACAATACAAGAAAGTATGCGACAACTCAAAAAAACAATGATGGGTTATACTTAAGACAGTAGATACCTGCCAACAAAAGTAAAGTGAAACTTTATCGTACAGAACCACATATTATACAAATGAAACATAGGAACTTGATATAATATACAAATAGCAACTTACACATACAAGAAGTGACGACTGGCAGTTGTAGTTCATAAAGTATAACAAGTTGGAAAATGCTCAGGCTACTTTAATGAATAAATGTCTGAATGAAATGGGTGAAGAAAGCGAATTGCGCTGTGGTTCTAATACACGTGGTGGAGCGGGGATCTCAGTTAAGCTATCGGTTTACAAGAAGAATTTACCACTCATCAAGGAGAAATCCAGCTGTTTACTAACAGCCAAGGGATCTTTGTTGTTGGCTGAGATTAACCAGAAGCTGTACATCACATTAAATTGTCATTACAATCTCCGATCTACTCTCAGTCAATAATCAGAGTTTAGTAGGATTTAAAGGGTTTTATTAATCAAATCTTTTAGTAAGTCATCTTTATTAGAGTCATCATATAATGACATCAATATCAATCATTAAATTTTGTCAATAATCAAAATAAGTAATCAATAAATCATAATAGATGCATTAAATGTGTCCAACAAAGGAAATAAAATCCCTCTTCTAAGGATGAGAAGGAAAAGATGTCAGTTAGGAACCCATAAAGAGTTATAATATCGAGAGAAATCATAAAGCATAAAGCTTCAGCATTAACCTCAACTCAGTGAGTCAATAAACGATCACAGCAGAACTTCTTCTAAAGAGAGGTTCAAAAAACTTACTATAATCTCATAAACAAGTGTTAAATGGGGCAACTGGGTCTGGTGTCTACTCTAGGAATACGCACTTATATGAACAACACATAATTCCAATGTTGCAGTTAGTCATCTCTTTTTCTACAGCCAGCCAATCTTCTTTTGATGCTCTCATGGGAACAGGATCACTCCTCATCTTCTCACAAAGAATACAATGAGCTTAAGCAGCAGTGTTGGGTGAAACATTTCTTATCAAATACAATGTTATTTGGGCCTACAGTTTTCACAAGGGGTCTTGCAGTCATTAAGTGACCTAGGTTTTTTGAAGCTAGGTGACTTTTATAATCTCACAAAATAAGGGAGAGGGGCCCCTTAACCACCAAAGGAGTAGGGCACCAAAAGACCGTAGTCAAAACTAAAATCCCCTTTGGGCGATTCAGTACATCCACAAACTTACACTCTTACAACACACTTGTCACCATAACACAACCATCAAAAGCCAAGTGTCTATATTTATAAAAATATTTATTTCAATTCATTTAAAAGTTATATAAAAAAAAATGCATTATCATATACATACAAAATTTATTAAAATCATCAAATAAAACAAAGTAAAAACATATATGACAGAAACAAAGATAGAAGGGAGAAACAGCTAGAAAGATAGTTTCTAATCATTAATAGAGGCTAATACATTAGACCCAGATCATTTGTTTGATGTGTATTTCATATATATAGCGTCCTTGCAGCAATCAAACCAAATGTCAACACAATCTATAGTACGCCTCACCAAATTTGCGTTGACGCGTTTCGGTGGATATTGTTGCTTAAAACACCACCTTCCTCAGGACAGGAATAAATATCTCCCAAACGAAAATGTAGAGTCTATACATAATCACAATAACAAAAAAAGAATACAATAAAAAATAGATTAAAAATACATTCAGAAATACATATAATCACAGAGTATATATATACATATACATATGTATACAACAGTTAGCAAATGATGGATGTGCAAAAAAGCATATTCTGGTGAACCCAAATACACCAACCAACTCAAACACTCATTCAGCACTCAATAATAGAAGCCATAAAGATATCCCTCGAAGGGGTGATAAAAAAGAAGAGAGAGAGAGACAGGAGAAACTGTCTCATAGTGGCACAGGTCTAGAAAATACACAACCCTTGGTCCCCCATACTCATAGGCTACCAAATTGCTCTATGCACAATACACTGGATTAAATGGTTCCATGTAGTATTCCTATGATTACCTGTATTAGAATCAGCACCCAGTTTCCCCTGCAATCAAGTTAAATCCTAGTCAAGTATGGGGATAGATTAATCTCCCATCTCAGTTTCAATCACGAATATCAAGTATTCTAAAAATAAAAACTTTTATCAGAAAGACCACCTAAACAATATATCTGGTTCTTCATTAAATTGAACCTCCTCCTTACCTATCAGCTGTATACTAGGAACTCCTCAAAAATATCCTTGATGGAAAAAACAGATCTATGCCTCTATAAATATGTGGAAGGAGTTAATCCTTTCAAACCTCTGTGAAGAGAAACAAAAATGGGGATAAGGCTCTATGTGGGTATCTAGACCCCCATGGTAGATTTGCCCATACATCCTACCCCATACTGCCTTTTTAATAAATTTTGTTACCTTTTTGTGTCAAGTATAACTACAGGCACTTCAAATCCAGGTGCTCAATAATAAAACCCGTCAATCCTTTCACAGTTTGTAGTTTGTCCCAGAAGAAACGTATCCTCTATTGTTTATCGGGAACCTATAATACATAATGTCATATATGTAGGTGTAGTCCGTGCTAAACACAATTCTCTTATCAAAAAGCAAATTACATCTAACCCACCTTAAGTCTAATCTACGTAACATCAAGTCCCAACTATGCAACAACCAATCGTTAGAGAACTTCCGTCAGCCCGCAAACTGGAAATTCTCATCGTTCATAATAGCCCGCTTTCTATATCCACTATGTACAAATCACCCCTTCATGTTAAATAGAATTAGTTATCAAACTCTATTTCTATTGCATACCCGTAACATAAAAATGAAGACAAACGCTTCCATATTAATGAATTAAAAAGGACGAGTTCGCTTCTACCAGTGTTAGTGTAAAAAGTCCCCCACTGCCACAAACTGTTACTGGCAAAGAAATACAGACAAATGCCTCCATATTGGTAAATTAAAGCAAATACATTCATTCTCACCCGCATTCGAGGGAAAAGCCCCACACTACCAGAAGTTGCCACATAGCAACAATATAGTTTCTACCGTCCCGGCCAAGCTAAAGTCTCACCTTATCCAGATCAGAAACGCCAAAAACGGGGTCTGCACGCCTCCGTTGCAAAGATAGATTCCATACTTGTAAGAGCCCGATATTTGAACTCTAGTGAATGCGACCATGTGACGTATGAAAAACCAATCAGAGTCAAGCTGGGCGTGTCTATAACGTCAAACCGAAAATACTCCGAAATCACTGCCAGCACGGCGGCCATCGCACTCTACCACAAATCTGTATCGGTTCAAACGATCCAGAACTAAGTCAAGGCTCATTTGATAAATTCTGATAAAGAGACTCAATCCTCTTTTATAAATCTAACTCATATGAACATAATAATTCACATTTATCATTGTTACTAGAAGGAACCATAAACAATTTGTTCCCTCATCTTCCTTAAAAAGTGGCGGCCATCTTTGCCATAGCTCTTAGACTTAAACCAACTAATGGTCATAAAACAGAGGTAGTAAGATCCCCTCTTATATTATTATACTTCTAACTCCCATATATTTAACCACGCGCATATCTACACATCAGACCTCGATTAACACATATGGAGACTCATCTTTAAATTCTTTACAGGACAGCTCTATCAGACTTCATCCGCAAGTCTCAGATTCACAAAACCCAATATCTTATAACCTAATATCCCAAAGTATCACACCCAATACATCTAAGAGCAAATACAAATGCCCAGATTAATCCATGGACACAGCTCATCTCTTCACTAGTGGCCATCAAGAAGACGATCCCATTCCTCCTTAGAATTAAGACCATTACGGACAGTGTTGAACTGTGAGATAAACCACTGTTCTCTAGCTCTTCGTTTCGGTTCCATACTGCCTCCACGAGCATTCATCCAGATTTTTTCTAGAATGAACCATTCTATGTCTGAATCATTATGTCCCATTTCTAAAAAATGGGATACTAAAGGGGCATTGATTTTTTTCGTTCTAATAGCCGAACAATGTTCCTGTAGTCTCGTACCAAGTTCCCTACCATTTTCCCCTATATAAGCCTTCCCACATGGACATCGCAAAAAGTATACTATATTTTTGCTTCTACAATTATTTAAAGTCCTTAAGTGAATCTGATAGCCATTATATTCCAGGCTTTTTGACTCAATACAAAGGGCACATACATTACATGAACCACATTTAGCATTGCCCACTGCTGGATTACCACTTAGTGTGCTCTGTGTGCTACCCTGTCCTTCCCTATATGTATGTACCAAGTCATTCTTTAAATTCTTGTTTCTTTTAAATGCAAAGATAGGTTTCTCAAGTTTTCTCCCTTCTTCGTTGTTAACAATATGACAGTTGCTGTTTATCACATTTTTTATCCGATTGCTAATATCTGAGAAATTACTGACAAACACAATCTTTTCCATATCCTTCTTTTTCTGTACAGTCTTAGTAATCATTGACTCTCTATTATAGAATCTTGCTTGTTTGCATGAACGGGAAATAAGTTTCTTAGGATAACCCCTATCCCTAAGCTTCCTCTTCAAGGTCTCTGCATGCTTATAAAAATCCTTAATGTCAGAACAATTTCTTCGCAAGCGAAGAAATTGACTGAAGGGGATGTTATCCCTCTGGGATTTAGGATGAAAGCTAGAGTAGTGTAAGAGGGTATTCTTAGCCATGGGTTTTGTGTAAAGCTCAACTGCTAAAGATCCATTCTCCACCTTAATAGTAATATCAAGGAAATCAGCTTTTGACCGACTATAGTGGGACGTAAATTTCAAATTTGGATCGCCCATATTTAACCAAGACAGGAACTCCTCTAACTGCTCTACTTCACCTTCCCAAATAAAGAAAATGTCGTCGATATAACGATACCAACCAATTACATTCTCATAAAATGGTGCAAGTTCATTATAGATATGTCTACTCTCAAATTCTCCAACATAAAGACACGCTAAACTTGGGGCACAGGTAGCCCCCATGCTGGTCCCCTTCTTCTGTTTGAAGAGTTGCTCTTTGAATAAAAAGACATTATTCATTAAAACCATCCTTGCACACTCAACGATAAACTCCTTATTCACTCCATCTAAGTCTGCCACATCAATAGCTCTATGCACAACCTCAACTGTAGCTTTTTGCGGAATATTCGTGTAGAGAGACTCAATGTCCAGAGTGACCAGACACTGAGTCTCTCCACAGAATCCTTTTCCCTTCAACAGGGAGATGATATGTGATGAATCCCTGACATATGATCTCAAACCCATTACCAATGGACGTAAAAAATGGTCCACATACTTGCTCAATGGTTCGGTGAGGGAGTTAATGCTACTGACTATAGGTCTCATTGGAGGATTATCACAGCTCTTGTGTATTTTAGGCAGGCCATACAAGGCCGGAATCCTTGGTTCCATGTTATTTAAGAATTTGAATTCCTCCTCACATATCCAATTTCTATCTTTGGCCTCCTTAATAAGCCTATGACAATCCCTAGTAAGAGTTGCCAATTTACTTCTAGAGATAGATTCATAATGCTCCCTCACATTCAGCAACTCTAGCATTCTACTCTCATAGTCTCTCGTATTGAAAACCACAACACCACCTCCTTTATCAGCAGGCTTAATCGTTAAATTTAAATCTTCTTTCAATTACTTTATCGCTAATCTTTCTTCTTTACTTATATTCTGTGTCTTTGGCCTATGATTCTCAGACAAAATTTGTTGAACCCCACTTTCTACGGCTCTCTCGAAAACCTCAAGATTCTTCCCGACCATTGCCAAGGTAGGAGTGAAATTAGACTTCGGCTTAAGGCCTGACTTGTTTGTATTCTCTCTAGGGGCACGTTCTTCAAAGAACCTTTTTAGTCTAACTTTCCTAAAAAAGGACCGGAGGTCCTTTTCAATTTGATATTTATTAACTCCTGTTGATGGAATAAAACTAAAACCTTTACTCAAGACATTGACTTCAGTTATAGTAAGTTCTCTATCTGACAAATTAATTACTGGTGCTCCATCTGGCGCCAGTAACGTTGGTTCCTCGTCCTTATGTATTCCTGTTGTAGAGGTGGAGGGCCCTGAGTCAGTTGACCTCTCCCCCGGTTTCCGTTGTATCTCTGCCCTCGTCTTGGTCTCTGTTCTAAAAAAATTCCAAATTCCTTAACATTACCTCTACTGCCTGTTTCTTCTCTGAGGGTAGTCTCATCCTCACTGCTGGAACCTGATGTATCAGAGAAGGTTACTTGTTTCCTTCCACCTCTCCTATATACTGGTCTATTATTGGGTCTATCCCAACTTTGCTCACTATGTTGTTGATAATAGTTTTCATTAAGATAGGGGTAAACCAACTCAGTACTAAACCTTTCTATATCTTTTTTGAGTTTGTTGGTTTTTTTGTTTATAAGATAGTCCCTATATCCATCAATATCTCTATTTATTTCCTCAAGTTTTCTTCTGGCATCTTCCACTGCCGTGTTGTCCCTCAATTCAGCTTCTAATTTGTCAATAGCTTCTTTCTCTATAACAATCAATTCATGAGCTGTCTCGATTATGAGCAGCATCCAGTCCCTAATGCAACCGTTCGAGATCTGAGTCCATATCTCTAAAAATCTCTTATTCTCAACAAAAAGACCCGGTTCATTACGGACCTGAAGTCCAATAGGGATTGTTCCAGACTTAACATACTCAATTAAAAAGTCTGCATGAGCTTCTGTACGAATCAGCTTCTTTTTTAGGTTAACCAATTTACCCCAATTTTCTCCTCTTCCAGTTATCACTGTGATTTTATTCCCATTTTTGACATTGATGATTTTATTCAATTGATCATCACTAAAACCAAAGGTCTTGAAATGATCCATTGGTCTATGATACTACCACAATAACTCCGAAAACGGAGACTCTCCAGCCCGTTGACTGTACCAATATGTCACAAAATAAGGGAGAGGGGCCCCTTAACCACCAAAGGAGTAGGGCACCAAAAGACCGTAGTCAAAACTAAAATCCCCTTTGGGCGATTCAGTACATCCACAAACTTACACTCTTACGACACACTTGTCACCATAACACAACCATCAAAAGCCAAGTGTATATATTTATAAAAATATTTATTTCAATTCATTTAAAAGTTATATAAAAAAAAATTGCATTATCATATACATACAAAATTTATTAAAATCATCAAATAAAACAAAGTAAAAACATATATGACAGAAACAAAGATAGAAGGGAGAAACAGCTAGAAAGATAGTTTCTAATCATTAATAGAGGCAAATACATTAGACCCAGATCATTTGTTTGATGTGTATTTCATATATATAGCGTCTTTGCAGCAATCAAACCAAATGTCAACACAATCTATAGTACGCCTCTCCAAATTTGCGTCGACGCGTTTCGGTGGATATTGTTGCTTAAAACACCACCTTCCTCAGGACAGGAATAAATATCTCCCAAACGAAAATGTAGCTCTATACATAATCACAATAACAAAAAAAGAATACAATAAAAAATAGATTAACCCCTTCGATGCTCATGACGGAATGGTTCCGTCATGAGCATCGGTGCCCCTGTGCTCATGACGGAACCATTCCGTCATGAGGCCAGAGGCACGAATCCCTCTGCTGCAGACAGCAGAGGGATTTCCCTTTCTCCCCACAGCCTCGGGAGCTGGGGAAGAGCTTCCCCAGCTCCCAAGGCCCCCTCCCTTTCAGTGAAATGAAGATCAGCGCGCACGTCGCGCTGACTTCATTTCCCTGAAAACGAAACTAAAATGAGCCTTTAGGCTCATTTCAGTTTCACTTTCTACGTGCTCAGGGGGCTATCTCATCCCCCTGAGCACGTAGAAAGACGGGAGAGGTGTCATTGGAAAGGGGAGAATCTCCCCTTTCCAATGGTACCCCTCCCCAGTGGATCCCTGCTTGGGGATCACCCCAGGAGGGCGATCCCCAAGCAGGGATCCACCCACTAAGGCACCAGGGAGGGGGGAGCGGCCCCTTGGGCAAGGGCTTTTGCTCCCCCCCAAAAAATTGCCAATGTTCAGTCTTTCTACCCCCCCGGGGGGGCAGAAAGCCCACTAGACACCAGGGATTTTTATTTGGTGCATTCTTTTTAGGGTGGGGGTTGCCCGAAACGGGCACGCCAATGCCCCCACCCCCCAGCCACCATTACAGCCTTTCTGCCACCCCTGGGAGGAAGATGGGGGCAGTAGCCCCCAATCTGCCCCCCTGGGGGGGCAAAAAGCCCACTAAACGCCAGGGATTTGTTTTTGTGCAATTTTTTTAGGGTGGGGGCTGCCCAAAATGGGCACGCCAATGCCCCCACGCCCTTGCCACCATAAGTCTTTCTGCCCCCCCGGGGCGGCAGAAAGCCCACTTGACGCCAGGGATTTTTTTTTGCGCATTTGTTTTTAGGGTGGGGGCTGCCCGAAGTGGGCACGCCAATGCCCACATCCCCGCCACCATTACAGCCTTTCTGCTCCCCTGGTCTCCCGATAAAAATGGTACCTCACACGCGTGGGTGGGGCAAGTACCCGCGACAGGCAAGGGCCCAAAACCTAGTGAGGCGACATCAAAATTATCTATCACAAACCAACCTGGTTTCAAGGGGGTCCCATGAGTTTTGGCCCCGGGTTCGGCGGCCAGCTAGGAAACCTACCAAACCCACACATTTCTGAAAACTAGACATCTGGGGGATTTCAGGGAGGTATGGCTTGCATAGATCCCCCAACGTTTTCTTACCCAGAATCCCCCAGAAACCTGAAATTTTGCTGAAAAAATCACTTTTTTCACACATTTTTGTGTGGGAAAGTTGTGGCATCACTGGGCTGACACAAATTTCCTACCACCCGTGGTTCCCCAGGTCTCCCGATAAAAATGGTGCCTCACTCGGGTGGGAGGCCCAAGTACGCGCGACAGGCAAGGGCCCAAAACGTATTGAGGCGACATCAAAAATGCCTATCACAAAACGACCTGGTTTTGCAAGGGTCCCATGACTTTTGGCCCGGGGCTCGGCGCACCTAGGAAACCTAGCAAACCCACACATTTCTGAAAAGTAGACACCTGGGGATTCCAGGGAGGTATGGCTTGCGTGGCTCCACCAACGTTTTCTTACCCAGAATCCCCTGCAAACCTGAAAGTTTGCTGAAAAAATCACTTTTTCACACATTTTTGTGTGGGAAAGTTGTGGCATCATCGGGATGACACAAATTTCCTACCACCCAGCGTTCCCCAGGTCTCCCGATACAAATGGTGCCTCACTCGGGTGGGAGGCCCAAGTACCCGCAACAGGCATGGGCCCAAAACGTATTGAGGCAACATTGAAATTGCCTATCACAAATTGTTTTGGGCCCTTGCCTGTCGCGGTACTTGGGCCTCCCACCCGAGTGAGGCACCATTTTATCGGGAGACCTGGGGACCGCTGGGTGGTAGGAAATTTGTGTCATCCCGGTGATGCCACAACTTCCCACACAAAAATGTGTGAAAAAGTCATTTTTTCAGCAAGCTTTCAGGTTTGCAGGGATTCTGGGTAAGAAAACGTTGGTGGATCCACGCAAGCCATACCTCCCTGGAATCCCCGGGTGTCTACTTTTCACAAATGTGTGGGTTTGCTAGGTTTCCCTAGGTGGCCGCCGAGCCCCGGGCCAAAAAGTCATGGGACTCCCTGCAAAACCAGGTCGTTTTGTGATAGGCATTTTTGATGTCGCCTCAATACGTTTTGGGCCCTTGCCTGTCGCGCGTACTTGGGCCTCCCACCCGAGTGAGGCACCATTTTATCGGGAGACCTGAGGGAACGCTGGGTGGTAGGAAATTTGTGTCAGCCTGGTGATGCCACAGCTTTCCCACACAAAATGTGTGAAAAAATGATTTTTTCAGCAAAATTTCAGGGTTGCAGGCGATTCTGGGTAAGAAAACGTTGGTGGATCCACGCAAGCCATACCTCCCTGGAATCCCCGGGTGTCTACTTTTCAGAAATGTGTGGGTTTGCTAGGTTTCCCTAGGTGGCCGCCGAGCCCCGGGCCAAAAAGTCATGGGAACCCCCTTGCAAAACCAGGTCGTTTTGTGATAGGCATTTTTGATGTCGCCTCAATAAGTTTTGGGCCGTTGCCTGTCGCGCGTACTTGGGCCTCCCATCGAGTGAGGCACCATTTTTATCGGGAGACCTGGGGGAACGCTGGGTGATAGGAAATTTGTGTTAGCCTGGTGATGCCACAACTTTCCCACACAAAAATGTGTGAAAAAAGTGATTTTTTTCAGCAAAATTTCAGGTTTGCAGGGGATTCTGGGTAAGAAAACGTTGGTGGATCCACGCAAGCCATACCTCCCTGGAATCCCCCGGGTGTCTACTTTTCAGAAATGTGTGGGTTTGCTAGGTTTCCCTAGGTGGCCGCCGAGCCCCGGGCCAAAAAGTCATGGGACCCCCCCTTGCAAAACCAGTTCGTCTTCTGATAGGCAATTTTGATGTCGCCTCAATACGTTTTGGGCCCATGCCTGTCGTGCGTACTTCGGCCTCCCACCCGAGTTAGGCACCATTTTTATCGGGAGACCTGGGGGAACGCTGGGTGGTAGGAAATTTGTGTAAGCCCGGTGATGCCACAACTTTCCCACACAAAAATGTGTGAAAAAAGTGATTTGTTCAGCAAAATTTCAGGTTTGCAGGGGATTCTGGGTAAGAAAACGTGGGTGGATCCACGCAAGCCATACCTCCCTGGAATCCCCCGGGTGTCTACTTTTCAGAAATGTGTCGGTTTGCTAGGTTTCCCTAGGTGGCCGCCGAGCCCCGGGCCAAAAAGTCATGGGACCCCCCTTGCAAAACCAGGTCGTCTTCTGATAGGCAATTTTGATGTCACCTCAATACGTTTTGGGCCCTTGCCTGTCGCGCGTACTTGGGCCTCCCACCCGAGTGAGGCACCATTTTTATCGGGAGACCTGGGGAACGCTGGGTGGTAGGAAATTTGTGTCAGCCCGGTGATGCCACAACTTTCCCACACAAAAATGTGTGAAAAAAGTGATTTTTTTCAGCAAAATTTCAGGTTTGCAGGGGATTCTGGGTAAGAAAATGTTGGTGGATCCACGCAAGCCATACCTCCCTGGAATTCCCCGGGTGTCTACTTTTCCGAAATGTGTGGGTTTGCTAGGTTTCCCTAGGTGGCCGCCGAGCCCCGGGCCAAAATGTCATGGGACCCCCCTTGCAAAACCAGGTCATTTTGTGATAGGCAATTTTGATGTCGCCTCAATACGTTTTGGGCCCTTGCCTGTCGCGCGTACTTGGGCCTCCCACCCAAGTGAGACACCATTTTTATCGGGAGACCTGGGGGAACGCTGGGTGGTAGGAAATTTGTGTCATCCTGGTGATGCCACAACTTTCCCACACAAAAATGTGTGAAAAAAGTGATTTGTTTTTCAGCAAAATTTCAGGTTTGCAGGGAATTCTGGGTAAGAAAACGTTGGTGGATCCACGCAAGCCATACCTCCCTGGAATCCCCGGGTGTCTACTTTTCAGAAATGTGTGGGTTTGCTAGGTTTCCCTAGGTGGCCGCCGAGCCCCGGGCCAAAAAGTCATGGGACCCCCCTTGCAAAACCAGGTCGTTTTGTGATAGGCATTTTTGATGTCGCCTCAATACGTTTTGGGCCCTTGCCTGTCGCGGGTACTTGGGCCTCCCACCCGAGTGAGGCACCATTTTTATCGGGAGACCTGGGGCAATGCTGGGTGGTAGGAAATTTGTGTCAGCCTGGTGATGCCACAACTTTCCCACACAAAAATGTGTGAAAAAAGTGATTTTTTTCAGTACAATTTCAGGTTTCTGGGGGATTCTGGGTAAGAAAACATTGGGGGATCCACGCAAGCCATACCTCCCTGGAATCTCCCATGTGTCTACTTTTCAGAAATGTGTGGGTTTGGTAGGTTTCCCTAGGTGCCGGCAGAGCTAGGGTTCAAAAACTACAGCTAGGCACTTTGCCAAAAAAGGGTCATTTTTCACAGTGAAATTGGGGTGTGTCCACGTTGCGTTTTGCGTCGTTTCCTGTCGCGGGCACTAGGCCTACACACACAAGTGAGGTACCATTGTTATCAGAAGACTTTGGGGAACGCGGGGTGGGTGGAATTTTGTGGATCCATGCAGATTCCAGAACTTTCCACCACAGAAAAGCGAGGAAAATTTGTTTTTTTTACACTTTTTTAGGTTTGCAAGGGATTCTGCGTAACAGAACCTGGTGAGAGCCAGTCAAGTCACCCCATCCTGGATTCCCCTGGGTGTCTAGTTTTCAAAAATGTATAGGTTTGCTAGGTTTCCCTAGGTGCCGGCAGAGCTAGGGTTCAAAAACTACAGCTAAGCACTTTCCAAAAAAGGGTCATTTTTCACTGTGAAAATGTGGTGTGTCCACGTTGTGTTTTGCGCTGTTTCCTGTCGCGGGCACTAGGCCTACCCACACAAGTGAGGTACCATTTTTCTTGGAAGACTTTGGGGAATGCGGGGTGGGTGGAATTTTGTGGATCGACAGATTCCAGAACTTTCCACCACAGAAAAGTGAGGAAAATGTGGTTTTTTTGACAATTGTTTAGGTTTGCAAGGGATTCTGGGTAACAGAACGTGGTGAGAGCCAGTCAAGTCACCCCATCCTGGATTCCCCTGGGTGTCTAGATTTCAAAAATGTATAGGTTTGCTAGGTTTTCCTAGGTGCCGGCAGAGCTAGGGTTCAAAAACTACAGCTAGGCACTTTGCAAAAAAAGGGGTAATTTTTCACTGTGAAAATGTGGTGTGTCCACGTTGCGTTTTGGGCCATTTCCTGTCGCAGGCACTAGGCCTACTCACACAAGTGAGGTACCGTTTTTCTCGAAAGACTTTGGGGAACGCGGGGTGGGTGGAATTTTGTGGATCCATGCAGATTCCAGAACTTTCCACCACAGAAAAGTGAGGAACATTTGTTTTTTTTGACAATATTTTAGGTTTGCAAGGGATTCTGGGTAACAGAACCAGGTGAGAGCCAGTCAAGTCACCCCATCCTGGATTCCCCTGGGTGTCTAGTTTTCAGAAATGTATAGGTTTGCTAGGTTTCCCTAGGTGACGGCAGAGCTAGGGTTCAAAAACTACAGCTAGGCACTTTGCAAAAAAAGGGTCATTTTTCACTGTGAAAATGTGGTGTGTCCACGTTGCGTTTTGGGCCGTTTCCTGTCGCAGGCACTAGGCCTACCCACACAAGTGAGGTACCATTTTTATCGGGAGACTTAGGGTAACACAAAATTGTAGAGCAACTGTTATTATCTATTGACTTTTGATGCATTTCTGCCTTCCAAATGAAAGACAATGTGTAAAAAGAAGTCATTTTGAAAAATGTCCTATAATTCTCATGCTAGTATGGGTACTCCCAATTTCGGAAATGTGCAAATATCTACTATTTCTAAACTCTATATTTTGTTCCCATTTCAGAAATACATAGGTGTCTTTCATACCGATTTTTCCATGTATAAATTTTCCCAGAATAATTGCTATATACCCGGTACATAATAAAAAACCATTGCAAGACACTGCTCAGTTATTGGCTCTGGGTTCGTCGGGTTCTTGGTGAACCTACAAGTCCTATATATCACCACAACCAGAAAGGTCCACGGATGTAACGGTATATTGCTTTCAAATAGCTGTCATAATTAGAAGAAGTTACAAGTGAAAACGTTGACACAAATGGCTGATGTTTTCAACAAATGTTCAATTTTTCCTATATTTAACTGTTTGTTTCTATAAAGAAAACTTGAAGGATCTACACAAATGACCCTTTTCTGAATTCAGAATTTTGTCTACTTTTCAGAAATGTATGGCTTTCCAGGATCCATTATTGCTTTCATACCCATTTCTACCATTAACTGGAAGGAGGTTGAAAGCACAAAAAATAGCAAAAATAGACTATGTCCCAGAAAAATGCCAAAACTGTGTAAAAGATTTTGGTTTTCTGACAAAAGTCTGCTTGTCCCTGAAAGCTGGGAAGATGGTGATTTCAGCACCACAACCCCATTTTTGATGCCATTTGCAGGGAAAAAACCAGACGCTTTCATCTGTAGCCCTTTTTCGCATTTTTCCCCAAAAACCAAAATTTAGCTGTATTTTGGCTAATTTCTGGGTCCCCTCCAAGGGAATCCACAAACCCTGGGTACCTTTAGAATCCCCATGATGTTGGAAAAAAGGACGCAAATTTGGCGTGGATACGTTATGTGGTCAAAAAGTTACAGGGGCCTAAGCGCGAACTACCCCAAATAGCCAAAAAAGGCTTAGCACAGGAGGGGAAAAGGCCTAGCAGCGAAGGGGTTAAAAATACATTCAGAAATACATATAATCACAGAGTATATATATACATATACATATGTATACAACAGTTAGCAAATGATGGATGTGCAAAAAAGCATATTCTGGTGAACCCAAATACACCAACCAACTCAAACACTAATTCAGCACTCAATAATAGAAGCCATAAAGATATCCCTCGAGGGGTGATAAAAAAAGAAGAGAGAGAGAGAGAGAGACAGGAGAAACTGTCTCATAGGGGCACAGGTCTAGAAAATACACAACCCTTGGTCCCCCATACTCATAGGCTACCAAATTGCTCTATGCACAATACACTGGATTAAATGGTTCCATGTAGTATTCCTATGATTACCTGTATTAGAATCAGCACCCAGTTTCCGCTGCAATCAAGTTAAATCCTAGTCAAGTATGGGGATAGATTAATCTCCCATCTCAGTTTCAATCACGAATATCAAGTATTCTAAAAATAAAAAACTTTTATCAGAAAGACCACCTAAACAATATATCTGGTTCTTCATTAAATTGAACCTCCTCCTTACCTATCAGCTGTATACTAGGAACTCCTCAAAAATATCCTTGATGGAAAAAACAGATCTATGCCTCTATAAATATGTGGAAGGAGTTAATCCTTTCAAACCTCTGTGAAGAGAAACAAAAACGGGGATAAGGCTCTATGTGGGTATCTAGACCCCCATGGTAGATTTGCCCATACATCCTACCCCTTACTGCCTTTTTAATAAATTTTGTTACCTTTTTGTGTCAATTATAACTACAGGCACTTCAAATCCAGGTGCTCGATAATAAAACCCGTCAATCCTTTCACAGTTTGTAGTTTGTCCCAGAAGAAACGTATCCTCTATTGTTTATCGGGAACCTATAATACATAATGTCATATATGTAGGTGTAGTCCGTGCTAAACACAATTCTCTTATCAAAAAGCAAATTACATCTAACCCACCTTAAGTCTAATCTACGTAACATCAAGTCCCAACTATGCAACAACCAATCGTTAGAGAACTTCCGTCAGCCCGCAAACTGGAAATTCTCTTCGTTCATAATAGCCCGCTTTCTATATCCACTATGTACCAATCACCCCTTCATGTTGAATAGAATTAGTTATCAAACCCTATTTCTATTGCATACCCGTAACATAAAAATGAAGACAAACGCTTCCATATTAATGAATTAAAAAGGACGCGTTCGCTTCTACCAGTGTTAGTGTAAAAAGTCCCCCACTGCCACAAACTGTTACTGGCAAAGAAATACAGACAAACGCCTCCATATTGGTAAATTAAAGCAAATACATTAATTCTCACCCGCATTCGAGGGAAAAGCCCCACACTACCAGAAGTTGCCACATAGCAACAATATAGTTTCTACCGTCCCGGCCAAGCTAAAGTCTCACCTTATCCAGATCAGAAACGCCAAAAACGGGGTCTGCACGCCTCCGTTGCAAAGATAGATTCCATACTTGTAAGAGCCCGATATTTGAACTCTAGTGAATGCGACCATGTGACGTATGAAGAACCAATCAGAGTCAAGCTGGGCATGTCTATAACGTCAAACCGAAAATACTCCGAAATCACTGCCAACACGGCGGCCATCGCACTCTACCACAAATCTGTATCGGTTCAAATGATCCAGAACTAAGTCAAGGCTTATTTGATAAATTCTGATAAAGAGACTCAATCCTCTTTTATAAATCTAACTCATATGAACATAATAATTCATATTTACCATTGTTACTAGAAGGAACGATAAACAATTCGTTCCCTCATCTTCCTTAAAAAGCGGCGGCCATCTTTGCCATAGCTCTTAGACTTAAACCAACTAATGGTCATAAAACAGAGGTAGTAAGATCCCCTCTTATATTATTATACTTCTAACTCCCCTATATTTAACCACGCGCATATCTACACATCAGACCTCGATTATCACATATGGAGACTCATCTTTAAATTCTTTACAGGACAGCACTATCAGACTTCATCCGCAAGTCTCAGATTCACAAAAACCCAATATCTTATAACCTAATATCCCAAAGTATCACACCCAATACATCTAAGAGCAAATACAAATGCCCAGATTAATCCATGGACACAGCTCATCTCTTCACTAGTGGCCACCAAGAAGACGATCCCATTCCTCCTTAGAATTAAGACCATTACGGACAGTGTTGAACTGTGAGATAAACCACTGTTCTCTAGCTCTTCGTTTCAGTTCCATACTGCCTCCACGAGCATTCATCCAGATTTTTTCTAGAATGAACCATTCTATGTCTGAATCATTATGTCCCATTTCTAAAAAATGGGATACTAAAGGGGCATTGATTTTTTTCGTTCTAATAGCCGAACGATGTTCCTGTAGTCTCGTACGAAGTTCCCTACCAGTTTCCCCTATATAAGCCTTCCCACATGGACATCGCAAAAAGTATACTATATTTTTGCTTCTACAATTATTTAAAGTCCTTAAGTGAATTTGATAGCCATTATATTCCAGGCTTTTTGACTCAATACAAAGGGCACATACATTACAAGAACCACATTTAACATTGCCCACTGCTGGATTACCACTTAGTGTGCTCTGTGTTCTACCCTGTCCTTCCCTATATGTATGTACCAAGTCATTCTTTAAATTCTTGTTTCTTTTAAATGCAAAGATAGGTTTCTCAAGTTTTCTCCCTTCTTCGTTGTTAACAATATGCCAGTTGCTGTTTATCACATTTTTTATCCGATTGCTAATATCTGAGAAATTACTGACAAACACAATCTTTTCCATATCCTTCTTTTTCTGTACAGTCTTAGTAATCATTGACTCTCTATTATAGAATCTTGCTCGTTTGCATGAATGGGAAATAAGTTTCTTAGGATGACCCCTATCCCTAAGCTTCCTCTTCAAGGTCTCTGCATGCTTATAAAAATCCTTAATGTCAGAACAATTTCTTCGCAAGCGAAGAAATTGACTGAAGGTGATGTTATCCCTCTGGGATTTAGGATGAAAGCTAGAGTAGTGTAAGAGGGTATTCTTAGCCATGGGTTTTGTGTAAAGCTCAACTGCTAAAGATCCATTCTCCACCTTAATAGTAATATCAAGGAAATCAGCTTTGACTGACTATAGTGGGACGTAAATTTCTAATTTGGATCGCCCATATTTAACCAAGACAGGAACTCCTCTAACTGCTCTACTTCACCTTCCCAAATAAAGAAAATGTCGTCGATATAACGATACCAACCAATTACATTCTCATAAAATGGTGCAAGTTCATTATAGATATGTCTACTCTCAAATTCTCCAACATAAAGACACGCTAAACTTGGGGCACAGGTAGCCCCCATGCTGGTCCCCTTCTTCTGTTTGAAGAGTTGCTCTTTGAATAAAAAGACATTATTCATTAAAACCATCCTAGCACACTCAACGATAAACTCCTTATTCACTCCATCTAAGTCTGCCACATCAATAGCTCTATGCACAACCTCAACTGTAGCTTCTTGCGGAATATTCGTGTAGAGAGACTCAATGTCCAGAGTGACCAGACACTGAGTCTCTCCACAGAATCCTTTTCCCTCCAACAGGGAGATGATATGTGATGAATCCCTGACATATGATCTCAAACCCATTACCAATGGACGTAAAAAATGGTCCACATACTTGCTCAATGGTTCGGTGAGGGAGTTAATGCTACTGACTATAGGTCTCATTGGAGGATTATCACAGCTCTTGTGTATTTTAGGCAGGCCATACAAGGCCGGAATCCTTGGTTCCATGTCATTTAAGAATTTGAATTCCTCCTCACATATCCAATTTCTATCTTTGGCCTCCTTAATAAGCCTATGACAATCCCTAGTAAGAGTTGCCAATTTACTTCTAGAGATAGATTCATAATGCTCCCTCACATTCAGCAACTCTAGCATTCTACTCTCATAGTCTCTCGTATTGAAAACCACAACACCACCTCCTTTATCAGCAGGCTTAATCGTTAAATTTAAATCTTCTTTCAATTACTTTATCGCTAATCTTTCTTCTTTACTTATATTCTGTGTCTTTGGCCTATGATTCTCAGACAAAATTTGTTGAACCCCACTTTCTACGGCTCTCTCGAAAACCTGAAGATTCTTCCCGACCATTGCCAAGGTAGGAGTGAAATTAGACTTCGGCTTAAGGCCTGACTTGTTTGTATTCTCTCTAGGGGCACGTTCTTCAAAGAACCTTTTTAGTCTAACTTTCCTAAAAAAGGACCGAAGGTCCTTTTCAATTTGATATTTATTAACTCCTGTTGATGGACCAAAACTAAAACCTTTACTCAAGACATTGACTTCAGTTATAGTAAGTTCTCTATCTGACAAATTAATTACTGGTGCTCCATCTGGTGCCAGTAACGTTGGTTCCTCGTCCTTATGTATTCCTGTTGTAGAGGTGGAGGGCCCCGAGTCAGTTGACCTCTCCCCCGGTTTCCGTTGTATCTCTGCCCTCGTCTTGGTCTCTGTTCTAAAAAAAATCCCAAATTCCTTAACATTACCTCTACTGCCTGTTTCTTCTCTGAGGGTAGTCTCATCCTCACTGCTGGAACCTGATGTATCAGAGAAGGTTACTTGTTTCCTTCCACCTCTCCTATATACTGGTCTATTATTGGGTCTATCCCAACTTTGCTCACTATGTTGTTGATAATAGTTTTCATTAAGATAGGGGTAAACCAACTCAGTACTAAACCTTTCTATATCTTTTTTGAGTTTGTTGGTTTTTTTGTTTATAAGATAGTCCCTATATCCATCAATATCTCTATTTATTTCCTCAAGTTTTCTTCTGGCATCTTCCACTGCCGTGTTGTCCCTCAATTCAGCTTCTAATTTGTCAATAGCTTCTTTCTCTATAACAATCAATTCATGAGCTGTCTCGATTATGAGCAGCATCCAGTCCCTACTGCAACGGTTCGAGATCTGAGTCCATATCTCTAAAAATCTCTTATTCTCAACAAAAAGACCCGGTTCATTACGGACCTGAAGTCCAATAGGGATTGTTCCAGACTTAACATACTCAATTAAAAAGTCTGCATGAGCTTCTGTACGAATCAGCTTCTTTTTTAGGTTAACCAATTTACCCCAATTTTCTCCTCTTCCAGTTATCACTGTGATTTTATTCCCATTTTTGACATTGATGATTTTATTCAATTGATCATCACTAAAACCAAAGGTCTTGAAATGATCCATTGGTCTATGATACTACCACAATAACTCCGAAAACGGAGACTCTCCAGCCCGTTGACTGTACCAATATGTCACAAAATAAGGGGGAGGGGCCCCTTAACCACAAAAGGAGTAGGGCACCAAAAGACCGTAGTCAAAACTAAAATCCCCTTTGGGCGATTCAGTACATCCACAAACTTACACTCTTACAACACACTTGTCACCATAACACAACCATCAAAAGCCAAGTGTCTATATTTATTAAAAAAATTATTTCAATTCATTTAAAAGTTATATCAAAACACTTTTTGCATTATCATATACATACAAAATGTATTAAAATCATCAAATAAAACAAAGTAAAAACATATATGACAGAAACAAAGATAGAAGGGAGAAACAGCTAGAAAGATAGTTTCTAATCATTAATAGAGGCTAATACATTAGACCCAGATCATTTGTTTGATGTGTATTTCATATATATAGCGTCTTTGCAGCAATCAAACCAAATGTCAACACAATCTATAGTACGCCTCTCCAAATTTGCGTCGACGCGTTTCGGTGGATATTGTTGCTTAAAACACCACCTTCCTCAGGACAGGAATAAATATCTCCCAAACAAAAATGTAGCTCTATACATAATCACAATAACAAAAAAAGAATACAATAAAAAATAGATTAAAAATACATTCAGAAATACATATAATCACAGAGTATATATATACATATACATATGTATACAACAGTTAGCAAATGATGGATGTGCAAAAAAGCATATTCTGGTGAACCCAAATACACCAACCAACTCAAACACTCATTCAGCACTCAATAATAGAAGCCATAAAGATATCCCTCGAGGGGTGATAAAAAAAGAAGAGAGAGAGACAGGAGAAACTGTCTCATAGGGGCACCGGTCTAGAAAATACACAACCCTTGGTCCCCCATACTCATAGGCTACCAAATTGCTCTATGCACAATACACTGGATTAAATGGTTCCATGTAGTATTCCTATGATTACCTGTATTAGAATCAGCACCCAGTTTCCGCTGCAATCAAGTTAAATCCTAGTCAAGTATGGGGATAGATTAATCTCCCATCTCAGTTTCAATCACGAATATCAAGTATTCTAAAAATAAAAAACTTTTATCAGAAAGACCACCTAAACAATATATCTGGTTCTTCATTAAATTGAACCTCCTCCTTACCTATCAGCTGTATACTAGGAACTCCTCAAAAATATCCTTGATGGAAAAAACAGATCTATGCCTCTATAAATATGTGGAAGGAGTTAATCCTTTCAAACCTCTGTGAAGAGAAACAAAAACGGGGATAAGGCTCTATGTGGGTATCTAGACCCCCATGGTAGATTTGCCCATACATCCTACCCCATACTACCTTTTTAATAAATTTTGTTACCTTTTTGTGTCAATTATAACTACAGGCACTTCAAATCCAGGTGCTCGATAATAAAACCCGTCAATCCTTTCACAGTTTGTAGTTTGTCCCAGAAGAAACGTATCCTCTATTGTTTATCGGGAACCTATAATACATAATGTCATATATGTAGGTGTAGTCCGTGCTAAACACAATTCTCTTATCAAAAAGCAAATTACATCTAACCCACCTTAAGTCTAATCTACGTAACATCAAGTCCCAACTATGCAACAACCAATCGTTAGAGAACTTCCGTCAGCCCGCAAACTGGAAATTCTCATCGTTCATAATAGCCCGCTTTCTATATCCACTATGTAAAAATCACCCCTTCATGTTGAATAGAATTAGTTATCAAACCCTATTTCTATTGCATACCCGTAACATAAAAATGAAGACAAACGCTTCCATATTAATGAATTAAAAAGGACGCGTTCGCTTCTACCAGTGTTAGTGTAAAAAGTCCCCCACTGCCACAAACTGTTACTGGCAAAGAAATACAGACAAACGCCTCCATTTTGGTAAATTAAAGCAAATACATTCATTCTCACCCGCATTCGAGGGAAAAGCCCCACACTACCAGAAGTTGCCACATAGCAACAATATAGTTTCTACCGTCCCGGCCAAGCTAAAGTCTCACCTTATCCAGATCAGAAACGCCAAAAACGGGGTCTGCACGCCTCCGTTGCAAAGATAGATTCCATACTTGTAAGAGCCCGATATTTGAACTCTAGTGAATGCGACCATGTGACGTATGAAAAACCAATCAGAGTCAAGCTGGGCGTGTCTATAACGTCAAACCGAAAATACTCCGAAATCACTGCCAACACGGCGACCATCGCACTCTACCACAAATCTGTATTGGTTCAAACGATCCAGAACTAAGTCAAGGCTTATTTGATAAATTCTGATAAAGAGACTCAATCCTCTTTTATAAATCTAACTCATATGAACATAATAATTCACATTTATCATTGTTACTAGAAGGAACGATAAACAATTCGTTCCCTCATCTTCCTTAAAAAGCGGCGGCCATCTTTGCCATAGCTCTTAGACTTAAACCAACTAATGGTCATAAAACAGAGGTAGTAAGATCCCCTCTTATATTATTATACTTCTAACTCCCCTATATTTAACCACGCGCATATCTACACATCAGACCTCGATTATCACATATGGAGACTCATCTTTAAATTCTTTACAGGACAGCACTATCAGACTTCATCCGCAAGTCTCAGATTCACAAAAACCCAATATCTTATAACCTAATATCCCAAAGTATCACACCCAATACATCTAAGAGCAAATACAAATGCCCAGATTAATCCATGGACACAGCTCATCTCTTCACTAGTGGCCACCAAGAAGACGATCCCATTCCTCCTTAGAATTAAGACCATTACGGACAGTGTTGAACTGTGAGATAAACCACTGTTCTCTAGCTCTTCGTTTCAGTTCCATACTGCCTCCACGAGCATTCATCCAGATTTTTCTAGAATGAACCATTCTATGTCTGAATCATTATGTCCCATTTCTAAAAAATGGGATACTAAAGGGGCATTGATTTTTTCGTTCTAATAGCCGAACAATGTTCCTGTAGTCTCGTACGAAGTTCCCTACCAGTTTCCCTATATAAGCCTTCCCACATGGACATCGCAAAAGAGTATACTATAGTTTTTGCTTCTACAATTATTTAAAGTCCTTAAGTGAATCTGATAGCCATTATATTCCAGGCTTTTTGACTCAATACAAAGGGCACATACATTACAAGAACCACATTTAACATTGCCCACTGCTGGATTACCACTTAGTGTGCTCTGTGTGCTACCCTGTCCTTCCCTATATGTATGTACCAAGTCATTCTTTAAATTCTTGTTTCTTTTAAATGCAAAGATAGGTTTCTCAAGTTTTCTCCTTCTTCGTTGTTAACAATATGACAGTTGCTGTTTATCACATTTTTTATCCGATTGCTAATATCTGAGAAATTACTGACAAACACAATCTTTTCCATATCCTTCTTTTTCTGTACAGTCTTAGTAATCATTGACTCTCTATTATAGAATCTTGCTCGTTTGCATGAATGGGAAATAAGTTTCTTAGGATAACCCCTATCCCTAAGCTTCCTCTTCAAGGTCTCTGCATGCTTATAAAAATCCTTAATGTCAGAACAATTTCTTCGCAAGCGAAGAAATTGACTGAAGGGGATGTTATCCCTCTGGGATTTAGGATGAAAGCTAGAGTAGTGTAAGAGGGTATTCTTAGCCATGGGTTTTGTGTAAAGCTCAACTGCTAAAGATCCATTCTCCACCTTAATAGTAATATCAAGGAAATCAGCTTTTGACCGACTATAGTGGGACGTAAATTTCAAATTTGGATCGCCCATATTTAACCAAGACAGGAACTCCTCTAACTGCTCTACTTCACCTTCCCAAATAAAGAAAATGTCGTCGATATAACGATACCAACCAATTACATTCTCATAAAATGGTGCAAGTTCATTATAGATATGTCTACTCTCAAATTCTCCAACATAAAGACACGCTAAACTTGGGGCACAGGTAGCCCCCATGCTGGTCCCCTTCTTCTGTTTGAAGAGTTGCTCTTTGAATAAAAAGACATTATTCATTAAAACCATCCTAGCACACTCAACGATAAACTCCTTATTCACTCCATCTAAGTCTGCCACATCAATAGCTCTACGCACAACCTCAACTGTAGCTTCTTGCGGAATATTCATGTAGAGAGACTCAATGTCCAGAGTGACCAGACACTGAGTCTCTCCACAGAATCCTTTTCCCTCCAACAGGGAGATGATATGTGATGAATCCCTGACATATGATCTCAAACCCATTACCAATGGACGTAAAAAATGGTCCACATACTTGCTCAATGGTTCGGTGAGGGAGTTAATGCTACTGACTATAGGTCTCATTGGAGGATTATCACAGCTTGTGTGTATTTTAGGCAGGCCATACAAGGCCGGAATCCTTGGTTCCATGTTATTTAAGAATTTGAATTCCTCCTCACATATCCAATTTCTATCTTTGACCTCCTTAATAAGCCTATGACAATCCCTAGTAAGAGTTGCCAATTTACTTCTAGAGATAGATTCATAATGCTCCCTCACATTCAGCAACTCTAGCATTCTACTCTCATAGTCTCTCATATTGAAAACCACAACACCACCTCCTTTATCAGCAGGCTTAATCGTTAAATTTAAATCTTCTTTCAATGACTTTATCGCTAATCTTTCTTCTTTACTTATATTCTGTGTCTTTGGCCTGTGATTCTCAGACAAAATTTGTTGAACCCCACTTTCTACGGCTCTCTCGAAAACCTCAAGATTCTTCCCGACCATTGCCAAGGTAGGAGTGAAATTAGACTTCGGCTTAAGGCCTGACTTGTTTGTATTCTCTCTAGGGGCACGTTCTTCAAAGAACCTTTTTAGTCTAACTTTCCTAAAAAAGGACCGGAGGTCCTTTTCAATTTGATATTTATTAACTCCTGTTGATGGAATAAAACTAAAACCTTTACTCAAGACATTGACTTCAGTTATAGTAAGTTCTCTATCTGACAAATTAATTACTGGTGCTCCATCTGGCGCCAGTAACGTTGGTTCCTCGTCCTTATGTATTCCTGTTGTAGAGGTGGAGGGCCCCGAGTCAGTTGTCCTCTCCCCCGGTTTCCGTTATATCTCTGCCCTCATCTTGGTCTCTGTTCTAAAAAAATCCCAAATTCCTTAACATTACCTCTACTGCCTGTTTCTTCTCTGAGGGTAGTCTCATCCTCACTGCTGGAACCTGATGTATCAGAGAAGGTTACTTGTTTCCTTCCACCTCTCCTATATACTGGTCTATTATTGGGTCTATCCCAACTTTGCTCACTATGTTGTTGATAATAGTTTTCATTAAGATAGGGGTAAACCAACTCAGTACTAAACCTTTCTATATCTTTTTTGAGTTTTTTGGTTTTTTTGTTTATAAGATAGTCCCTATATCCATCAATATCTCTATTTATTTCCTCAAGTTTTCTTCTGGCATCTTCCACTGCCGTGTTGTCCCTCAATTCAGCTTCTAATTTGTCAATAGCTTCTTTCTCTATAACAATCAATTCATGAGCTGTCTCGATTATGAGCAGCATCCAGTCCCTACTGCAACGGTTCGAGATCTGAGTCCATATCTCTAAAAATCTCTTATACTCTGTGATTATATGTATTTCTGAATGTATTTTTAATCTATTTTTTATTGTATTCTTTTTTTGTTATTGTGATTATGTATAGAGCTACATTTTCGTTTGGGAGATATTTATTCCTGTCCTGAGGAAGGTGGTGTTTTAAGCAACAATATCCACCGAAACGCATCGACGCAAATTTGGAGAGGCGTACTATAGATTGTGTTGACATTTGGTTTGATTGCTCCAAAGACGCTATATATATGAAATACACATCAAACAAATGATCTGGGTCTAATGTATTAGCCTCTATTAATGATTAGAAACTATCTTTCTAGCTGTTTCTCCCTTCTATCTTTGTTTCTGTCATATATGTTTTTACTTTGTTTTATTTGATGATTTTAATAAATTTTGTATGTATATGATAATGCAAAAAAAAAATTGATATAACTTTTAAATGAATTGAAATAAATATTTTTATAAATATAGACACTTGGCTTTTGATGGTTGTGTTATGGTGACAAGTGTGTTGTAAGAGTGTAAGTTTGTGGATGTACTGAATCGTCCAAAGGGTATTTTAGTTTTGACTACGGACTTTTATAATCTTACTAACCTGATAACATGCAAGTCGATATTACAGCAATTTGGAAGCCAAATTCAAGCTTTATGGTTAAGTTTTATCCAAATAACCAATTTCCTTAAAAATAACTATATGATGATTAATGAAACAGCACGAATATTAATAAGGTGTATCAACGATAAGAAATTGTGTGGAATAGGAAACTGGTACCGCTTGCTGCACCAGAGTGCTAATAGTAAGCTTAATGAAGAGCTCCTTCCAAAACTTTTGCAAGAAAAGGGCTGCAGGTTTAACATTAAAGAATGGCAACTATTGAGTGAGATTGGTCACAAAGCCTTGAGAGCGGCAAACTTTAAGAGAATGACTTTTCTATTGAGATGGTTGGCATATTACACGCCTCATAGACTTCATAAAATGTTACCATCAACTCCAGTTAAGTTTTAGATGCACGATTACGGGGCAGGTGGATGGGTACATATATTTTTTGCATGCCCTAGCCTACAGCATTTTTGGGAGGAGGTTTTTAAGATTATTAGTCACTGCATTTCAATGGCTATCCTTCCATCAACGCCGCTGGTTTTATTTGGCTTCTCTCATATAGGGCTCCAGCTAACAAAATATCAGCAATATTTTATTTGTACTGTAATAGCGGTAGCTAGGTCTTTGATGCTGCATAATTGGAAATCATCAAAGGTACCAACAATAGGTCAGTGGCTTATTACGTTGGCCCGGACCTATCAGTTAGAGGAGGCTTATGCAAAGAGGGTAGGGGCACTCCGTAGATTTAAGGCTACGTGGGCAGACTACTCCTCCGTTTCTCTCGCAATGTAAGATGAAGATCACTATGTAAGCTAGACGGAAGAAGTATGTGTTGCAGATTATGGCAAACTTCTGCTCTTGGTGGAAAAAAGTAATGCTGCTTTATGGATTTTAGTATGGGTTTATTGTGCATGTATTTTCATTGTTTTTAATGTACCATTGAACAATGTGATTCTAAAAAGGAAACAGATTATGAATGTTGTTATGTGAAATATGTGTTTAGGGTATTTGAAGTTGGATGAATTAGATGATTATTTGATGAGAATTGTTTTTACCTGCCTTATACTTGAATTTCTATTAGCAATGTATGAACTTGGTGTATTGCATGTCTCTTTGTCTTGCTAAAATAAACAGAAATGAAAAAAATACAGTGTTATTTGTCTTACACTTTTACATAATTCATTCTCTTTAGAAATGCTGTATCTTCGTATGTGAACTTCTTCATTACCTCACTAAATAACAAATCTCTATTCATTAGTTAATAGTGATCTTTGAGTAAGTAGAAACATTTTCAGTGTTAGGTGAAAACATTTATGCAACTATTATTCATTATGAAAAACGTGCATGGAAATGGCAGAAAATAAACATTTTGGGTTATGACACCATTCTTTAGTCATGTCAGCTTTTGTCAGGCAATGCTGCTTCAGCTATTCAGACCTAGGACGAGTAAATATGGTTGTCTACTACAATTTTTGCAATTAAACGCATCTATTTTTATTAAGCCTACATGTTAATTCTGCACATTATTGCATTATTTTTCTCGACATTATAAAATGCTTCAGCACACGGATCCACCTTCAAGGATGTATGTGCAGGGGGAGCCATCTTGCTCTTCAGCATACCATTTGCTTCATCTAGAGAAGCATGACAGTTCTACTTAAATCAGCTTGTCAAGCAGAATAGTAATGTTTAACTTTTATCCCATTTGGATAAATGAACCTCTGATACTAGAAGTTATGTAATTTATGAATGTTATTGCAGTCTGTCAGTTTCATGGTTAATCTTGTAATCAACAAAAGGTTAGCAGGAGTAAATCTGGATATTTTGGCCCAGTGATCACAGAGGGGACACACACACACGCACAATGCCCTCCACACACACACTGTTTCACCCGCAGACTGTCTATCTCTCTCTCTCGCTGTCTCTCTCTGGGAAATAAATTAAGGGGCTTATTTACAAGCCCCATGCGCTGCCAGTGCATCACGTTGCGTGACGCATCAGCGGTGCAACCTGCTGGGTGATATTTACAAGCACACGTAAAGCCACCCAGTGTGGCTTTACGCGTGCTTGTAAATATCGCCCCTTTTCCCGCGCAACACTTTGCGTGTTAGGAGCGTGACATGGGTGTTGCTGTGAGTGTTCCCATGCAACACCTATGTCCACAAATGCATTTCCAGATTTACTAGCAATCATAAACCTGGAAATGCGTCAGAATGCTACGCCATCCCAGGGGTGGCATAGCGAGGTGCAACGAGGAGAAATGTTTTCATTTCTCCTCGTTTTTTTCCTCTTTCAATGCGTGCTGCATTCTACAGCAGGCTTTGGAAGAGTAAATCACCTCAATTGATTGTTTTTGTGCAGGAAGGTGCCCCTTCCTGCACAAAAGCAATCTCCCCACGACGCAGACATCCTTGCACCATGGTGCAAGGGTGCCTGCACCAGCACATGGCAGCAGTTTATGCGCCAGCGCAGGGAAAAGCACAGAGATGCAACATATTGTTGTAAATATGTCGCATCCCTGTGCTTCGAAACTAACGCAGCGCGGCGCAACAAAATGACTTGCGGCACTGTGGTCATTAGTTTCTCGCAAATAGGGCCCCCAGTACTCTTACTTCATTTATTGGTATGTGACTGTCAGTGTTGCAAATCACATGTGTGCGACCTTCTTAAATCCCCCACTAGAGGTACTATGGCTTCATTTTTACCAATGGTAGTTTCGAGTTTATAAAGTGGTGCTGTTCAAGGAGGTTCTTTTGAGCTGTTGGGCATATCCCCTTTAGTGTCGTTGGTGACATGTTTCTCTCATCACTTATATATTGATTCTGTGCATTGAGACTATTCTTTATCTTTATAAATATTATTGACTGATTATTCTGCTTTGTAAACATCTGTGTTTGTTATGTTACGTTATGTTATGAAGATTTGTAGAGCGCGCTATCACCCGAGAGCGTATCCTGGTGCCTCCCCTTGTGTTTTATACTACAACAATCAATGTATGGATTGACTTTTGCCTCTCATGGACACCTTCTCTCCATAGAGCTCAGAAACATAACTGGGTGGATTTCCCACTACATAAGACAACTAATACCTACAAATCCTCATGCAGGGTTAAGCCTTAAACTTAGCCAGGGTGCCAATAGATGAGCATAGTTTAAACACACAAAAAACACTTAAAAGAATATTTTATTAAAAACAGAAAAAGACTGAACAATTCCTGTCTGAACTCCTAGTTAATAACATGTTAATTAAATGAATAAACATACAAATAGCGTGTTTTTTTATGTCGAAGAGGTTCGTCCACAGGTGGGCTCTATGCAATTCAAAGGAAAAATAAAACAAAAACCGCCAGCGGTATCTAAAGCATCCTGCTGTTGGCGCGGCTCAAACATGACAAGCAGCGCAGAACCCGGAGACAGCTGTGAACATCTGGCTCTCATACCTGTAGTAAATATTACGTTATTACCGTCTTTTCCATGGGGTTCGCGCTTCCGGCGCAGGTGCCTTACAGTGGCGGAGCCTTAAATATTTCATGGCCCTCAAACTGCCTCACGCGGGAGGAGAGAACAACTTTGAACAACTCGCGCCTTCGGGTGAACGCAGAGGGTTGGCACAGGTAATAACAGCCCCCCACGCTCCCCCCGCCAGTCTACGACGTGAACAGCTTGATGGAATACAGCTGGCACGCCTGCTCCCAAGTAGTATTGGATGTGTGGCAGCGGGAGAACTGAAATAATTGGGTGACTCGAACGCTACTGATTTCCTTTGCCTCTTTAATGCAATTATTTCTTGAATATTTTAGGCCTACACATTTGCTTCCCGATTCTCAAATGTATTTAATAACATTTGGAAAACGAGCTCTATTGCCATTATGCAAAAAGCACTTTAATGACGATTTTTAATACATTTAATGGCGTCTTGAACATATCTGTATGATGTTACCTCCTGCGCTTTTATCAAATTAGAGGTTTTTGCAGTGTTTTTTATCTAGTGAATAAACACTCCCTTTCCACCTCTCATTTGCACTGCTACAACTTCCTACCAGATTATAGTTGAAACTAATTTGATTATGTGATGGTGCACACAGCTGTGACGACTTTGGGGACGGCATCTCAGTCAGTCAGTCAGCAGACTGGGAACACGGGTAGGACGCATTTCTTCTTCTGTTAGTTTGGGTTGTGTAAATACGCATTATGTGAAAAGAATTATACAATTTTTAATCTAACATTTGTAAAAATGCATTGCTTGAAGCCAGTTTGGGGCCAGGTCGAAATGTTATGTTGAGCACACTGAATTTGTTGAGCACAACAAATAGCCTCAAGGGGCAAAGACCAAACACATATCCCTAAACTAGCTAATCAAACATTGAATAAGCCAATAGATCTGGGTTTAATGTGGCAATGTATGTTAAGAGGCATGCAGAAATGATGGTTCAATACAATAGAACATTAAAGCTAGATCTTTTGGCTTGGCCAAAGTTTGGTAGTGGCAGTGGTGGTAGTGCTGCACTGGTGGTGTTAGTATTGTTGGTGTTAGTGGTGGTAGTATTGTTGGTACTACTATAAGTTAGTGGTATTGGTGGTGATATCAGTGGTGGTAGTATCGGGGAGATTTATGGTCGTATTGGTGGTGTTAGTGGCAGTATTTTTGGTTGCACTTATGGTAATGTTAGTGGTGGTATCGGTGTTAGTGGTTTTGATGGTGGTATTGGTGTTTGTACTAGCAGTGCTATTGGCAATGGTTTTATTGGTTGTGATGTGGTATTGGTGGTAGTGATGATGTGGTATTGATGGTGATGATATTGCTGGTGATGGTGGCACTGGTGGGGTTGGTATTGGTGGTAGCGGTTTTAGTGTTTGTATTGATAGTGTGGTGAGGGTACTTGTGCTGGTGGTATTGTAATGGTAGTATTGACTGTGGTATTGGTGTTAGAGCTGGCGGTATCACAGTGGTGGAGATATAGGTGGTATTAATGATTATATTAATGCTGGTGGTGATGGTGGTGGTAATGGTGTACATGGTATTGGTAGAGGTTGTTTTGGAAGTGTTGGTGGTGGTTTTATGGTGGTAGTGGTATGGTAAAGCTGGTATGGAAAGGGTGTGGTGGTATTGGTGGTGGTGGCATTGATATTGGTGGCGGTGATGGTATTAGCAGTGGTATTAGTTGTGGTGGTATTAGTGGTATTGGCGGTATTGGAGATGTTCTTGATATTGGTGGCTGTGGCATTACTGGTAGTCAAGTCATGGCAAAAGCTTTCAGAGAATGCCTGCTGCAGTGGAAAAATGCTTTCTGTATACAATGCATGCATGAGATAAAGAACTTAATATGACAAAATGTGTGATGGCTGAGAGTACTTTCTAGTGCCTCATGCGTTACAATGCAAGTACTCCGCAGGAGACGGAATAATCACCATCCAGCTAATAGCATGAAGGTGAGAGAGAAATACTCCTATGAATTGACGTAAGTTGTGATTGACAATATCTTGAACCAATGACTGAGAGGCTAATCTAAATAAGCAAAGGTTGAAGTGGGCTGACACTAATCCCATTCTATGTATATTGTAAGGAATATGTTTTGCAGACAGCTGCAGTGTCAACCCAGACATAGCAAAACGTTTTTCAGTGCTTTCCTTACGTTGAATTTCATCTGTTCTAGCAAAGGTGCACGTTTGATTCTAGCGACGTCTACACTGGACACGACTTACCTTATGTTCTGGTCTTTCTACAACTAAGGATACAACTGGATAACAAGTAAATGGACAGAAAATCCCTTGCATTTTAATTTTTGTTGTGAAATAGGTGGTAAACATTGGAAAATATCCACAGCTAGGCTATAAGGAAAGTTGAACATCTGGCACACACGCTTAAAGAGAACACTTAACATTTTGTTTTCATTTTTAATTATTATTCTAGCCCATGAAAATATGACAATTGACATCCTGGTTACTATTCCTTCAAATTCAGAATAGAAATGCCCATCCAGGCTTTTTTTCTGCAACACGTTAGAATTCACTTTACATCCTGGGGTTCCTGTAGTATAAAATGGGCCCATCAGCAACCAGGAACAATCTTATAAACATGAACATAAATACACCATTGAACCATACACAATATGCTATTCATAAAGTAAATACATCAAACCATCACCAAATCGTACTGCAACTTACTGCACCATGAAATCCGTGCTCACTTTAAACCATTATTTATATTTGCAGAAAACAGAAAAATGTTTGGAGTTAGATAAATGTGTCATTTCACCATGCTTAAAATATTTTGCCCGAAATGCATTGGGTGAATGTCTGTAGGGATACCCAGGATGTAAAGTGAATTCTAACGTGTTGCAGAAAAAAGCCTGGATGGGCATTTCCTCAGCACTAAAAGTTTGGAATTACGCTGCATCTGTATCAACTTTAAAGTATTTTGTAATAAAATGGATTACTTTGAATTACTTGGATGAAAATTGGATTCCCTGTTCGATTTTGTCGGCTTATGCCTATATGGCAGTGCAGCTTGAATCTGGTGCGCGATGGCTCACTGGTTAATTATGCATTCTATGCATGTGCCAGTGGGGCAGAGCACGAATCAAGCCTGCACTCCAAAATTCTACCAATGAGCATTTTTCAAAACTCTTGATTACGAGTTTAAACAAGGTGTGCACTCGGCCATTTGTTTTGATGAATCTAGGAAGGCTGCCATGACTGGTTCACCTCACTTCCCACTTTCCTGTGTGAGCTCCCTCCCCCAGTGTCTAATTATCCCCATGAAGGTGTCTTGCTGCAGTAGGCAGTATAGCCCTTCAAGTAGCTGCCTTGTTTGTTTCCCTATATACATATGCAGCTCAATCCTCTGCCCCTCCTAGCAAGGCACTTTAGGCATGTTGTTGTTGTGTCTTGTTTGTATTAATGAAATCATCATTGGAATCAGGAGTATGTTTTGTTCTTACATCACTGGAGCGCGCTCGTTTGGGACAGGTCAGCCTGTAGCCTTCAAAGAAGTATCACCTTGACAAACACTGTGGCCAAGGGCATGGCCACCGCTATGATGTAAACAAGAGTATGCGGTGTCCAACCATCTCTATCTTTGGTGGTTATCATTTATCACATTGATTTAAGGCCGGTATTTTATTATATTTGTTTGTTGCAGAATGACATTATTCACTTTTGGTCCTGAGGAATGCCTGTGAATTCATAGTCATATATGGGCAGAAACATGTCGACCACGTAGTAGGTGAGCTGCGCTGGATGCCCAGTCTCTTACTTTGCTTTTAACCCTACCCACTGGGGGCCCCAGAATAACCTACAACTTGTTGCCCACCAGCGAGATATACTGTCACCTATAAATCATTGCACTCTGCCCCTCACTTAGTTCCCTGAAACAGCTCATCTTTTTACAAAACACCTCTGCTCCTCCCCGGCCGGGGAGTTGTAGCCCACAGCAGGTACCTTGCGGTCCTGCTGTGAGGAGGGAACCCAATGATGAAGCATGTCACCTTCAGATGAGTGAGGGTTCTCGCCCTAATAACTACATGCTTTCACATCTCAAGATCTCATTTCCTATTCTTATCTTGTTCTATTGTTTACAAGGCGTACTCTGTGTGTGATTATCATTTATCAAGGACAGCTGCTGCCCAGCAATAGGTCCAGATTGAATGGAGGGCTGTCTGGGATATGCACATCTTCTCAGATAGGAGTATGGGTTACCTTGCATCACTTTGGAAGTAGAGACAAAGAGACACTGTGATTACTATAGGAATATTTCATGCCCTAGGACTCAACTGTACCCGAAGATAGAAGCACTTGATTCTTTTACCCCCAAATTGGAAGTATTGCACCCTTTGTGAGTGTCTGGTCTAACAGACTCCACTGTTTGTTAAATGTAAGCTGGCCTGCTATGAGTCAGTTGTTTGTGTTCACCTTCGACTTCAAGTGTAATCTTTGTTCACCAGCCCATAGAATTCACCCAGGAATAGGAAGGAATCTTGGATGTCCTTCCACAGAGACAAGAGTACATCTATGGGCTTAGGAAAAAGCCTGCTCTTGCTGTGAACCTGGAAAAGGAGGTAGTCTGCTCTGCATGCTGATGACCTGCCTTATTTAGTTCAAGTTGCAAAGACCTAGTGGCACCAAAAGCTGACACGAGGGCTACTGAATGCAAGAGCAGTTTTGAACACAAGATTGTTTATTTACACTTGGTATGTTTTGTGATGATACCTTTGTTAAAATGAAGGATTGTCTCGTAGACAGGTCACGTAGAAACAAGTTGTAGGTTTATTCATAAAGTAACAGCTTCAGATAAAGGTAAGTGGAAGGTGGTAAAGTCTATGTAATGCCCCACCAGGAGCAGCCTCCTTGCTGCTCAGCCCATCTCTTCCAACTGACATCTCCTCAAGTCCCACACACTCAACATTCCAAATGACATCATTATAGACTGAGCAGCAAGGGACAGAACAAGAATAAGGAAGATGCACTAACCAACTATAATTAGGTTATAGCACATCTCCCTTCCTTAGGGAAACTAAACACGAATACTGCCAACAAATAGCAAAGATATATAAATGCATTAAGGCACAAAGAACAAAATTACATTGCAACGTAAACAAGAATAAACATCTTAAACGAATTAGAAAGTAAATACATTAAGCAGTAGTTGAATGTACATAATGCAATCAGAAAATACTCAATCCGGAAAATACATTAGATAAATGAATGCATGAAAAAAACACCATAAGCAAATGCAAGTAAGCAAATGAATGCAAGAAAAATATCTAAAGCAAATGAATGAATGCCCCATCCCCCTCCCTTAGGGAAACTCAATAGTTGGGTACTCACTACCCACGAACTCACTCCCAATGACACTCAAAACACCGTAATAGGGGAAAAACACCTCCCTATAGGGGAATACACCTCCCAATGTAACTGAACACTGTCATAGGGGAAAATACCTCCCTACGAAACTCAAAAGCTCTGTAATAGGGAAAAACACCTCCCTATGGGGGAATACACCTCCCAATGCACACTGAACATTGTAATAGGGGAAAATACCTCCCTATGAAACTCAAAGACTCTGTAATAGGGAAAAACACCTCCCCTATAGGGGAATACACCTCCCAATGACACACTGAATATTGTGATAGGGGTAACACACCTCCCTATGAAACTCAAAACACCGTAATAGGGGAAAAACACCTCCCTAAAGAAACAAAAACAAAAGCTCAACTCCAGTAAGCGTAAACAAAACCAAGTATAAGCATATAGGGGAATACACCTCCCTAAGAAACAGAAAATCAAAAGCCACACTGTAATAGGGAAATCACCTCCCTACAGGGGAAACACCACCCTTAGGAACAGAACACATAGGCATAAACAGAATTAAGTAACATTGGCATTCACAATTAAGATGCAATACAAACTTCTAAGCATAAGAAAACGAAACAAGAAATCAATAGCGAACCACATTACAATACACAGGTTGAAATGTGTTGTACATTACAATACACAGGTTGAAATGTGTTGTACAGATCAAATGCACTGAAACAGTTAGACCATGCCGGGACTGAGACTTCAGTCCACACATTAGAGAAAAGATAGACATCGCTGGCCAAAATTTGTTAAGAGCTGCATGAAACAAATGTGAAATGGCAACGTGTAAAACAACACCACATAAAACCAGAAAGTGGTATGTTGTTAGCAAAAATCCAGTCATCAGAACTTATCCGACAATATCAGAACTGCTAGTAACAGTCCAGTGTTAAACGATGAAATAACGAGCAGCGAAATACCGTGAAACTCCGACTTGACAAGCTGGCTTAGGCTTCCAACCTTTATAACCACGGTGCTTGTATAAACCATGGTCGAAACAAGATGACCAAGACAGTAAAGTCCATAGCCCCCTCTGCTTGCGTGGTGCAGGCAATCCAACATAGAGGCACGTAGAAGACGCCGCACTTGCGTTGAAAACGTGGTTGGCAAATTGAAGTAAAACGGAGGCAGCCAACCAAAACATGGCGGCACGTTGTCCACGTCATGCCGTATGGCTCACGGCACATCGAAACTGGAATGCGTCCATAAGCAGCCAAAGAGCTCCGTACTGCAACCGATGTCACCCAAGTTCCCACGGGAGCCACGCGCAACACCAAGACTAAGGTAAGTTGCACGCGTCGATACTTTTAAATTTGAACTTGAGGTAAACGGTTAAACCGCCCAAAGTTGCTGGATCTCGAATGTGCCCAGGGTCACACAATTTGTGGCTGGCAATACCGCAAAAGAAAACTTGCTCCAGCCACAGAAATCACAGGCAGTCTCAATCCGCAATACAATACTTACACCAGTAGAAAAGTCAACACCAGCCTCTGCATTTTGAACACATGTGGGGGCAGTCCAGCGGTGCTGATTTTCTCCATAATGCGTCGCTCCCTTTCCACTGGAGCACCGAGGCTCACATTCTCACGTCGCTCCCATTCCTCTGGAGCACCGAGGCTCACATTCACAGCATTCCCCACAGCAGCCTCTCTCCACTGGCTTAAAACAAGTAGTAGACCTCCCAAGTGTAACTCCTCACAGGGGTGTCAGTTTTCTCCAGAACCCATCCCTGGTGCTAATTCCTAAGCGCCAGTTACTACTGCCACTCCACATAAACGATTGAAGACACAGCAGGCTCCACGGTAGTAGAAAGTCAAACGCCCTAAGTTGCAGGCCGTCCTGTTGACAAAGGACACTGGTGGGGCTGACCAGGGTGTTTTCGTAGTATTACCTTTTCCTTGGAGTTCCAGTTCATAAGTTTCAATTTCTTTAGTCAGATCCTTAGTTCCAGTACAGTTTTCCTTCAATATAACGCAGGTTCTGTAAACCAGTTTCCTCAAATACCAGCTTGTAAGTTCTCTTGAAGTTCCTTTTACTTGTAAAACCTTTAAGATTCATAGTCCATAATCCATTGAAGTAATATACACGTAGGTTCTTCCAAATCGTCGCCAGTGTTAAAATGAAAGATGTCTCGTAGACAGGTCGTGTAGAAAACAAGTTGTAGGTTTATTCATAAAGTAACAGCTTCAGATAAAGGTAAGTGGAAGGTGGTAAAGTCTATGTAATGCCCCACCAGGAGCAGCCTCCTTGCTGCTCAGCCCATCTCTTCCAACTGACATCTCCTCAAGTCCCACACACTCAACATTCCAAATGACATCATTATAGACTGAGCAGCAAGGGACAGAACAAGAATAAGGAAGATGCACTAACCAACTATAATTAGGTTATAGCAACCTTTTAAGCTGCACAGCTCAACCTGAAGAGCATCATTCCAGTGCTGGCTCCTCTGTTAAGGCAGAGGAGTGTCGCCCCACAACTCTCTGAGCAGTGCAAAAAGGAAAAAAAAAATGATAATAACACAATGTTATTTTATTTTTCAGTGCTGAGCTAGGGTGGGGCGGGCTGTGCTATCCTGACACAGCAGCAGCCAGCAGGGAGGAGGAATGGTAGGCTCCATAAGTGCACACTTAGCATTTCTCCACCCGGCTGTGTTGTACAGCCGGGTGGAGAACAGTCCCAGGCTCCCAGGCACTGTCTGAGCGGCAAACCAGGCCACTCAGACCAATCACCAGCATGACAGCAGCATCGTGATTGGCTTAGGGAAGTATGGGAGCCTGTGTGCTGCCGGGAGTTAGGAACAAAAGAGGATGGAGGAGAGGCGGTGGCCGGACACAGGTAAGTGATCTTTTATTTTTTTATTTTTACATTTCAACCCCCCACTTCAGCTGGCCCATCACTTCTGGTCACCAGCAGCCGCCACTGCATCATTCTCGATAAGTAGGCTCCTGCTACCCCTTTCTCTACCTTTGAGAAAGACAGTTGGTATATATAGCTACCAAGAGCAAGAAGAGAGCTCAAGAAGCCTCTGAGATGACCTGCTACTGAAGTGATATTCCATCCCGTTTGGCCACACACCTTTTGGTGTGGGCTGAGAGGATGTGTGCCCTGACTTTCCAGTGCTTCCCTGTGGCTCTTGATGGCCTCGTTGACTAAGTGAAGAGTTTGTATCACTGTAAGGTGACCCATCCCACTCCCGTTGTGGTTCTGAACTGTTCTGCTTCCCTTTTACCTGAGGATTCAAGCTATGGTTGTTACAAGCAACCATGAGGACGTCTGTGCAAGCTGGGTGTCACAAGACACTGCCTTGCCGCAACCAGTACCTGGCTTGTTGATCTTCAACTATGAGTGGGGGGTTGAGTGGCTGGCGGAAACATCCAGCTAATGCTGACGACCAACAGTACGCTAAGGAGAACTTTGTGTACTTCCTCACACAAGGCAGATGACAGACTTAGGCCTCATAACTGAAATGCTTGGTACCTGAACATTTCTTGTACTGCTAGTGTATACTTAATGACCCCAAAATTCCCAGAGGAATTAGATTTTCTATGCAGAATATTTGGGTAGAACAATAACATCGGCTTAGCTCTATAACAGTTATTGCTACTTTTTTCGAATCTTTTTTTTAGTTTATAAATGCTTTATTGAAAAATAGTAATGAGAAAAGTGCATTACATTGAAACATAATAATGAACAATAAAACAATCCAAGTGATTGCAAGAATCATGTGTTAACAAAGTTATAAACATCTTGATAGTCAAAACCTTCAAGGGTATTAACCATATTAAAAGATTAACATGTTGAAGAAATCAATTGTTAGAAGTAAATACATTAGAGAAGCTTGCATTGTAACACTAATAAAGATGCAAAGGTAAATGCATTTTAATCTTTTAAAAGATAAAGGAGGAAAAGAAAAGAAGGGAACAGAAAAGAAGAAGAGGGGGAGGATGGGGGAGGGAAAGGAAAATTATAAATCAAGATACAATTGAAGTGGCGAGTATCTAACAACATATGTAATAATATAAGTAGGTAATGATAAAATGGAAACAATTACAGTTTAAGGAGGTTCATAATAACAAACCATGGTATTGGATTGATTCACACTTCTAGATAAAAATGAAGTAAGAGGTAACCACAATAAATCCTTTTTAATTTTCAGTTGAATAGATGAGGCATAAGCACGGTCTAAACGATGATGATGACATAACAGGTTCCACCATGCCATATAGGAAACATTAGTTGTGTCCTTCCAATTCGAAGTAATTATTTGCAAAGCTAAAGCAATCATTAAGTCCAGAAACTTACCAACTAACTGTTGAGAAGAGAAAAAGGGGGAAGCGCTACCTAAAAATATATATGTAACATCAAAAGGAAGGGACACAGACAGAATATCATTCATTTTTTGCCAAATCTGTAACCAAAACTGTTTGATAAGAGGGCATTCAAAAAACATATGAAACAAATCGCTTTTATCGTGTGTGCATGACCAACAATTAGCATTAGATGATACTTTAAATTTATACAAACTTGTGGGTGTGATAAATAATCTGTTATAAAAATAGTATAATGTCTGTGTTGTGCTCGCTGATGAAGACGAAGTATGGATCTTGGCCCAAATTAATTTCCAAATGTGAGCTGTGAATTCTTGATGAAGCTCTGATTCCCATGCAAGCTCTATCTTGTGTTTAGATACCGGTTTAGAGCAACTTGTCAGTGTTTTGTATATATTTGAGGCTTTCAATTGTGTAGAGAAGTCAATTGAAAAGGGAGGAGGCCGTGTGTCCGCATCTGGAAGTGTTTGTTGGGAAATATATATAATAAGAAGAGGTTTAAGGAGTTCAAATTGAGAAGCATATTTGTTAGATATATGAAATTTACCTTGTATCTCTGAAAATGTCAATAAAGTGTTATTATAAAAAAGCTGTCCAATAGTGATAATTCCTTTATTTATCCATTCTTTCCAGCCAAGGGTCCTGTTGTTTAATTTAATGTTTGTATTATACCATATTGGGGTTTGTAAAATGTTATTAGATAGAGAGGTTGAGGAAGAAATTAACGATTTGCAAATAGTTATTGAGTGGGTAAGTATGGGGGAAATTAGGCCACGTGGAGGTTGAGTAATACGAATCGCGTCCTTGAAAGTAAAAGGTGAAAATTGAGCCCATTCCAATTGACCCCATACTGTGAATGCTTCTGTATATCCCTCAGAAAGGGAAACCCAAATATGCTTTAATGTAAAAGCAGAGTGGTATGTTTTGATATTGGGGAAATTAACCCCACCAAGGTCTTTTGGTTGTTGGAGTCAAGCAAGGGCAATGCGGGGTTTGCGTTTATTCCATAAAATTTTAATAAAAGAACTATTGATGATTTTTAAAAAATTAAGTGGGAGAGAAATGGGAAGCATTGACAAATAAAAATTAACGATAGGTAATAGCCTCATTTTAATAGTGGCTAACCTGCCCCACCAAGAAAGAAAGAGGGGGGACCAACCATCTATAAGCGCATTCACTTTAGTCAAAATTTCATTTTTATTAAGTTTAATGGTGTCCTTAATATCACTAGTATAAGAGATTCCTAAGCATTTAATGCCCTTTGAGCTCCATTTGAAACCGGAGTCCTGAAACATATGTGGGAGACAATATTTGTTAAGCGGTAATACTTCTGATTTATCAATATTCAGCTTGTAACCTGAGACGATAGAGTAAGTAGATAATAACGAAAAGAACTCAGGCAAAGAACTAGTAGGATTAGAAATATATAATAAAATATCGTCTGCATATGCAGTATATTTGATATTTAAATTCTTGAACTTAAAACCGTAAAAGACAGAGAATCGCCGAATTGTTTCTAAAAAGGGCTCCAATGCTAGAATAAATAATAGAGGGGACAGCGGACATCCTTGCCTAGTACCTCTGTAAAGGGGGAAGTAATTAGATTGCTTACCATTAACCCAAATAGATGTAGAGGGGTTGGAGTATAGTAATTTAATATAATGAATGAAATGGGGACTAAAGCCATGCCATTTCAAAGCATAAAACATAAAGTCCCAATTTACACGATCAAAGGCCTTTTCGGCGTCTAATGTTAAGGCAGCCAGCGGAGAATTAACTTTAGCTGCTAAATGTATAATATTCAAAAAAGTTCTTGAGTTGTCTGAAATAGATCTACCCTTTACAAAACCAGATTGATGTATATCTACTAATTCAGGGATAATGGAGTTGATACGGAGGGCCAATACTTTAGCAAAAATCTTGCAATCCGTATTGATTAATGAAATAGGTCTATAATTACTGCGCCTGGATAGGTCTTTGTCTTTTTTGGGTATTAAACATAACATGGCCTGAGTAAAGGAGCCCTGCGCACTATTAGAGTTCAAAAAATGGTTAACGAGTTGTAATAGTTTTGAAATTAAAAGGTGTCTTAAGTGTACATAGAAGCGTACAGTAAAGCCATCAGGCCCGGGTGATTTATCCTTAGGAAGTTGATTAATGGCATTAAGCAATTCCTGTTCGGTTAAAGATTTGTCAAGGGAGGATAGGTCTATTTTTTTAGTGGGATCCTTGGGAATTGACTGGAAAAAAGAATTTAGTTGTTCAACATTGGGGGTTGATTCCGGGGTGTATAGGTTCTGATAATATTCAGTAAAGCATTCCAAAATCTTTGTATCACTAGTATGACAAACTCCGGCAGAATCATTAATGGCAACAATCCTAGACTTCTGTTTTTTAATTTTCAAGTAGTTTGCCAGAGATTTATCCGCTTTGTTGCGCCCACCATACATTTTTGCATTGAATTTGAGGAGTGTACCACAGGCATTTTCCCAAGACTGTTCATTATATTGCATTTTGGACTTAATAAGTTTAGATAATGTATCACTATTATTAGAGGAAAAATACTCGTGCTCCAAGGATTTGATTTCATTTAGGAGTTGTTTAGAGTCTTTAAGAGATTTTTTCTTTTTCTTAGCCACATAATCAATTATAAAGCCTTGTGAAGTTGCTTTAAATGCATCCCAAATGAAATTCATCTGCGTGTCTGACGTAAGGTTGTTTGTAAAGTACTCCTGTGTAAAAACTGTAAATTATTCTGTAAAATGTTGATTCAACAAGAGAGAATTGTTAAATCTCCATCTACGGGTGGAAGGGATGGGATTAGGGTATTCAAAATCTATAATAACAGGTGCGTGATCGGAGATAAGAATTGAGCCTATTTCTGCATGGGTTAAAAATTGAAGCAAATGTTATGTAAAGAATATGTAATCTATCCTGGAATAAGATTTATGAACGGGTGAAAAGAAGGTATATTCCAAAACCTCAGGGTGTAGTATTCTCCAGACATCAATCAACCCTCTGTCAGATATGGTTTTATGGAATGTTTTATGCATTTGAGAAGGGATAAATCTGACTTGTGACTTACGATCTAAGAAGGGGTCCATAAATTGATTACAGTCGCCCCCAACTATCAAATTTTCGGAAGCATGGGAGGGTAACAAGGAAGAAAGGTTCTTCCAAAAAGCTAAATCTACTCCATTTGGTCCATATATATATTACATATCATAAACTTTATGTTATCTATGAGTACTTCTACAAGAAGCCACCTTCCTTCATCATCCTTGTATTAATTGATCAATTGAACATTTAATGATTTGTGGAACAATATAAGAACACCATTTTTATTGTGCATGGCAGGAGAACTAAAAACATTCCCAACCCATTGTCTCCTAAAGGAGTTTATGTCTTGCTCCTTATGATGTGTTTCTTGCAAGAGAGCAATTTGACAATTTAATCTGGACAAATGAGACAAAACTCGTTGCTTTTTCACTGGATTACTGAACACCCTTAACATTCCAAGATTTCATGCGTAGATTACTCATTGGGAAAGACAAGAGAAATTTTAAGAATAAATTGTAAAACTTGTAATGTTGAATATAAGCATACATGAATCATTGCACTAACAATATAACCGTGACAGGTACCAGCAAAGTTGAGATAAAGGAGAAAATCAGGTGAGAAGAGGGAGATGGAATAATAAATGTATACTAAAACAGGCTTAGCACGAATAATCCGATCTCGTACAAAAAGATAAAAAACAACAAGAACCATTTTAAACAAGAGAGAATTCGCCATGATGAATATTGGGTGGGAGGGGAGGAGAGGACAAGAAAAGGCAAAAGTAAGAGATATAAGGAGAAGAAATGAAAAAAGGGCGGGAGAACGTACTCTCCTCTGAAAAAAGTATACAGAATAGATGGCAAAGAGCCCGAAGACTTTAGCCAAGATAATCATTGATAAAAGGGAAAAAGGTATATGAGAAGGGGGGACAAAAAGGGTAGACACGACTCCGATGGGCGACACCAGGGAAAGAATACTAGTAAAGTTTTGACGGATAACTGAGGGGCAGTATTATTAAGAAGAGAATAAACATAGCGTGAGGGAAATTACCATACATTGGGGTAGAACACGCAACCAAACGGAAACAAGAACGAATGAACTGATACGTAACGAGAACAGATACAACATCAAACATTATGCGCGTGGAGAACCTGCAGAGAAGAGAAAAAGAAAAAAGAACATTTTAGTTTTTACTCAGCTCCATTTCTTCTGCCTTGTGTGTATGTATGAAGTTCTTAAGATCCGCGGGTTCCTCGAATGTCATTGTTCTGTCTTTATATGTGACTTTGAAGAAACAAGGATGGATGAGGCCAAAACGAGCGTTCATAGATCGAAGGGTTGGTCTAAGATCCAAAAATTCCTTCCGGCGACTGGCAGTAGATCTCGCAACATCCTGACTGAAAAAGATTTTGTGCCCCATCCAAAGCATCTGCTTGCGTTGTTTGGCTGCAGCAAGAATTGCCATTAGGTCAGAATATAAAAGAAAGTAGGCTATGATTCCTCTTGACTTGTTTGAGGCATCTGCAACACGAGGACCGACTCTGTGTGCTCTCTGAATGTTAAGCTCTGTAGATTTAGGTAGACCTACTATCTGTGGAATGTGTATTTTTAAAAAGGAAATCATGTCGCTGCCTTCAGAGCTTTCTGGAATTCCATAAATACGTAGGTTATTACGACGATTTCGATTTTCCAAATCTTCTGTTGCTTTCTTCAGATGGGCAACTTCTTTAGATAAAGCGTGTACTTTTGCTGACACGTCTTGCGTATCACTGATTCTTTGCTCAACCTGCGGAAGCCTTAGATCCAATCCAGTCCATTTCTCATCAATTCTTTGAAGGGTAGCATTAGTCTCCGCCATAAATGGACGTATATTTTTCAACTCTTCCATTATATCCTCCAGTGTTAGAGGTAAAGGAGACTTAGATGGGGAAGAAGGATCCTTTTTAACTCTTTTATACGTGTTACTTGCTGTATCTTTACGACTGGTACTGGTGGAACCCGAGGCACCTTGCGACTTGCTTAAATTTGCAGATTCCATTGTTCAAATGAGAAAAGAAGAGCAAATGACCTAGTCAAAGAACTCTTTAGTGGAAAATTATAATCCAATATCCTCAAAACCACTTCAAATTTGAAGACAAAGTGGCGACAAAATCAAAATTCTCCTGTGTTTGATGAAGTTTTCCACAGCTACTACCTTCGCAATACGGTTAGTGTGTATTAGCCTTTCTTCAACATAGGAGCTTGTTATATTCCGCAAACAGCTTATAGGGTATAGCACATTTCAAGAAGTGTTTCCTTAAAAAGCAACTGAGGAACCCTCTGAGACATCGCAATCACTGCTTAATGGGCTACCACATAACAGAAAACATAAAGCTGTCTGGCTGCAGCCTTTTTGTAAAATAGAGTAAATGCTGCATTTTAAAAATGAGAGCTTCAACCCTCTTAAAGCCCCTGCTCTTGTGAGGCTTAAAAACACTTGAGGGGAAACTCCCAAAATGGCGGTTGGGACCCGGAGCGCCCCGGGAGCCTGGAGACTTTGACTGAAATTAGACCAAATTAGAGTCTAAAAAACTTGCCTCTCCGCTCCCGGGTGCTTCCGACGTCCGTTTCGGCATCCGACTTGCTATAGGTGTGCATTTGGCCGCTCTTCACATCCGAAGCTTTTCCGGGCGTCATGGAGAAAATTACGGAGCGGCCATCTTGGTTTTGCCGCCGCGCACGTCTGCTACTTTTGAATCTTAATGTGTATAGAAGCCTCACATTTATCTTAAACGTAAAGCTCTCCTTGGACATACATTTTTTTTTGTGCATGATCCATGTGATATTTGCATCTGAAACTTTAAACTAAAACCCACCATGAGTGAATCTTAACATATTGCCCTCGTTACTCCTCAAGTCACAACATAAAGCGGAGGTTCTTGGCATTGAGTGAGTGTATCTGGTTCCTGGACTTCTAGGAACAGCTTGTCATACTTGTTACAAGGATTGCCTTGTGGCCCTGAGTTTTCTATGCTTTGGAGAAATCGCCTGATGCAAGGCTAAAGCTCACTCTTCGCTGGGCGTTATCAAGTATTCACCCTCTGTGTGCCCCAGAGCAGACTGGATCGGTGGCCCCAATCTAGAAGATGCTTCAAAACGAATTGGTGTTTGCAGCACCTACCTTCGTGGAACGCAAGGTCCATGAGACATCCCACCCTGGGATGATGCCCAATACTCTACGGCTATGTAGAGACCCAAGGACCGGCAAGCTGATGCTGCGAGAGCCCGAGTACTTGCTCATGAGGCTATATTGCCGCAGTTTCCATACAGCTGAGATCACAAGAGCTACGCAGAGTGGTCAGTTCAAAGGGAAATTAAATGGCTGACACTGTTAGCCTTCTGAAAGGGGCAATTCAAGATCTCACCTTTGGGTACCAAGGTTCCTGCGTTGAGGGTAGAAGCAGGCTGGTGATCTCTCATGTTCTACCCCCTTGACTGTTTAATGTAGGACCTGTGCACAGCGCAGAATTCACTGTGGCATAAGAGGCCTCAAGGCCTGCACTGTCACTATAGAAGAAAATGCAAATGGTGCTAATTAAGAGATCTATTGCTACATAGAGGGGACATGCACATATAACAATCATTTAAAGCTATAGGTGTTCTCTAAATGAGGCATTTCTTTTCATGGTTGTGGCTCGATCTCTTAACAAAGGACCCCAACCGTATTACATGTGTCATAATCTGGAGAGCTTCACTGTGCGTAGCAAATCTTGCAAAAACACAGTAGGACATAGATTTAACTCTTATGCACATCAATGCCACTCAGCCACTGCTCTGACAACAGCAGTGGAAGGACACCTCATCCAGGTAAGACCTAGGTAATGTTTATTATATGCTTAGTTAATAAAAACCATTGCATAAAAATACTCATTAAAAATACAACTGATTAAAATACATATGATTAACTCATTACTATCTCATTCACGTTAGGTACTGAGTCCGTCATTACATAATCATCTCTCGAGTCATTTCAAGGAAAGCCACATTCAGCACTTCTATGTTCCTGTGAGCAAAGTCTCAATGGGGATTATTCTTTCCATAAACATAAAATATTTTGAATCGAGTTATCCAATCAGAACACTGAGATCTAAATGCCTCTCAGTGGGACAAATGCAAAAATAGTGAGGAAAGCTATCAAATCAGGAGCAGGGAAATGATGGAGACAACAAAGCCAAACATTGAAGAGCAAGGGGCTGACCAAAAGCTTACTCTATGTATATGCCATGGATTGGAAACAATAGGTTTGGCCAACCAGCAACTGATGTTAAAGTGTAGGATTTAAAGAGGAAAGTTACAGTGCTATAGCCCCAAAGAAAAACATGCTGGATTGATTGATGAATCAAAGAAACGGAAGGCGGGTGCATAGTAGCAACATACACACATTTCTTCTAACTGAATACTTCTACGGAAAAGGCTCAGTCTGTTATGGATTAAAATGTGACTGATGCACCCCCAATGTTGTGCCTTTAAGTAGGGTGTGCACACATAACTCTGGCACACAGTCCTCCAATTGGGGCTGCCCATGCTGTGATTGCTAGTCTCTCCTATGCTCGTGGCAGAGAAAGTAGTCAATGGGCATTGCAACAGAAAGTACCCATAAGGTATAAAACACCATGATGCTCATGTTTCTGCACTGTGCACAACAGTGCAGAGAAAAAGAAGTATTTTGAGGGGGCATGGGCATGCTGTGTGCCATAAACGTTAAATACATTTTGTGGTGAAGCCGAGGGTTTTGGAGGAACACCATCTATAAGTCACTGATCCAAGGGACGCATAGAGGATTGGAGACCAGCTACAAAGCTTAGGCAGCACTGACTATTCAGCACTGGCAAGTGAAGGCTTGGAGCACTGCTGATCAGAGAAGAAAAGGTTGTCCCAGGATAAGAAGAAGAATCCTGAGCAAAGGACTTTAGTTAGAGAAAAGGCTCTGTTACGACTAGTTACTGATTACACAGAAGCATAGGGGATGAATCGTGTGGTAGAGCTAGCGGGGCAAACTCTCATGATGAATAGAGCTGTCTGGGAAGAGGACTTAGGATAATAGAGCTGGCTGGGAAGAGGACTTAGGATATGTTCTCAACATGGCGGGGGAGCTCTCATATGAATCATATGGCAAAGACACTGGGTTGGCGGAACTGTCACGAAGCTGGTGGTGATGCAGATCCTCTGGGTGTTATCTGGTGCCGGGCGAGCATGTGTGGCGGACTCCACCGTGTACTAGCCAGGGCAGGGTAATACCACTTTCTGTAAGATGGAATCTGAGCAGTTAAGCTATATTGCTTAGGGGAAAGGGAAGTTGGTGAGGGGGCTGGGTTGGGAATGCAGTGAATCCTATTGGTGTTCCAGATCTCTTACACTCATGTTAGTACACTTTTTCAATTTGAGATGCACATATTAGTTCATTCAGCAAGTATATGGGATGCTTTTGTTGGCTGGGAGGTTGAAATGACAAGGTAAGAGGTGATTTTGAATTGAAATACTCTGAGGGATGCTTAAGAGATATTCTCATGGACCATAGTGTGAACGACATGTTAAAAGGCACAGGGTAGCGTTGTTTGTTAAAAGTCACAATGCATGGTACAAGAAACATATTTTATTGGGAATCCATGTAATGTAAGCGACAGGTATATTATTAGCAATAACCTACATATGCTAGGCAGACGGTTCTCTCGACACACAGTTAGGTTGTATTTTAATTTAGAGAAATGGCTGCTATGTAACAGCCCATGGATGCGTCAGGTGTGCTTGGTCAATCTACATGTACCCATAATGTAAAGTAATGTTGGTTCTGTCGGGTACAGAATTGCTTTAGCACTTATTAAATAATAAACAGTGGAGAGAAAATCAATTACTCCAGCACTTAATCAATGGAAACGAGAGAAAACATGAAGAACACACCAAAACACTGATTCATGATAGAACTAGAGGTTACATTTCATTCAGTCCCTTAAGAGGGCAAATGTCTTATTGATCAGAAAAATATATTGCTTACTCATTACAATAGAGGTTTTCAAAGTTCATTGAATGTGTTAATGCTCCTCATAAATACTAACATGCAGACACAACACAGGCGTTAACTCTTTTTAGAAAGGAACGCTGCATGCATACCTATATTGGTCATATATTTTGCTGATATTGAAGATGGCCACTAAAAGGGTGCCCTGCATTACTTAAAACTTTTTGCCCAAAAGGAATTGTGCCGGCAAGTGAAGTGTATAGTAGTGTTGTCAGGAGGGGAGGAGGAGCGGATTTGGAGCCTTCAATGTTAGTTATACAGGGCCATTGGGGGAGGCGCCAATCTTCCTACAGCCCTCTTCCACTCAGCTCTGTGAGCAGACCTCTTGGAGGCTTCTGTTTCTCCATGTGTGTCACCGTCTTGGCCATGAACCACTGGAGGGGGCTAGGAGGGTGACTTATCACATCAAGGACTCTGTGAGGGTGAAATAGCCAATCCGATTGGGATGCTTGGTGACAGTAATAGTAAAATTGTGAAACATAAATCAGTAATTACAACATATCTAAAGCCCCCACCTCACAATACATACATATCCCGGTGATCAGGATGAGCTTTCGCAATGCTGTGTCAACTTCAATAGTGAGAAAATTGGTGCATATATATAAGTCAGTGTGAGAGAGACCCCTACATGTACCCTTGCTCTATCACATATCAACAGCCACTACCTCCCTGAGCACACAACTTTCACTCAAATGAGGAGCTCATGGGTATAGGAGGAGAAGGAGCTAGAGCATAGTGCCACTTTAGCATGTCACCCTTTGCCTTAGTGATATGGAGGAAGGTGAATTGTGTCCTCCAACTTTTCAGATATGACAAGATTTTGTGAAGCTTTCATGGGGTTCGCTATTCCTCTGAAAGGTTATGAGCCTATATTGACATCATTGGGCCATATTCCAAGTTCATGCTGTACACCTGGGCATGGTAGACATTTAGCATATGGAGAGGGTCACTTTTCAAATGCAAAATATATTTTGGGTGTGAAATTTGATCTGTTGCCACTGTTTGTGATTCTTTGCATCACTTAGCGTGGCACAAGCGAAAACCTTAGGAAATCTGCACCTCTCTTGCAGAACCGCAGTGCTTTTGTGGAGTTCCAAGACATTGAATTCGATGGTGGCCAATGCTGACCCTGTTGCACCTGTTGTCGGCTATTTTATGCTGGTCAGCTTGGAGTTGTACGATGTCCAGAGCTACTTTGTCTATTTAATTTTCAAGGTTTATTCACTTTTCATGAGTAAACTGAAGCATACAATCAATTCTGCCATCCTCTTCCAGTGACCCATTCCCTGCTTCCTGGCTGTGGGGGAATCAGTATCTTCCCCACCATCATTATTTTAAGCAATATGTTACAGCTATGTTGGCTGTGGGCAGTTGTTCAGCTTCCTCATTGCAGTTTCATATCTCTAAATACTCCATTAAGATGAAGAGGAGCAAGGCTGACATAAATTTCTAGGTTCTATTCTCTGATTTGAGTGTTGGAACCAAATGGAGTTTCACTGTTGGAAAGTAGTCACTAAGGAGGGGAAGAAGCCCAGTCAACAATTCTGAATATCTAGAAGTGAAATCATCCATTTCCAGATTTAGTTGTCACTTTAACTGGGCCTTTTGCTCCACTTCACTTCCTGGGTTACAGTAGCCACTTCAGCAAAGCTGAAACTTCAAGGACAATTTAAGGGACAGATCAATCAAATATGCAAAACAGTCCTGCCACTAACAAGGGCATCAATGTGATCTGGGCTTTCTGCAGTATCATTATTGAATATGTCCAAAGTCATACAATGTGAAGTATTATGGAAGCAGTTACCAGCTTAGTGCTTCAGACATGCTATTTCGGCGGCAAAGTCTACTGTTTCCCAGTTAATTCATCTTAATAAGTTCAGTAGTATCAGCTGAGCACATATGAGTGTAATATTGGACATCCTCATTTTCACTTTACTGATGTTGGGTCATTCTCCTACAATATACCACTGAGGCCACACAATGTTAGAGCATTGGCAGATGGAGCATGTCATGGGAAGGTGTATTGGTTCTTGCCTGTTAGAGAAACAGAAACTCTTTTCTTTTGCCTTCCTGCCTCAGCTCCCTGATGTTTCTTCCCATCGACTGGGTATTAGCTTCGGAGTTCCAACATGCTCGCGCCTTGCGGTGCCTAGTGGATACCACTGCTATTTCTCCACTTGGTGTGTGGGGAATCTAGGTCAGGAACACGGGTGGGCAGCAGCAGACCAGAGGCAAGGGTGAAAGCCTCTCTTCTCATACATCAGTAGTCTCTGCTGCATCCTGGTACGTGGGCCCTTGGGTTGATACAGGCTCCTGTACAGTCTCCGCAGATCGTTCCAGTTGTGCCATAAGTTCAGTTCTCCTTTCCGGCCACTAGTGACTGTTTCTCTGTGTGACACTGGTCCCCAGCCTCTAGCCTCTTAGAAGACCAGTAGTAAGTTAAATCACATGGATGACAAAACAGTCAACATTAATGCCCCGGTCCTTGAGCCATCGAGTATCAGAATCCACTTAGATTTTTAGAATGACTAATAAATATGCAAATATTCGCCAATCAATTACATTATATGCACATTGTTTTCAGGTATGTTGTTTTAAGCAGTGCTTAATTGGTAAAAGAATAAGTGCCAGGGCTTACAATTGTGCTCAAATGTCTGTGGCACAGAATACCAGGGCCGCTTCGTCTTGCCTCCACCTCCCTGCCCCTTTATCTCACTACTTCAGGTTCGTTTTTGTCACTGTTTTTCTGTCTTTCTCTTCCTCCTTCTCCCTCCCCCCCCCCCCTTTGTGTTTTTCTCTCTCTTGCTCAGGGTAAAAGTCTGATGAGGAAAAATAAGTGCTGATCCCCAAAAAGAGTGTCAGCGAGCCCCTCCTGCAACCACCAGCTCAAATTAAGCACTGGCTTTAAGTATCCTGGATCGGCATGGGTAAAGTTTGAAACATGTTTATCAAAGTCAGGCAGATTGAGAATCTATGCCCGGGCAGGAGCCCTTCCTTAAGAATGGAGGAGCCCCGTACTCCACCCTTTTCCAAACATGAAGAGTGTCTTAGCCTGACAGACAATCTTCATGTTCAGGTCAGGCAGCCAGGAGCAGTACAAGCGCTAAATGCTCAGGTGCCTGGCTGCCTGAGCTGAAGATGCCAAAGCACTGTGGGTGTGACCTCCTCAGCCCTGCAACACGCTTGGTTGTCCTCCCCCTCATGATAAGGGGGAGGGTCACTGATAGCATCATACCTGGGTGCTTCAGTTTTAAGTTCTGGTGTGCCCAGGGCCAAGTGTCTATCACTGACCCTTTGTCACAGGGAGGGGTGGGGTCAGCAACTCTTAGTGACCACATCCCACTCTGTGATGAGTAAGAGACTGCCGCCTCCTCTCATTGGCTGACCTAAGTCAGCCAATGAGAGGATTCACAGAGGCTTCTCTCATACCACCTGAAACGCTGCAGTCGATAAGTTTATGTTTTTTAATGTTTGGTGCAAGCGTGAATGTATGTGTATTTGTGAGTGAATGTGTGTGTGTGTGTGCGCACACGTGGGTGAATGCATGGGTGTGAGTGTGAGTGAGTGTGTGACCCAAGAGCAAGTGGACTAGGAGAACTAGGACAAAGAGGACTCAATGAGTAGAAGAACCAGGAGACCAAGGGGACCAGAAACACTAGGAGACCAGGAGCAGGGCCACAAGTGTCCTGCATTCACCTGGTCCAGAGATGACACTGGAGCCAATGCTGGACCTCCTATCCCTCCTGAGGACAATGCAAGTCAAGGAACCAAAACATTAGATCTCATGTTGTCCCCCTGGGGCAAGGGGATTTGGGATAAAATAAGAAAAGAGAGACTTGCGGTACTGGATCTGCTCAGCGGCTGTGCGACGCTGCATAACAGGATTTGTCACATCTGAGACCTTCAACGTTTATGAGGTAGATGTGCACTGGACCAGAACCTCTGGCTTTGCAATGATGCAATGCACTGGAAATAACAAGAGGAGGTAGTTACCATCAGTACACTAACAGGTCTCTACATACAATGAACATGCATTAACTTCAGTAACATAAACTTGCAGGTTTTATCAGCAGATCGACATGAGAGCAGAATAACCAAAATCATATATTAGAGTGGGGCACTACTAGGAATAAACTTGTAATACAGATTGGAGTTATTGGCACTCCCAGGCATAAACTCGGAATATAGGTTGGAGTTACTTGCACTCCCGAGGATACACTGGGAGCAAAGGCTGGAGTTACCTGCACTCCCAAGGATACACTCTGAGCAAAGGTTGGAGTTACTTGCACTCCCAAGGATGCACTAGTAGCAAAGGCTGGAGTTACCTGCACACCCAAGGATACACTCGGAGCAAAGGTTGGAGTTACTTGCACTCCCACGGATACACTCGGAGCAAAGGTTGGAGTTACTTGCACTCCCAAGGATACACTCAGAGCAAAGGCTGGAGTTACCTGCACTCCCACGGATACACTCGGAGCAAAGGTTGGAGTTACTTGCACTCCTAAGGATACACTCGGAGCAAAGGTTGGAGTTACTTGCACTCCCTAGGATACACTCGGAGCAGAGGTTGGAGTTACTTGCACTTCTAAGGATACACTCGGAGCAAAGGTTGGAGTTACTTGCACTCCTAAAGATGCACTCAGAATACAGGGTGGGGTACAAGGTTGATTCATATATCAAAGACTCTAAAGTGCATTCTTTTGGCACTACTGTTCATCAGAGAAACACAGAACTAAAGTCTTTAATCCTTGCACGGTGACAGTTCTAGCATCAAGGTTGTAGGAAGGGTCCAGAGGATAAACTCACAAGAAGCGCTGGAGTAAATCACAGAGAGGACATGGAGGAAAAGTCTATAGTCTCTGAAGAAGGGATACTTGGTCCTGTTTAATACTATTGGAGGTTTTGTACGCAGTAACCTGATATAAAGTACTTACCCTAGTTCTTTCACTTGACGGAAGTTCGAAGAAGATCTTGAGGCTTTGACACAGGGAGTCGCGGGGGTACAGAGTAGCTGTGCAGGAGGGTGCGAATAGGAAGATGTCAAGGGAGCTGATGCCACGGAAATCACCGGTTCGGATGCACTTGAAGGCGACTGGGCGCAGGAGAGGATCGTGACAACAAGGACTGAGCCAGGACCTGGTGGAGGACAAAGACCAGAAAGACTAGGGACAGGAATACCAGTAGGATCCGGAGGTCCAGGGTCGGGAGAATCAGGCCCATTAGAGTAGGAGGACCAGGATCAAGGCGATCAGCTAAGGACCAGAAAGAGGTGGGCCAGGAGGCTAAGGAATATAACCAGAAGAATATGGATCAATAGTCCTATAAAGAGAAGGACAAATGTGCCAACTAGGGGATTGACAATATGGTCCTGGAGTAGCCAGAGATGGATCAGGAGGTGGGAATGACCAGGGTGAGTGGAATCAGGACCAAAATAATCAGGACCAAGAAGAAAAGGATCAGAACTAAGAGGAAGAAGACCAGGGCCCAGAAAAGAACCATGTTTATTAGGAGCACCAGAAAGAAAGCCAAGAGCAGGAGGAGGAGGAGGACCAGGATGAATGTGATGATGAGGACGAGAAGAAAGACCAGGAGGGAAGAAGACCAAGAGGAGGATGATGAACGTAGGAAGGTGGAGTATTATGTGGTGTGGGGTTAGACCTCACCATATAACACCATCACGATAGCCCAAAGATGGTCCTTGGATTCACACTAATAAATCCTTAGCTCAGTGCTGGTAGTGTGGCAAAGAGCAGTGAGGCTTTACTAGAGGAACATGTGTTAAGCATTTCAGAGTACCAACATGGACGATAAGTAATTGACACGATTCGAGAGAAATCCAACACCAATTTATAAAAATAGAGTGTATTTTTGTCTTAATTTAGACACCAAAATTTACCGAATAGCATACATATAACCAGAAGTTATAGATTTTTGAAGCAATATAAAATCAGTGCAAAATAATACAGTGAAACTTTATCATTGCCGTCAATAGGAAAAACCACTTGTGACAATCAATCTCTTGCAGGTCCAGTTGTGTGGTACCCTTGCAGGGTAAAGGTGATGCGGGTCCCAGGACCAAGCCACGACAGTCAGTTACATTTTACCAGGCCGGTGGAGCCCAGGGGCAGAGTTGTCCTGGCAGTCCCTGGTGCTGAACGGGAGCTGCGGGAGAGCTGCTTTTACCACTGAAACAGTGCTGTCGGGGAAAAAGATGCAAAAACACAACAACGTGTTGGTTGCTGACGTCGGTCTAAGGTCATCCATCTAGATGCAGCAGTAAAGGGGTTGATTGACGGACTGGCAACCAACAAGCCTTGGCAGTGGTAAGTAGAGCAGAAAGTAACTTTGACATCCCGTGGGAACGCTGTAGCTGACTATAACTTCGTGGAAGGCAGGACTGCAGTTCCCACAATTCACTAGACCATTCTGGATTTGGGCGATCCCTCAGAGGGTCCGATGTCCAGCCATTCTTCGGATCCGGAGCATTGTTTCCCCTGCAGTTTGCAGAGGACTAGTGCCACTAGTCCAGGGTAATCTAGGGTGCTTCAGGCTTCCACAGAGGTCCCTCTGTCTGGGGGAACCAAGAGATAACCTAGGACCCGTCTTAATTAGGCACTTCCAGGAGCATTGCCACAGGTGCAGGGTATCCCTCTTTTGCTTTGCGCAAATCCTGTTATTGCAGACACTGGTCTCTTCTTCTGTCCTCTTTGATGTAGGTTGTTCAGAACTGAGCTTCTGGTGTCAGGGGTGTTCCTTAAATCCTAGATTTAGGGGAGTTAGGAGTGTGGGAGCAAGTAGTCAATGGCCGCTAGTTCCTGCAGCTAGTCCGCCCTGAGGTGGCCACATCCAGCGGTGTGGGTCACCTTTTCTACTCGGAACCCTCTATTCTGCCAGATGGCTAAAATCTAATTATAGACACAGACCAGGCTGCCCACCCTGGAGGCGTGGCTAGCCTTCTGGGGGTGTACACCTCCTTGACTAACTAATTTCCCTCCTGTCCCGGTGCAAATGTGCCTGGGGCAGGGGGAGAGCTGTTTCTTCCTCTGGGAGGCAGCCCTGATGCATATCAGAGGCAGTGCAGCCTTTGAAGCTCACATCTTGATCTGCCACTTCACTAGCCTGCTTGGGAGGAGGCAGGTGTGCCCTCCTTCCTGCCCAAGCCTTTGATCCTGACTCCTGGGTGTGATCACACTGCCTGGCAAGGGGTCAGAATCCTGTCTTGGTGGCAGCAAATGCAGGAAACGTGGGATTGCCAGCTAGAGAACAGAGAAGCTGGGGCAACCAGGTGGGCAACCTCTAAAGGTATACTTTTCCTAGGGGACACACTTTAGGGGTCCCTGCCTTTTTTGGCCTACTCAAAACACTGCTTAACTCCCTGAGCTATATTAAAATGCAGTTAAATCACAGTTAGCAATTAAGTAAGCCATAAGAGATTTTCTACTAACATTTTTGTTGTTACCATTTTTTGGGGGGAAAGTGTTTATAAAAAATAACACATAGACTGCCAATTGCTTAATTCTTTATGGCGCTGGTCCTCGTGACTCTGCCCCTCATCATTCCACCCCCTTTCAACTGCACATGATTTATGGGATCCTAGAGTAAACATTTCCATTTCCATCACTTGTTCTAAATTTTATAAAAAATATGCTGAGTTGCAACCCACCAAACAACTTTGTACATCCTTGTTTTACAATCTTACTGACCAGGTGGTTAAAACAGCTAAGCAGAGGTAGCATTTACCATGTACCTTGTACTGAATGACCATGGTGCTTCTTAGATCTGTTCTTTGAAGATCCATGTGGTTCTGAGCATAATGCCCAGGCCTACTGTAAATTTGTCTAATGAAAGTCACTCAAGCTGACAGCGACACCTGTTCCCGTTTTCAGATGGATACAAGACTGCCTGGTGTGCATACATTAGAGTTTGGATTCTAACTAATGGAACTGTGCATTACCAAGCATCATTATGTCTTGGTGTTTGCAAGACTGTACTAGTGCTTAATTTGTAAAATAATAAGTGCAAGGGCCCTCTCAGGAGATCAGTGCTGCTTGCACCACCAATTGCTCCTACCAGCGCTGCCAACAGTACCAACACAACTACTAACCACCACACTCCTAGCAGTGTGACAATTCGGACTATTCTAGGCCCCCATAGCTATAAGAAGGGCTTGTGCCACAGGTTTTAGGCACTTTTAAGGTATATTGAATCAATAAACAAATGTTGTTGTGTTGATCTCTAAATTAGGGCAGTCTGCCACATGGTGGCGCTGTTTATCTAACTGCCGGTGTTGAAAATTAAGTGCCGGTGCTGAACACTGGAATACACCGGCTCAAATTAAGCAATGCCAGGAACACACTGCTTGAAGGGATCAGAATTATGTAACAAAGTGTGATTTGAAACTCTGTCATGACCCATCCCTCTTAGGCCCAAGGCATATGCACAGCAATGGCATTGATGGCCACTAACGAAGATATCTCAGAGAGATTTTTTAATTTGAGGACTTCATCCTATTCTGTAGACACATGTCAAATTGACTCCCCTCCTTACCCCACCTGCGTGGCTGTGAGCAGGAGCGTAAAAACACAGCCATTAAAAAATTGCTTTGAGTTTGCGCAACCAAATTGTGTTCCAGATTTGGAAAATGAAAGCATAAAGTCAGTCAAAAATCCTTTTTCTGTAGTGTACCTTTGCGGAGACTGGGTGCATGGTGATGAAAGAGGATTTGCAAAACAATGCTATATTATTTGCTTTATGAAGCGTGGTTAAAGCACCCCACACTCAGAGCCAGACTGGCCTTTTATCCCACCGGGCACTTCCCTGGTGGGCTGGAGCCCCTGGAGATCAGTTTTGAAAGCCCAGGGCCTCTGCTGGTTCCTCTGTCACTTCCCTTGGCTCCCCAAGGTTAATAGCAGCCTGCAGTGACGTAATGCAAAATGATTGGTCCCCGTGCAAAATGTAAGGAGGGGCCAATGAACCTCCCATATCTCACAGAAATTCATTGACCTAGTGCTGAATGGGGAGTTCCAAAAGGGGTGGAGGTACTCCAGCGCCGCAGGGGCTGTATTACACCCCTGACAGGAGACACAGGGGTCTTTAAGAGATGGAGGAATGAGAGAAAAAGCGATTAGAGAGGGAGGGGAGAGCAGGAAATAGAATTGATGAATGGAAAGAAGAGAGAGAGAGAGAAAGCGTGAGGAGACAAAGGGAGCGGACTGGTTTAGGCATTTTTGCCAGGGCAGCATTTGGTTCCCTAGTCCGGCGCTGCCCACACTAACTCCTCATCCATAGGCCTCGCCTCTCTTCAGCCGCGGTCGTTTTGGCTCATGACGTAACTGCTGTACAGTCAGCACTTCCGCGCGCGTCTCCAACAATTTAATTGCGGTTTAAGGTCTGGCATGAACTCGGTAACAGCAGCTAATTTCAACGAATGTTCTTTCATCATCCATGCCAATGCGAGGCGTCACGTTCGCCGAGGAGATGCCAGTGTGCATCACCAGTTTCACAGAACACGTCTCGTCAGAGGCCGGGTTTTTATACTAACCTTTCGGATCCATACACGAGACCTAGGTCCTGAAAGCAAGTCTTCGACCGACGGACATGCAGAGGCCATAAACTGATAAGCGGGAGCTATGTTTCTTCAGGTTTTACTTAAGACAACATATTTATGACCCAGAAACTTCATACGTGTTCTCTTCTTGATCTTTTTCAAGGAAACTAACCTGAGACAGTTGTTCCTTTTGACCAAAAGCTTTCGTCTAAAAATTATTATTTCTGGTTTTTATTCAACTATTTTCTAGTTCAAAGTCGGCTCACAAACAGGTTCGCACATTTGTGCAAGCAGAATGGTCTTAGACACAAACTTTAATTATTGCATAGTATAGTATAGAATTGGAAATACCAAACCTTTGAAAAAACCCTTTTTGTTCTATAAGCTGAAGTAAACCTGGGCCAATAAACGTATTGTGAGAAGGGAAACAAAAGCTTTGTGCTTGGAACCCTTAAGTAACCAAGATTCAGCCCAAACTCACGCAACACTTGTAATGCGGTGGTTGGGTGTGTCCTGCTCGTGCCAAAAAACCTAAAAGTGTTTTTTCAGTGGATACTTTGGATGAAGATAAAGGGAACCAAGGGCTAGGGGGGCACATTTACGACTGTTTTTAGCAATCGCTAACGGAGAATCGGGCCATTAGCGACCGCTAAAACGCCGTTTGTCATGTACCAACCCGATTTTGCGAGTCGGTAACCTGTTACCGACTCGCAAAATAGGGTTTGTGAGTCACTATTAGGAAGGGGCCTGCCAAGGCGTCTCTCCCTAATAGCAAATCGCAAGGGCATGTATGATTGTTTTGCGACCGAAATGCAGTCACAAAACAATCGCAGTTTACCACCTACTAGCGAAAACGTTTTTTAAGAGCACAGACCACTGCCTGCCCTTAAAAAAATGAAACAGAAACGTTTCATTTTTCTTTTTGAAACGCATCCAATTTTCCTTTTAGGAAAACGGGCTGCATTTTTTTTTAAAAAGTTGCTTTATTTAAAAGCAAACATAGCTATAGTGGTCTGCTGTCCCCAGCAGGCCACCATCCCTGTGTTATTGCCCATTCCCAATGGGTAGCAAATTGCGACCCGCCTCATGCATATTAATGAGGCAGGTCATTGTGACCCCATTGGGAATCGCTAAATGTGTCTGAGACACATTAGTACATTTCATTTTGCGACTCGCAAATTGCAATTTGCCAGACGCAAAATAAAATGATCGTACATTTGGCCCTAGATGTACTAAAATTTGGAATACCGATTTCCTAATTGCGAATCTCTCCGAATCGCAATTAGGAAATCGGTATTCCTAATGTATGAAACTCTTTTGAGTTTCAGTTGCGATTCCTAGTGATTCACAAATAGACCTACCTCATTGATATTAATGAGGTAGGTCACAATATGCAACCCACTAGGAATCACTGCCATCAAGGGGATGGGGGCCTGCTGAGGTCAGCAGACCACCATGTCGGTGATTGCTTTTTTATAAAGCAATATATATATATATATTTTTTTTAAATGCAGCCCATTTTCCTTAAATGAAAATGGCATGCATTTAAAAAGAAAAAAAGAAAATTTGCAGTTTCATTTTTAAAAGTTGGCAGTGTTGGTCCGTGAGATCACTGCCTGCTCCTAAAAAATATTTTAAGTAACATTCTCAAAGGGGAAGGGGTCTCCAAGGACCCCTTCTCCTTTGCGAAAGGATTATCACCAGTTTTAAACTGGTAGTAAAAGTATTACTGTTTTGGGACTGGAATTTGGCCTCTAAACATTAATACATACCGTACCGATTCGGTATTTGGAAGGGACGCCCTAAACACGCCTCTTCCAAATACTGAATCGTAAATGCAAAATGCGATTCGGTAACAAGTTACCGAATCGCATTTTACATTTTGTACATTTAAAAAAAAAAAAAATTCTGGTCGCAAACGGCCCGATTCTGCGAATCGGGCCGTTTGCGACCAGAACATTTTTTGTGCAACTGGCCCTTAGACCCGTACATAAAAATACATTTATGTGTGAATTTTAAAACTATTCCTGGTGAATTGGCCCCTAAAAGTTAAGGAAAAGATATTGCAGGGCTGCATTGTGCTAGCATATAGAATAATTAATGAGACTGTAAATTCTGTCTCCCAAATGAAGTGAAGGTCATTTAAAAAAAAAAAAATGGAAAAAACCTCTACTTATATAGAAGTGCATTAGGTTCAATCTCATGTATTGTTGTTAAAAGCACCTGGAACGTTCTGTAGCTGCAGCACACTGTTATGTTCTTTATGTATGCAACGATTCTGAATGTGTTTCTATACACATAATGACACAGAAGGCAACCTTGAACGTTTCTGTTCGCGCTCTTTATGTAACTGCGTGAAGCATGCAGGCTGGCGTGCGTCATTGAGACGAAGTACCATCGCTGGGTGAACGAGCAAGGCCGTGGAAAGGCTTGTATGCACGGTCTAGCTTTTTCAAAAGTTTAGACTATTTTATGAGTTTCTCAGTTTATTAATCTTTTAATGAGTTTAAAAAAAAATTCACTCATTATTCTCTCCTTGTGTCCCATGTGGCCTTATATCACTTTTATCAAGTTTTCTACCAAGCCCTGCTCAAGCTAGACACACCAGATTTAGAAAGAGGTGCCTCCTTTGGAACTGGGGAACCAGGTTCATGCCTCGGCGTCAGCTCAACATCCTTTGATTCTGGGCAAATCACTTAATCTCCCAGTGCCTATCAAAAATGAATGGGAGAGTATGTGGCCTAATGGCTAGGGTGGTCCACCTCAAAGCTGGGGAACCGGGTTCAAGTCTCGGCAGGGACGCTCAACATCCTATGATTCTGGGCAAATCACTTAATCTACCCGTGCCTAACAAAAAAGAAAATGAATGTGTCCATCTGTAACGCAACTGGTGCTCATGTAAAGCGCTCTGATACCTTCGGGTTGAGTTGGCACTATATAAAACTCTCCCCCCAAAAATGTGTCCTTGTGTAATGTTACTGGTGCTCATGTAAAGTGCTCTAATACCTTCAGGTCGAGTTCCCGCTATATAAAACTAGAAAAAAAGAACCCCCCACTCTCAAAATCCTTCTCTGGAAATGCGCCTTAGGTATGGAATACTCTTCTAGTAGATATATCAGACCACATCAATATCCACTTTCAAGAGGGACCTCAACCATCACTTTCTTACAGACCTCTGCATCCACTACCTGGATCAGGACAATGTTAAACATCTCCCCGAATGTGGTTATACTGTTTGTCTATGTATTCATTTCTTATTTTATATAGCAAGTACTTGCCCCAAGGGTATCAGAACATTCTCCAAGAGAGCAGGCAGTCATGCATGTAAATGATTTGTTCTATAACAATAACAGCTAAGACTCAAAAGAACAGAGAAAACAGCTTCAGTCAAACAGGATAAACCACTGTCACTTTAACCAAAGTATCAACGAAATTAGAGGATTTTGAGATCCTTGATATGTTTTGTTGTAGTGGGTAAGGCTGGAGGGAGGACGTTTCAAATCATTGTGGCATTGCCAGAGAAGGCATGATTCTTATAGCATTTGTGCTTGAACGTCAAAGGCACCAGAAGGAGGATTTCTGCACTCCTCAAACTCTGTTGGTTGCTAGAGATTTTCAGCTTGCAGCCAGAAAGGAGGGACTCAAGTTGTGAAGTGCTTTTTGAGTGATGCAGGTCGTTTTAAATTGAGCTTCAATGAGGAGCCATTGTTGGCAGCACAGGATAGTCGTGATGTGGTTGAATTTCCAGTGACCTGTGGCAAAGTGGGTGGCTGCTTGAAATATTGTTCTCAGGGGTGATAAATGTGATCTCGGGAGACCAGAGAGGAGTGAATTCCCATAATCTAGCCTAGAGAGTACCAGGCTTGGACAAAGACTTGAAATTCTGCTCTAGAATGAATTGCCTAATGCCCCAAAGTAATCTTAGCTGGTGGCGGGCACTCAAATTCAAATTCAAGTTTATTGTTTGATTACTAAAAACCATAACAAAATGTTAAAACTATGTGACTCATAAATACAAGGAGCCCCGATTAGTTCTAAAACAATGCAATAATCTTGCGATAAAAGCGGATTAAATTTTTTTAAAGAATTGTCCGAATATGCATTTGTCTTTTGCGGATCAGGCTCCTTAGAATGACATAACAGTCACGGAATGATTTTAAGATAATCTAGAAAAAAGAGACGAATAAATATAGCAGCTAATTTTTTAAAATGCTGAAAACAGTGTCCATGGAGACCTTGTAGGAGGAGCCGGATGGCCGCTAGAGTTTTTATTACAGAGAAATGGCAAGGCCAACCGGCGGAGGAATTGCTGCCTACTCTTTCTCCAACACTTTAGCAGCTCTGATGACAAATTTGGTGAACCGAATGTTCAACTTTGTGTTTTCTTGGTTCATAGCTGCTGTGATGGCCTGACGACATGTGCGAACTCCAAGTTTGTTCCACTCTGCTCGCAATGAAGTCCTTCTATCGTTTAGCAGGGCTGGGCATGTGCAAGCTATGTGCTCCAAGCTTTCTGAATGGTAGCCGCATTCCCTGCATTCGATATCAAGACTAGGGCGCCGCCATTGTGGCAGATGCTTTAAAAAGGGCCACTCGCCTAGCCTTAGGGCCATAAACTTAACCTTCCAATAGACGGAGTATGTACTTGATAAGTAGGATGACTCGACCCCTGGTTTGTAGTCGGAGACAACGGCCCAAGCATGTTTTCTTCTAGATAATTTTGCCCTGTCAGAGTGGAAAGACCAGAGCCGAACGCTTCGCTTAATTACGGTCTTCAATGCCTGTTGTGGCGGATTTGTTCCCCAATATTCCGTTACTCCGAGTAGCTGTAGGGAGCGGGCCAGGTGGTGCCGATATTTTTGGCTGGATGCGCTGGTCGTTATTTAATTCAAGATTTTGGACTCAAGACTGCCATCCCGGAAGTTGCGCAGTCTATTGCAGAACTTGATGAAAGCCCCGGCCTCGACGCCGTTGTGATCTAGCAGGCTGAGTTCTAATCTGACTTGTGCCGGAGATGAGGACCTCGGCAGGCACCATGCTCGCTTAAAGATCCTGGTGGTTGATTTATTTAATAAGATATTTGTTGAGCCCATCATGATCTCGTGTCCATATGATAAGGAATTGGTGATCTTGGCCTTCATCACCTTGAGCAGCGGAGTCAAGCTTGGCCCTAGTAAATGTTTTGAAAGTTTAGCCGACGCAACCTCAAGCGACAGTGCTTTGGCCTTGACGGCATCTTTTTGTTTAGCAAAGGAACCTCTGGCATCAAGGAAAATTCCCAAATATTTATAGTGTGGCACTGTGTCAATGCTTTTATTGTTGAAAAACCAGCTGCTTTTCCGCTGCTTCTGTTTGGTGAAATGAATTATTTTTGTTTTTGACAGGTTCAATTCGAGCGCATTATCAAGTGTATAGGGAAGGAGTTCGTCAAGAAGCCTCTGCAGGCCTACCTTTGTGTGGCTCAGTAGCACTAGGTCGTCGGCGTATAACAGATTACTGATGCGGGTTCCGTCCAATTGGGGTGGATGGGAGTTGACCTTGTCGAGTGTAGAGGATAGGTCCGAAATAAACAGGTTAAAAAGAAGGGGCGCCAAGACGCAACCTTGTTTAACGCCACTTCCTGTTTGGATCTTTTTTGAAACATAGGACCCGTCGCCCAACTTTATCCTTATCCAGGTCTGTGTGTGGAGTTGTATTATCGCTTTTAAGAGGGCGGGGGATATACCCGAACGGTCTAATTTTTGCCAAAGGCGGCCGCGTGGCACCCGGTCAAAAGCCGCCTTAAAGTCGACGAAGCAGCAGTATAGTTGCATACAGGCGTCTGCCTTCTCCATCAAAACAGTTAATGTCAATAAGTTGCTGGTTGTGCCTGAGTTAGCTACGAAGCCGGTCTGGTTGAAAGGAAGACGCTGGGTTGATTCGGCCCAGGTTGACAATTCTTCTAATAAGATGCTGGCGTAGTATTTGGATTCGATATCAAGAAGGGCTATCATTCTGTAGTTTTTGGATCATCTCTTTTGCCACTTTTGTAGATGGGATGAATGATGGCACCTTTCCAGGAATCCGGAATATGATCATTGAGCCTGCAGTATAAAAACAATGGTGCAAGGAGACCTGACCACAGCGTTTCATCTGACTTAAACAAGCCCTGAGGTAGACCGTTGGGGCCAGGGGCTCCGTCTTACCTGCCTTTTCTGATTATCCGGGCAATGATGTTTATTAAAACTCCGTGTGTCGTCAGGGTCTCTAGGGTTGAATCATTCCCTGGCTCCTTACTCTCGATTGTGGGTGAATCCAGAACCCCTCACTTGTAGTAGTTGACTCAATGTTGGCTGTGCAGTGGTTTTCAGTAACTGGTGGCCCAGGTTTGCAAGTCAAATGGGGACCAGGGTGCTCTGGCCTGCTTGAATGATCTCTGAAGTGATTAAATAGAAACTCAGTCCAGTCGTCAGCGCTTATGTTTGCGCTGCTTTGTCCTCTGCCTCCTAATAGGCCGTTGTTCACAAGGGACCAGAATAACTTTGCATTGGACCTTTTGCTGGCGTGGACTAACTTCAACCAGAACTGGTCTGACGCTGATTGTTTGTCTCTATGCACGGATGCCTTAAAAGCTTTTTGAGCTTGCTTATATTGTTTAAATAAAAATCCGTTGCCTGGGTTTTTTCTGGCCCGGCATTGAGCAGCGTTTCTTATTAATTTTAAGGTTTTTGTAGCTGGTGAAATGCGAAGTCGTAGTGGATCTTGCCGGGGGTAAGATTTGGATGGAAATTCATTTAATAAACTGTTCACCAGCACTTCCCAGCTGTCGATAATTGGCACATCTTTTGCACTTTGTGAACGTAGAAGATGATCACATTTCTCCATGACAATAGGGACGACACTGGACGACCATTTCATTCGCCTTAGGTTCTCTGAATAGCTGTAGGATGTCGTGTGAGCAAGTGCGTGTTGGTGAGGCATGTTGAGAGATAATGTTATTATTTGAGGTCGATGGTCACTTCCCCCCATTGCTGCTATATAATGGCACTCAATTAGGATGAGCATTTCGCTGTTTCCCAATGTAAAGTCCAGAAATGAGTGGGTTCGGCCGTTAGTTCTTGTCCAGGCCGGGGGGGTGTCTTTGGATGAGCGACCGTTTATTACTATGTAGCCTATTCTGCTAAGTTGAAGGACTGCATATTCGCCCAATTTGGACGATCTGAGTCCTGACGGTAATGTTTGTGTGGCAAGATGTGAGGGGACCGCTGGAGGGATGATTCCCAGATCTTCAAACTGGTTATGAAAGAGATTGGTATTAAAGTCTCCAGAGATTAAACATGGTAAACTGCCATATGTGCTTAAGATATTGCATAAAATTTCGGTCAGGCAGTCCAGTTTGGATTTTTCTCCTTGGTACATGGTGAAATGTAAACATTTAGGAATAGTAACTTGCTCTCTGGTGCAAAATTTTCAACCACAATGCCAGTGACCCAGTCAACTTCAAATTTTAACTGTTTAATGTGTGCTGATAATCTAGTAGCCACGTAGATAGACATCCCACCGCACAGTCTACCAAACTTGCTCTTTCTTATAGCTGGCGATGTAAATTCTAGATACCCTTCAATTGGGTTGCTTGTTGATAGCCAGGTTTCCTGGAAAAAAATAATGTCATGTTTTGTAAGGAATTCAAGTGTTTCTGGAGATTGCAGTTTTGGCAAAAGGCCATTGATATTCCAGGAACAGATTGTGAGACCATGTTCCCGGTTATTTCAATTGATCCTGCTTAGGGCTGCTGGCAGCCATGACCAGTCTGCACTTCTGATTGTTTGCTGGACTTCACTGCGCTCGTCATTATCGACTAGACAGCGGCTTCTAGCTGACTTTAAAATAGAAAAGGGGATGTGGCTTGTACTTAAAACTGGGACACGGCTAGGTGCAAGTATTGAAGGATATCGGGGAACTCGGGCGTTGCTATAATTATTCCCCAGATTTTAAATTGGTCAGCTTTAGATTGAACCAGTTCCCTTATGGCTTTAGATGCTAATGTGATTAGGGTCGATTCTCCCGTTTGGGGGACAAGACTGGGCTTAAATTCGATGGCAAGGATATCTTTTGATTCCAGCTTGCACAGATCTGGATTTGATTTAAAGAGCCGGATTATGTTCCCGCGATTTAGTATGTCATGCGGTCCTTGAGAAACGTACTCTGGTGTTAAAATTAGCTTGGTTTCATTGATGTCTATGGCTTGGTCGTGGATTTCAGCAGATATGGACTTAGGTGGTTTAGCCTTAACTTCTAATTTTCGTTGAGAGGTTGATGTACTATGCGGTGGGGTTACTTGGTCGTTGACTTGGTTGGTTGATGCTGAGATAAAAACTGTTTTGCGCATACACGCCGAAGAAAATTGGCTAGATGGGATTGCCGGAACTTGGTGGTCCAGTCTTATGATGGAATTCGCTGCACGGTGTGAGCCTGGACTGTTAGACGTCATTTGAGGTGGGGAAGGAGGTTCATTGATTGGTGGACGCTTTTGGGAGGGCGTGGTTGTGAGTGAACTAGTTACAGTTATTAGTTCTTCATTTGTTTGTAGTTGCCTTTTTCCAGTGTCTCCAATTTTATCCTGAGATGTTGGGTGTGGGGAGTGTCTTGGGGCTTGTTGTGGCTCCGTATTTGTTGAGCATTTAGCTTTTAAGAGTCCTTTTTGGGGCATTAAGGACTGGGCTGCTTGCGTCTGTGTAGTGGAGATAGTGAGCACTGGGCTCGAGGCCTGGGCCATCACTGGTTTATTATTTGTAAAGTAGTTGCAAATTGGTTTTTTGGGCTCTTCTGAGAGCCTTTTACGGGATTTCCGAAGTCTTTTTTTTCCCGTTTTGATAGTCGATGTGCTGATTGTTGGGGTGATTTGACGTTGGAAATTGTATTGGCGGGTGCATTAGAGACTGATATTGCTTTAAATGAGGGTGAAGGAGCAGGTGATAATTTGTCGGGCGTGTGCTCGGGATCCCGGTGTTTCGGGTGTTTACCGTGTTGGGGGCCAGTGGTGTGGAAACGGGAAGCCTAGACTCTGGGATCCTCTGAATTTCTGTTAGTACTGATGACAGAAATTGGGGCAGTGAGGATAAAGAGTCGATGATAGGAGAGCAGCAACATACTGATTGAACTAGTTGCACTTGAGATTGAGCTTTAATTATCAGTGAATTGAGCGCCTCCATTTTTTGGTCAATTCCTACAGTGTAGACAGCAAGAGTGTTTAATAGATCCACCTGTTGATCCATTTTGTCTGAGTGGTAGTTCAATGCAGACACTGTAGATTGAAGAGTTTGGAGGAGTTGTAACCAGAGCTCATTTATGTCTAGCGATGTAGGACTGACGGTCGATCTGTTCGGTTCTTTGGTAAAGAAGGATAAGTCGAGGTGGGTATTGGGCATGGTGTTCTGGCACCAGCCTGTGTTAATCTTTTGACGACAGATATTGGCAGTTGATGGTGAGATTGTTGGGGATGACGTTGTGGGGTTACTTGGATGTTCGTTTACCTGAGTTGCAGCTTGCGGGGTAAGAACTTTAGTAGTTGCTGTTACTGTTGGGTGGGCCTTGGGGGCCTGGGACTTATTTGCTAGGGGGGAAAACTGGCTGGGAATCCAAACGGAGTGATGGTCTGGCGAGGTCAACTGGCATCCAGTGAAAGGCGGAGGGGAGGCAGAAGCCGATGCATGAAGGTTGTTAACTTGTGAGTCGAAGGAGGACTGGTCAAGAGCCTGGGCAAGTGCCCAGGGAGATAGAGTGACCTCTAACGCTTCTTTTGATTGGAGATCGGCACTGGTTGGAAGGCCCGGGAACGATGAGCTAAGGCCTATCGCGCCAGCATACACATGGACCATGGGCTGAACCCGTTTTTGATACTTTACTGGAACTGAGACTGAGGATGAGGCAGTTGGAGCAGGGGTCCGAGGTATGTCGAGTGAGCTTGATCTTGACTTAAAAGAGGATACAGAGCTTCTGAAATAGTCCCTCAGAGACATTGTTTTTGTTGAAGAAGCTGAGAAGATTGAGGGTCTCGAATGCGTGTCATTACGGTTTTTATTCTCCTTAAGCATGCTTACTCTGCCGCTTCTGCTTGTTGTTTGTTGGACGAGGAGAGACTGAGCATGAAATGGAAACTGTGGGGGTTGTAGCTCGGTTGCAGTGTCCATCGTTGCGTCTGTGGCAGTAACTGATTGAAACTGTAGGTCAGACAATTTTGCCAGGTTTTCAGGTGGCAATTGGTCCGCTACTGCATCTTCGGAAACCCTTTTTTTAATGTCTTTTTTTGAAGTATTAGATGGAGCTTTCCTGGTTTTCCCAGAACGCATCGCTGGGGGGCGTTGGGAGGATAGGGTAGAGTGGGGTAGAGTACACCCCCGCTGACCAAGCCACTTGGGCTACTTAGAATGTTTATACGCCTGGAGTCGTAACCCAGTGACGCCGTGCAGGGAGCAACTATTGGTTGATTTCTTTCTTGGTTCTGATGAGACAGTGACTATTCAGGTGAGATGGTGAGTGGCGCTTTTATTAGTTTGATCTTAAAGACACTGGTAAGTTGATGGGCGTTTGTTGTGAAGAAGCCTATCTCTCATGAATGCATGTTAATGCCAAAAGTTAAAATTAAAGTCAAAATTAAAGTCAAGGAAAAAGAAGAAGAGCATTGAGGTGGCAAGGACAAGTTAATGTCACCAGGGGGTTTGTTACGGTTTATGTCGTGGACCTCAAAAGCACAGCAGGGTCAAGGATCCAGAGAACGCTCGAGGAGCTGCACAAACAACAACAAACAGCCACAACCAGGCTGGGCAAACTAGGCACTCCAACACAGTGATCACCGCACGGCCCTTGCCGCTGCTGAAACGGGTTTACCGCTGCTGCAAGGTTTTCTCACTGCTACCACCGCCGTGGGGGTGGCTCTGGCTCCGGGGCGGCTTGTAGCTCCTATGGCTCCTGTGAATCTTACCGCTGTACCTGCTGTTTTTGGACGGCTGCTGTGGAGAGAGACTCCCGCGGCTCCTACCGATGCAGGGCGCTGGTGCAGCTCCTGGCGCTGTCGGGGGCAATCCCACGACTCCCGCGGCTGCGGGGGGCAATCAGGCGACTCCGGGGCGCATCGACGCAACACCAACGCAGCTCCGTTGCGGGGGCAATGACACGGGCAATGGCGCAGCTCCTGCCGCTGCGGGGGTACTCACACAGTTCTTACCGCGGTTCTTGCTGCTGCGGCGGCTCCCGCGGCCTCAGCCATTTTTCGGTGGCTTTTTTCGCTGCACTTTTCGGCAGCACCACGCGACTCCTTGCAGCCTCGGGGTTAGGCACCCCCCACCGCGCCTCCGCTCTCACACGGCAGCAGGGGCTGAAAACTGCGAGCAGGGAGCAGGGAAACGGCACCGGCAGTCTCCAACAGCAACACAACAGCAACACCAAGTGGAGAATTTGGGAACTGGTTAGAAGGTGGGCACTCCTGGCCATGGTAGAAATGTGTTTCTGCTTGTTGAGACGGCCATCAAGGAAAAATCCCAAGGATTTCACACTATCCACAATGGCCACTTTGCAGTCCAAGTGAGAACAGGATTCTAATGATTCTTTGATGGGAAAATCTGATTTATTTGGAGAAATCAGTAAGAATTCTGTTTTTGCAAGGTTGAGGTTTAAGTGGTGGTTTGCCATCCATTAAAGGACTATGTCCAGTGTGTTGGTGAGTAGGATGATGTAATTTGGGGAAGAAATCTGCAGATATGTCTGGGTATCACATGCATATTGGTGATAAAGAATTCCAGAGCTTCTCAAAATCTCTCTGAGAGATTCAAGAAATAGATTGAACAGGGCTGGAGATAAGATTGAACCCTGCAGAACTCCTCATTTAAGGTAGATTTTGCTAGAAACAGAGCCATGTATTTTCAATATTTAGAACAGGTAGCAATTGAACCAGTTCAGAACTGTGCCTTTGATGTCCTGTCCCTCTGGTCACTCAAGATGTTAAACAGCGCATGGTGGTTGACTGTATCGAAGGCAACCAAAACATTCAATGGAATAAGGTGCCAGGAGTTGTCTCCATCGAGGAGAGAGAGGGAGTTGTCAACAATTATGAAGAGCTGTTTCAGTGCTGCATCCCTGTCCAAATCCCAATTGGAAGGTGTTGAAGAGGTTCTTTTCCTGGATCTTTGCTGATAAGGTAAATATCTTTATTCTACTTGCACTAGTTGCCACAGTAGTGTGCTGTAAATCACTCTATCACCTACTGCTCAGGGATTTCCTCATACTATTGCAAGAACTAGAAATACATTCCAACCTTTTACACACATCCTTGAGCTTTTCCCGGTTTGTCTTGCTTCTCTGATTCCTTTTACTTTATCATCCACCTACACACTTTCCATCCCTCCATGCTCTAAACCATACTCCTGCTGTTCTACAGACTCTGACCTGAGAAGGAAAATCCCTCCACATTCTGCCACCTGCTCCTCCCTCTCCACTCCATTGTCCATCCTCAGTATCTGATGCCTTGAAATAAATATTTTTAATTTATCTCAAGCAATCCCACTGGCGCTGAAACAGTGTGTATCTGGACTGGGGTTTCGTTAGTTCCTGTGCAGAAGGAAAGAGGCCTATTAGTTCTGAAAGAACTTAATTTTGGAGTTTACCCAATAATGATTTTCATATAGATGCCACATTTAAGGTGCTATGGGGATCAAATAACAATAGACAAGATGCTTCCCATTGTAATTACTTTTGGGTAACATTAACACAAACATTGCATCCCTCAAGTTTGTTTTTGCCCCACTGCCTCTCTCTGGCAATATTGGTACGCCTCCTTTGAACTCTTCAGCCACCTTACCTCCACTCCCCCTTTACAATCTCACTATCAGAAATGCCTTGGTGAACAACTTTCACATGTTGTTTTGTCACGGTTAAAGATCAGTGTATTAACTATTAGCTCTCACCATATTTTGAAATCATACTGACAATGTAACACAATAAAACTGACAAACATCCTATAAGTGTCACCCAAAATGCTACTGCCGCATTATTCTGCTACATAATAAAGTAACATCCGATTGCTTTGTTCTAGGACCATGAAGAGATTGGTTTATCTTAAAGACAGAGTACTAACTAAAGTAGGATTTAACCCTTCTCTGAAAATACCTGACACCCTAAGAAGCTGGCTTGCTCATGGGGTGAAAGTATGTGCTTCCACAGGGTATATACTTTCCCCTAGTGGTCGCTCACTGGTCTCTGACACTGTTCAAGTCAGAAGCATTATGGGAGAAGCGAGCGGGCTCGCGTTCCACTGAAGTTGACTTCAAGGATCACTTATAATAGAAATATGGCTTCCTTGATGGACATAATTATCTCTGACATGTCTGAGACAGCCATTTATAACACACTACACAACTTAGTTTCACATTATAGATATGCTGTTTTTTAGGCTAAAATTCACAAACCCTAATGCTCAAAAGTGCCCTTTTTTCCTTTTCTACAACACTGTTTGTACCTGAACTATGGTGAAGTCTGTTTGAGTGAGCACTAGTAACACCAGAGCTAACACTGAGAAGAGCAAGGGCTTAATTTTCAGACCTATTGTTCAAATCATCATATTTCATTATAATTAGGAAAGATTTCAGTAGAAGGAGCTAATTATTGTAATTTATATGTGTGCGTTCTTTATCTTAGCAATACATCCATCAAGGGGAACTTGCTTACTGTGTTGTTAGGGTGAAGATGAAAATATGAATTTCATGCAACTGGTAATTATCAATTGTCTTATTTTAGCACCATTTTATTTTAGTACCTCCTCTTCTCTGTGCCCCTCATCCTACTTTGCTTCCAACCTTTCACCTCACCTGCCTTAATCTTGCAACTCTTTGCAAGCCATCTTTCAACAATCGCTTATGGGAATTCCTTATTCTTCTTCCTTTGATTTTTCTGCTGTTCCATTTTTTCTTAAACTGGAACAATAAGTTCCGTGAACACGATGAACACAAAAGAACTGTGGAGTCTATCGCCGTCCTGACATGACAATTGCCATTACTGACATTTGCTTTTTATATATAAGTGGTCGCATAAGTGTGAATTGTTAACATGTTCATGATCCCTCCTCTGATAGTTCACTCCTCATGCTCCTTTTTTTTATCTCTCAGTCACACAAAAAAACATTTGCTGTTTAAGCAACTACACAACAGACATACAACATCAGCTGAACTCTTTGACTAGCTTGGGTTTGTCTTCCTCGATAACGGCAAGATATAGCAAAGGATAACGGTGAATACTAAACCCTGTTACATAAAAAAATCTCCTACCCTCCTGGCCAAGGTTGTTCAGCTTAACCCCTTCGTTGCTAGGCCTTACCATCCCCCCCTCCCCCCCTCCTCTCCCCTGCCCTGTCCTAAGCCTTTTTTGGCTATTTGGGGTAGTTTGCGCTTAGGCCTTCATAACTTTTTGTCCACATAAGGTTTCCATGCCCAATTTGCATCCACTTTTTCCAACATCCTGGGGATTCTAAAGGTACCCAGGGTTTGAGGATTCCCTGGAGGGGACCGAGATATTAGCCAAAATATAGCTGCATTTTGTTATTTTTTGGGAAAAATGGGGGGAAAGTGCTGCAGAAGAAAGCGTCTGCTTGTTCCCTGCAAATGGCATCAAAGAAATGTTTGGGTTTGGTAGGTTTCCCTAGGCGGCCACAGAATCCGGTACCAAAAACGCAGTTTCCTCCCCCCCCCCCCTCCTGCAGAACCAGGTCATTTTGTGATAGATCATTTTGATGTCTCCACAATACATTTTGGGCCCTTCCCTGTCGCGGTCAGCTGGCCTACCCACAGAAGTGAAGTATCATTTTTATTGGGAGAACTAGGGAAATCCTGGGAGGTAGGAAATTTGTGCTGGCCTGGTGATCCTATAACTTTCCTACACAGAAGTGTGAGGAAACAATATGTTTTGTCAATGAATCAAATTTAGAAGGGCTTCTGGATAAGCAAACCTTGTGGGGCCACACAAAATACACCACATATTATTCCCTTAGTGATCAGTTTCCAAAAATATGTGAGGGCAGAAGGTGTTCAATACAGAGAGGGTATGCATTGATGGTAAAAAGCAAAGAAAACACCAAAACATTAATGCACACCCATCCACTAGTCAATCAGAGGCATACTGGTTGGATTTGGCACAATGGTAAGTAAATGGTTCATAAAAAACTTTACTCACCAATGGCTTCAGGAAATAAAATCTGTAAAAGTCATTGTTAATAACTTCAACATTAGATCAAAGAACCACTGACTTACAGCTTGTGAGCTGTAAAGTCACGTCAAGGCACCAACCGCTGGTTACCACATACATCTTCACATCACATATTTTACCACGCATACCATTACCACGCTTGTACATCCATTAACACTAAAAGTACACTTATCACGCAAACAACAAGCATGTACATTTTCACCACGCATACCATTTCTCTTTCTGTGCTGTAACTGTATTGATTTTGTGATAGAGTACGCAGCATTCTCTGTTCCGATCATCCGTCCTGCTTCAAAGTGCTCTATTCTCTGAAAAAGAGTTCAAGCCCCTACGTCCTGGAATATTTATTGAAAGTGAAAAAGGACTATTGAAGTGACACAGAACAAGAGTCAAGAAATATCTGCACCTGGAGCTTATTTAAAACTTTACCTTCAGGCACTCTTTTTGTTTTTAATTTCTGTATATTACATCTTTCTAAATATGGTGTGCACTGGGGAACCAGTGGTGTCAGCTGGTTAATGGGTTATTCAGGTACATTTCAGATTGACTTACAATCAAATGAAGTTGTCGATGAGTCGGGTAGTGCCAGCCTCCAACACTTCAAAGGTTAAGTCAATTTCCTCCCATTCACTCAATAACACTTATGAGTTATAAAATGAGACCATATTTCACAAAATTTGCACAGGTGAAAAACAAAAAAGGATATTAAAATATTAGGATATTGAAGGATATTACAAGCCAATTTCACCTAAAAACACACCAAATCACACCCAAACAAAGCCAACTCCTATATGGACGAAGCCAACACATGCCCTGAGCCCTAAAACACAGGAACCCTAGCCCATACCAACTCTAAGCCTTAAAAACTTGCCACACAAAGAGAAACACTGCCACCTACCAATCAATTGGGTGGTAAAGTCTTGCATTGTTAAGACTTGCGTGGTTATAGTCTATACGAAGTAAAAAATACGTGGTAAATGTAATCCGAAGTAAAACCTTCGGAGTAAAGGCTGTTTCCCCAACCACTTTACAGTCCATTCACATGCCTTTCATGCATCAGACACAGAAATCCATTCGCACTGCCCGCTGCGGGCCCAACACAATACAACACTTACATTTACAAACAGCGCCATCACTCTCATATCCCAACAGGACTAACACATCAATCAGACCACCAATCACCCAGACATCAAACAACTGAAAACACACCTCAAGCAAGTCAATACACATACTGGCTACCAGCCACCAACACACCCTCAGTCCACGCACACCATCACTCAAGCGCCAGTCTTTACACACCGCCCGGCAAGCGCCAGTCCACAAACACCGCCTAGCAAGCGCAAGTCTAGGCACACCGCCAACCAAGCACCGGTCTACACACACCGCCAGCCAAACACCAGTTCACACGCACTATCAGCCAAACGCCAGTCCACACGCACCGCCAGCCAAGCTCCAGTCCACAAGCACTGCCAACCAAGCGCCAGTCTACACACACCACCAGCCAAATGCCAGTAAACGCAGACCGTCAGTCGAACTCCAGTTCACACACACACAAAAACTTTCCATGGTTTCTAGTAGTTTTCTGTACCCCTTGGGAGCAGATGGGCATAAAGATATGGCTGATCTGCCAAAAATGGCCAAAATATTGCCCCCATAAAGGAGAGCAACCCTTTACCAAGGGGCCGCTCCCCAACATATAAATATAAAACTCCCTGGTGTCTAGTGGCTTTCTGCCCCCCCCCATCCCCCGGGAGCAGATGCGCCTAAAAAAATTACCAAAATATATGGCCAAATAAAAGAGGAGCGACCCTTGCCAAAGGGGCCACTACCATTATTGCGCAAACAATTATCCCTGGTGTCTAGTGGCTTTCTGCCCCCAAGGGGGCAAATCAGCCTAAAAATATGGCCGCTCCATGGGGGCAGAAACAGCCAAAATATTTGCCAGGAGAAAACAGGGGCGTGACCATTGTCTAAGGAGCCGCTCCCAAATCTGCAAGTACAATTATCCCTAGTGTCTAGTGGGTTTCTGCCCCCCTTGGAGGCAGATCGCCCTAAAAATATGGCCCTTTTGCCCCCAAGAAGGGCAGAAACGGCCACAATAATTCTCAAAAATAGGGGGAGTGACCCTTGTCTAAGGGGCCGCTACCCCCCCCACATGCCAAAATAGTTTTTCCTGGAGTCTAGTGGGTTTCTGCCCCCCTTGGAGGCAGATCGGACTAAAAATATGGGTGATCTGCCCCCAAGGGGGACAAAAACTGCCAACATTTGCCCTACAATAAAGGGGAGCAGCCCTTGCCCAAGGGACTTCTCCCCAAAGCAAATCCCTGGTGGCCTAATGGGTGCATTGCTGCAGCGTGATCGCTGCCTCACGTTAGGAGTTAGGAGGGTGCTTAGAGTGATGAAGAGTTTTAGTACAAACTGCATTGGATATCAGGTATTTGGAGAATAAGTGTAGATAATGATTGACAGGTATGGACTCAACCCTGGTGTGATTTTAGCTCTGGGGTACAATACAGAAGACACATATGAACTGCTGTAGCAGAATTAGTTAAGCTAGATCCCCCCCTTCGATGTGGGAATTAGCATTGGTGAAAGGTGACCTAGGATCGCCTGTCAATGATTTTGCAGAATTGTTGATGGTAAACTATATTTTGAATACTTTAAGTTACAAGTATGGTTCTGGATATAGTCATGAGAGCCACTGTAATGTTCGGCGGTTAGGTTTTTGTTCGCAAATCACATGGTTGCTTTTGGAACTTTGACTGTATAAAGGAATACTGATGTTTATGCAGCTATGGGTCAATTTTAGTAACATTAAATGCAATAATAGGTTGGATGTATTTCTCATTCTTTGATAATATAAGTACACTCTAAGATGGCCACCATGTTATATGAAAAGAGGACAGGGTTTCCTAATGCCGTGTGATAAATAAAGGGGATTCAAAATGGGGCCAGACTACCACGTCAGTACGATAGGCGAAAGGAGTACTCTCCTTTTGCTTCGATACACAGTAAGTTTTAGATATGTGGCTGGATTGATTGTATTGTTACAAACATTTTAAGGGATTGCTTTATATTTTATCGTTTTGTTCATTTCATACTTGGAGTTTGTACGAGTTTAATTTTCTATTTCTATTTTTATGCTTTGTCCATTGCATACTTGGAGTTAAGTGTTTAATTTTCTATTTCTATTTTATGTTGAGAAACAGGAGGAGTCTAGTAAATATGGTTGAGTGCCATGTACAACTTTGAGTGCATACACGCCTTTCTGAAAGATGTAACAGGCTACTCTTGTGTCATTTATATGATTAATATTAAAGGGTTGGGACGGATCAAGTTTCTACTGAATATATCAGATCTGCGATATATTTATTTAGAGCCCTGATGAAGTCGGAGGTAAAATTGCAGTCCTTGTCTAATTTATGGCAAGGTTTCCAGGAGGTAACCGCACTTGATGTATGGTAAGCCTTGTCCTTTAGAATAAACTGCATGTGAATGCAGTAGATAATGAAAGTTGGGGTACTAAGTAAAGGGTAACTACCCTGAGTCTCTGATAGCCATGGTCCATCAGCTATTAGGATTGCTTTTGATTTTCTTTTTTTTAATATAGTTAGCTGTTTTTAAGGACTGTCATAATTTCCCACCCCATGCTCTTTATTCTATGCAGTGTCCAACACATGTACTTATCCTGCCCTGAGGAAGACCTTTGCTAAATTTACCAGGCCCCACAAGAAGGTTGAAACACATTGGTGTATATATAAATGTGGCCAGGAGATGGTCAAAGGAGAAAAGTAACACACAGGAGAGGCAAGGACAGTATTGATACCTCCATGACCTAAGAATGAACTCTGACCACTAATGGGCAATATGGTACCTTCGGGACCCCAATAATGAGGGCTATATTATGTCCCCAGAAAATAGAAATGTGTAACCTTTGGTGGTTATTACTGTTGGACACTTCTAGTTTTCACATATGTGAATATTTATGTTGGACACTTATAAATGTGTAGTCATTATGTTTTATTAAGCAGAAATGCTGTATTGAATGTATATCATGTTTTTTTTATGTGATGTTCATGTAAACTTGTCACTATTGAGTGTTGTCTGTTTTTCGCACAATATATAATGCATACTGGTTGGTGTCTGAAGTAAAGATATAAAATAAGTGAAAAGCATTTCCAAACATGCAATGTCCCTCTCTTTTTTTATGTAAGGTGATAGTGCATTGGTTCAAACAAAATATACATGTGAGTGAGCTGAGTGGACAAAAATTCAAGAAAAAATAAAAAGCCTTTATAGACCATTTCAGACATGGATTAATGACATAGTTTGCTACAGGATACAAAAGGATCTATGGTGTAGGGGGTATACACATCTTTAATATAACTTTCTAAAAGTGGCATTTTCAGAATTGCAATTGAAAATCTGGCTTCACTATAAAATAGGATTTTAAATTGTGATTCCAGAGACACCAAACATGAACTGGTGATCTCTTCTTCTTTGGAAATTAAACTTATAAAATGTAATCAGCCAACTCCAATGGGATAGGCCTTGGAGTAGTGAAAACCCAGTTTAAGAGTTTTTAACTACCAGGACATGTAAAACTTAAAAGCACATGTCCTACTTTTTTAATTCATTGCACCCTGGTCTCTGGACTGCCCGGGCCTATCCTGGGGGTCACTTAAAGGTATTAAAACGAAAGCTTTGGGCCTGGAAAAAGGTTTATTTTGCCAGGTTGAAATAGCAGTTTACTGCAGACACAGGCTCTGCAGTGGCAGGCCTAAGGCATGTTTAAAGGGCTACTTAAGTGGCTAGCACAATCAGTGCTGCAGTCCCGCTAGTACCATTTAATTTACAGACCTTGGGTACATGTAGTTCCAATTTACTAGGGACTTATATGTAAATTAAATATGCTAATTGTGGATAAGCCAATATTACCATGTTTAGAGGAGAGATCACGAGCACTTTAGCAATGGTTAGCAGCGGTAGAGGGCACAGAGTCTTAAGGCCAGCAAAAAAAAGATCAGCACAAAAATGGAGGAGGAAGGCAAAAAGTTGGGGGTAAGACCACCTTAAAACTGACAGGTCTAGCACCCTCCCAGTACACTTTTTCCTATCAGTTGTTTTTGCCATTATGAGTTCTGGCAGACAGCTAAAGCTGTCAGTTTCAGTGATTTGCATCCAGAGTAGCAGCGCCTTTGCAAGGCAGTGTGCAACAAAGGAAACTGAAGATAATTGCAAGGTGCAGGATCATAAAAGATAATAATTTTGGGCTTAAATAACACCATAGAGGAAAACACTTTATATTCTGAAGCAGCAGGTAATGGGGAAACAGAGGAAATGTCGTTTTGGCCAATAAGTATTAACATTCCAGAAACTATGAACTATCAAAGCATTTCATAAGGACAGAGGTTGAACAAACACAAGAAATGTCAGATAACATCAGTGGAACAAAGATAATGCATTTGAGATAGCAGGGACAAAGAAGTCAAAATAAATTACCAGCACTGAGCAATAGGGAACATAGAGCCTGGTCATTAATAGGATACAGAATAACATAGGGTTCAGGAAAGTTTTAATTATGAATGAAACATAAATGTGGTGGCATTCTTCCTGTATACAGTCTTGCCAGGTCCATCACTAGTGAACTGAGAATCACTTTCTAAGTAACTAAACCTTATTCTGTGGTCTCTTGACAACTTTGTTGTTCTGACCACTGGCAGGCATGCCTCCCCCTTATTGTATGTCCATCTTTCTTCTTATTTAGCCATGAATAACACTGCAAATCCTGGGGCAAAGGGACATCCCGTTGCAGTCCTTTTGATTTAATATAGAATTGGTGATTGAATTTAGAAAAGGTTTAGTTAAGTATAGTATGTTTAGTCGAATTATGAAGTCTATGGGAACCGTAAGTAGGTGTGGTCAGCTTTCAAGGTACCATTTGAGTACTTCTAATGCTCTTGTTGAACTGTTGTCCCACACACAGAGACTAAAACACGTAGGCTTATATGAGGACTATTCAATTGCCCGCACCTTGGACTTTTTGGAGACTGCTATCTATGAAGTAATCAAGGGATACCCATACAATGACATACAATGATTTGCCATTATTAGGATAACTTCCGACTGGACCACATTTATTGGACTTTCTATTTCATTCGTGTTGATGTTGAAATATTTAATAATTAACTCAACCATTTGAGTCAGGCATTTACGATTGTATTTGTGAGAATGGTCTAAAACTGTTGTGTATAAGTCACATATTGTTTATATGTATAATTGATTTATATCAATGTTCTTTTTCTAGTATCTGTCACTTCCCAATAACTGTTTCTGCCGGAAAATCTGGCACATTCCCTTAATACGAACCAGTCACCTCGTAACAGCATCTGGAGCCAACGGCAAGTCAGGAGGCAAAGAAATGCGGGGCCAGCACAAGCTAACAATACTCTTTTAGTCACCTCTGCGCTAGCCTTCTTTACTAAAGCAGTCTCTAGCCAGACCTAAAATGAAAACGGATCCCAGTGAGTCGTGTTTTGCCAGCCCGACTATATCAAGCACATATTTGGTTCCTAATGAAAGAGAGAACTGGAAAAAAATTAGAAGACCTAGGCAAAACAGGAGGCACCCATTGGAAAAAAACATCTTGAATCTGAGATGCAATAGCGGTGACGTTGCAAGGGTCCCATCGGTGCTAATGTAGGCAAGGAAAAGGAGGCAGTTTGGGTTAAAAAAAGATAACCATGATTGGTGCACAGTATATCATTCAAGCCCTTGGTCCATGTGTTACTACAACTCGTTCACTAAGGATTGCTGCACCACTGAGCAATACTCTATTAGAGTACCGTTCAGTGGTCAACATCGAGTAAACAAAAAAGCATCATTTGTATCAAAAAAACAACTTCATAAAATAAAGAATACCAGCAGAAGTACTACATTCAAGCATATGGGTGGCAAAGGTATGTCAGATCTTTCACTATAAAATTAAAAAGCACAGAGAGCATAAGTAATGTCTGTTCGGAGAAGTATGTGAAGAGGGACACAAAGTTAGGGAATGGTTCTTAAACAACGTGGGAAAGGTACCCATAAATCCATAGCCAATTTTATGATGGATTTTACCCATTCTGGAATGCAGAAGTTTCTCAGGGAACTCTGCAATCCAAAATGTCTATGGGTATTTATACACTATGGGGGATATTCACAAGAAGGTGCGATAAACATCGCCAAAATTGGCTAACGCAATTTTCCATATCGCCATCTATCGCGGGAAAATAACTCTGTGTCAACGGCGTATTCCCAACACGGCGGTAACATGCGATAGTTTCCCGAGAACGCCTCAAATGTCCGCGATACAACTACCGCGACAGCGATAAAAAAGGAAACCCGAACGTGAAAAAATTTGCGATGGGCCCAACTGCGATAAAAATCCAGCGAAAAGCAGCGCCAGGCCCGCAAGTCCCACAAGTAAGGCGGGAACAATCACTATAAAAGCAGCACAAAAAAAACACCTACAAAACACAATCAACTGCGAAGCACCATGGAGGGAGCCACACCTACAAAACACAATCAACTGCGAAGCACCATGGAGGGAGCCGGAGCAAGTACAGAGGACAACCAGAACCCCACAAGCCCCACGGGGGACCAGCCTGGGACCTCGGGGACAGGGAAGGGCAAGGAGAAGAATAAGAGGAACCCGCGTTTCAGTACGCAGGAAAACCAGATCCTCATTACGGAGGTGACAGAACACCACCAGCAACTGTCTATCACCTCCACTGTGACATTGGCAACTAAAAATACAATATGGCAGTCCATCTTGGCCAAGGTGAATGCAGTCGGAGTGAAGAGAAGGGAAGTGGACGACTGCAAGAAGCGCTGGACTGATGTGAAGCGCAAAACCAAGCTGAAAATTGCTGCCAACTTGAAAGCAGCAATGCAGACTGGAGGTGGGAGCCCAGCGACACACCAGGAGCTGGATGAGATGGAGGAAATGGTGACCCGAGTCATCATTGGGGAGACAGTGGCAGGAGTTGGTGGACCGGACACTGCACAACATGACCTGAGCCAACAGCAACAGGGTGAGTAATGACCAGGGACTGGGGGGACGGGGGGAGATGGGCACAATGACACACATGCACAATTAAGTAGAGCACATCTGCGGACAAACCATGCCCAAGAGTCACAACTCCGACCAAGAGCCCAATTTACCCAAGTCTGCAATATCTCAGCACTGTATAGGCACAGAAGTGAAAGGCACACCGCCTGAAAGGGAGAAGGGCCAGCCAAATCAGAGCTGAAGGGGCAACACACCCACAATGCAGCACACACACATAAGAATCAGAGCACCTCAACATTGACAACAATGTGGTACAAACTGCAACACTCTCACAACAGAACAGAGGACACAACTGCTGCCGCTTGTGTGTAGAAAATTGCCATTCGCATTTGGTATAGCAGGAAACTGTGAGATGACAATGGACAAGTACAACCTCACATCCCTGATGGTGCAGAAATGTCAACTGTCCTGCATCAAATAGGCATCTCTTCACAAACAGTCACAATGTACATTGACATGCAGTCTGTTAGTAAACCTGTACAATGCGTGAACATACATGTAAACACAGTGTCAATCTGCATCTCCCCTTCACATTGCAGAGGGAGAATCAACACCTCCTGCAGAGCAGACACAACAACTCAGCACTGATGACGAAGAGGACCTCCCCAACATCGACACCGACGCCCTCCAGCAGCTCATGGACAGCTTCGGCACCCCACCTCCAGGAGCAGGGCAGCCCAGCTGCATCGAGGAGACCCCACCTCCTGCACAGACCACACAGCAGGAAGCACCCACCACCACGGCTGTCTCCCAGGACCCCCACGACCAACACATGGCATTCCAACGCCGTGTGTCAGGGTGCCAGGAGAAGATGGCTGATCAGCTGCGGGTGGGATTCCACCTCATGGCAGCCAAACTAGATGCCATACGTGGGTGTCTAAGTCCCATCAGGGTCCACTTACAGTCCCTAACGGACACCCACTGTCCGCTCCATGCTCTCCAACAATCCATGGCTGACATCGCTGGAGTCATGACTCGGAGACAAGAACACCTGTCTAGTCAGAGTGGCTCCAGCGATGTCAGCCGGGAGTTGGGGCACATGCGGAGGATCATGGAGAACATGGAGCCGATGCATGCGGAACGATTGGCTGCCACGGCTGCACACCAGCGAGATGTAGCTGGGATCTTCCATGCCCTGCAGATCCTCATCATGGCATTGCCGCCACACGGCCTGGCGCGGATGAATGCTGCTGCTACTACTCCATCCACATCTCCGCCCCCTGAAGTGTCAGTGCCTCACAGTGCGGCAGACCAAACACCACCCCCCACATGTGAGGCACCTGACACATCAGAGGACGAAGATGATGATGAATCTGGCTTGGTGGTAAGCTTGAAGTGGTAGCATACATCACCGCCATATGGCCTGTTTCAGCTTGTTTCTGCCCTCTGCATCATGCCCTGGAATAACATCTTCCACTGTCCCCGTTACACTCAGCGACACTCACCTTGGACCACGACATGGACTGCCATATTTGTAATGGTTACCAATGACACAGCAATCACACTGCGGACCGAAGTCTTCCTCTACCGATGAACCTGTCAATCCCTAAAGGACTCTGGCTGGCCCTCCATGGGGCGACAATGTAAAGTGGGGTTTGCATGGCCCTGTACTGGTCCAGCTTAAACACCCCACTGAATGTGCTGCGTCCACTCCCTGTCACCAATTAGCACTACAGCCCAATAGGGGAGCGGCTCAATGTGGTCACTGCACACGAGGAGTTCTGTAATATCCCAGGTCCAGCTGCCAGCATGTATGCCAAGTATCCAGGCATCCCATAGACGGGTATCACGGTGACACTCCTGGTCGTGGGCCAACAGGGGGCGCACACACATGTCGAAATCCAGTTCGCCTACCGTCCTGTTGGATAGGCAGACATCCATGGACAACTCGAATATGCACGATTGACAATGCAACACAGGCTGAACGCAGGTGACGTTGGCAAGGCAGAAGCTTAGCCGGTAACTGACCCGCAGCACTACCAATGGCAGTGCCCCCAGTAAATGCAGCATACATGCACGGTACAGTTCCACGTGACAGGGGTTGTGCATGTGTCCGGGATGTTCTGCCATTGCGTTACTGGCCCTGGTTGAAGCGGCACTGTTCTGACCTGCGCCAGTTCTGTGGATGAAATGCCACAGCTCGGATCAATGAGTTGTTTAAGTGTGCAACGGTTGTACGCCTGGGATGGTGTGGGAGTAAGTGTGAAGGTCATTCCATGCAAGATAACTCCGAGCAAGGATTTCTGTGTATGGGGTGTGTATACGTTGGTCTGTCGTCGGGCTGTGCGTACTGTGGGAGTCGTCCTCAACTGCTATCGTATCTGTCAGGGGGTGCCGGGCACATGCAATTCCGAGGTCGGATGTGCAGATGTGCTTCCGCCTGATAGTTCAGACAAAGGAGCTTTCATCCCTAATGTCAGTTTGTCATCGGCTTGCATTCAGGAATTGTGATGTGGCTTGTTGGGTGTGGGGTGTGCGACTTTGGCATTCATGTTTGACATGACTTGCATGTGGCAAATGAGCGGCATCACTGTGTGTTACGTTGCCTCACAGCTGCTCCTCCCTCCCCCCGGGCCTATTCACTTGTGTACGCTGCGCGGTTGCATCACTTGCACTCCAACTGCACACCATTGTCATGCCTGTCTGCGCATGTCCACAAGCCTGACAACGACACTGTGATGTTGGCCGGTGAAGGTGGGCGGCCACGTGAGTGTAGGCCTATGGTAAGGATAGTGCGGACACAGATGTAGAGTTTATGCCTGGCTGAACTCGCGCTGCGATTAAGGCTAGGCATTTGGCTCATGCTGCGGCAATGCAGATACACACAACACTTGGCATGTTTGAGCCAAGACCCCGAGCGGTCTTGCGCTCCTTCATTTCACCGTTCGTGCGAGCCCGCCCTCCGGGTGCATGCTACATTGCAACTTTGTCAATTGCGGGCTGGGTGGCGCCGACACTACAACAGAGACACACGCATTGGTTACTTCCTTGTCCAGGCCAGAACTGAACCACGCCCTGAGCCCCGGGCTAATTCTACACACCCCTGCGCTGGACTGACGTACGCCGGCCCAGCCCACTCCGCTTACGCTTACAGGGGGGGACGACAGAGCTACATGTCCAAGGTCTTACCCACTGCCTGAGGTGACATGCTTGCGTCCGCTGTCCACAGCACGATGTGATGTGGTAGGGCCAGGGGCCATCACGCATTCATAATGACCACACGGACACACTTAGATGTATGGTGGAACTGGCTACGGGCACGTGCGCCCGGCCCCTTTTTATTACCAGGGTCACATGTCCAGTGACGCCTGTGCTGGATGGGTGTGGGGTGAGTGTAAGCCAGCCCTCAGGGAGTGGTTGGTGCTGGCAACAACTAAAACAGTGATCATCGGATCACACAAACAGATTCAATCATAAAGGGTCCATGACTTGCAGTGCACTGAGGTAGGGGCACCAGAACTGGACTCACACACAAAAGATTACATCATAAAGGGTCCATGACTTGAGCTGCACTGAGTTCGTGGCACCGGAAGCGCTTGGCGGGTGCGCGGCCTGCGATGATGCGTCGTCCGGGCGGTCCGCACTGGAAGCAATGTCTGTTGCCTACTGGACTGCGCCATAAATAAATCAAGACTCAATTCGAATTGTGAGCCCTGCTGACCGCAGTGTAGGCCGGAGGCAGCGGTCAGAAAGGGCCCACATCCACATGGCGTTGACTTGAGCTGCACAGAGTTAGTGGCACCTGGAGCGTTCGGCGGGTGTGCAGCCAGCGATGATGCGTCGTTTGACTTGGGGGACCTGCTGACCACAGTGTAGGCCGGAGGCAGCGGTCAGGAAGGGCCCACAGCCACGTGGTGATGACTTGTGGTGCACTGAGTTAGTGTCACCAGATCTGGAATCACACACACAAGATTCAAACATAAAGGGTCCATGACTTGTGGTGCACTGAGTTAGTGGCACCAGATCTGGAATCACACACACAAGATTCAAACATAAAGGGTCCATGACTTGTGGTGCACTGAGTTAGTGGCACCTGAAGCGCTCAGCGGGTGTGCAGCCTGCGATGATGCGTCGTTTGACTTGGGGGACCTGCTGACCGCAGTGTAGGCCGGAGGCAGCGGTCAGAAAGGGCCCACAGCCACGTGATGATGACTTGTGGTGCACTGAGTTGGTGGCACCTGTAGCGCTCAGCGGGTGTGCAGCCAGAGATGATGGCGTGTCCTCGCAGGTCAGGATTGGATTTGATTTGTGAGCCCTGCTGACCGCAGTGTAGGCCGGAGGCAGCGGTCAGAAAGGGCCCACAGCCACGTGATGATGACTTGTGGTGCACTGAGTTGGTGGCACCTGTAGCGCTCAGCGGGTGTGCAGCCAGAGATGATGGCGTGTCCTCGCAGGTCAGGATTGGATTTGATGTGTGAGCCCTGCTGACCGCAGTGTAGGCCGGAGGCAGCGGTCAGAAAGGGCCCACAGCCATGTGATGATGACTTGTGGTGCACTGAGTTGGTGGCACCTGTAGCACTCAGCAGGTGTGCAGCCAGAGATGATGGCGTGTCCTCGCAGGTCAGGATTGGATTTGATTTGTGAGCCCTGCTGACCGCATTGTAGGCCGGAGGCAGCGGTCAGAAAGGGCCCACAGCCACGTGATGATGACTTGTGGTGCACTGAGTTGGTGGCACCTGTAGCACTCAGCGGGTGTGCAGCCAGAGATGATCGCGTGTCCTCGCAGGTCAGGATTGGATTTGATTTGAGGGCCCTGCTGACCGCAGTGTAGGCCGCAGACAGTAGTCAGCACACACATAACGCTGAGGTGCTGTGCCGCTGGGTGCGCTGGGGGCCTGTGTCGTGGACACCAGCAATCGGCTGAGGAGGCTGGCGGTAATGGCGGCGGACTCGTGGCAGGGTGAGGGCGCCTCCCTGGCAGACGCGTTGGCCATCCGGGAAGTGAACCACGCCCAGAGCCCCGGCCTATTTATTCACACTCCTACGCTGGCCTGGCGTACGCCGGCCCAGCCCACTCCGCTTACGCTTACAGGGGGGGACGACACGGATACATGACCGGGGTCTTCCCCACTGCCTGAGGTAACATGGTTGCGTCCACTTTCCACAACACTACAAACACCAGCAGTATATGTCCACATGGACATGTCTGTGCTCTGCATACTGTAGTCTGTCCAGCACATCACCGCCACACTTGGCATTGTGTACATTCTTATTCATGGGTGACTTGACTCCTTCACACATACTTGGTTCCCACCTCTCCCCACATTCTGCAATTGTGTGGCTGTGGGGCCATGCCGTTTTGGGAAGGTCAGCTGTCTTGTTCTGCGCTGCCTCAGCGGTAGTCCGTGGGGGGGGCCTAGGGGTGGTGGCGGTGGGTGTTGTGGCCCTCTTGGGTCTCCGAGCTGCATGGTCAGTAGCTCCATGACATGTGTTGGTCTTCAGATGTGGCTCTGGGCTGGGCTCCCTTTTATGCTGCAGGTTGTCGTCCGGCTTTACACCAGTAAAAAGCAGGTGTTAAATCCCTGCTGCTAACGCGCCTTATCGCCTGTTTTTGGGTCGCATCGCGGATCGGGCTGGTCGTTGAGAATATCGCGAAGTGGTGTTTTCGTGTGTTTTTGCACGGGTACGCCTACTCTGCATATCATTAGCGTTAGTTGTCGCTCTCATCCGTGGCGATGTTTTTTGCGGCAGCTATCGATTGGAAACTGCCGATATCGGCAGTTTGCACCAGCTTGAGAATAGGGCGATGAATCTATCGCCACTTTTGCGGCGCTAAAGTGCTGATAAATCGGCGATACGTCCTTGAGAATATGCCCCTATGACTCTAATGAAATATGATTGGGGGCATGGCTGGGCATTGACCAATCCCAGAAATGATGTAGTGTCTGTGGAAGAGCAGATTACAAGACCCTGGAGACTCTTGAGTATGCCCAAGTCTAAGACATATGCAAAATTATTTTCTGAGCCCTGTGGCTGAGAATTAGAATCTCCTGTTACTGTGGTACTGCCTCCAGCATAATCTATTTCTAAACTAATGTTACTAATATTTTTGGACGTTTTCATTAAGGTTTTTTTTGGGGGGGGGTCCCTTTTAATTTAATTCACGGCAGAAACATACAGAGCAGTGCAATAAGAGGTAAACATACTGTAGCACATGCATCATCCAACAATAATTATAAGGAAGCACATTATCAGGTTATTAATGAGGCATTTCCCATAGAAGCAGATAGAGACACTTCATGCACCCCAATTTGCAATCAATAACTCAGTTCCCGCCCCATAAATATAATCCACTGATCAGCATCAGAATGTACCAAATCAACAGTTCAGCAGAAATAAACCACAGCAACACAGTTATCAGCCAGTGTCCAACATGGCCAAATAAGACCGGAATGGCCCCCAGAAGTCTCTTGGCCTTGCAGTCAATGGCAGAGTGACTGCATAGTTTCCAGCCCATTCTTCACATAAAGTAATGTCCTTTAGCTCGTCTTTGAAATGAGGGGCCCGCTGCCCGCCCCACACCATGGCCACTTTACATTTTCCTAAAAGTATTGCAGTGGCGGCAAACTTGCGGAATGCTTTTGAATGTCTTTAACATATCCCAATAGTATCATGTCAGAAGTCAATTGGAAGGAGTGATCCACGATAGCAGCAACTGCATTCACCACTTGCTGCCAAAACTCAGCAACCATCGGACAGGTCCATGCAAGGTGGAAGAACCCTGCTCCCCATGCACCACAATGCCTACACCTAGTGGCATCAGAGTGATTCATCTTGGCCAACATCATAGGGGTCAGATACACCCTATGCAGGAATTTATAGTGGATCAGTTGAAATCTACCATTAGAAGATACCATTTTTGGGCCCAATTACAAATCTGTCGGTCTGAGGACAGCCAGACTCGTGGATCCGAGGCGGTGGCGGTCCAGCCAACACCGCACTGGATGGTCTGACCGCCCCATTATGACTGGGGCGGTCGGACTATCATGGGACCGCCGATGACGCCAGGGAACTGTCGTTCCTTGGAGGTGGCGCAGGGGTCCTGAGGCCGCAATTTGCTTAGCGGGACCACCTGGTCCCGCCAAGCATATTGCAAGTTTCCTCTCCCCCATGGTTTTCACGGCAGTTCCACCACCATGAAAACTGTGGCAGTGAGGAAACAAAGGGGGCCCTACAGGGCCCCATGGTGCCTCATGCCATGTGTATGCACACATGGGGGCACGAAATGTGCCCCCCATTTGCATGCACACCAGTTCCTGCTTGGCATGGATGTTACAGTCCATGCCCTGCAGAAACCTTGTGTGGGGTTCCCATTGCGGTGCCTTTTTCAAAGGCACCGCCACCTTTAGAAAGAGGCACTGCAGCGGGAACCCCCATGCCATCAGCCCGCCAGACCACTTTTAAGTTGTAATCCGGCAAGTGGGCAGCGGTGACTCATAGTGCAGCAGGGAAGCGGTGGTGGCATCCCGCCTGCCCCCACACAGCCAAAAGTCGTAATCTGGCCCTTAGTGTGTTGACAGCAATACCGCCACAGTAAATCAGTCACATCAACACCCAGGTCTTGTGACCACTGCACCTGTGCTTTGAAAGGGGCATCCTTTATCTGTTCCATGGCCGCTGCACAGAGCCTAGAAATTAGTCTGTCTGGATAGGGGTTGGAAATTAAGAGTGTCAGTAAAGGCCATTCAACAGGCTCCTTAGGGAACATAGCGAAGAGCCATCTAGACTCATGAGAAAACTTTTTATAAGCTAAGATGTCCACCAATGTGCCAGACTCGTCACCCAAATATTTAGGGTATGTTTTGAATGTGCAATTTTGGAACAAGTCCCCTAGGGTATGAATGTGATGTCTGCTCAGGGAGGCCCATACCGTGGACGTAAGGTCTAGTTTGAGTAACTTATAATGATCTATCTGTATGTGGGGTGAATAAAGCACCCGGACAACGCACAGGGATGCCAGGTGCGCCAGTGCCCAGGTAGAGCAGCAGACAGTACGCACCTCTCGCATGGGTCGAGGAAACCCGGAGTACAGCGTCGCCTGCAGCGGAATCAGATGAATCTGCCCCTTCTCAAGAACAACCTTAGGTGCGTGTTGACTATTATGAATCCAATGATGTATAAACTGCATTTGCCCCACCAGGTAGTATACTTCAAAATGGGGCCCTGCAAATCCTCACCTGTCATACGGCATGCACAGTTTACTCCAAATCACTCGAGGCTGTTTTCTAGCCCATGCTAATTTAATCATAAGGGTGTTCAGTTGGACAACGTATGTTCTATTTAGTGGAATAGGAATATTTTGAAACATATACAACAGTTTCTGTACAACCACCATTTTCATCAGAGCGATCCTCCCTGCCAAGGACAGGGGAAGGAAGATCCAGCGATCCACCCTATCACTAAGTGATTCCAAATATATGCCACGATTCTCTCGAAGGATGGTCAGGGTGTCTGTATGATATTGTATACCTAGCTAGAGGGATGGACGCGTTTGCCATTGTAACTGGTTAGGTATAGCAGGTCAGGCCGTGACCTCCGTCAAAGGCACCATAATAGACTTAGCCCAATTGATCCGCAACCCAGACCAATTACCAAATTGTACCACCTCAATGATGACTGGTCCCAGGTTTTCTTCAGGGTCTCAAATCACCAATAGAGCATCATCATAGGATAGAATATCAGAATCCCATACAAATGCAACATTTACAATGATGCTCTCGAATGGCGCAGGCCAAAGGCTCCACCGCAAGAGCAACAAGCATTGGCATAGCCAATAGGTCTCGCCTTTCGGACCTTATAAGTGTTTAGCCATGCAACAGTTGATGTTGTTGCACCAAGGATATTGTACTGCATAACTAAATACTTATAAGGTCCCAAAGGCGAGACCTATTGGCTATGCCAATGCCTGTTTCACTTTGTATGTGTGCTCTACAATGCAGCACACATGCAAAGTTGGAAAAACAAGAAGAAATTAAAAAAATGCTCCTTATTATGCCTGCCTCGAGAAGGCATAACATTTTAGTCCAAATTCCTGTCTACTAATGTTTGCAGATAGGGATCTGCATCAAACCCCATGGTTTGTTGCATGGGCAGGCCCATGCATCATCCATGGAAAATCCCTTGATACAAAATAATGCAAAGCAGCACATAGCACAAGTTTGCATATACTTTGTGGTACTATCCAACACAAGTGACCAATTGTTGTGATGTTAAGTCATGTAACATGCTTTCCTGGAGAAAATCTGGGGCAGGTGGTCATGTGATGTCACTTCCTGCGAAATCATTAAGATCAAAGTGGATGTGATGTCATTTCGGCTACCTCTGGCATTTCTGTGAATCGACGCCCATAAAAACCAGGGGTGTAGCTATCACTTGTGGTTAGGAAGAGAGGCGGCAGCATGCAGAGGCATGTGGGATGCTGGGCAGAGTATCCTCTGTGCTGAGGAAGGGAGCGGCAGCATGCAGAGGCATGTGGGATGCTGGTCACAGTATCCTCTGTGCTTAGGAAGAGAGCGGTAGCATGCAGAGGCATGTGGGATGCTGGTCACAGTATCCTCTGCGCTTAGGAAGAGAGCGGTGGCATGCAGAGGCATGTGGGATGCTGGCCAGAGTATCCTCTGTGCACAGGAAGAGAGCAACGGCTTGCAGAGGATTGTGGGATGCCGGGCAGAGTATCCTTTGTGCTTAGGAAGAGAGCAGTAGCATGCAAAGGCATGTGGGATGCTGGGCAGAGTATTCTCTGTGCTTAGGAAGAGAGCGGTAGCATGCAGAGGCATGTGGGATGCTGGGCAGAGTATCGTCTGTGCTTAGGAAGAGAGTGGCAGCTTGCAGAGAAAAACGAAAATGGCAGTATTTCACTATCAGGACATGTAAAACACACCAGTACATGTCCTACCTTTCACATACAATGCACCCTGCCCATGGGGCGACCTTGGGCCTACCTTTTGTGCCTACCTTACAGGTGCATTACATGTAGGAAAAGGGAAGGTTAGGCCCTGGCAAGTGGGCAAACTTGTCAGGTCGACATTGCAGTTTAAAACTGCACCCACAGACACTGCAATGGCAGGCCTGAGACAAGTTTACAGGGCTACTCATGTGTGTGGCACAATCAGTGCTGCAGGCCCACTAGTATTATTTGATTTTCAGGACCTGGGCACACATAGTGAACTTTATCAGGGACTTACCAGTAAATCAAATATGCCAATCATGGAGAACCAATCAGAATTACAATTTGCACAGTGAGCACTTGCACTTTAGCACTGGGCAGCAGTGGTAGATTGCTCAGAGTACATAAACCAGCAACAACGAAGTCCAGCATAATATCAAAAATACAGGAGGGAGAGGCAAAAAGACAGGGGAAACCACACCAAGGATGCCAGGTCTAATACTGGGCATTGTATCCTCTGTGCTTAGGAAGAGAACGGCAACATTCAGGGGCATGTGGGATGCTGGGCATAGAATCCTCTGTGCTTAGGAAGAAAGTGCTGGCTTGCAGAGTCATGTAGGATGCTGGGCATAGCAACCTTTTTGCTGAGAAAGAGAGAGGCAACTTTTAGAGACGTGGGATGCTGGGAATAGTATCCTCTGCGCTAAGAAAACAAGCTGTGGCTGGCAGAGGCATGTGGGGTGCTGGGCATAGTATTCTCTGTGCTTAGGAAGAGAGCGGTAGCATGCAGAGGCATGTGGGATGCTGGTCATAGTATTCGCATCAGTGATGTGGGACATATCCTCTGTGCAAAAGAAGAGACACGCCGAATGCAGATGTGTGAGGAATGCTGCACTTATCGGTGCTAAGAAGGATAGAGGCAGCGTGCAGAGGCATGTGGGATGCTGGGCAGAGTATCCTCTGTGCTGAGCATGAGAGTGGCAGATTGCAGAAGCATGTGGGGTGCTGGTCATAGTATCCTCTATGCTGAGAAAAAGAGATGCAGCATGCAGAGAGAAGGAGAGTGACAGCTTAAAGAGGCATGAGGGATGTGGGGCAAAGCACTATCTATACTATCTATGGTAACAAGACAGAGTCCGCATGAAAGGGAGTGGGAGCATACAGAGGCATCAGGGATGTGGGACATATCCTCTGTGCTAAAGAAGAGACACGCCGAATGCAGATGTGTGAGGAATGCTGCACTTATCGGTGCTAAGAAGGATAGAGGCAGCGTGCAGGGTCATGTGGTATGCTGGGCGTGGTATCCTCCGTGATGGGGAAGGGAGGCAGCTTGAAGAGGCATGAGGGACGGGGGACACAGTATCGTCTGAGCTAAACAAGAGAGAGTCAGCATAAAAGCGAGGCGACATGCAGAGACGTGAGGGATGTGGGACATGGGAACCTCTGTGCTAAACAAGGGAGAGACAGCATGAAAGAGAGAGCTTCCCATGTCCCCCACCTAAGGGATGGGGGACATGGGAGCCCCTGCCTACAGATGCATAAAGATGCCGCGCAAGTGATCCCCTATGCAGAGGAAGAAAGAGACAGCATGCAGAGGCACGCAGAAGTGTGACAACGGAGGCTATGGGGGGTTAGACTAAAAGAGAATATTACATTAGCCCTTTGCTACATGCAAGAGCAAAAAGGTAAATCCGTGCGGGAAGAAGAAATATAAAGGTAGTAAGTAGTAAGTGCTGTAGAAAACCAGGAGATGCCATTAAAACCCCAAGCTCTGTGCCTTCGAGAGCCCCCTCGTTGAGGCCCTGTTCTCCTCCCTGGGGAGTACTTGCGCTTCCTGTTTCTAGTTTAACGTTCAGCACGTGAGCAGTACAGATTACTCGCTATAAATAAAATACGCTTTTCCAGGAGCAAAGCGGGCGGCGCTCGGGGCTTTGGAGCGCGCAGCACTCATGCATGTTTTAGCGCAAACCTCCGTGCAAGTGGGTCAGTTTCAATGAGGAAGTACACTCTGATTCCAACGCAGGCATGCGTCACAAGATCATAAACCTATATAGTCGCTATACAGTGTCAAAGTTGCAATTAACACCTTATGTCACCAACTTGACCACTTATAATTATAAAGTACTCTGGCCCGAATAACTGGCATGAGCGTTTACAACATCAGATTAGTAAAAACAGAGGGATTATTTGCCCAGGGTCACATGTTTCTGTGTGGGGTGCAGCGGGAAAAGGGGATTCTAGTATTATCATGGTATTAACCTAAATTGTGCATTTGTGAAGCACCAATCCTTGGGGCATCTGGACTCTGAATTACAGGTGTTTATAGTAACCCAACTCAACAGTACTCATTTTAGCAACAGTGGAAATGCTGAGTGGACCCCGGAATTTCAACCTGTGCCAAACACAGGTTTCTGGGGTAGATACTTTAATTCAGTGAGCAGACAGACCCTGCTTGGAGTGAGTGCGCTCGAGCCACATCAGTACTATGGGTACAGAGTCGTCTTAAACACGTGACTTTTTCAACCTTGTGTGCTCCGTGCAGCGAGTATATGTCCATTGTATCTGAGACCCCGTGACTTTCACTGAGTACTCACTACCGGAGTCCAGTCTGAGCACGTGGAAACCAAGTCATTAATTAGTTAATCTCCCTGGTAAATAACGCCCTGACATGTAAACTCTAATCCCGGCTAAGTAACGGCTCTCCCTATATGCGTGTGATCCTGGGCAAAATCGTTGTGTCTTTTTGTGCCACTTGGGTTCCTCCAGCTGTAAACATAAGGAGCCCTTGGAAATGGCTGCCTGCAGTGCAGCATACTAGAGTCAATGAAACATAACATAGGATCTGGATAGTAAATTATCCGTCAACTAATTACAATTCTAATTTGCGCACCTCTCTCACATCCTCCTCTCTTACTGTGCTAGGCGCTATGCCCCAAGATACGATAAACAACACAAGCGCGCGCGCCTCGCGCGGCAGGGGGAGGGGGGAGAGGAGGGAGCCTGCGCGATTCACTTGCGGGAGCGAGCGGCGCCAGGAGCGATAATTGCTACCATATGGTGCCAGCTGCTCGCTCCCGCAAGTGAATCGCCAAACGTGCACGCGTTGCCATTGAAGGCAATGGAACGCGTGCACGTTTTTGGCTGAAAAGCCGAATCGATCGCAAAAGGTCTTTTTTCCTATGCAGCGCATGCGCGCTGCGTAGGCGAGACCTAAAAAGTATGGGAGATCGGGGACATCCCTGACGTGTTCCCCTACTTATGGGAAACGCCAAGGACACCCCGCCGTTAGCACTCACTCTAGTAAGAGGATTTGTGTAAATGAGTCTGACCCAATTTACCATTTCTCTCCCAAGACCCATTTGTTCCAGTTCTTCCAATAAATATACCCATTCAATCGTGTCAAATGCCTTTGCAGCATCTAAAAAGGTGGCCACTGCTTTTAAAGCTGGGTCAACTTGGTGTGTAATGGCGAATAGTGACCTAAGGTTGTCAGCTGTGGAGCGGCCTGGGATGAACCAAGATTGGTCGGGCCTGACCAACAGGGGCATCAATGGGAGCAATCTATTAGCTAATATTTTGGCAAGTATTTTGCTGTCTACATTAATAAGGGACAAGGGTCGATATGATTCACACCTGTCCGCCGGCTTTAGGAGAGTTATGATAATCGCCTCCCGCATGGTAAGTGGCAGTCTCCCAGTGCGGTAAGCTTCACCATATACCTCTAAAAGCACCGGACCCAACTCTTCCACATCTTCCTTGTAAAATTCTGCTGGGAAGCCGTCGCTCCCCGGAGCGCTGCCATTGCACTGTTGCCTAATAGCCAGCGGCGGCTGCTCCATTTGGGCAAAGGAGCACCACCCTCCCTGCTGTGCTCACAGCAAAAGTGAAAAATAAAACGGTAATAAAGTCACTTTATTACCATTTTATTTTTTGCTCTGCCTGCCGCTGGAGCTGTCATGTGAGGACATTGTCTTCGGTGAACTGTTAGCCAGGGGCCTAACTAAGTATATTTCTCCAATTCCTCTCTATGACCAAGGAGAACAAGGATGGTCCCTCGTGGAGTCTGGATTCCTGGGGCACCCAACCCCCAGGCTTCAGTGCATCATTTCACTCAGCAAGATGAACTTCAAGTGGGGTCAAAAAATGGCAGTCATCAAAGCCATTCAGTTTACTTCGCTAAATTTGTCTCCCATTCTCAGCCTTTGTTTCCCCATATCTGGCAGGCCGCAAAAATTACTCCAGAGCAGAAATGATCTCACAGAGGTCAAAGTGCTGTGATCATCAGCCAGCCCTGTGCCTACAGGATTACTGCTCCATCTGTTTCTAATGAGCCCCCTCTAGCCACAGACACAGAAGCGCAGTGATGGACAGGGGATGGCAGTGAGGGATCCACCAACTCACGTAGTGGAGACAGGCATTGATAGCTACCGAGAAACTACAGCGAAATGGCACACACTGAGGTTGAGGAAGCCCACCTTAGCAGTGTCAACTTCGGGGAGCTGGACCTCGTAGAGACGGCAGTGCTGCGGGACACCTTCTATGATGCAGGTGAGAAAGAAAGGCACATAGAGTTGGTGCACAAGCATCGGGCCTAGTTTAAGTATTTTGCCGCTGGTGCACATAACAGAGCACCAAGACGCCACAGGCCGTGACGCGCATCATGACCTTTTTTAGATGTAATGTACGTGAACCTTGCAAATGTTCCTTGGAAAAGGCAGGCCCACATACTGAGCGCTCACGCACTTGGGGGCACAGACATGGGGAGTGTCCCAGATTTGTCTGAAAGAACCGCAGTGCAGACAGCAGGCATGGAGGGGTCAGGTCTCAACCATTGGCAGCAGGAGGAAACTCACAGGACGAAAGCACGCTCCCTGCTCAGTGAATGAGTTACTGAATAAACATATTCACGGGAAGACCCGATAAATTGTCTAAAGTGTCTGCACAATATCTCCCATGTCCTAGCATTTCACTTACAAAGGCAGTGCCTTCTGGAAATAGTAGTCTTTGTTGGCGTCAATGGAAGCAGCTAATAACCATGGATTGTAAAAGAAATTCCTGTGACTCGTAACCTGGAGTCCTGTCGATTTGAAGAGATTAGAAGATGCTGGTAATAGAACAAAGCACTGGGATATCAAGTGTCTCAAGGCGCATCCCGTTAAGAGAAGACGTGAGAGTGGGATTCGGGAAAGATCGGGTCACGTCAATGAACATAGGACTTCTAGGCACGGTTCTGCATTCTTTCTTGTGTTCATACCCACATCTGGATGCTTGAATCGGCAAATATCTAATATGGGAGCGAGTGATTCGTTCAAAACACCACTAGTGAAAGTGACATGATAATGTGCACACAGCAGGCATGGAGAGCTTATGTGAGTTTGTCACAGCACAGCAGATAAGAGTGCACACAATCATCTCCCTTCACAGAGAGCCTAGATCGGCTCACCTTGCAGTCTGCTGTAATAAAAATGTATAAAAGATGTTAATCACATAATGTTATATTGCCATTGTTACCACGGTTGTGCAGCTGTGTACACAAGAGTCGTTCCTGCTATTCCGCTAAATGGCCCTCATTTAACTAACACCACAGTAATACAAGCTTTGGCATAGCCAATAGGTCTCACCTTTGGGACCTTTAAGTGGTTAGTCATGCAGCACATTATCCTGGGTGCTGTGACGCCATGGATTGAAGCATCATCAGGCTTATCTGCACCACTTTCAGTGGCGGCTCGCATAGGGTGTGCTGCGGGCGGTGGGGTGGGGCGGGGAGGGGCAGGGTGGGGGTAGTAAGCTCGGACATACGACGGAACGGAGGAACGTAATAATTACTTTCCTCCGTTCCGTCGTATGCCCGAGTTTGCTACCCCCCCACCCTGCCCCTCCCCGCCCCGCCTCACCGCCCCGCAGCACGCCCTATGCGAGCCGCCACTGACCACTTTTGCATCTTGTGCAATAGCTCATTGGTGATTTTTTGCAATCAGACTTTGCTGCCGGCCATTAGGGCAAAATGAAGAAACTAATGCAATAAACATATGACACCGCTGTTTATAAAACAACTCTGGTGTGTAATGCCATTTTAGCATAGACAAATTCTGATCCATGCATAACCTGTGAAAAAGGGAATGAAACAGATTTGCCAACATTTATGCTGCTTGTTTAACAAGGGACCGAACAAACATTGGAGAGATTATGAGGTGCAAATTAAAAAGGTCAGCAACAAAATCCATGTACCACCTAGTGGTCCAGTGTCACATTTGTGACACCTTCAGCCTGTCATGGCATTTTAACCATCAGCAGTTTGCAGGCCAGTATTCGCATGCCTAAACTGTGAACTGCAAGTCCCAGAATGCAATCTGTAGTGGAAGGAGGTTGGAATTTCCATTAATTGGAACCGCTCCTTGATTACTTGGAAACCTTTGTTTTTGCTTAACTTGGAACAAGAAGACTGCCCCAGCCATTCCCGACTGAATTCATTGATGCCATGCGTGTCACCCTCGGCCAGTCCTATGTTTTTGTTTCATTCTAGTACTTATAGTATGTAGGGGCTTCAGAATTAAAAGTACTATCTATTGTCTAGAAACTAAAAGGCCATGGCTGGCTGAATGTGTCATGTGACACCTGTGCACATTTGATATGGATGTTACACAGTATCGCGCAGTGCCTGAGGCTAGCCACATAAAATCAATCCCAAGCAGAATAGATTTGCATTCCTTTTATAACACTTCGCCTTTCTTCGTAGTTCTCGCGGAGTGGTATCTGGCGTGCTCTTTCATTCCAGGTTTGATAACCAGACAAAATGGAAACCTTAAAACTGAATGTAATGCGATGTGATTGGGCTAGTGAAATGCTCCCGTATTTTAGCCCAGGATGCGCGCTCCAGTGGCCTCGACTTCAGGTGTATTTCAGAGAGACCAATGCCCTCCAGGTGGGCAGAGTTAAGTACTTTACTGGTGAATACACAGGCATAGCCAGCACCTCGTGGCCGAAGATGTTGGAGTGAAGAGAACGCCCCAAAATGTAAGCAAATTAGTGAAGTGAGGCGTTGTTTTCTTTTGATGAGGGGGATACAAGAAAATGCCAAAGCCTCGCTGATCACATCTGGTGGGCTGGAGGTACGATGTTCTGTATATTAGTACCAAACACAGAGTGCCCCTCTGGAGGAAGAAAGAGGCAAGGGTGGTGTATCAGCATCCGATGCCCACGGGTGCCTAAGCTTCTGCAGCACCAGTAAAATGGCTTCTAGGCTCCACAGGTCTAGAAGGAGCACACCTTTTTGGTCCAGAATCCATACCCCACGTTCACGAGGGCAAACGCAGGAATCTCGGCGGTCCCTGTATGCACTGTGTCCACAGCAGACACTTACGGTTGGCGGCAGGTACACAGAGTGCGCAGCGACCCAGCCCTGGGCCCATGCAGAAGAAGCTTCTCGCTTCCTCCCTCCCAGTCACCAGAGACATTTTGGAGTTATATACCAGCACCAGCTCGTTCCATTCTGGAAAGGCAGCGGCGGGGCAGATCTTCCGGTGGCCTGCACGCCGCTTTTGACATAAAGGATCTAACATATGCGAGAGTTGCATCTATTAACAGGTTTTTCAGTAATCATTCCCTGCTGGTCAAGCTAGAGTAAAACTAATAGCAATGAATCATAACCACTTCTGATGAAAGTAACCTGATTTTGCAAACGCCCGGGGCTAAAACAGCGGGGAGCGCACTGGGGGGGTGACTAATACAACAAGTGGCAATGCGGTGGTAACCCGAACAGTTGTGTGGTGCAAACAATAGTTGAAAAGCTGCAAGGATGCTTTTTCAAAGTAATTACGTTAACATTTTACCTCAATAAAAGCGGGAGCGCAAGACACACAAACACAGCGGGCTTTGAGTGTGATGGAAGAAACGCATTCTCCAACCCTGCTGAGGATGGCATGGCTAGAATTGTTAAAGCAAACAAAAATGGGGGGGAGACAGAGGTAGTGGTTAGGTTCACCCTCCACAGTACATGTAGTTAATCTGTAGATGACTGATCCAAGAACCTAACCAAAGGGAAAAAGGTGGGGGGTTCCGCTAGATGTGCGAAACACAACCCCGAATCTGGGAAAAGTAAATTCTTTTCTTGAGTCCCCTCACTCACCAGGGGTTGCCCCTAGGTGACATGCTTCATCATTGGGGCCATCCCAAACAGCTACTGTTTGGGGCGTGCTGCAACTTGCGGAACTACGTAGGAGCACTTTTTTGTGAAAAATGTGTAGTGCAGTGTTGGGGGAGTGGTGAAAGTGATGCTAAAAATACCTAGCTAGTGAGCTAATATTTTATTCCTGCTCCTAGTTGGTATGGATAAAAAGGGGTTAATAGTAGGGAGGAAAAGTACCTGTTATGTGTATACAATCCCTAGTATTCAGTCAACATGTTTCGAGGTGTCCCCTAAACCTCTTCTTCAGGATCACATGGGGACCAGCCCCATGCGTACCACTCCGTGTGAAAACAAACCTATAATAAAGAAAACTAGATGCACACCTAATGTGTGAGCACCAAATTAAAATACTTACGGTTTATATCAGACTCGTAGTATCTGTTCAGGGAATAAAGCAAAATGGAAATTAGTACACACTGCCTGCCCACCTCTCACGTGGGCAGGTCCATACCATATGCGGTGCTTAGATCAATGTGCTCCTCTATAGTTGGTGTAGGTGCCCTTAGAAATAATGCTTAATTAGTGCTTGAATCTAATGTGACATTATAACACACATCAGACATCTCTGTTGTGAAAAAGCGTGGTTAAATACTAATAAAATTGATAAAAACACTCGTGGAAAAAGGACATCACATGACATACAAAACATATAAACATAATGTTCACAATTTGTAAGAACATACTTAGGCTTAGGCAATATTGTGCCTCATGGTCTGCCAGGGTGGAGGGGCTTGTAGTAACCCTAGAGAAATGTATATAGAGCATTGGAGTTAAGAAAAGGAAAAAATGAGAGACTGAGAAAATCACTCTTTAGTTATTCCCCATAGCGTGGATGGGAGAATTTACTGAAAAACGAGCATTTTTCATGGATCCAGGGTTCCTGTTTGGGAAAGAAAGCTCTTACTTGGCTCAGCACTCCTCCGTCAATGAAACGCTTGTTTTTCAGTAATTTCTCCCATCCACGCTATGGAGTGTTTTTATCAATTTTATTAGTATTTAACCACTCTTTCTCACAACAGAGATGTCTGATGTGTTTTATCATGTCACATTAGATTCAAGCACTAATTAAGCATTATTTCTAAGGGCACCCACACCAACTATAGAGGAGCACATTGATCTAAGCACCGCATATGCTATGGACCTGCCCACGTGAGAGGTGGGCAGGCAGTGTGTACTAATTTCCATTTTGCTTTATTCCCTGAACAGATACTACGAGTCTGATATAAACCGTATGTATTTTAATTTGGTGCTCACACATTAGGTGTGCATCTGGTTTTCTTTATTATAGGTTTGTTTTCACACGGAGTGGTACGCATGGGGCTGGTCCCCATGTGGTCCTGAAGAAGAGGTTTAGGGGACACCTCGAAACATGTTGACCGAATACTAGGGATTGTATACACATAACAGTTACTTTTCCTCCCTACTATTAACCCCTTTTTATCCATACCAACTTGGAGCAGGAATAAAATATTAGCTCACTAGCTAGGTATTTTTAGCATCACTTTCACCACTCCCCCAACACTGCACTACACATTTTTTCACAAAAAAGTGCTCCTACGTAGTTCCGCAAGTTGCAGCACGCCCCAAACAGTAGCTGTTTGGGATGGCCCCAATGATGAAGCATGTCACCTAGGGGCAACCCCTGGTGAGTGAGGGGACTCAAGAAAAGAATTTACTTTTCCCAGATTCGGGGTTGTGTTTCGCACATCTAGCAGACCCCCCACCTTCTTCCCTTTGGTTAGGTGCTTGGATCTGTCATCTACAGATTCTTTGTTAACTAGAATTGTTAAAGACCACCAAGCAATTTTGTTTAAAAAAAATAAAAGCTGAGAGAAAGCGCTGTGTCCCTGAGGCGGACGTTCATCTCAAAAGTAATAAAATATAAAAAAAGGAATTGCCATTGTGCCACTTTTAAAGTTAGAGCGGCATAGCGCTTGATGTAAAAAGCTGCCCCGTTGTCCTGTGTGGGCGCGCTGCAAATGCAAGAAGCAACCGCCATTGTCCCCATTAGTTAGTTAATAAACAAAATAGTGCTCACTGACTTAAAAGTTAGACCGTGTAACAAGCCAAGTAAAAGGGCAAGTCGCCATGGGAGGGTACAAATGAAGACAAGGCGGTACTAAGGAGGGACTTACAAGCCTATTTACGAATCAGAAGCCAGCATTTAAGAAGGTCAATGACACAAGCCAATGACAAATATGGGCGGAGAGTGGGCGGGGCTTCCAGTGAATACTCTTTTATAGCATGCCTCGCAGAGCAAGCAGCGAATGCGCGCTGCCACTAGGCTTGACCTAAAAAGGGTGAATCAAGATGCAGAAACCCATCCCGCGACCTGCAGGATGTGCACAATTTGCTTCTGCATGTACCATAACCATCTGAAATATGGGTGCATTCCCTGGCGCAGGTCCTGCAGCACCACTCCCCCTCTGAGACAGGCAAGGGTCCTGAGGTCAGTACAGGACATGAAGGGCACAAGCCAGGGTACACGATGGACAGTGTGCAAGTCAGACAGTGTGGGTGATAAGACACCCACACCACAACAATAAGGGGGGCAGCCGTTTCTTTAATGTTTTTACCGCACCACTTTCAAATGTCACTAGCCGCCACTGCTAATAGCCTGTTTGATCTCTTCACTCGTGATAAGCTGATTAATGTTATTGCTATTGTTAGACCTGGCATCCTTGGCGCGGTTTCCCCTGACTTTTTGCCTCTACTTCCTGTGTTTTTGATGCTGTGCTGGATTTCGTTTTTGCTGGCTTAGATGCTTTGGGCACTTTGCCACTGCTGATCAGTGTCAAAGTGCAAGTGCTCCCTGTGTAAATTGGTATTGTGATTGGTTCTCCCTGATTGGCATATTTGTTTTACCAGTAGGTCCCTAGTAAAGTGCACTGAGGGTGCCAGGGCTGGAAAATCATGCTACTAGTGGGCTTGCAGCACTGATTGTGCCACCCACATGAGTAGCCCGGAAAAGATGTCTCAGGCCTGCCACCTTGGTGCCTGTGCGCAGTTTGTTAACTGCCATGTCAACTTGCCAGGCCCTACCCTTCCCTTTTCTTATACATAGGACACCCCTATATTAGGCCCAAGGTACCCCCTGGGCAGGGTGCAGTAGATGTGAAAGGTAGGACATGTACTGGTGTGTGTAACATGTCCTGATAATGAAATACTGCCAATTTCGTTTTTCACTATCGAAAGGCTAACTTACCCCATAGGACAGAATGGGGAATGCCTTGTAACATTTTACAAGCATATCTTCCCATAGGGATAAGATGGAAAATTGGAGTTTGGTATACCTGAACTCAGGATTTAATAACACATCTTTTAGTAAAAATGGTTTTCAAACAGTGTGTTTGAAAATACCACTTTTAGGAAGTGGCTATTTTCTTGTTCAACCATCCTGTGTGCCTCTGCCTGTTTGTGGATTGACTGGTTTCAGTGTGACAGAGACAGAGGATGTGCATTCCCTGTAGACAGCCTCTGGGGGGGTTGAAGTGTGCCTGGCCCTTCCTGGATGACCCAACCCTGAGCTGAATAGACCCTGGCTGCATAAAGAGTGGTGGGAGGAGATTTACCTTGCACCTGAATAGAGCCTGTCTCCCTTGCACAATGCTGTCTCCATCTCCTGTGGTCATGCTGAACCAGTGAAGGCAGAACTGGTTTAAACTGGGCTCAGAGCCCCTTGCACAAAGAGAACAAAGACATTTTGGGGTATAAGTATCAGACCCAAAGCCCCTGACTTTAGACTACTTCTGGAATCAAGAGGAACCTTTGCCAAGGAGAAGAGCTGGAGAAACTGAGGAGAAGTACTGCCCTTGCTGTGTGTCTGGGGTTGGCCTGCTGTTGCGGTTTCTGTCAAGGAAAGGAGAAGGACTTTGCTGTGTACTGTTTCCCCTGCTTGAGGAAAGTCTCCAAGGACTTGAGTAGAGCTTGCCTCCTGTTTTGAAGTCTCAGGGACACAAAGACTACACCCCCAGCTCCCCTGAACTTCCTTGCTGGGAGTTCTGACCTGCCAAGAGGTGCCTGTGACAGTGTTGTGCCTCTGGAGGTTGTCCTGCTGTTAGGAGCTGGAAGAAACCTAAGAGAAGTAAGAAAACCTGTTTCAGATGCCGTCAGCGACGCTGCTGTGACGCCGGGACCTGCACCGAGGCCCGGGGCATCGCTCGTGAAGTGAACGACGCATCACCCGGCCTGCACTGCAGCTCCAATGCCCGCCGACGCCTGCAGTTATCGGCCATGCCCAACGCCAGCGCTCGTACCGATTCCGTCATCGCCAGCGCCTGCATCCTGTTATCGCAGCGCCGATAACCGCCGAGGGTGACTCCATGAACTCGCAGACTTCGCATCGTCACCGGAACCGACGCCTCAACGCCGATGCAACCGCCTTCCCCTGTCCTGGACACGACACCTCCTCGCGGACACAACGCCTCGCCTCCCCTGTGGCAGCCAGGGAGCCGGCCTCGACATCGGCACCAACGCCTCATTTACTCGATGCCGTGCATCGTCACAGACTTAATTTCCAAGGTACTGTTTGTTTGGGGGTCTGTGTGGCTCTGTGCCCGACGCCGTGCTCCACGCGGTCGGTGCCGTACTTTGGATTTATTGCTGTCACGACGTCGCAATAGCCCCAGTTGGTGCTATTTGTTTTCTACAAGCTTTATTTTTGCAATAACCTTTCTAAAGTCATATTTTTAATTGTGTTAATATGTTGGATTTTTGTCGTTTTGGTCGTGTTTAGTTTAGATAAAGATATTTTATTTTTTCTAAACTGGTGTGGTGTCCTTTTGTGGTGTTTTCACTGTGTTACTGTGAGTGTTGGTACAAATACTTTACACATTGCCTTTGGGATAAGCCTGTCTGCTCGTGCCAAGCTACTAAGGGGGTAAGCAGGGGTTATCTAAAGTGTGTATCCCCCTTACCCTGACTAGAAGCAAGGGTCCCTGTTTGGACAAAGGTACCTACCCCTGCCATTTCTAACATTGGTGGTCAGCAGTGAGGATTTGAGCCCGTATTTGTACTTGACCCACAGTGATTGGTGTACATCACTAGTTTAGTTCAGACCACTACACAACCACATACTGCGTTTTGTTTTTGGTTCTATTTTTGAGTGACCCTTAAAGCATCCACGCATCATGTCTCAGAAGAGTAAACCAGCAAGTAAGGTAGCAGAATTGGAGTTTGATATTGAAATGTTGCATACCTACAGAGTAGTTAAGCTCAAGCAATTTTGCAAAGATTTTGGATGTACCATGAAGAGCAGCTCCAGGAAGGAGGAGCTACAGAAGGCCTTAAGGCCTGGTGGAAGGCCAAAGAGGCTGGGGAGACAGGTGATGCAGAGGTGGATGAGGATGCACAAGGGAATGGTTTCAGGTTACAGGATCTGCCTGTATCAAGAGTAGCCTCCAGGGCTGGCAGCAACTATTCCGCTGGAAGTCTTTACCAAGAGGAGTGGGAGGAGAACCAAAGGGTAAGAGATCATGAGCTAGAAGTCCTGAGGCTTAAAATGAAGCGGACGGAATTGGAGATTCAGAAGAAGGCAAAGGAGAGCAAGAACGCTCATGCCTTGGAAGAGAAAAAAATGCTTTTAGCTCATGAATTGAGTATGAGAGAACTGGACATTAGGGCTAAGCAAGCAGAGTCCAGTTCAACTGGTGGCAGCATACAGCCAGTGCAAGGGGGTAAGGTTTACATACCCAAGGACCTAGTACAGAATCACCAGAGGTGTGATGATATTTATGCTTGGTTTACGGCGTATGAGGCAGTCTTGAGAATGAATGAGGTTCCTGAAAGGCATTGGGGGGCAGGCCTGTAGAAACACTTTGAGGCCACTGGGAGGGACACCCTGTCACCTTTGGAACAGGCTGGTATCCTGACCTCTCTCAACATGAAGGAGGCTCTATGCCTCAGGTATGGGCTCACACCAGAGCAGTACAGAGAGAAGTTCACGAACTTTAGGAAGCTTGATTCTCATACTTAGGTTGAATGTGTGAAAATGTGTAACCGTGCACTGGATGGCTGGATAAAGGGCAGCAAGGTAACTGATTACCAGGGGTTGTACAACATGATTGGTTGGGAGCTCTTGATTAGTCTGTGTGTTCCAGAGCTGTGCCAGCATCTATTGGATAGTAAGCTAACTGACCCCAGGGAGCTTGCTAAAGAGGCGGACAGCTGGACTAGCACCAGGGTCCACAAGGGGATTGTGGGTAACCCAGCCACGGGTGGGGAGGGTCCCCAGCAGAAGAGTGGGGGGGACAAGGGTAACCAAAAGGAGTTCTCTAAAGGGCCCCAAACCAGTTCCCAGGGTAAGGAGTCCCAGCCTCCCAAGCCTAAAGTGTCCTGGCCCCCTAAGGGCAGGCACGACAACCGGGGTCCCCCCAGCTGTTATTCATGTGGTCAGGTGGGCCACATTGCAAGAGATCCCAAGTGCCCCAACGCACCACCAGCACCCACTGCTGCACCGTCACCGGGGTAAGTGAGTGTAGGAGTTGGTTCCTAGTGAAGGTGGGGAGCCAGCAGTTATGACCCTTGTCTCATTAGGAAAGAGAGAGATGGTCCAGGGATCCTATCTGCCTGAGAACACTAAGAAGTACAGGCAGTGGGTGACCATCAATCTAAGGAGGGTGGAGGCTCTGAGAGACACAGGAGCCAGTGTGACATCTATCAGGTGTCAATGGGTGTCCGAAGAGCAGGTTATTCCCAATGTACTTCACCCTGTGGTTGCAGCAGACAACTCTGAACACCTGTGTAAGGTGGCCCTAGTTCCCTTTGAGTGGGGGGGGGTCCTCAGGTCCCTTGAAGGTCGTTGTTAGTCCATCCATGCCTGTAGACTGTCTGCTTGGCAATGACCTGGAGAGTTCCCTATGGAAGGAGGTGGAACGCCAGGCTCATTTGGAGATGCTGGGTCTGCATGACTGGGTCTGTGTGATCACTCTGTCCATGGCTGTCAGTAGGGGTAATCAAGAGGACCTGGAGCATGAAACAGTGGCCCAGGTGCCTGCCAGAAAGAGGAGGGGCAGGGGGTGTGGGAAACCAACTCCCGAAGTTCCCACGGTCCAGGAGAAGGTAGAACCTAAGGGGGATGCCCTGGAACCTACAGGGGAACAAGTGGCCAAACTGGGAGACCTGCCTGAGCTGACCCATTGGCAGCAGGAAGGGGGTCCCTCCAGGGAGGAGTTCTGCAGAGCGTATATGGAGTGCCCTACTCTTATTGGTTTGCGGCAACAGGCTGCAAACCAGGCAGCCGGTGATCAGTCTGGATCACATCTGATTTACTGGGAAGATGGATTGTTGTATAGTGAGCCTAAGATCGCTGAGCCCGGGGCAGCCCGTGAGCTGGTGGTACCCGAGCACTTCCGAACCTTCCTACTGGGTCTGGCTCATGACGTGCCTCTAGCAGGACATTTGGGGTGCGACAAGCCCTTTCAGAGGCTTGTCACCCACTTTTACTCGCCCCAAATGAGAAGGCACTTTGGTACGCATTGTAGGTCTTGTCAGACTTGCCAGGCAAGTGGCAAGAGTGGAGGGAAGTGTAAGGCTCCCCTCCAACCCTTTCCTGTGGTGAGCACCCTTTTTGAGCGGGTGGGCATTGATATTGTGGGGCCACTGGAACCCAAGACAGCCTTAGGCAACAAGTTTATCTTGGTCTTGGTGGGCCATGCCACCCGGTACCCGGAAGCTGTCCCTCTCCGGACAATCACAGCCCCCATGGTGGGCCGTGCATTGATGGGGATCTTTTCCCGTGTGGGGTTCCCCAGAGAGGTGGTCTCTGACCGCGGAAAAACTTCATTTCGAAGTACATGACATCTTTGTGGGAGGAGTGCAGTGTGGCATACAAGTTCACCACTCCTTACCATCCTCAAGGGAATGGGTTGGTTGAGAGATTCAACCGAACCCTGAAGGGCATGATAAAGGGTCTTGCAGAACCCATGAGACGGAAGTGGGACGTCTTTTTGCCATGCCTGTTGTTTGCATACAGGGCGGTACCGCAAAAATCCTTAGGGTTCAGTCCCTTTGAACTGCTGTATGGTCACCCTGTGAGAGGACCTCTGAGTCTGGTGAAGGAGGGTTGGGAGAGAACTCCTGGTAAGACCCCCAAGATGTGTTCAGCTATGTGCTGGCCTTCAGAAACGAGACTCAACACTTCAGGAAACTCGCTCAGGCGAACCTGGAAGCTAACCAGGAAGAAATGAAAAGATGGTATGACCAGAATGCCACTCTGGTTGAATTTCAGCCTGGCCAGAAAGTGTGGGTGATGGCACCAGTGGAGCCTTGTGCGCTCCAAGATAAGTGGACTGGTCCATGTGAGGTGGTGGAGCGCAAGAGTGAGGTGACCTATTTGGTTGACTTACAGACTCCTAGGAACCCTTTGAGGGTCCTGCATGTAAACCGCCTCAAGCCGCACTTTGAGAGGTCTGAAGTAACTATGCTTCTTGCAACAGATGATGGAATGTAGGATGAGAGTGAGCCTCTTCCTGACCTCCTATCAGCAAAGGAACATGATGGGTCAGTGGAAGGGGTAAACCTTTCTCCTACCCTAACCCCAGAGCAGCAGAGGGAATGTCGCCAGGTGTTGGGACAGTTCGCCTCCCTGACACCAGGAGTCACCAATTGGTGCGTCCATGATGTGGACACTGAGGACAGTCTGCCTGTGAAGCAGAAGTTTTACAGGGTAGCTGACAAAGTCAGGGCCAGCATCAAGGAAGAAGTTTCCAAGATGTTGGCGTTAGGGGTGATTGAGCCCTCAAGCAGCCCCTGGGCTAGCCCAGTGGTCTTAGCGCCAAAAGCTGCTGCACCCGGTGCCACTCCAGAACTCTGGTTCTGTGTGGACTACCGTGGGCTCAATGAAGTCACCAAGACTGATGCACACCCCATCCCCAGAGCTGATGAGCTTGTTGATCGGTTGGGAGCTGTTCGGTTCCTCAGTACGTTTGACTTAACATCTGGGTACTGGCAGATTGCCTTAACCAATGGGGCAAAAGAGAGGTCAGCGTTTTCAACACCAGAGGGGCACTACCAGTTCTGGGTTATGCCCTTTGAGTTGAAGAACGCCCCTGCCACCTTCCAGAGACTGGTCAACTAGGTACTGTCCAGGCTGGAGGAATTCAGCTCCGCCTACCTGGATGACATTGCTGTGTTCAGCTCCAGTTGGGAGGAACATTTGCAACACCTCTGCGAAGTGTTGAAGGGTCTGCAAAGGGCGGGCCTCACTATCAAGGCTATTAAGTGCCCGATAGGGCAGGGATCTGTGGTGTACTTGGGACACCAGGTAGGGAGCGGCCAGGTGGCGCCCCTACAAGCGAAGATTGACACCATTCTGGCTTAGGAGCCCCCCAAGACCCAGACAGAGGTGAGAGCCTTTTAAGGTCTCACCGGGTACTACAGACGGTTTGTCAAGGGGTATGGCACCATTGTTGCCCCCTTGACAGAGCTGACTTCAAGGTAGCAGCCCAAGAAGGTGATCTGGACTGATGCCTGCCAAACCGCTTTTGATGCCCTGAAATCTGCCATGTGCACGGCGCCCATGCTCAGGGCACCTGACTTCTCCAAAGAATTTGTTGTGCAGGCAGATACTTCAGAGCATGGTGTGGGAGCAGTACTCTTACAATTGAACGACAAGGGCTTGGACCAACCTGTAGCTTTCATCAGTAGGAGGCTACTTCCCAGGGAACAGAGGTGGAGTGCTTTTGCTGTGGTCTGGATGCTTAAGAAGCTAAGGCCCTACTTGTTTGGGACTCACTTCCTTGTTCAGACAGACCACAGGCCCCTCAGATGGTTGATGCAGATGAGGGGTGAGAATCCAAAACTGTTGAGGTGGTCCATCTCCCTACAGGGAATGGACTTTACGGTGGAACACCGCCCTGGTACAGAACACGCCATTGCTGATGGTCTGTCCAGATTCTTCCGCCTTAGTGATGAGAACTCCCAAGAGGGTGGGTAGTTCTCCCCACTTTTCAGCTGGAGGGGACACGTGTTAGACCTGGCATCCTTGGCGTGGTTTTCCCTGACTTTTTGCCTCTACCTCCTGTGTTTTTGATGCCGTGCTGGATTTTGTTTTTGCTGGCTTAGATGCTTTGGGCACTTTGCCACTGCTGATCAGTGTCAAAGTGCAAGTGCTCCATGTGTAAATTGAACGGGTAAAGGTGCCTTCAAGGGATTTATTTACATTACTCAGTTATATTGCTTTTAGTGTACTATTGGATGCAAGAATTTATAATTCACTTGCCAATTAATTTCTTTTCAGAACCTTTTATAAAATATAAACATACTTCTATAATTTTTAGTTCCTTATACAGAATTAGAACCCATGACCAAATCACAACAAGAAATATATATACAAAAACACGGGTGTATATAAAAAAGAAAGATTTTATCTTTTAAAGTTGATATAGGGTACTTCAAAATTAAACACACAATGTAACAAGAGGAAAACAAATACAATTATTGGATCCTTCAATGTCACAATTGTATACACTTTTTCTCTCCCATAGATTGTTATCCAGAAAAAAGAGTAAAAGTCGACGTTTCGGTCTCTAAGACCACAACTTGATCAAATAATTTATTTTTTGCTCAATCTACTTATTAACGATAATATATATAATACATTTATTGCTAAGATACACAATAAACATCATTCTAAGATGGCTGCCACTCTAGGTAAGATTGCTATGGACGCGCGCAATCTAAGTTCTCTTTCGCGCTCCAAACGAAGTATAAATACGAGGTCGGTCTTGCACCGGGTTGATGCAGATCGGACGGATGATTGTCATTTCTTTTCGTAAAGGATGAAATATCAGGTACGGATCAAAAAGAAAAGATGGCTTTGACTTAATATATAACCCCAAAAAATATGTAGATTTAAGAATCGGTCTATTTTATATCTCTTATAGATTGAATATATATAACTGAGAATCCTCTGTGGGGAGCAAACTGTGAGGCTCCATTTGAGACGGTATCAGGATTCGGACGTCTTTTTCTGTGGCGACCATGCATATATAATATAGCAGGTATTTTTAACTCAGTAAATTATATGATTAACTTAGCCTTCTAAATCGATGCAGACATAAGTATAAGGACCGTTCTTTTTCTCCATAAACAGAGTTACTGAACAGTGATTACTTTCGCCCATAAACGGAAGTCGACAACATAAATTGTGTTGGTCTTCTGGATTTATTGAAGTACATTTCAGGTACTTAAGTTTTACATCTTTTGAATAAAAAATTAAGGATGTTTTTACATAAATCGCTAATCTAGATCATCTAATATGGTTGAACCAAAGAGTTGCGTTTATATGTTAATCAGTAAAGCAATTTGACAAAAGCCCTATTTTATTAATGAGTTGGCCCCTTAAAATAATACATCAATGTATAATATTAAGACATTGAAATAAATACAAGTCCATTAAAACGATGAATTTTTATTTCAGGATCGTAGTTTCGATATATTTAGAGTCATCGAACATTTCTTGATACTTAAATAGGTCAATCGCCAGACGTACACAGGTTGTCGAATATATAATTTAACAAATATGACCATTGTGATATCTGATGAAGACAGAATCAGATCAATGAATGGAACTGTATAAATATAATATGATGGTGTGTGCTTAAATAAATAAAAGAAGGGAGCAGATCATGTATTTATTGAATAATAGGCTTGTCTATTTTTTTTTTTTAAATCTGTCTAGGATCACTATGATTCTGATGTTGAAAAGATTAGTTATATATGAAAAGAAATGTCTTGACCAAATTGACAAACAAACATTATCGTTTGGGCCGTTTGAGACAGAAATCCTCTTGGAACTTAGAGATACGAACTGTTAAATATGCATTCACTGGTTTTTTTGTGAACTTATATATAAGTACAATATTGGAGTTTATTTACACGGGTGGAATAATTGTTTTTATAAAAATCTAATTTTATACATGCATGGTAATTATTGTTTATTCCATGTTCCAATAGGGGTCAACTGTTTTATACACTATAGTCCTGAAGATGGTCTCGTCGACGAATGCTTAGAGACCGAAACGTCGACTTTTACTCTTTTTTCTGGATAACAATCTATGGGAGAGAAAAAGTGTATACAATTGTGACATTGAAGGATCCAATAATTGTATTTGTTTTCCTCTTGTTACATTGTGTGTTTAATTTTGAAGTACCCTATATCAACTTTAAAAGATAACATTTTCTTTTTTATATACACCCGTGTTTTTGTATATATATTTCTTGTTTTGATTTGGTCATGGGTTCTAATTTTGTATAAGGAACTGAAAATTATAGAAGTATGTTTATATTTTATAAAAGGTTCTGAAAAGAAATTAATTGGCAAGTGAATTATTAATTCTTGCATCCAATAGTACACTAAAAGCAATATAACTGAGTAATGTAAATAAATCCCTTGAAGGCACCTTTACCCGTTCATTTGATTTTGCCCAAGCCGTCAAGGGTAGATTGGGTTTCCCATTATATCTAATAATTCCCTGTGTAAATTGGCATTGTGATTGGTTCTCCCTGATTGGCATATTTGATTTACCAGTAGGTCCCTAGTAAAGTGCACTGAGTGGGCCTGCAGCACTGATTGTGCCACCCACATGAGTAGCCCGGAAAAGATGTCTCAGGCCTGCCACCGCGGTGCCTGTGCGCAGTTTGTTAACTGCAATGTCGACTTGGCAAGTGCACCCACTTGCCAGGCCCTACCCTTCCCTTTTCTTACACATAGGACACCCCTATGGTAGGCCCAAGGTACCCCCCTGGGCAGGGTGCAGCAGATGTGAAAAGTAGGACATGTACTGGTGTGTGTAACATGTCCTGATAGTGAAATACTGCCATATTCGTTTTTCACTATTGAAAGGCTATCTTGCCCCATAGGACAGAATGGGGAATGCCTTGTAACATTTTACAAGCATATCTTCCCATAGGGATAAGATGAAAAAATGGAGTTTGGTATCCCTGAACTCAGGATTTAATAACACATCTTTTAGTAAAGATGGTTTTTAAAAAGTGTGTTTGAAAATACCACTTTTATGAAGTGGCTATTTTCTTGTTCAACCATCCTATGTGCCTCTGCCTGTTTGTGAATTGACTGTCTGGTTTCAGTGTGACCGAAACAGAGGATGTGCATTCCCTGTAGACAGCCTCTGGGGGGGGGTTGAGGTGTGCCTGGCTCTTCCTGGATGACCCAACCCTGAGCTGAATAGACCCTGGCTGCATATAGAGTGGTGGGAGGAGATTTACCTTGCACCTGAATGGAGCCTGTCTCCCTTGCACAATGCTGTCTCCACCTCCTGTGGTCCTACCATTCCTATATGATTTTAGAGTTTATCTGTTTGTATCTCTTCCTTGAGTGACTTTACAACTTGTACATTTGCAATTTTTTCTGTTTGTATCTCTTATGTAACTCATGTAATCCAAAGTCCTTATGTAACGCAACTGGTTCTTTTGTAAAGCGCTCTGACACCTTCGGGTAATGTTCGCGCTATATAAAATCGCATTAAATAAATAAAAATAAATAAATGATGCACCAGTGAAGGCAGAACTGGTTTAAACTGGGCTCAGAGCCCCCTGCACAAAGAGAACAAAGACATTTTGTGGTATAAGTATCAGACCCAAAGCCCCAGACTTTAGACTACTTCTGGAATCAAGAGGAACCTTTGCCAAGGAGAAGAGCTGGAGAAACTGAGGAGAAGTACTGCCCTTGCTGTGTGTCTGGAGTTGGCCTGCAGTTGCTGTTTCTGCCGAGGAAAGGAGAAGAACTTTGCTGTGTGCTGTGTCCCCTGCTTGAGGAAAGTCTCCAAGGGCTTGAGTAGAGCTTGCCTCCTGTTTTGAAGTCTCAGGGACACAAAGACTTCACCCCTAGCTTCCCTGAACTTCCTTGCTTGGAGTTCAGACCTACCAAGAGGTGCCTGTGACTGTGTTGGGCCTCTGGAGGTTGTTCCTGCTGTTGGGAGCTGGAAGAAACCTAAGAGAAGTATGAAAATCTGTTTCCGACGCCTTCAGCGACACCACTGTGACGCCGCGACCTGCACCGAGGCTCGGGGCACCGCTTGTGAAGTGAACGACGCACCGCCCGGCCTGCACCACAGCTCCGACACCCACCGACGCCTGCAGTTATCGGCCGTGCCCGAAGCCAGTACTCGCACCGACTACGTCATCGCCAGCGCCTGCATCCTGTTATTGCGGCGCCGCTAACCGCTGAGGGTGACTCCACGAACTCGCCGACTTCGCATCGTCACCGGAACCGACGCGGCACCGCCTACGCAACCGCCTTGCCCTGTCCCGGACACGACACGTCGCCTCCTCGCGGACACAATGCCTCACCTCCCCCATGGTAGCCAGGGAGCCGGCCTCGACATCGGCACCGACACCTCACTTCCTCGACGCCGTGCATCGTCACAGACTTCGTTTCCAAGGTACTGTTTGTTTGGGGGTCTGTGTGACTCCGTGCCAGACGCCGCGTTCCTCGCGGTCGGTGCTGTACTTTTGATTTATTGCTGTCACAACGTCGCAATAGCCCCAGTTGGTGCTATTTGTTTTCTACAAGCTTTATTTTTGCAATAACCTTTCTAAAGTCATATTTTTAATTGTGTATGTTGGATTTTTATCGTTTTGGTCTTGTTTAGTTTCGATAAAGATACTTTGGGGCAGATTTACAAGCCCCTTGCGCCACTTTTGCGTCATTTTTAACATGGGAAAAATGACGCAAAAGTGGCGCAAGGGCCTTGTAAATAAGCCCCTTTATTTTTTCTAAACTGGTGTGGTGTCCTTTTGTGATGTTTTCACTGTGTTACTGTGAATGTTGGTACAAATACTTTACACATTGCCTTTGGGATAAGCCTGTCTGCTCGTGCCAAGCTACCAAGGGGGTGAGCAGGGGTTATCTAAAGTGTGTATTCCCCTAACCCTGACTAGAAGTAAGGGTCCCTATTTGGACAAAGGTACCTACCTCTGCCAACTAGAGACCCCCATTTCTAACAGCTATCTTTCGTGCTCAACCATGCTAGTGTCACAGTGTCTAAGTATGTGCGGATATCAGGGGGATTCGACAAAATCTTGGAAGTGTAGAGTTCTTTATAAAAAGGAAACAAAGGCTTCCAGTATATTACTGGATCATAATTAAAAGGTTCCTCTGAGGTATATAAATTAGGGATGTGGGTTGCTGCCCAGCCTGGCTTAACCAGGGCTGCTAAGGTGTGACCCAATCCATCCTCCTCGCCATATCTACAGGCCTGACTAAATTTACCAAGAAATGTCAATTCTCCACCTGGAATTCAAGCAGCTTAGTGTGCATAAGATTGAGCGAAGAGCTGTCTTGGGTGCAGTCATAGAACTGCTCCAGTTGTCTGAGCTCGCGCTCCAATGTGGATAATCGAGCCCTGATCGCCTTAAGTATCCCGTTGCTCTTGGAAATACATTCCCTCCGAATCACAGCTTTAAAGCCCTCCCATAGTATAGCCATCGAAGAAGCAGACTCTCTATTAGCCTCCAAGTTAGATCTAATAGCTTGCCGAATCTTCTCCTTAAAAGCATGATCTGGCAAGTTTTTGGGCTAAAGGCACCATGTGTATGATCAGTGCCAGGTATTCACTAAGGTTTTTAAGTATTGTGGGGTATGCAATAAAGAAGTACTTTTCTATCATGGTGGATATTTTATGATACATACAAAGTCATAAAATGATAGTTTAAAATGTTTTGTATTAGCTAAAAATAAAACATAATTACATTGATTTTAAAAGGGATATGTGTCTTTGATCACTGTTCTAAGCTTTTTAATCAGATTTGATATGTGAACATCGACAATATGTTGTGAGAAAGGCTTTCTTCCATCAAAGGGATTAAAGGAAATTTCTTTGAATGTTTTAAAACCAGTAGCAGATGGTATTTTGAGCAGGGAAGTGGGTGGGTGGGCCACACATACGCACTCACTCACACCCATGCATTCGCACACATACACACACACACACACACACCCATTCACAACACTCAGTCACAAATACACATACATTCATACATACACACATGCACGTACGCACCAATCATTTCAAAACATAAAACATACTGGCTACTGTGTCTCTGCAGGGAAACCTCAGAGGTTCCAGGAGGCTTGTGATGGCTGCCTCAGCAAATGAGAGGGGCGGCAATCCCTACCTCATCACAGAGTTGAATGGGGGTCAATGAGAGTTGTTGACCCAACATCACTGTGTGACGAGGTGTCAGTGATGCACACTCAGCCCTGGGCACTTAAGGACTTACAACTGAAGTGCCAATGTCAGAGGCTAGCAGTGATGCACCCCCGCATCATGAGGGGGCGGTCCTCCAAAAGCTTTGCCAGGCTGAGGAGGTCACGCCCACAGGAGTGTGACATCTTCAGCCCAGCAAAGTTCAGCTCAAGCAGCCAGGCGCCTGTGCATTTAGTGTATGTCTAGCACCTGGCTGCCTGACCTGAACATAAAGAGTGTCTGCAATAGTAGGAGGGGGCAGAGCCCCCTCCACTCGTAAGAAAGGGCTGCGGCCTTTGGTTACTACCCTTTGATCAGGGGATAGAGATTCCTTTGGGAACACTCTGAGGCCTTTAATCACAGAGACAGTGGTCAGGCCCTCTTAGCTAAAGGTGAACTAATAACCAACTTTACACCTAGATGACAGTGTGTCCACTCCGTGGTTCAGGTTCACATAATAGCCTGGCTCAGGAGTAGCCTGCTATTATTCCATGTTATACTCTTCTCCTTCATACATAACTACAGTATTGAATAGAAAAAAATGGAAGTAGCAGACTCTGTCAAGCTTGTGTGACAAATGCTCCACGTTTATTAAAAACAGTGCCTACAAGTAAAAACAAGCATTGGCAAAGTCACTCTGTCTCACTTTAAAGCATCAGCTGTGTGTTATATTCACTATAGAAATTAAAAATATTTACGATAGAGCAGGTATGGTATGTTAGATAGTAGGTAAGGTAACTATGGTGGGTAGGTTGGGTATGGTAGGTATGAAAGGATAGGTAAGGTATTTTAGGTATCATAGGCTGCGTATGGTAGGTATGAGACTAGTGAAATGCATAAAGAGTAAACATTACCCAAAGGCACAAATACAAAATAAAGACTAAAACAAGTGAGGTATCTGGTGCACATGGAATGTATCCCTAACAGAATGGCACCAATTGTATAGATAAAGGACTGGAGAAAAGTGAAAAAGAATGTTAATAAATGCAAAATTCGGGGTCTCATTTCCTTGTTCCATGTCGCACTAAAGGCTGATAGCTGCATAGAAATGGGGCCGGCGCGCTGGTTGGTCAGCGGATCTGGAAGACCGTCTTTCAGAAGCTGAATGGAAGCATGTGCGCGTCCAGGTGAAGGACACCACTAGTAATGCACACTTTAAACGAATGCAGTTTTATTACTTGCACCGGGCATATCTCATGCTGCAGCAGTTGCATAGGATGTTTCATGGTCATGTGGATACATGCCCTTGGTGTCACATGTCCCCGGCCCACTTTCTCCATATGACGTGGAGTTGCCCACAATTGACGGCTTACTGGGATGGTGTGACAAGAAGATCCATCATTGCTTGCTTGGACTTTTACTGCTCCTGAAACCAGGGAGGAAAATGACATATTGGTTTGTGCTGCTGGGGCTGGTGTTGGCCAGAGGCGCATAGCAATACATTGGATAGCCCCCACACCTTCTACGTGGTACAAATGGTTGTCAGATTTGAGTGAGTGGTCAGTGGCCGAGGAGTGGCAGTTGAGGTGAGTGCGGAAAGACGAGAACACAGGGTGGGACCTGGAACTTTGGGAATAAATGGTGGAGCGCCTGGATGAGGTGGATGAGTCCACTGATGGTTACCTGCAATCCCCCCCCTGAGTTGGTGCGGTAGACTCCTTAGTTGTGAGGGGCTGTGAGTAAAGAGTGAAGTTTTTGCCCTTATGTGAAGGGGACTGGTGGTCTAGGTGTGAGTTTGGCCTGGCAGACCGGTCCGGGCTGGGCCTATTGAGATCTGCACAATATGGTTATTATTGTTGTGATGGAGACGATGGACCCCCACCCGGTGGGGACTGCATGAGATGTCTCACCAATATTGTGGTTATACATATGTCTTTGCATTTGATATTGCTGCACTGTTCATTTGTATTGTTATTTTGTTTGTGTTTTAAGTGAAAAATGCTGATAAAGACAAGTTTAACAAAACAAAAAAAATTGTTCAGCAAAGTCAAAATACAAAGAACTCGCCTTGTTTCACCATGAAGGGCAAACTCTACACCAGGGGCCTGCAAGCATATTTTCTCCTGCCTCCATCATGGGAAAGAAGGAACAGAAACTAGGGAGACATGCAAGAGCCACAAGTGAAGAGCAGGATAGAGGCATAGGTGATATGGGCCTGAGAAAGAAGAAGCTACTGTAGCACGTGCTGCACCAGTTCAAGGCAGCCACCTGAATCACACCACTCAACAGATTAACCATGGGTGCACGAAGAAGGGTACCAGCACATTGTTTTTCCTTTCTCTGTGTCTCTTCAGGCATGTTTTGCAGTTCGGATTGTTCAGGTTTTTTTCCAAGGAGTGTTAATGTTGGCCGATTAGTAACGCGATGGCTATTTAACCATTGACTGCCTACAAGAAACAAAGGCATAATGTAACTACATTTTATTTTCCATTTCACAATAGCTATGAAATATGTCTTTCAGTAGCCATTCCTGGCTTTTCAGCCAATAGCATGTTTTATTGTGGGGCTTGTGGTTTTGTTTTAACGCTGTCCTTAGGGGCTAAAAAACATAGCGGCATATTATCAAGAACGGCGATAAAATTATCGCCGTTTTAGCGGCAGAAAACTGTCGCTAAAGCGGCGATAGTGGGCTTGATAATATGCCCTGGAGAATTCCAATAGAAGCCCATGTTCACACCAGAACCTGGACTTCTATTGGAATTCTCAAGGGCATATTATCAAGCCCATTATCGCCGCTTTAGCGGCAGATTTCTGCCGCTAAAGCGGCGATAATTTTTAACGCCGTTCTTGATAATATGCCCCATTCACAAAGGTAAGCTCAGACCAAACGTTTACGACTTTGGAAATACACAAAGGGCATTTACGAGTACTCTTTATGTCAGCATGCGTGCGGACATAAAGTAGTACTCATGAATGTCCTTTGTGAATGCCCAGAGTCCTAAACTTAGGCGTTTGGTCTAAGTTTAGACCAAACGTCTAAGTTTACCTTTGAGAATCGGGCCCATAGATTGCAAAGTACTGTTGGTGAAAATGCCAGAATTGGCCAAAGATGTTATACGTGACATGGTGTCACTTGCCAGCTTTGGTCTAAAACATTTGTAGCTTTGGTCTAAAACAGTACGAACTCCTCTATTCAATTATAAATAAAAACTGATTGTTTCTCGTGCAAAACCGAAATTGAACTCCGCTCACAGATTTTGTGAGGATTCACTCTTTCAGTTTTGGTAATGCAAATCTTTTTGACTTCGTGTACTGGAAACTTTTTAATCGCACTTCACAACATAAAAAAGGTTCAATATGGGCAACACTGCAACCTTCCTCAACAAAAAGAATAAGTAAAGGGTGGGGCATAGTGGCAGGCGGAACATCACATAATATTCTCACACATAGAGCACAGAGACAATACAGGTAACTAGCACACTAAAGACGGAGTGAGAGAAGTTAAACGACTGTTGCACCCTCTTCATAAACATACAAGGAGTGCAATACTTCTAGAAGAATCAGACAAATCTCCTATGGAATCATGATACATTCATGTACTCATATAGGACATATACTCATCACCTACCTAGTCTGCTATGCTTCATCAGCGGGTTCCACATCTAGCACTGGGAAGCAGCCACGAGTTCTACTGTTTACTGATAGTACAGTCTGCTAGTTCTGGGTTCCCTGTTTTGGGTGAGGTTATGCCCCATATATTGACATTTTCTCCCTTTGTTAAACTGTCAGGCCGACATTTAAATTGTGTGTGGATGATCTAAAAATGGTTTCACTAGTCTCTTCCTAACACAAGATTACAAACAGGTTAGGTAAGCATAGGGCAATGCTTCTCATTTCCGTCAATATGTTTTGCCACTTAAATATTGCATTTATAAGGCAGAAGCCTTTCTCAGGACTGTAGGTTTCAGTATATCACATCAAATATTGTAAAACAGTCCCGGGTTCAAAAGGCATGCTATGCAAGTGTATTCAATATATAATTATTTTCATAAAATGGGGAAACAGCAGTGGAAAAAACTCTTCTTCATAGAGCAAGTACACCTTAAACAGAAACAGTGCAAGCTTCCCTCCTTCAGTAAACAGATATGGCTAGGGCAACAGCAGTGCATGCTTTTCCTAGCACAGGACAAGTATAGCAGCAGGTTTCATTTCATTTGTTATTGGAAGCATGCGCGGGTCATGTTTCGGTTTCAGCATGTTTTATATTTATTCTCCTTTTATTCTTTTAATTTATCTTCCAAATGTTGTTGAGTTTGGGTGCATCTTTAAGTGGTTGTGTAAGCAGATGAATGCAAGAATGAGTCAGTGGTTGGATGTAGGATGAAAGGATGTATGAGTGCATGGTTGAGCGACATGTATGATGACCTATTGAGTCTAAACCCATCATAACTTAAGCGGGACTTTCATTCATAAGCCAGACCTGTTGGCATTACAAATGCTTTTTTAAATGCAATAAAAGCAAGGCGTATAGAAGCCTCTTTCCCACTGGAGGGCGACAACTGATGTGGGTAACAATGTGCACCGGTTAGCGGGTCCCCATGAACAGATCGGATTATTTTGCATACAATAACCTATGTTTTTCAGACCGCAGGGCCGTGTGGGACCCTTCCCATGTTATTGATTGCTGAGCAGGAAAGCTATCGGACTTCCGCCTGCCCCTCGAAGGGCACTAATTGGATCAGTCGTTAATCTGCTTCATCAAAGCAGCAAATACTTAAGCGACGTAATGGGCCTCCGGATAAACACCGCGGACCAGGATTCTAAATGAAAACAATTATATCTCGCTGGAGCACGCATTTCGCAAATGAGTAAACAGTAAAAATTGTGAAAACAGCAAATCTCGCCTCGCGTCTCAGGGCTGCACAGGGAGCTTTAATAGCTGGAGTGTTTCACGGTTTCGGTTCAGATGATCGCGCGTCTCTTCCCTTACGATTTTATCACGTCTCTTCCCTTACGATTTTATCACAGGCTCGGTTTTTTTCAGCACGTCATCCTGAGAAACGTTGTGAGGAAAACAAAAGGTCCATCCAGGGAAGATTCCAAATATTATTAGCTGTGAAATGCATGACAACCCTACACGCATCTATCTCTATGTATATTAAATTAGGCTAGTCGTTCAAAATGAAGAGAATGTGAAAGTGGCTGCATCTGCGTGCAAAATGTGATCTTAATATTTTATTGATGCAAGCGCTGCTGTTGCAAATTTCTCTTCCGTAATGAAATTCAGAAAAAGGAACCCTGCCAGCGGTTTCTCTTCCCTGTCCCCCTCATCCGTTTACAGACAGGCGGCGAAGGCCTTCTTCCCTCTTTCCCGAGCACGTCGTTGCTGCGAACTTACTTAAAAGCAGGGCCGGACTGGCCGTAGGGGCACCGGGCATTTCCCCCGTGGGCCGCCAGGGTGGGGCCGGTTTTGGGCCCCCGAGGGGCCGTTTTTGTTACAGGGCCGTTTTTGCAGTATAGCTGCAATATCGGCCCGTAACAAAATCGGCCAAAATCCGGCCCTGGCAAACAGCTCGGCCGCACCCCCAGGGCCGGACTGGCCGTAGGGGCAACGGGCATTTCCCCCGTGGGCCGCCAGGGTGGGGCCGGTTTTGGGCCCCTGAGGGGCCGTTTTGTTACAGGGCCGTTTTTGCATCATAGCTGCAATATCGGCCCCGTAACAAAATCGGCCGAAACCGGCCCTGGCAAACAGCTCGGCCGAACCCCCGGGGGGGCCGGCCGAGCACTTTGCCAGGGCCGGTTTTGGTTCCCAGTCCAGCCCTGCTTAAAAGTTCAACTACCCGTCCTGCCACGTATCCTGGGCAACCTGTATCACCCACAACAACATGACGGGTCGAAAAAATAGAGGAAAAAAGCAATGCAGCCTGATACACACAAACGTTGGACAAAGTGCATTTTCATAGTACTTTTGAGTTTTTGCCATCCTGCAAGCAAAAATTTATCTTTATACCAAGCAAAATACCACTTCTTGCTTCTTGCCATCCTTATAACCTATCAACATTGGCCATGAATTCTCACCAATGAGGGTACCTAACACCCAGGCCAATAAGAACCTACTTGTTGAATTGTAATAACTGACCAATGAGGTTTGGGGAACTGCCATCGGCTCGGGCTCAACAAATAGGGTGAGCAAGCGCAAGCTCTGCTGGTGGAGTGGAGTTTACCACCCACCCCTATTCAAAATACGAATGGACTACAACATCAGCCTTAAGGGAACCCTCACCTACCGTCCCCCAGGCCCCTGAGTGGAATTCTGCAACTACATCACAGACTTCATTGCTCCCCTCTCCATCAGATCAACCAACCACATTGTCCTGGGGGGGTCTCAATTTCCACCTGAAAGACACTACAGACCCCAACTCCACAGCCCTCCTCAACAGCCTCAGCAACCTTGGACTCGCTCAGCTCATCCAAGGACCAACCCACACAGCAGGCCACTCCCTCAACCCTATTTTCTTCTCCAACAACAGGATCACCACTACCGACACGACCCCGCTCACATGGTCAGACTACTCAATCATACATTTCAAGATGCTCGCCCACCAAGCCACCCCGCCAGAAAAACCCAAAGCCCCATCAAGACACTGAGGCAAAATATCTGATGAAAACTGGGCCAAGAACCAACAGGAATGCCCACCCAACCACACTGGTTTTAGAATTAGGTCCCAAGTTGGCAGTGGTTTGCACCCTGTCCAAGTAGGGATCCCCACTCTAGTCAGGGTAACGGATTACGCATGTAAGATAACCCCTACTCACCCCCTGGGTAGCTTGGCACAAGAAGTCAGGCTTATCTCAGAGGCAACGTGTAAAGCATTTGTACATCCACACACAGTAACACAGTGAAAACACTACAAAAGGACACTACACCAGTATAGAAAAAATAGCCAATATTTATCTGAATAAAACAATACCAAAACGACAAAAATCCAGCATACACAAGATATCACTTTTTAATGGTTAAATAAGTTCAGTCCATAGAAATCTATGCATGCATTGTTTTTAGCACAAATTACCTTGGATGCGTCAAAATTCAAAACATGAAACAGGCGCAGGGAAGGTGCAGTGCCGGAAAAGCGATGGGCGTCAGTTCCTTGCAGCCAGGGGAGGTGATGAGATGGTTCCTTACTACGAGGCAGAGAAGGTGATGCGTCAGTTCCTTACTGTCAGGAGAGGTGACGCGTCGATCTCTGGTCACGTAGCCTCGGTTCCTTACTGCTGGGCAATGTCGATAAAGAGACGGCGTTGAAGGATGATGCGTCGAAAATCCGGACATGCTGCATCGAAGTCGGAGCGGGTGCCATGGACGTCGGTGGCACAGTGCTCAAAACTCACGCTGCAGTGATTTTTCTGACATGCTGCGACAATGAGCTGGGGCCTGCGGTGAAAGGCGATGCATCCATAAAACAGGTGCTTGGAGTTGATGCGTGGATTTTCTCCTTAGGGTCACCAGGTTACACTTCCAAGGGTCCATGAACTGGATTTGGCACCACTTGGCAAGTCGGGACTCTCAGCAGAAGAACCCAGGCACTGGTAGGTGAAGTCTTTGATGACCCTGAGACTTCTTAACATGAGGCAAGCACACACAAGCCCTTGGAGAACCTTGGAAGCAGGATTCAGAAAGCAAAGTCCAGTCCTTTCACTCCCAGGACAAAAGCAGTACGCAGCAGGCGAGCACAACAAAGTAACAAGCAGAGTGTCAGTCCCTCCTACAGCATCCAGCTCTTCTTCCTGGCAGAATGTCCTCAGTCCAGAAGTGTTCGGAATTTGGGGTGTCAGAGGTCCAGTGCTTATACCCCTTTCTGCCTTTGAAATAGGCAAACTTCAAAGGAAAGACTTTGCAGGGCACAAGGCACTGCCTTTCCCTGGCCTGGCTCCAGGCACACTACTGGGGGGTGAAGACTACTTTGTGTGAGGACATGCACAGCCTTATCCACATGTCAGTGACAATTCCTCCCACAACTCTAGCTCAGAAAGGGGTTGTATGATGGAACCACGAATTCCCTAACCCCGCATGCCTAAACAACACGATCTTAATAACGACCGCGTCTTAACCACGCATTCCTTTACCACGCATGCCTTTACCACAAATTTTCGTGGTAAAGGTATGAATGGTTAAAGGGTATGCGTGGCTAAGGTCGCCATCCCCCTCCCCACCGCCCTAAGGTACAAACTCCCCTGCACCCCCCTCCCGCCCTGAGGTGCAAATACCCCTACCCCTTCCCAACCCCCAAACTGTGCCCTCCCCCTGCCCTGATGCCTAAAACCCTGTCCCTTAACCTGACCCAGCCCAGCCCTGACCCAGCCCTAAAAACTGCCCCACCCTCCCCTAAGCCCTAAAAACTCCCCAACTACCCATCCCTCTCCCCCTGCCCTGAGGCCTAATACCCTAACCCCTAATTAAAAAAACTACCCCAACACTCCCCCAGCCCTAAAACTACTCTGACCCCACCATCCCTGAAAATTACCCCTAACCCCCAGCCTTGAAAACTGCCCCCAAGCCCCCAGCCCTGAAAACTATCCCCACCCCCAGCCCTGAAAACTAGTCCCAAACCCCCAGCCCTGAAAACTACCTCCAACCCCCAGCCCTGAAGACTAGCCCCGAACCCCCAGCCCAGAAAACTACTGCGACTCACCCCCGAGCCCACAAAACTACTCCGACCCTCTCCCAGCCCAGAAAACTACCACGACCTCCCCAGCCTAGAAAACTACCCCCGACCCATCCCCCAGCCCACAAAACAACCCCGACCCACCCCCAGCCCACAAAGCAAACCTGACCCACCCCAACCCACAAAACTACCGCCAACCAACCCCCATCCCACAAAACTACCCCTGACCCACCCCAGCCCACAAAACAACCCAACCCACCCCAGCCCACAAAACAACCCCGACCCCCAGCCCACAAACGTACCCCGACACACCCCCATCCCAGAAAGCTACCCTCAATCCACCCTCCCAGCCCCACTTACCTCACAGCGGATCTCACCCTGCTTCCGTCCAATGCAGCCTGCAGCTAGACCGCGTATTGCCTTAACCACGCACATGCGTGGTTAAGGCATATGCATGGTTAAGGCAAGCGTGGTTAAGCTTGCGGAGTCAGAACACTCGTGGTTTAGACCGCTGTGTTCCGACTGTTTCCCTCAGACAGGCCCATCAGCCTGGTGATGGGCATTCATGATATGCAGGGCACACCTCAGCTCCCTTTGTGTGACTGTCTAGAGTGAATGCACGAACAGCCCAACTATCAGCCTCCCTTAGACGTGGATTCCACAGACCGGCAGAGTCATAGCATGGTAAAGCAAGAAAAGGCCCACCTTCTAAAAGTGGCATTTTTAAACACGCAATTTAAAAACAATGTATTTTTAAATTGTGAGATCAGAGACCCCCAGACTCCAAATCTCTATCTACTCCCAATGGGAAATTACACTTAAAAGATATTTCAAGTCAATCCCCATGATACCCTATGGGAGAGATAGCCCTTGCAATAGTGAAAAATGAAATTAGCAGTATTTCACTATTATGGCATGTAAAACACACCAGCACATGCTCTACCTTTTAAATACACTGTACACTTCCCCTCGGGCTGCCTTGGGCCTACCTTAGGGGTGACTTACATGTAATAAAATGGAAGGTTTTGGGCTGGCAAGTGGTTGCGCTTGCCAGGTTGACATGGCATTTTAAAACTGCACACACAGACACTGCAGTGGCAGGTCTGAGACATGTTTGCAGGACTACTCATGTGGGTGGCACAATCAGTGCAGCAGGTCCATTAGTAGCATTTGAAGTATAGGCCTTGGGCACACATAGTTCACTTCTCTAGGGACTTACTAGTAAATCAAATATGGCACTGTTGGAAAGTGGATTATTGGTAGGGGCAAATGTAGGTCTGCCACTGGCAATAAGGCCACTAACACATGATAGGACTCAGCATAGGTCTTAGAAAATTATTCCTATGCTCAACCCTTGATAACGTCTTGCTTCCTTAAGTTTCAAGCAGCAGATCTGGAGGGCTCTGCCCCTCTCAGATACTTATTCCAAGTTCTCTGGGTCAGGCAGGAGGTCACTCCTGACTAATGGGAGCAGGGTAACTCCTCAAATATATGACCACATCCTGTAGAGTGTGGCATTATTTTGTCCCAGAGTGCATCAAATCTTCCAAATTCATAATGGCTGATTTTCCAGCAGGGAGGTAAGAGCTGGCTAAACATACCCCTAGGATGGCTAATTTACTTAGACTCTCCCCCTGCATCTGCTCATACCTTCCTCAATCCTACCATCTGCCTGAGGTGGAAAGTTCAGAGTTGTAAATGACACTGGTTTCTGCTCTCCTCTTTGAAGACCATGGTTTACGACTCCTCCCCTGGCCTGGCATTCCCCTGGAACAGCACACTGCCCTGCCAGCAGAGCTGGTTAACCCCAGGGGCTCTTTATCACCTCTTCAAGGCAGCCTGGCTAATCCACTTAACTCTGACCAATCAGGGCAGACCACTGGAAGGCTGAATCTGGACCTACAAACAAGAAAGTCTTATGACTTCTTGTATGTACACTTTAGGAGAAATTCAACAATATCATATTGTGGGATTTATTAATACCATTCGGGAAGTCTTTGAATGGTACTTCTAGCCCTCTCCTATCAAGAGTTATTAGTTAATAACTTCCTACCATGTTAAACTATGTAGCAGGGGATTTGCATTGGGAAAAATGACTTGGGCCATTTTTCCAGCACCAGGACTTACAAAAACATATTTTATAAGTACTTTGCTTTTATCTACAGGACCCCCGCCCCATGGGACACTTAGGTGAGACTTTAGGGGTTCTGAATCTGTAGAAATATTGCAGATCCTTACTTCACAGTGCTCCTAGCATCAAAGTCGAATTTGGGCAGCACTTTATCATAATGTGGGGAGTGAAATGTGAAATTTCACTTAACCCAGGGCATATAAAACTCATTTTATAAGGGTCTACCTTATAGATACCTGACCCCCCACCCCTGGGACACCTAGGGGAGACCCTGGGGGTTCCTAATATGCCATAACATTGTAGGTTATCCATTTTTAAGTGCCCCAAATACCAAAGTCGAGTTTGGGCACAATTTACTTTTTAAATGCAGTCATGGCACCCAGGGCGGCTTTTAAAATTGTCCTCAGGCATCAGCAGTGCACACATGCAATTGCAGAAGGCTGCTGGCCTCTAAACTGCCATGCCCTACTATATACTAGGGACTGATAGGTAGTTTCAATTCCCCTACCCTATTATATACTAGGGACTTATAGGGTAGGTCATGCCAATCACAGGGGTACCCCAACCCATAGTGTACCCTAGTGTATGTTGGTGTTTTCACTGTATTCTAAGTGTTTTCAGCATAGCACTGGCCCTGGACCTGGTTAGGCAAAGCCCAGGGTCAGTCAGAGTCAGTTACCACTAGTACCAGTCAGCAAAAAGTTGGGGGGTGCCCAGGGCACAGGATAACTTTGCAACATAGCCCCCCCCCCAAACGAAAGGTGATGGGTTACTAACCTACACCCTGGTAGTCCTCATCAGCTAAGTGGAAAAACCTGGAAAGTCCATCTGCATTTGCATGGGCAACCCCAGGTCTGTGTTCCACTGTAAAGTCCATTCCCTGTAGGAAAATGGACCACCTTAACAGCTTGGGATTCTCCCCTCTCATCTGCATGAGCCATCTGAGAGGCCTGTGGTCAGTTTGAACACGAAAGTGAGTCCCACACAAATATGGTCTCAACTTTTTCAGGGATCAAACTACAGCAAAAGCCTCTCTCTCAATGGCATTCCACCTCTGCTCTCTGGGAAGGAGCCTCCTGCTAATAAAGGCAACTGGCTGATCAAGGCCCTCTTCATTTAGCTGTGACAACACTGCCCCAATCCCTTGTTCTGAAGCATCTGTCTGAACCACAAATTCGTTTGTGTAGTCAGGGGCTAGTAGCACTGGTGCTGAACACATAGCAGCTCTCAGAGTGTCAAAAGCCTTCTGACACTCTGGGGTCCAATCCACCTTCCTGGGCCTCTTTTTAGAAGTGAATTCTGTTAGAGACCCCACAATGGTCCCATAATTTTGAACAAACCTTCTATAGTACCCTGTCAGTCCAAGGAATGCCCTGACCTGAGTCTGGGTAACAGGAGCTGTCCAAACCAAAATAGTTTGGATTTTAGCTTGGAGAGGCTGTACATGGCCCCCACCTACCAGGTGGCCCAGGTACACCACAGAACTCTGCCCTATTTGGCACTTGCTTGCCTTAATAGTCAGGCCTGCCTGCTGCATGGCCTGAAGCACTTCCCTTAGGTGGCTTAAGTGATTCCTCCCAGGTAGAACTGTATACAGCTATATCATCCAGGTAAGCTGCACTGAACTGTTACAACCCAGACAAGACCCTGTTCACCAACCTTTGGAAGGTGGCAGGTGCATTCTTTAAGCCAAAGGGCATTACCTTGAACTGATAATGTCCCTCTGGTGTGGAGAATGCTGACCTCTCCTTTGCTCCATCAGTGAGGGCAATCTGCCAGTAACCTGAAGTCAAATCAAAAGTACTCAGGTACTTAGCAGCCCCTAACCTGTCAATGAGCTCATCAGCTCTAGGTATAGGGTGAGCGTCAGTCTTTGTGACTGCATTCAATCCTCTGTATTCCACACAGAACCTTAACTCCTTGGGTCCCCCTGAGGATTAGGTTTAGGCACCAGCACCACTGGACTGGCCCATGGACTCTCAGACGGTTCAATTACCCCCAATTCCAGCATCTTAGCAACCTCAGCTTTAATGCTGGCTCTGACATGGTCAGACAACCTGTACAGTTTATTTTTGACAGGTAGGCTGTCACCAGTGTCAATGTGGTGCACACACCACTCAGTGATGCCTGGGGTCAAAGAGAACAGGCCAGCAAACTGCTCCAGCACTTGCTTACAGTCTCTGTGCTACTGGTCTGTCAACTTGGGAGAGAGTATCACCCCCTCCACTGACCCATCTTGCACATTAGTGGAGAGGAGGTCGGGCACAGGCTCAGTTTCCTCCTCCACACCCTCATCAGTGACCAGTAACATGGTCATGCCTGCCCTGTCATGGTGGGGTTTCAATCTATTCACATGCAGGACCCTATGAGGGTTTCTGGGGGTACCAAGGTCAACCAAATAGGTAACCTCACCCTTCTTTTCTAAGATTGGATAGGGTCCACTCCACTTGTCATGGAGGGCCCTGGGAGCCACAGGCTCCAACACCCACACCAATTGTCCTGGAGTATACTCAGGCATAGTAGCCTTTTGATCATACCAGTGCTTCATGAGCTCCTGGCTGGCCTCCAGCTTCCTGTTTGCCTTGTACATGTACTCTGCCATTCTAGATCTCAGGCCTAGCACATAGTCAAGCACATTGTCCTTTGCTTCTTTAAGAGGCTTCTCTAAAGACTCTCTCATCAGGCTCAATGGCCCCCTCACAGGGTGTCCAAACAACAACTCAAAGGGACTGAAACCAACCCCTTTCTGTGGCACCTCCCTGTAGGCAAACAGTAAGCATGGGAGGAGAACATCCCATCTCCTCCTGAGTTTCTCTGACAACCCATTTATCATGCCCTTCAGGGTTTTGTTGAATCTCTCAACAAGACCATTTGCTTGTGGGTGATAGGGGTGGTGAACTTGTAGTTGACACCACACTCATCCCACATAGCAGTCAGATAGCTGGACAGGAAGTTCATGCCCCTATCTGACACCACCTCTTTTGGAAAACCGACTCTGGTGAACACACCAAGCAGTGCTCTAGCCACTGCAGGAGCATCAATGGTTCTAAGAGGGATTGCTTCAGGGTACCCAGTGGCATGGTCCACTACCACTAAGATATATCTATTCCCTGATGCAGTAGGTGGGTCCAGGGGACCAACAATGTCCATCCCCATCCTTTCAAAAGGAACCCCAACCACTGGCAGTGGTATTAGGAGAGCCTTTGTCTTGCCCCCTGCCTTGCCACTGGCCTGACAGGTGACACAGGAGCTGCAAAACTCCTTTACCTTTTCACACATATGGGGCCAGTAGAAATGGTTCACCAACCGGTTCCATGTCTTTGTCTGTCCCAAATGTCCTGCCAAGGGGATATCATGACCCAAAGTCAGGATGAACTCTCTGTACCTCTGGGGCACCACCAACCTCCTGGTGGCCCCCTCCTTGAGGTTTCTGGCCTCAGTATAAAGCAGTCCATCTTCCCAGTAGAGTTTGTGAAACCCACTGTCATCCCCTTCCTCTTGCTTAGAAGCAATCCGCCTCAAGCTCTCAAGGGTGGGACAGTCACGCTGTCCCTTACTGAACTCCTCTCTGGAGGGTCCACCTGCTCCTGTCAGTTCTGCCAAATCTGACAGCTCTGGCAGGGATGGAGTCCCTCCCTCAGAGGCCACACCCTCCCCATCAGGGTTAGATTCTGCCTGCACCTCTGGAGTTCCCTGGGCTGGCTCACCAGGCCCAGTACCCTTGTCCTTGGATGCTTGGCCCTTTGTTCCAGGGTCAAGTGTCCAGCCCCTCCCTTCTGGATAGTCTGTGACCTAGTCACAGCACAAACCCACTCAGGGAGTTCCAATATTTTCAGATAGAGTCCTCTCTCCGCCTCTGACCACACAGAGGCTTCAAGATCATTGCCCAGTAAACACTGGACTGGGAGCACCTTTGACACAGCTATCTTCATAGGGCCTGTCACACCTCCCCATTCCAAGTCCCCCCTGAGGATTAGGTTTAGGCACCAGCACCACTGGACTGGCCCATGGACTCTCAGACGGTTCAATTACCCCCAATTCCAGCATCTTAGCAACCTCAGCTTTAATGCTGGCTCTGACATGGTCAGACAACCTGTACAGTTTATTTTTGACAGGTAGGCTGTCACCAGTGTCAATGTGGTGCACACACCACTCAGTGATGCCTGGGGTCAAAGAGAACAGGCCAGCAAACTGCTCCAGCACTTGCTTACAGTCTCTGTGCTACTGGTCTGTCAACTTGGGAGAGAGTATCACCCCCTCCACTGACCCATCTTGCACATTAGTGGAGAGGAGGTCGGGCACAGGCTCAGTTTCCTCCTCCACACCCTGCGTGGTTAAGGCATATGCATGGTTAAGGCAAGCGTGGTTAAGCTTGCGGAGTCAGAACACTCGTGGTTTAGACCGCTGTGTTCCGACTGTTTCCCTCAGACAGGCCCATCAGCCTGGTGATGGGCATTCATGATATGCAGGGCACACCTCAGCTCCCTTTGTGTGACTGTCTAGAGTGAATGCACGAACAGCCCAACTATCAGCCTCCCTTAGACGTGGATTCCACAGACCGGCAGAGTCATAGCATGGTAAAGCAAGAAAAGGCCCACCTTCTAAAAGTGGCATTTTTAAACACGCAATTTAAAAACAATGTATTTTTAAATTGTGAGATCAGAGACCCCCAGACTCCAAATCTCTATCTACTCCCAATGGGAAATTACACTTAAAAGATATTTCAAGTCAATCCCCATGATACCCTATGGGAGAGATAGCCCTTGCAATAGTAAAAAATGAAATTAGCAGTATTTCACTATTATGGCATGTAAAACACACCAGCACATGCTCTACCTTTTAAATACACTGTACACTTCCCCTCGGGCTGCCTTGGGCCTACCTTAGGGGTGACTTACATGTAATAAAATGGAAGGTTTTGGGCTGGCAAGTGGTTGCGCTTGCCAGGTTGACATGGCATTTTAAAACTGCACACACAGACACTGCAGTGGCAGGTCTGAGACATGTTTGCAGGACTACTCATGTGGGTGGCACAATCAGTGCAGCAGGTCCATTAGTAGCATTTGAAGTATAGGCCTTGGGCACACATAGTTCACTTCTCTAGGGACTTACTAGTAAATCAAATATGGCACTGTTGGAAAGTGGATTATTGGTAGGGGCAAATGTAGGTCTGCCACTGGCAATAAGGCCACTAACACATGATAGGACTCAGCATAGGTCTTAGAAAATTATTCCTATGCTCAACCCTTGATAACGTCTTGCTTCCTTAAGTTTCAAGCAGCAGATCTGGAGGGCTCTGCCCCTCTCAGATACTTATTCCAAGTTCTCTGGGTCAGGCAGGAGGTCACTCCTGACTAATGGGAGCAGGGTAACTCCTCAAATATATGACCACATCCTGTAGAGTGTGGCATTATTTTGTCCCAGAGTGCATCAAATCTTCCAAATTCATAATGGCTGATTTTCCAGCAGGGAGGTAAGAGCTGGCTAAACATACCCCTAGGATGGCTAATTTACTTAGACTCTCCCCCCTGCATCTGCTCATACCTTCCTCAATCCTACCATCTGCCTGAGGTGGAAAGTTCAGAGTTGTAAATGACACTGGTTTCTGCTCTCCTCTTTGAAGACCATGGTTTACGACTCCTCCCCCTGGCCTGGCATTCTCCTGGAACAGCACACTGCCCTGCCAGCAGAGCTGGTTAACCCCAGGGGCTCTTTATCACCTCTTCAAGGCAGCCTGGCTAATCCACTTAACTCTGACCAATCAGGGCAGATCACTGGAAGGCTGAATCTGGACCTACAAACAAGAAAGTCTTATGACTTCTTGTATGTACACTTTAGGAGAAATTCAACAATATCATATTGTGGGATTTATTAATACCATTCGGGAAGTCTTTGAATGGTACTTCTAGCCCTCTCCTATCAAGAGTTATTAGTTAATAACTTCCTACCATGTTAAACTATGTAGCAGGGGATTTGCATTGGGAAAAATGACTTGGGCCATTTTTCCAGCACCAGGACTTACAAAAACATATTTTATAAGTACTTTGCTTTTATCTACAGGACCCCCGCCCCATGGGACACTTAGGTGAGACTTTAGGGGTTCTGAATCTGTAGAAATATTGCAGATCCTTACTTCACAGTGCTCCTAGCATCAAAGTCGAATTTGGGCAGCACTTTATCATAATGTGGGGAGTGAAATGTGAAATTTCACTTAACCCAGGGCATATAAAACTCATTTTATAAGGGTCTACCTTATAGATACCTGACCCCCACCCCTGGGACACCTAGGGGAGACCCTGGGGGTTCCTAATATGCCATAACATTGTAGGTTATCCATTTTTAAGTGCCCCAAATACCAAAGTCGAGTTTGGGCACAATTTACTTTTTAAATGCAGTCATGGCACCCAGGGCTGCTTTTAAAATTGACCTCAGGCATCAGCAGTGCACACATGCAAGTGCAGAAGGCTGCTGGCCTCTAAACTGCCATGCCCTACTATATACTAGGGACTGATAGGTAGTTTCAATTCCCCTACCCTATTATATACTAGGGACTTATAGGGTAGGTCATGCCAATCACAGGGGTACCCCAACCCATAGTGTACCCTAGTGTATGTTGGTGTTTTCACTGTATTCTAAGTGTTTTCAGCATAGCACTGGCCCTGGACCTGGTTAGGCAAAGCCCAGGGTCAGTCAGAGTCAGTTACCACTAGTACCAGTCAGCAAAAAGTTGGGGGGTGCCCAGGGCACAGGATGACTTTGCAACATAGCCCCCCCCCCCAAACGAAAGGTGATGGGTTACTAACCTACACCCTGGTAGTCCTCATCAGCTAAGTGGAAAAACCTGGAAAGTCCATCTGCATTTGCATGGGCAACCTCAGGTCTGTGTTCCACTGTAAAGTCCATTCCCTGTAGGAAAATGGACCACCTTAACAGCTTGGGATTCTCCCCTCTCATCTGCATGAGCCATCTGAGAGGCCTGTGGTCAGTTTGAACACGAAAGTGAGTCCCACACAAATATGGTCTCAACTTTTTCAGGGACCAAACTACAGCAAAAGCCTCTCTCTCAATGGCATTCCACCTCTGCTCTCTGGGAAGGAGCCTCCTGCTAATAAAGGCAACTGGCTGATCAAGGCCCTCTTCATTTAGCTGTGACAACACTGCCCCAATCCCTTGTTCTGAAGCATCTGTCTGAACCACAAATTCGTTTGTGTAGTCAGGGGCTAGTAGCACTGGTGCTGAACACATAGCAGCTCTCAGAGTGTCAAAAGCCTTCTGACACTCTGGGGTCCAATCCACCTTCCTGGGCCTCTTTTTAGAAGTGAATTCTGTTAGAGACCCCACAATGGTCCCATAATTTTGAACAAACCTTCTATAGTACCCTGTCAGTCCAAGGAATGCCCTGACCTGAGTCTGGGTAACAGGAGCTGTCCAAACCAAAATAGTTTGGATTTTAGCTTGGAGAGGCTGTACATGGCCCCCACCTACCAGGTGGCCCAGGTACACCACAGAACTCTGCCCTATTTGGCACTTGCTTGCCTTAATAGTCAGGCCTGCCTGCTGCATGGCCTGAAGCACTTCCCTTAGGTGGCTTAAGTGATTCCTCCCAGGTAGAACTGTATACAGCTATATCATCCAGGTAAGCTGCACTGAACTGTTACAACCCAGACAAGACCCTGTTCACCAACCTTTGGAAGGTGGCAGGTGCATTCTTTAAGCCAAAGGGCATTACCTTGAACTGATAATGTCCCTCTGGTGTGGAGAATGCTGACCTCTCCTTTGCTCCATCAGTGAGGGCAATCTGCCAGTAACCTGAAGTCAAATCAAAAGTACTCAGGTACTTAGCAGCCCCTAACCTGTCAATGAGCTCATCAGCTCTAGGTATAGGGTGAGCGTCAGTCTTTGTGACTGCATTCAATCCTCTGTATTCCACACAGAACCTTAACTCCTTGGGTCCCCCTGAGGATTAGGTTTAGGCACCAGCACCACTGGACTGGCCCATGGACTCTCAGACGGTTCAATTACCCCCAATTCCAGCATCTTAGCAACCTCAGCTTTAATGCTGGCTCTGACATGGTCAGACAACCTGTACAGTTTATTTTTGACAGGTAGGCTGTCACCAGTGTCAATGTGGTGCACACACCACTCAGTGATGCCTGGGGTCAAAGAGAACAGGCCAGCAAACTGCTCCAGCACTTGCTTACAGTCTCTGTGCTACTGGTCTGTCAACTTGGGAGAGAGTATCACCCCTCCACTGACCCATCTTGCACATTAGTGGAGAGGAGGTCGGGCACAGGCTCAGTTTCCTCCTCCACACCCTCATCAGTGACCAGTAACATGGTCATGCCTGCCCTGTCATGGTGGGGTTTCAATCTATTCACATGCAGGACCCTATGAGGGTTTCTGGGGGTACCAAGGTCAACCAAATAGGTAACCTCACCCTTCTTTTCTAAGATTGGATAGGGTCCACTCCACTTGTCATGGAGGGCCCTGGGAGCCACAGGCTCCAACACCCACACCAATTGTCCTGGAGTATACTCAGGCATAGTAGCCTTTTGATCATACCAGTGCTTCATGAGCTCCTGGCTGGCCTCCAGCTTCCTGTTTGCCTTGTACATGTACTCTGCCATTCTAGATCTCAGGCCTAGCACATAGTCAAGCACATTGTCCTTTGCTTCTTTAAGAGGCTTCTCTAAAGACTCTCTCATCAGGCTCAATGGCCCCCTCACAGGGTGTCCAAACAACAACTCAAAGGGACTGAAACCAACCCCTTTCTGTGGCACCTCCCTGTAGGCAAACAGTAAGCATGGGAGGAGAACATCCCATCTCCTCCTGAGTTTCTCTGACAACCCATTTATCATGCCCTTCAGGGTTTTGTTGAATCTCTCAACAAGACCATTTGCTTGTGGGTGATAGGGGGTGGTGAACTTGTAGTTGACACCACACTCATCCCACATAGCAGTCAGATAGCTGGACAGGAAGTTCATGCCCCTATCTGACACCACCTCTTTTGGAAAACCGACTCTGGTGAACACACCAAGCAGTGCTCTAGCCACTGCAGGAGCATCAATGGTTCTAAGAGGGATTGCTTCAGGGTACCCAGTGGCATGGTCCACTACCACTAAGATATATCTATTCCCTGATGCAGTAGGTGGGTCCAGGGGACCAACAATGTCCATCCCCATCCTTTCAAAAGGAACCCCAACCACTGGCAGTGGTATTAGGAGAGCCTTTGTCTTGCCCCCTGCCTTGCCACTGGCCTGACAGGTGACACAGGAGCTGCAAAACTCCTTTACCTTTTCACACATATGGGGCCAGTAGAAATGGTTCACCAACCGGTTCCATGTCTTTGTCTGTCCCAAATGTCCTGCCAAGGGGATATCATGACCCAAAGTCAGGATGAACTCTCTGTACCTCTGGGGCACCACCAACCTCCTGGTGGCCCCCTCCTTGAGGTTTCTGGCCTCAGTATAAAGCAGTCCATCTTCCCAGTAGAGTTTGTGAAACCCACTGTCATCCCCTTCCTCTTGCTTAGAAGCAATCCGCCTCAAGCTCTCAAGGGTGGGACAGTCACGCTGTCCCTTACTGAACTCCTCTCTGGAGGGTCCACCTGCTCCTGTCAGTTCTGCCAAATCTGACAGCTCTGGCAGGGATGGAGTCCCTCCCTCAGAGGCCACACCCTCCCCATCAGGGTTAGATTCTGCCTGCACCTCTGGAGTTCCCTGGGCTGGCTCACCAGGCCCAGTACCCTTGTCCTTGGATGCTTGGCCCTTTGTTCCAGGGTCAAGTGTCCAGCCCCTCCCTTCTGGATAGTCTGTGACCTAGTCACAGCACAAACCCACTCAGGAGTTCCAATATTTTCAGATAGAGTCCTCTCTCCGCCTCTGACCACACAGAGGCTTCAAGATCATTGCCCAGTAAACACTGGACTGGGAGCACCTTTGACACAGCTATCTTCATAGGGCCTGTCACACCTCCCCATTCCAAGTCCACCACAGCCATAGGATGGAGTTCGGTAGTGCTGTCTGCATAAGTCACCTGGTGAAACTCACCAGGTAGCAACCTTTCTGGAGGCACCAGCTCATCCAGGACCATAGTTACACTAGCCCCAGTGTCTCTGATAGCTTCAACCTCAGTCCTATTCACTTTAGGCCTCTGCCTGTACTTGTCCATGTTTGGAGGTAAGGCAGCAAGGGTTGCAATATTCTCCACCCCTATACTTACACTGGCAATCCCTGTGGATGGCCCCTTAGGGGGGAGCTTCTTGGCGCAGACAGCATCTCCTTGTTTGTGCCCTGGCTGGTTACAGTCAAAGCACTTACCCACCTTTGAGGGATCAAAGAACCTACCATTCTTTCCCTGATTCCACCTCCCTTTGGATTTCGGATGGCTCGGGCCCCCTCCATGTGCAGGTTTTTGTGGGTCTTTGGAGGACTCCTTCTGGTTTTGACCTTCTTTCCCTTGGGCTTTCCCCTGGGGAGGGACCTGTCCTCCTTTCTTCTGGTCACCCCCCTGGTGCTGTATGGAAACCCGGGTTCTCACCCACTCATCAGCTTCTTCACCGAGGTCTCTGGGGTCTGTCAGCTTAGAGTCCACTAGATACTGGCGTAACTTCTCTTCTGCACAATGAGTCAAAATATGTTCCTTCAAAAACAAATTATACAATCCCTCATATGTGTCAACTTTGTTACCAACAATCCAGCCTTCCAGTGCCTTCACTGGAACGTCCACAAAGTCTACCCAAGACTTTGAACTCAATTTCTGGGTGCCTCTAAACTTCACCCTGTACTGCTCTGGAGTCAGACCAAATCGTTTGACTAAGCATGCCTTCATCTGCTGGTATGATTCTGCATCCTCTCCCTTCAGGGTCAGGAGCCTATCCCTTCCAGCTACTGGAATCAACTCACACAGGAGTGCACCCCAATACTTAGAGTGGACCCTACTCATTCTAAGGACCCTCTCAAAAGCTGCTAGCCATTTGTCATTGTCACCCCCCTCAGTGTACTTGGGTACTATACCCTTGGGATGTTTGGGATCAAATCCACCACCCCTGGACATTTCAAAATCTTCATCATTTTCACTGCCACCATTTCTTTTGAACGCCTCCTCCCTCTCCCATCTCTTCTTAGCCAATTCCAATTTTTCCTTCTCCAAGGCAATCAAAGCTAATTGAGCCTGAAGCTGTCTCTCTGCAAGGGACGGTGGTGGTCCCTGAGTAAGGGACCCTTCCCCACTCCCACCATCTGGATTCATATGGCTAACACTAGATAAAATGGAAGAGGCATCAACCTCAACCTCCTCTTGGATGAGGTTGGGGGGGACAACCTCTATCCCCCCTTGACTCTCCTCAGCTCCCCCAGCCCAGGCCTTTAGGGACTCAATCAACCCTGCCTTCCTAAGTTTCTTGGTAGCAGGCAGCCCCCTAAGCCTACACTGTTCCCTAAGATCAGCTATCTTAAACTGGGACAGTTTAGCCAGGTCCAGCTCCATGGTTCCCTAGTTTTGGGTCACAATAACTAGGCACAACAGACTTAGACCAATTTGGAAAAATCAAAACAATGGATTAAAAACAGTTTAGTCCAAATTCCAAAAATCAAACTCAAAAGTTTTGTTCAACGGCAATTTAGAGGATTTTTATAATCTTAATTCACTTTACTGAAAGGTGTACTTTTTAAACACAAGTCCTCATCCACACCGCTGAGCACCAAATGTTGGAAAGTGGATTATTGGTAGGGGCAAATGTAGGTCTGCCACTGGCAATAAGGCCACTAACACATGATAGGACTCAGCATAGGTCTTAGAAAATTATTCCTATGCTCAACCCTTGGTAACGTCTTGCTTCCTTAAGTTTCAAGCAGCAGATCTGGAGGGCTCTGCCCCTCTCAGATACTTATTCCAAGTTCTCTGGGTCAGGCAGGAGGTCACTCCTGACCAATGGGAGCAGGGTAACTCCTCAAATATATGACCACATCCTGTAGAGTGTGGCATTATTTTGTCCCAGAGTGCATCAAATCTTCCAAATTCATAATGGCTGATTTTCCAACAGGGAGGTAAGAGCTGGCTAAACACACCCCTAGGATGGCTAATTTACTTAGACTCTCCCCCCTGCATCTGCTCATACCTTCCTTAATCCTACCATCTGCCTGAGGTGGAAAGTTCAGAGTTGTAAATGACACTGGTTTCTGCTCTCCTCTTTGACGACCATGGTTTACGACTCCTCCCCCTGGCCTGGCATTCCTGTGGAACAGCACACTGCCCTGCCAGAAGAGCTGGTTAACCCCAGGGGCTCTTTATCACCTCTTCAAGGCAGCCTGTTTAATCCACTTAACTCTGACCAATCAGGGCAGACCACTGGAAGGCTGAATCTGGACCTACAAACAAGAAAGTCTTATAACTTCTTGTATGTACACTTTAGGAGAAATTCAACAATATCATATTGTGGGATTTATTAATACCATTCGGGGAAGTCTTTGAATGGGACTTCTAGCCCTTTCCTATCAAGAGTTATTAGTTAATAACTTCCTACCATGTTAACCTATGTAGCAGGGGATTTGCAATGGGAAAAATGACTTGGGCCATTTTTCCAGCACCAGGACTTACAAAAACATATTTTATAAGTACTTTGCTTATATCTACAGGACCCCCACCCCATGGGATACTTAGGTGAGACTTTAGGGGTTCTGAATCTGTAGAAATATTGCAGATCCTCACTTCACAGTGCTCCTAGCATCAAAGTCGAATTTGGGCAGCACTTTATCACAATGTGGGGAGTGAAATGTGAAATTTCACTTAACCCAGGGCATATAAAACTCATTTTATAAGGGTCTACCTTATAGATACCTGACCCCCCACCCCTGGGACACCTAGGGGAGACCCTGGGGGTTCCTAATATGCCATAACATTGTAGGTTATCCATTTTTAAGTGCCCCAAACACCAAAGTCGAGTTTGGGCACAATGTACTTTTTAAAAGCAGTCATGTCACCCAGGGCTGCTTTTAAAACTGACCTCAGGCCTCAGCAGTGCACACATGCAAGTGCAGAAGGCTGCTGGCCTCTAAACTGCCATGCCCTACTAGAGTACTATGGACTGATAGGTAGTTTCAATTCCCCTGCCCTATTATATACTAGGGACTTATAGGGTAGGTCATGCCAATCACAGGGGTACCCCAACCCATAGTGTACCCTAGTGTATGTAGGTGTTTTCACTGTATTCTAAGTGTTTTCAGCATAGCACTGGCCCTGGGACTGGTTAGGCAAAGCCCAGGGTCAGTCAGAGTCAGTTACCACCAGTACCAGTCAGCAAAAAGTTGGGGGGTGCCCAGGGCACAGGATGACTTTGCAACAGTCACTCATGAAGAACCAATTAGAAATACAATTTACACAGGGAGCACTTGCACTTTAGCACTGGCCAGCAGTAGTAAAGTGCCCAGAGTCCTATAACCAGCAAAAACGAAATGCAACATGCAGTCAAAAATAGGTCAGAAGCAAAAAGACAGGGAAAAAACACGCCAAAGATGCCAGGTCTAACAACCGGGAACATCAATGTCGACACCTAGCTCTTCAATAAATGGTTCACTGATTGCACCAACCGCACCACTCCCACCAGAAACAATACCTACAAAAACAACAAACAACCCAGCTGGTACAAGGGAGTCCAAGCACCCCTGCAAACAACTTGAGAGAAAATGGAGACTCAACAAAAACACAATTGCAAAATCCACGTACAAAGCTGCCCCCAACCTCTACCACCAACAACTATGAGATGCAAAGAAAAATGGCCGAACTTTTGGATGTGAAGCCAGCTCCAACAATGTCAAAGAACTTTTCACCATCGGCAAGGAGTTCTCCAATCCCGCAGCTGCCAACAAGGACATCACCCCTTCCCAAGCACTCTGCAGCAACCTCACAAACTTCTTTGAACAGAAGATTGCCAAGATCTACAACACATTTGACCCACAGCATACTAATGCAAACTCACCCGACCAGCCAGACACCTCCTTCATCGCCAAACAGGAGCTGAGCAACTGGAAGTCTATCTCGAATGAAGAAACCACCACCCTGATGAATACCATCCACTAAGGAACCCCTTAAGACCCATGCCCCAACTTTATATACAACCTTGGAAGAACCATCATCTCCCCCGCACTCACCAATATCATCAACACCTCCATAGCCACTGCCACCTTCCAGTCTTGCTGGAAAAATGCAGAAGTCAACGCCCTATTGAATAAACCAACAGCGGACCCCAACACACTCAGTAGCTACAGAGCCATCTTGCTTCAGCATTTTCCACCTAAGTCATGAAGAAAGCCATAATACCCAACTCGCACACCACTTAGAACTCATCAACTCCTAGACAGCTCCCAATCAGGCTTTCACACCAACCACAGCACAGAAACAACCCTCATTGGGCCACCGATGACATCAGAAACATCCTTGACCGAGGATAAACGGCTGCACTCATCCTCCTCAACTTCTCTGCAGCTGTCAATATGGTATCCCCCAAGTCACTCATCAGAAAGCTTCAGCACTTGGGTATCTGCGGATTGGCCCTCAAGTGGATATCCTCCTTCCTCACGGCCAGAACTCGGTGCTTTAGACTTCCCCTCTACACCTCAGAACCCAAGAAACTCATCTGGGGAGTTCCTCAAGGATCGTCGCTCAGCCCAACATCTACATGACACCCCTTGCGGACATTGTCAGAACCAACGGCATCAACATAGGATCCTACGCTTATGACACACAGCTCATCCTCTCCCTTACCAACTCAATGAGCACTGCCAAAGCAGACTTCATCAACTGCAAGAACAAAGTCGCTGCTTGGATGTAAAACAATTGTCTCCAGCTCAACACAGACAAAACCGAAGTCCTAATCTTCAGCAACAACCACTTCCCCTGGGATGCCTCTTGGTGGACCTCCAAACTTGGACCCCCCACACACCCCTGTGGCCATTGCCAAAAACCTTAGGATCATCCTGGACATCAACCTCTCCATGAGCAGACAGATCAATGCCGACTCCTCATCATGCTTCCACATCCTGCAAATGCTACGCAAGATTTTCAAGTGGATCCCACTGAACACCAGACGAACTGTCCCCCAGGCTCCTATCACATGTAGACTTGATTATGGGAATGCCCCCTACATTGGAATCCCAGTCCATGTCCTACGCTGACTCCAAACCACACAGAACGCCGCCGCAAGACTCTACCTGAACATCCCACAAAATAGCCACATCTCTCCACTCCTCAACAATCTCCACTGGCTTCCTGTCCAGGAAAGATGTAAGTTCAAGCTAATCACACACACCTACAAAGCTCTCCACAACACCAGTCCAGCATACTTCAACCACCACCTCAACTTCTATCAACCCACCAGACACCTTCAATCTGCATCCCAGACAAGAGCACACCTCCCTCGCATCAAGAAAACCAGAAACGGAGGGCGCTCCTTCTTATACCTCACAGCCAAGACCTTGAAAGACCTCCAGAAACACATCAGAACCTCCCTCTTCCTCATGGACTTCTGAAGGAACCTCAAGTCATGGCTCTTCCAGATGAAGCAGGCATGATCTCCTCCTCCCCTATCAGGCCTACCTTGCTCAGCACCTGGATACCCTAATGGGTGATTAGCAGCGCTCTACAAATCCACGTAACATAATATAACATAACATCAGACGTTTTGGTAAGGATCCATTTTTCTGGTGGGATTTCAGGAACATAAAGAGCAGTTTTTGATATAGCATTCAATTTGAAGCTGCAAGACTGTAGAAAGAAAAATGTTGCATTAGGTACATTTTATATGCACTGTCTGTCCACTGCTAGGCTATCACTAGAACACCGCTTCAGCAAGGAGAGCTGATCAGCTCAGGGGTTGGAAATGTAAAGTAATGGCTGGACGTAAATACTGAAAGCAGATTCTGCAAATGCTGGAGCAGATGTCTACTAATGTTTATCCTCACACCTGTCTCATAGTATTAATTGTAAGTAAGGCTCCCCGTTTTCCGTTTTTACTGATTTTTACAGATAAATACAGACAGAAAACATTTATTTTCTTGTCTGTATTTATTTTTAAATGTGGATAAAAATGGAAATTGGGTTACTTTTGAGTAATTCTAAATACTGTCTGCCATGACTGCCAGGCCAATAGCTGTGTGGATTGATAGGTAAGGGGGCTAAAAAGAAAGGAATTTTAGTAAAGAGGCTTTAACAGCAGTAGATATGCACAAGGTTGATACTGAAATTTGCATATTTTCTTAAAAGTGCATTAATTTATCTTCTGCAGGTGTTTACAGCATTGAAACCTAGTAGGCATTCAAGCATGAGTGCATATTTACCGGTTAAATAAATGTGGAAATATGCTAATTTCAGCTTCATTTTTCCACAAAACCCAAAATAAAAATGGATAAATACAGATAAAATTAGCAAAAAATAAATATAGATAAATACAGACGGAAATGTCAAAAAAATAAATACCATAAAACCAGGAGCCCTAATTATAAGGCACAGTGGGATCCATTTAAGGAGCCTCTGGTTTGATACGGTACAAAAGGAAGGTTAAAGACAGCTTCCCAGGCAGTGGAAGTGTATTGCCTATATTCCTGTGCGTGGAGATCTGACACTGAGGTGAGAGGGCTCCCTTTAAAAGTTCAATAAAGACTTTGTTAGAAAGGGGCTGCTGATGAGACTTAGCATTGACCTTTGTTAGATGGAAGAAGTGAGGGAGGGATTGCAGATTCTGTTGTGCAGGTGAAGGGAACTCATTAGGTGAGGCCCAGCCTTTTGCCAGCCTTATTCACACTTTCAGATGAGATGATGACAGTAAATTGCTGAAACCTCACACCTCTTTGTGTGATTGTTGCGGGTGCTCCAGGCCAGAGACTACCCTGCTGTGAGGGACATCATTACACAAAGGCTGTGTCTGGAAAACTGCCTGGTAAGGACATGCAAAAGGAGAACTAAGCTAAACGTATCCTGCAGAAAATATCCTTTAGATACATTTGTCACCGGGAATGAAGAAAATAAATCTCTTTATTTAAATTTTACATGTAGCATTAGCAGCCTGTGATGACCCCCCCCCCCGTCGTGTATGTCAGCCTGGGCTGAGACAGCTTCCCGGGCACACACACACACAGTTTTTGAGCTGCTGTGGCCTGACTGGTATGGCATCCGTCTTATCGCAGCTGCACCCGAGTACTTCGCAGGTCTTTAAAAGACCATTTCCTTGTTAACGAGGCTTTGTTGTTTTTTTCACCCCTTCTGAGAGCCCCTGCATCTCCACTCTGCCTATTGCTGGAAGAATTAGCCCCCCCCCCCCCGAAATTTTTAGTAGCTCCCCTCCCGAAATTTGGCTCTAGTTGCGCCTCTGACATGTACTATAAAACCAACACACATTATCACCTAACTGTGGGTGTACTTAGAAAAAAAGGCTGAGCACTGCATAGAAACACGAACAGATACCTTTACAAACCTTGTTTCTCACACATACTAAATAAAGCAGTTTTAGTTTAGTTTCAAATTAAATAGGTGTCCGGATTACAAGACACAGCTACGCTTCCTGTTTCACTGCCATTTTTAGCATCTAATGGATATCACAGGATGCTATTGCTGACTGTTGAACGTTTGTTTATAACCCCACTCCAACCCTCGGATCCCTGAGCAACCCTGTAAGTTTGTGGTCTATGAGCAGAGCGCCTGCATGGAAACTACTCTCTGCACTGCAGGTTCAAAAGCAAGTAGGAAGTCTGGGTGGGACGTGCACCTGCCATAGTGGGTATTGTGCCAACTACTCCAAGCCATTTAAAAAATAAACAAATACAATATAAAGGAAGCAGCATTCATATATCCCCAGAAGATATGTTACTATTTAAAGTGTCCACGTGCTAAGAGTCAGCCTGATAGTAAAGACCTTGTTATTATAGTCATCACTACTGTAGGAAATTGAGCTACAGTCTGAGGAGGGTGAAACCCTGCTCAAGCAGCAACCACAATTCTTGTCAGGGTGAAACACAAGCAAACCCCAAATTAACCTGTGCTCAACCATCCGGTAGCTTGTCACAAACGCAGTCAGGCTTACCATAGAGGCCTTGTGTAAAATATTTATGCAGCACTTCAAACAGCAATAAAGTGAAAACATAACACAAGAAAAATCCCACACCAATTTAGAAAAATAGAGTGGAATGTAAAATATATTATTTGCAACCAAAACAACATAAATCCTATCAGTAGAACCACAGTTACTCAATTTTAAAGTTTTTGTGAAAATGAAGCACCTAGAAGCAAAAAGCACCAACCACGACAAGCTGGTGGCAGTAGACTGAGTCTAAGTCACATTTTCAGGCCAACAGCGATGAAGTGCGGACTGGATACAGGACAGAGTTCAGGCCGCTGAAAGAGTACCTTATGGTCCTTGTCATCAAGATGTGCGGGCCGACGTCAAGATGTGCGGGCCCACGTCGAGAAGCCGTCGAGGAGGAGTTGCGATATGATGTTCGGCATCAAGATGCATTGTGCAGTGGTGAAGTCGATGACCATCGACAAGGAGCTGCGATGTGATGTTCTGCATCATCGTCGAGTAAGTTGGTGGTGCTTGCGGAGACTTGCGATGCGGTGTGGAGGTACCCGGGAGCAGATGTGTCATGCTGGGCAAGTATTGGTGCCAGGCTGTGTTGGTGTCGAAGAAACCACCACTGCTTGCGAGGACTTGAGCTGAAATGAGTCGATGGTGGTTTGCGTTGCGCTTCATCAAGATGCTTGGAGATGTGTGGGTGTCGAAGAATGCCTGTTATGTCCTAGTGGCTTTGAACAGGAAGCAAACTGGATTCATCAAGGCTGCTCACAGGAGCAGATACGTTCTGGTGCAGCAACAGCATGCCTTGGGTAGCAAAGCAGTCCTTGGTCAGCAAGCAGGTCAGCAGGACAGACTTCAGAGGTGGGAAGTCCACTATTCATAGCTAGTGCCCGCTTTGAAGTGGGAGAAACTTCTAGAGTCATCCCCTTACAAAGGTGTCTGGAATTTTCTGCCTCCCTGTCCTGGCCCCAACATCCCTAGGGGCACAAAAGACAATTGTGAAATCCTTTGTGAGTTTGCTGAGGCAGAGTCTTTGTGAATTGCAAGTGTGTCTGGAAGCAATCCACAAAGATCAACTGCCTGCTACACCTAGTCATGTGACCCAGGATACAGGCTGTAGGTACCTAATAGTTAGGACAAGAAAATGGCAACTTTTTAAAAGTAGTATTTTCAGAATTATGACTTAAATCCAACTTTGCCATTGAAGAGGGTTTTAAATTACAATTCTTTAGAGAGAAAAACTTGACATTCCTACCTGCTCCCAATTGAAAGTAATCACTTATTAAATGTAAAAAGGCAATCCAATTGCATCCTATGGGAGAGGCGGACTTACAGTAGTGAAAAATGAATTTAAAAGTGTTTCACTACCAAGACATGTAAAACCTAAAAGTAAATGTCCAACTTTTTAAATGTACTGCACCCTGCCCTATGGGCTGTTTAGGTTCTACACTAGGGATGACTTATATGTATTAAAAAGAAAGGTTTAGGCCTGGCAAAAGGTTTATTTTGCCAGGCCAAAATGGTAGTTTAAAGCTGCACGCACAAGCTGCAATGGCAGGCATGAGAAATGTTTAAAGGGCTACTTAAGAGGGTGGCACAATAAATAAGTGCTGCAGGCCACTAGTAACATTTAATTGACAGGCCCTCTGTACATGTAGCACCAATTTATTAGGGACTTGCAGGTAAATTAAATATGCCAATTGGGTGTCCTAAGGTCAACAAAAACAAATTCAGCAAAAATAGGAGGAGTAAGGCAAAAAGTTTCGGGTAAGACCACCCTAAGGCTGACATGTGTAACAACCGCTTATTCACCAACCTCTCAAAACACCCAAACACATATGTTGAAAATACATTTGTGACAAAGTGAAGGCGTGAGATATACTTTTCTCAGAGACTTTCTGTCTTTCAGGGATGATCTTGACTGGTGACTGCAGTGCTGCTGAGTTGCGACCTTATCCAGCAGTACACTGCCTTCTTCCATTAAAAGTATGGGTCCCTAAGTCTCTCCATGGGAAGTACTGTTGACTAATAAATCCGAACTTGCTGTAGGTATCACACTTGACATGAGACCACCTAGGAGACAAGAGTCCAACTGCTCTGCAGCCCTCCCAACAACTGAGAGGCAAATTAGGAAGAGGCAGTCATACATGCAATAAAAGCAAAATATGTTAACTTGCTATACAAGTTAGAAGTAAGTTGATCCAGCGCTCTGGGCCAACCCTCCTACCATTTGTCCTCTGATGGACCTTTTCTTTGCCACCTGAGAGGTGAAGGGAGTTGTTAGAATTGAAATGTATTAGTACCATATTACTCGTATTTTATTCGATACTATGTTAGCTTTTATGTAGCTAATTCATTATATATTCTCGCTGTATGCATACGCAATCAGAAAGTGCAGATGTTATGTCAGTTAGGTTGACATCTGTGCCACCATTTTAGCTCTCGAAGACGCCATTTTGTATTATAATCGAAACTGTTACTTGATCATTTACGAGAAATGGTCCTTGGTAAGTTTTGTTTCTTCAATGTCGAATCTTGCTCATTAACGCATGCCTTTTCTGTTACATAGAGGCCTTCTCCCACCTGTCTAGTAGGGAGGATAAACCAGACGACCTTGGGCAGTAGATAGCTTGTGCCAGGCTGCAGAATTGAAACTTGTGCTCTGTACCCCCATTGTATTACGACATCTACCAGTATTTTTCCATAGTAGGCAGGTCTTTGCGGGCTCCGCAACCTACATAATGTAACTTTATGTTTGTTACAGTCAGTCCCTCGTCAGCCATCATAGGAGGCTGGTCAGATTGGACTCCACTGTAGTGTACTTTGTGAATAAACTAGTTTGCTTGTGTTCTCTACTGCGTCACCGACTCTTCATTGAATGGAAGGCTAGAGGAGGTCGAGAGTGACCCGGGTGGCCCTAATCGGGTCACTTCCTTCAGTTGGCGCCTGAACAGGGACTCCACCAGGTGGCCCATCCCGCCCGTAGTCGGGTTGTGGGGTCGGGGTTGTGTCCGGTCGGATCGGGGATCCCCATATGATAGAGCTTGGTTCTCGCAGCTGCCCCGCCTGTCTGATTGGGCAGCTCCTCATCTAGTGGTCATCTTGGCTGGGGTCCTGAAAAGGCAAAACCCTTGGATCTGACCGTTTGGTCCGAAGAGTCGGCAGTGGAGAATAATCTTGTTTGACCTGTGTGCACCAGGTGAGTTCATTGTGATTTCTGGTAAGAGCAGCGCAGTCTTGATTAACTTGGTGGGTCTGTGGACCCTTGTGATACGGAGCGCTTGTGAACGTTCTGCCAGGCCACTTGTTGAATTTGGCTTATTCTTGAAAAGGCCTGGGGCTAGAGCCTATCTTGTCTTGGTGCAGTTTACAGACTGCTTTTGAGAGCTCTTTGTTTGTGTGTGTTTTTATTGCATGTGTGTGTGTTGATTGAGTGAATAGTGAATGTGTCTGATGCTAAGATGTCTTGTTGGAGTAAAATGTGGTGCTTGGGGTGTCACTGTTGCTCTGTTGAGCCAGAAGGCACTCCGAGTTTTGACATGTATGTGAAGCACGGTATTGGCCCTATTATGTTTTGTACATTATGGCACAAGTATACAAGGGACAATGCTGAGCTTCAGTGGCCACTGGATGGTACTTTTGATGAACAAAAATTGAATTATTTGCAGGACAAATTATTCGCTAGAAGTAGGCAGTCGATGTTTGACACTTTGTAGGTATGGCAGAAGGAAGCTAAGCAGAGGCGTGTACGAGCCGAGAAGGAGTCTAGGAAGAAGGCGATGCAAACAGTGGTTCAGAAAGCAGTAGCTTATGATAGAGAACAAACAGAAAAGGGTATTGAGTGTGCAGGTATGAAGTTTCGATTACAATGTAATAAGGCTTATGTTGTTTGAGAGGATGAGGATCCTTTTGTGGAGGATCTGCTGGAAACTCGCCCCCCACCTCCCTATGCCCCGTAGAGAATATATCCTGTTGTTCCGTCGTCTCAGTCCTCCGTTGTTCTTTCGCCTTCCTCTGGTCTTTCTGCAGACTCAACGGCTTAGGCTCCAGCCCTATCTGTCTCCTCTCCGGTTTTGCAACCTGCGAGTGTGGTGACTGCGGGCAACCCTACAGTGTCTGGTCGATCTGTTCATGTTTCTCCTCCTTCTCTTACACCTACCACACAGTCATTATTGACACTGTCACCTGCGTCTGTATCCCTTGTGTCTTCCCCAGATGTTTCATCTGTAGTGTTGTCTAGTGTTGGGACACCAGCGCGAGGGTCAGATGGAGGGAATTGGGCGCCAGCACGGGAGCGAATGGAGCGGGTATTGATTTAATCTGATGTAGGTGAAGAGGAGAAAAGGATGGTTGCAAATCAGGCAGCACAATGGGCTCGGAGTCCAATTTATAGTGTGGAGGATATATGGAGTGTGATGAAAGATCTTGATCCGTTTGTACAACAGCAGGCCCTTCAGCATATGTCGGCAACATTGATTAGTTTGTGGGAACAGTGTATTGGAGGCACAGCTCCTCAAATTATTAATGATATTCGAGATCGTGTATGTTCAGCTGGTATGGCCTCTGCAGAAGTTCTTGGTAATGTTGGGACACTACTCGGTTATCGAGAACGATTACATCACCGTACTCCGACTAGTGTGTCCCAATTTCCGATGAGGGAGGTGCATCCTATTTTTCATCCTGAGATCCCAGAGCAGCGTAACCAGAGGGGAGATGTGGTTCAACAGCAGGTGGCGGCTCATTTTCAGGAGCAGTGGGTTTATACCCCGTGGAAGAGAAGTGAGGTGTTAGCTCTTAAGACTCAGTTACCGGATCCTAGGAAAAACCCTACGGCGTATTATAAAGAGTTAACAGAGGCCGCCTCCTCGTCAGTCATGACATTAGCAGATATTGAGATGTTTTTCGGGCTGTTGGTGCAGGTGGATATATGGAGGCAGGTGCATACTCAGGATCACAGGGTGGAATTGGGTGGCTCTTTGGATGAGATTAAGGCATGGGATAAGGAGCGAAAGCCCGGTGAAAAACCCAGGGCTGAGATTCTGGCTTTGCCAAGTCGTATTATTACTTATATGCATTCTCTTATCCCACATAGACGAGTAGATTGGGACAAGCTGACGGCGTGTCGTCAAAAGAAATAGGAAAGTGTGTCTGATTTTTTTACTCAGTTTGAAGGGGTGTTCTTGGATTTCAGTGGACAGGATTTGTCAGTTGAAGGTGGTGTTCATTTGTTTGTTAATAGGTTTGTCACAAATTTGCTTCCGGAGATTTGCAGCTCGGTTACAGGCTTCAGAGAGCACTTGGACTACCTCTTCCCCTTCGGTGATATTGAGTATGGCACAGTATTATGAGCATAGAGAAAATGAGGAAAAAGACAAGGTGGAAAAGAAGAGTAACGGTTTGAAAACAAGGGTGTTGCTACAGCAGGTTGCAAGAAGGTCTGGGAGGGGAAGGGGCACTGGTCCGGCTCAAAGGTCATGGGGTGCTGGTTGAGGTGGTGTACCCCTAGGGCCGAATCAGTGTGCGTATTGTAAAAAGGAGGGACATTGGCGAAGTGAGTGTCCAGATTTGTTACAGAAAATTGCAGTACCTAGAGGGCGGGGTTCGAATGGAAGGGGCCGTTATGAGGTTGGTCGGGATGAGGCTCAAGCAGATGCATCCTCAGGGGGTTGTTCTGATCAGAACTATTTTGATGACCCTCGGGGAAGGCAGTACTATCATGATGATTATGATATGGGTGACGCTGCAGGGATGTCCTATGGTTAGGACACCCACGGACAGGGAAAGGGACCAGTCCAAATTTCTGTGGATCAGTATGGTCCTTATGTTACAGCAGATTTGTATGGTTCGGCACAGAAAATTTTGGTGGATACAGGTGCAATGAATAGCTCTGTTTCTCATTCGCTGGTCCCCGGGGCAGCCCTGTCTGGCCGTAATAATGTTTCGGTAGGTTTTTCAGGTGTACCGGTTGTGAGCCCCATTTCCAAACCTCTTGCTGTGACTGTTGGTCCTTTTACTGTGGATTCACCATTTTTGTTAACGGCGAATTGTGGGGAAAATTTATTAGGATTGGATTTGTTGAAAAAATTATATGCTACCATTTATTGTTCCCCGGATGGTGTTCACATGACTCTTGGACCTAATGAGGTTAGCACAAAACAGTGTTTGGCAAAGGATGCGCTGCTTCCTGTTGAATTCAAAGATGTGCCATCCTCATTGTGGGCCACAGGGGATACGGATGTGGGGTTGTTACAGATACCACCGGTTTCCATAAAGGTCAAGGAGAACGCTGTGCTCCCTCATATTCCCCAGTATAAAATATCACAAGCTGGGGAACAGGCTTTGATGCAGATTATACAGGACGTGATTAAATCAGGGGTGGTTGAGGAGACAGTAGCGAATGTATGCAACAGCCCAATTCTCCCTATTCTTAAGAAGGCACCCTTGGATTCCCTTGATGCACATCCTGATGTTTATCGTTTTGTGATTGATCTCCGGGAAATTAATAAGATTGTAGTTCCTCAGTTTCCTGTGGTCCCAGATATTACTGTTCTCTTGACGATGATTCCTTCCACAGCCAAATTCTTTTCTGTGATTGATTTGAAAAATGCTTTTTTTAGTATCCCTATTCATCCAGACAGTAGGTATCTTTTCGGATTTGCCTTGGCTGGTAGGAGCTTCCAATTCTGTCGAGCTCCTCAGGGGTACACTGAAAGTCCCAGTACTTACAGTCAGGCTTTAAAAAGTCAATTGGACTCTCTCTCTCTTCCCGCAGGTAATGTATTACTGCAGTACGTGGACGACATTTTGATAGCCTCCGATACCGAAGAGGGTTGTCGGGATGCTACGGTTAAATTATTGGAGCATTTGGCAAACAGAAGGCATAAAGTGTCCCTTTCCAAATTCCAATATTGTCAACAGCAGGTCACCTATTTAGGTCACCTGCTGTCGAAGGAGGGTTGGAGGCTAACACCTGAACGAGTTGATGCCATTGTTAAGATGCCTATCCCTGTGACTCAGAGGGATGTGTGTGCCTTTATAGGCATCACCTCGTATTGTCGACACTGGATACCCGCCTATTCTTTATTAAGACAGCCCTTGCTTCGCCTAACAACTAAAGATGTGCATGAACCCTTGCCCTGAACGCATGAATGCCAGCATGCTTTTGAGCAATTGAAAGTTGCGCTTTGCTCTGCACCTGTGCTTGGTACGCCTGATTATAAGAAGCCTTTCCTGCTGTACGTACATGAAACAGCTGGGTGTGCGTTTTCGGTGTTAACACAAGCCTTTGGAGGTAAGCAGAGGTCGTGTGCTTATTTTTCTGCTACGCTTGACCCTGTCGCCAGAGCCCTCCCGAGTTGTTTAAGAGCCGCCGCGGCTGCGGCGGTCTCTATTCGACAATCGGCAGGGCTTGTTCTTAATCATGATCTCACAGTAATGGTACCTCATGCTGTGGATGTACTTTTGAACAAGACAAAGACGCAGCACCTTACCAGTGCTCGTCTGACTGGTTATGAATTGACTTTATTTGTACCTCATATTACTATCAAAAGATGTGCCATTCTGAACCCAGCCACGTTACTACCCCTCCCTTCGGAAGATGAGGACCTAGATGTCCATGATTGTTTGTTCCGTACAGAAGAAGAGACGAAGGGACGGGTAGACTTGACTGATGTTCCCTTATCTGACCCACAAGGGGAACTATATGTCGATGGTTCTTGTTTTAAATTGTCAGATGGCACTACTACAGCGGCATACGCTATTACCACGCTGCGCACTGTAGTCGAGATATTACGTATTCCTTACCAATCTGCTCAAGCTGCGGAGTTGATAGCTGTTTTGCGAGCATTTGAATTGAGTGAAGGACTGACTGTCAATATCTACACTGACAGCCAGTATGCCTTCGGGGTGGCCCATAATTTTGGACGCCTCTGGGCAGAGAGAGGATTCTTGACTTCACATGGTACTAAGATTCAGAACGGTCCGCTGATAGAAAGACTTTTGACAGCTTTGACCCTTCCCAAACGATTGGCAATAGTGAAGTTTAGTGCCCATAAAGCAATCACTGACGATGTAGTGAAAGGAAATGCCTTTACAGATCAGACAGCAAAAGAGACAGCCAGGTCAAAAATGACAAAAATGTTTGTGGCAGGACCTGCTAGATGGGTACCAGATGTTACCATGTTTGAAAATTTACTAGAAAGTATCAGAGAAATACAGAGTGAGACAACAGTTGAGGAGTTGGCAGTGTGGCAGGAGAGTACAGGGCGTTTAGGTCCGGCTCATATTAGCGCGAAGGAAATCTGTAGGCTATTGGATCCTGTATGGCAAAATGGCAACATCCCAAAGGTTGCTGCTCATCTCGTGAAACATTGTATGATTTGTATGAAGCACAATCCTGGAAAGAGTACCCCTACACCTCCTGGTCATTTTGCGCCACCTTCTCTCCCTTTTGAGGTACTCCAGATGGACTATATTGAGATGCAGCGAGTTAATAATTTGAAATATGTGCTAGTGGTTGTTTGTGCATTTAGTAAATGGATTGAGGCCTACCCAACAAAAGAAAATACAGCCATGGCGACGGCGAAGGCTCTTATTAAAGGGTTTTTCCCACGCTACGGCTTGCCCTGTTTGATTTGGAGTGACAACGGAAGTCACTTTAGTGCAAAAGTGATCCAATTGGTGTGCAATGGTCTGCACATCAAGCAAAAAATTTCATGCAGCAAATCATCCCCAGTCAGCAGGTTTGGTTGAGAAGTACAATGGTACTCTCAAGCTAAAATTGGCTAAGATTAAGGAGAGTACTGGGTTGCAATGGCCAGATGCATTACCCCTTGCTCTATTGACCACCAGAATGACAGCCCATTCTAGAACAGGATTATCGCCATATGAGGTGGTCTTTGGCCGTCCCGCAAATGTGTGGGGCGTCCCTAGACCGAAAAAGTTTTCTGAAATTAATTATCCTTTGTTAGTCGATTATTTATATGATCTTACTAAAAGTTTATGTTCTATTCATCAACAGATACATGAAGCTTTGCCTCCAGCACCAGAGGGGCCCGGGCATACCATACAGCCTGGAGACTACATCCTCATTTAGAATTTCCAGAGACGAGACAGCTTAGAACCCAGATGGAAAGGACCATATTTGGTCCTTTTCACGACAAGGACGGCAGTGAGAGTGGACGGTCGGAAGCATTGGGTCCATACCTCTCATTGCCGACGCGTGCCGCTCCCCCTCCCCTATGATGAATGGGTTCGCAAGGGGATAGGGGACCACGAGATGGAGAAGGTTCCACGTTTTGTTCCCTTTTCTGACACCCAGCTGACTTGGGCGCAGACGGAGGAAGAGAGTGAAGCGATTCTGAAAGAGGCAGTTCCCCCAGAAATTAAGGCTGCCCAGGCTTCTTCTTCACCCGACCCACAGGAGCCTGCGCCTCACTCTCCGACACCCCGTGAATTTCAGATTCTTCAACGAGATGAGACAGTGCCTTGAGTAGCAAGGTATGATTTGCGTCCTCGACGGAAGGATAGTGCACCAAAAGAGAAGTAAGTGTAGCAGGGATGGACTTCTTGGATAAGATTAGTAAAACGCCTTTTGTTTCTGCTTTTTCCTGTTAGACTAGGGATCAGAAAATTGGTGCACTGCCTGTGACGCAGGACAGGATAAGTTGAGGGTATTTTCCAAGGAGGGAGAGTGCCCTATCTTGAGGACAGTGAACATTTGCTGATGAGCTGCAACAGTGTGGCTCTACCGTACAGTGCTCAATAGACCATCTAGGATTGAACAATAGAAGCCTGCCAGGGAGGCTTGTAACGGACCCTAGATTTTTTCTCAACGTTTTATATATTTTTTTCTTTTTTTTGTGTCCTTTCCATCATTGGTTCCATTACGTGACGTCTCTTTCTCTGGTGATTCTATTTGTAAAAATCAATAGTAAAAATGTATCTATTTGGTCGTCCTATTGTAGAAGATGAGCAGCCTTTTGTTGCCCTGCGACAGGGGCAGCTTGGTTTTGATTGGTTGCTCAGAAAAAAGAAGTTCTGTGTTGTTTTCATATTACTGTTCTTATTGGTGGGAGGGGGGATGTTCTGGGTTCTGGAGTGTTCTGGTGCTACACCATCGTGTGCCTTATATCGGATTGTCTCTTCAGATCGTAGCAAAAGAGATATACGAAGTAATGTTTTCTTGGATACGCACAGGAAGTTTTTCGGAGATAACACAGCTTGTTATCCCACTGATTCTGTTACAGGTTTATGGACTGCTTACCCATTATCATTGGTGAATTATACATATGTTCGTCTTCCCCATTTTGTAGTGGCAAGGGGTGAATTTGGTATGGGACATTCTGGCCTTGTTTGTATTACAGAAAACCCAGAGGAACAGGGTACCCAGGTTGCATGCCTGAAATGTATTGCGATAATTTGTATATTGATAGAAGAAATATCACTCTGACAGGTTGGCATTATCAAGATCTGACAGTCACTCAAAAGGCAGGTATTTATCTTGCGTGTTGCCCAATAATAAATAGTACTGATGCTTATTTGTACCTAAATTGCTCCGGATCAATAGTGTACAAAGATATATTGCGTTTAGGAAAGAAGGATGACCCTAGTATGGAGGGCATGAATACTAGATATGCTCCATTGGATTATCAAGGTCCGTTTTATGCACACCCAGGTTTTTATTTCTTGTCAAACGGCACCTATTCTAATATGTACAACGGCACAGAGGATGTGGCCCTGGGAATGGTGTTACCTCTTGGAGTACCTTGCAAGTATAGTAAACCACATACAAGATGGGTGAAAAGAACGCTGACAAAGGAATTTTGTGAGGGAGTTACCGATTTGGAAGTCAACAATTACAGTAATGGTATCACTTTTGGATATATACTTTCCTTTATTATCACATTTGGTGGCCCAGCCATGGCCAGGGGTGAACGAGCTAGAGAGTATTTTGGGTGCAAACTGCTGATTCTGTCCAATTCTACAGTGGCAGCTTTACGCGACATCACCACCCAGTTAGAAAGTATGCGCATATACTCTGAGCAAACGAGATATGCGGTCGATTTTATTTTAGCCAAGAGCGGTGGTGCATGCGCAATAATAGGAGAGCAGTGTGTGGTCGGTATAATGAATATGGAGAGACCGACCGACTTTGCAGTTATTATGTTAAAACTGTATTAGCACTGTTTTTAATCCTAACAACAAGAGACAACCAATAAATAGTTTTTTCTCTCTTGTTAGCTAGTTTTATCTCACTTTTCACTTTTCCACAATTGGTTGCACTGCGCTCATCACTCACACAACATACGCAGCTCTTCATCTTGGGTTTTAGGAGACCCTATTTAGTGATAACATCAAAAACATCCCAGTGCTCCTCCCTCACAGTGAGGGGGTTGTGGCCCTCGGCTGTACTAGGAGTTACAGCCGGGAGGAGATCCCAGATGATGAAGCATTTCACTTTGGTGAGTGATGGGATTCCGTCCTTTATTTAGGACTTCCTGTGTATGTAGAGTTTTCGTTGTACTATAGGCACACATGCTACTATTTCTAGGTAGCTGTTCTAGACCCACGGACATCACGGTTTTGTATGAGAAATATCACTCAACATATTTTAGACATTTTGGAAAATGTTCGAGGAATGGAGAGCGGTAACTGGAGCTGGTCATTATTTGGTGGTTGGGGTTGGATTCTAGAAAAGGTGATATATTTAATTGTCCTTTTAATCTGTTGCTGTGTTTTGATTCAGTGTCTTCCTTTATGCTGCTCATACTGTGCTACTTATCTTTCTCCCAAAAGGATTTCAGTTCACGACACTAATGCAAAGATAATGCTTCAAAAGGAGCTTGATACTATTATGCAAATAGATGAGGGTGTTTTTGGTTCAACTACTTCTCTTGCAGGTTCTGTTCCTGATGTTCCTTGTATTGATAATGTTTAGTGTTATTTCCTTCCATATGTTTGGTTATGCATATATACGTATATACATCCGCACTTGACATGTTATTACCTGTCTTTCTATATTTTCTCTACTTTTAGAATTGTAAAGACCTTTACCTGATAGCACGAATAAAGGTGTCCGTATTAGCTTATAAATGCTAAAAGGAGGGTCTGTTAGAACTGAAATGCATTAGTACCATATTACTCATATTTTATTTGATACTATGTTAGCATTTATGTAGCTAATTCATTATATATTCTCGCTGTATGCATACGTAATCAGAAAAAGCAGATGTTATGTTAGTTAGGTTGACATCTGTGCCACCATTTTAGCTCTCGAAGACGCCATTTTGTATTATAATCGAAACTGTTACTTGATCATTTACGAGAAATGGTCCTTGGTAAGTTTTGTTTCTTCAATGTCGAATCTTGCTCATTAACGCATGCCTTTTCTGTTACATAGAGGCCTTCTCCCACCTGTCTAGTAGGGAGGATAAACCAGACGACCTTGGGCAGTAGATAGCTTGTGCCAGGCTGCGGAATTGAAACTTGTGCTCTGTACCCCCATTGTATTACGACAGCTACCAGTATTTTTCCATAGTAGGCGGGTCTTTGTGGGCTCCGCAACCTACATAATGTAACTTTATGTTTGTTAGAGTCAGTCCCTCGTCAGCCATCATAGGAGGCTGGTCAGATTGGACTCCACTGCAGTGTACTTTGTGAATAAACTAGTTTGCTTGTGTTCTCTACTGCGTCACCGACTCTTCATTGAATGGAACGCTAGAGGAGGTCGAGAGTGACCCGGGTGGCCCTAATCGGGTCACTTCCTTCAGAGTTAGCATTAAAGCAATCAATTTCAATTAGTAGTGCAACCCATTTGGCTACACCAGGGTTCTCCAAAGTCGGTCCTGGAGGGCCAATTCATGCCAGATTTTTAAGATAGCTACATTTATCTAAATGTGGATATGCTAAAAATCTGGCATGGATCCAGCCCTCCAGGACCGACTTTGGTGAACCCTGGGCAACGCAATAAGGACCAGAAATCAGTGACTAGTTAACAAGGTTTATTACAAGTCAGCAGTCAAGTTAAGGTACACAAATCTTAGTACCATGCTACAAAGGTACAGAATAACAACAAGGAAACCCAACCTCCTAAAGAAGTTTAGGCGTACCAGTATGAGACAAACAAGTAGTTCAGTTACAGCAATACAAAAGATCAATAATAAGATTTGGTGTCAGAGAAGAGTTTCTGGTTCTTCCTCTATAAGTGAGTAAGATCTAAAATCATCTAAGTTAAAGTCCAAACTAAGAGGATGGTTCAATGGTCTAAAGAGATCTTAAAATTCAGAAAAATACAGAAAAGTTCGGCAAATAAGGGAAGGTGTCGGCCTCTCAGAAGCTCGGTCAAGAGTCTTCTTGGGTCCGGGAAATTAAGTATTAGCCTAAGCCACACTCTGCAGGAATCAAAGGGAATTAGCATAGAGGTGTAAATCTCTCAAAATCCAAGAAAAAGTGGCATATGATCAGGCAGGGTGAGCACCAGGGGCCCAATTCATAAAGGTAAACTTACACTTTTGTGTACGTTTACTACTTTTCGCAAGGGTAAATTTAGACAAAAAGTCTAACTTTACTACTTTTCAGTATTCACAAAGATAAACTTAGACCAAAAGTTTAACATTACTACTTTTCGGTATTCACAAAGGTAAACTTAAACCAAAAGTCTAACTTTACTACTTTTCGGTATTCACAAAGGTAAACTTAGACCAAAAGTCTAACTTTACTACTTTTCGGTATTCACAAAAGTAAACTTAGAACAAAAGTCTAACTTTACTAGAAGTAACTTACCTTTGTGAATACCGAAAACTAGTAAAGTTAGACTTTTGGTCTAAGTTTACCTTTGTGAATTCCGGAAAGTAGTATAAACTTACACAAAAGTGTAAGTTTATCTTTGTGAATCGGGCCTTAGATATTTTCGCCAGAGCATCTCAGGTAACACCCCTCTGTTCACATCATCAGGGGTTCCATTGTCCTTTCCCATTTTCACGTTGTAAGTTGCAACATTTACAAAATGTCCCACACGGAACATGGTGACGACATCATTCTTGGTCACCTAGGCCACTTTGTAACAGTGCTGAATAGGACTCTTCAGTTAACACTCTGGCTCTCCATGTTCCTTGTCAAGGTCTTTTTCTCAGGTGCTCTCTCTCTATCGCTAGTACAGGGTTACATCTATTCCCAAACTAACAAACCATGTGAACGCAGCTGTGAGGAAAACGACATGCAAGCAGGAAAGGGAAATCAGTATTTTATGCAGAATGTAAGGCACATAAGTGCAGCATTGCTGAATGTGAAGCATTCAGCAGACTACATCCTCTTTCACCAGTAAGATATCTAAAGCTATCCCGTTCTGCAAATCCATTGCCCTTATAGCAATAAGATCAGTATTTAATGAGGTTGAAGCACTAGCTGTGTTAGTAGCCAAACAATCTAACAAAGTAGGCAGCTTTCTGATCTTCAAAGAATTTAAAACTATACCTAAAAGAGGTATCATAGCTTCACATATGTCACCTACTACGCGTGAAGCATACCCTTAAACTTTCCATGAGTCACTATTCCCTTATCATCTATGTCATCTATATGATACACCTTAGGAAAGACTAAACCTAAATAACAACTACCTACCAAGTGTGTTGGAAGTTGAAAATAAGCATTCTTCCCGCACACATAATAGACAGGTTCTTTCCCTGAAAGAATTTGATCACCCAAAACTTTGAAACTTTGTACACCATTGTTGGACCTGGTCATCTCTGTAGGGTCACCCCCAAACGTTTTGCCTTTTTCTCTCCCCTTTTTGCTGAATTTATTTTTGTTGGCATTAGGACTCAGTGCACCTTACCACTGCTAACCAATCCTAAAGTCCTTGTGCTCACTTCCCTAAAGATGGTTTGATTGGCTTATACCTGATTGGCATATTTAATTTACCTATAAATCCCTTGTAGCATGGTATGCTATATACCCAGGGCCTGTAAATTAAATGCTACTAGTGGGCCTGCAGCACTTATTGTGCCACCCACTTAAATTGCACTTACAAACATGTCCCAGGTCTGTCACTGCAGCCAGAATGCAGTTTTAAACTGTCATGCTGACTTGGCTTTCAAACCCTGTTGGAAATGGCCCTTTCTGCAGGATCACCCCCAAATATTTTGCCTTCCTCCTCCCCTTTTTGCTGAATTAGTTTTTGTTGGCCTTAGGACTCTGTGCACTTTACCACTGCTAACCAGCGCTAAAGTGCTTTTGCTTACTCCCCTAAACATGGTTTGATTGATATATGTAGGAAAGTGCCTTTTTTTGACATGGTCGCCCCCACTTTTTGACCACTGGTACTGATGTTCTTGACTGGATGTGCACTGGGTTCCTGCTAAACAGGCCCCAGCGCCAGTGCTCTTTCCCTAAAAACTGCAACATGTTCAATTGTACCCAAATTGGCAAGCCTGTAAGTCCTGATAATTATTACCTAAGATACCCAGGGCAAGGGTACTAAAGTGGGTTCCTATGGGCTGCAGCATGTATTATGCCACCCAAATGGACCCACACAAAAATTGTGTGCAGACTGCCTTTGCAGGATGCGTGAAAGGGTGAAAGGGTGCAAGCCCTTCTGAAAACACGACATTTCACATTCCCTGTGTGCAATGCCCAGGCACACCTCATGTCTTATATGTAAGTCATCCCTACAGCAGGCCTTAGAGCCCTAATGCAGGGTGCATTATATTACATGTGAGGGCACATCTGCATGAGCAGATATGACCCTGTGATGTCTAGTTCCAGTACTAAGACATTGCAAGTGATCAGGAAGCCATCTTAAGTATATGTACTATGCACTGGTCATTACGAGCCACCCAGCTACATATTGGCTTCTTTGAAAATAATGGTCTTTGGTATCAAACACCTCCTCTCAATAAATTTATACTGATGTCAGTATCCAAGTTATTGTGACATGCACTCAGAGGGCACCTTAGAGGTGCCCCCTGAAAACCTACTAGTCCTCTAGTGTGTTGGCTAACTGGTACCGTCCAGCCTGCCACCACAGACATGTTTCTGACCCCCTGTAGGTGAGAGCCCGTGCTCTCAGAGGCCAGAAACAATGCCTGCTCTGGTGGAAGGTGGTAACACCTCCTCCAGCAGGATGGCTAGTGATTTAACATATCAAGGCCAGAGGCTTCAAAGCCTTTGCTGCCTTTGATATGTGACAGCAGCTTCCCCCAGACCTGGGGAATGCCACCCCCTGCTCTGGGGCCCATTTAGCACAAGAACAGGCGGCAAATTAGATAGTCAGTAGGTGTGTTGCACTATCAGGCTAGGCACACCCTTAAGGTGGGCCACCTGAAGTGGACAGTCAAGAAGGGGTTTCACCATTTTGGATTTGGTGAAACTAGGGACTCTGGGTCAGGATTATGCGCACTCTCCACAGGAAGTGGTCATTTAGGGGGTGTAGTTACCCCAGGGGTAAGTAGTCCATTGGCTGCTACCCTACACTCCCCTAAACGCGCCTAAATTCAGTATTTAGGGGGCCCCCTGACATCAGGAAAGTAGATTTGTCTACCTGGGAACAGAAGAAGGACAAAGAAGAGCAGTCACCGCGAGAACTGAGGACTTACCATGAACATAGCGCCAAACCCTGCCTCGTTGCTGGAACCTCGACAATTGCACCAACCGCAATGTGCATCCTCCTAAGCCTTGGGAAGACTGCCCATCACTTCATCACCCACAGAGTATCTCCCTTCGGGTGGAGGAGCCATCCCCCTGCATCTGCAGGCACCCTTGCCCGGTTCTTCGTTTTGCTGGCCATCGAACCTACAGAGGAAGCATCTCGCTGGTAGAAGGTCACCATGGTTCAGTCAGCCCTGTCTCTCCAATGACTTTCGAGACATTAGACCCTCCAGGAGCCTGACTGCACCAATACCCTGGATACCGGAGCATTTTCCGCAACCAAGGCTTGTTGAGTGTCCAGCCCTAACACCCCTACTGCCAAGAGCAGACCTGCCATCAAGAGACTTCAGGCCCGATAAGGCCCACACCAAGAGTGGCCCTGCTGTCTTGTTTTCTTTCCTTCTCCAGGTCCACCCAAGAACCATGAGAGCCTCTAATGCAAGTGGCCAACCGGTCAAACACCTCTGCACCCAAGCGCCCACAGCCTGGGTTCACAGAAACCAACTGTGTCCCCTTGCTTTAGAGACCCTCACGAGCTGAGCTCTCCTTTGGGTTCTGCCGGACTTATCCCCAAGTCCCCCTTAGCAGGTTCTCTTCCATTGACTTTAACGTGTAGCGCTCGAGGCTACCAACATAACCAGCACCTTTGTACCCGGACACACAGGGCAGGTAAAACCGATGTGCTGGTGGTCTCTTGGACTTTGGCCCCTAAGCACCTTAAGTTCTTAAAGGAACCCTCAAGAAATATTCACTAGTATATGTATAGAGTGTATGTTTCTCTCATAGGATAACATTACCGCATTCGAGGCTCACACCTCAGGAAACCATTATTCAACTATTTTACTGTTTTCTCCTGTAAAAACAATAATGCCAAAAGTACTTACCTGGCTCAGATGATCTTGGTGTCTAAAATTATATAAAAATCTGTGTTATTTTTCTAAATTGGTCTTGGATTTTTTTTTTTGTACGTTTCTCATTTATTAACTCTGTGTGTACAACAAATGCTCAACACTCCCCTCTGATAAGATTAAGCTGATTGACCACATTGCCACTAATAGAGCACTTGGCATTATTAAAGTAAACCCATGTAAACCAATAAGGGTCATCTGGACTTTTTTCATGTTGTACTCCTACATTGGTATACTACAAAAAATGCCAGCTTCTTGCAATATATACCCAATTGGCATATTTAGGTTCCCTATAAGTCCCTAATAAAGTGCACTACATGCGTCCAGGGCCTGTGAATTAAATGCTACTAGTGGGTCTGCAGCACTGATTGTGCCACACACTTAAGTGGCCCTTTATACCTGTCTCAGGCCTGCCACTGCAGAGCCTGTATGGGCAGTTTACACTGACATATCGACTTGGCATTTAAAATCCTTTGCCAAGTCTTAAACTTATTACATATAAGTCACACCTAGGGTACGCCCTAGGTAGCCCATAGAACAGGGTGCTGTGCAATTAAAAGGTAGGACATTTTTCCCCTTAGACAGCCACACACATAGGGAGCTTAGGTGTGACTTGATGGGCCATCCTAGGAGGATGGGAGGGAGGAGCTGGGCACAGCCTCACACATACACCTGAATAAGCTGTGTCCTGTCCCCACACAAAGGGCTGCATACTCCCCTGTTGTGAGTCTGAAGCCAGGGCAGGAAGGGAGGACCTCTGGGCACTTCAAAGCCCTTCTTTGAAGTCTTCCCCACTTCAAAAGCACCTCTGGGTATAAGAACTGGACTTCAGACCCTAACACTTCAGAACACTTCTGGACCTGTGAAAACTCTGCCAGGAAGAAGGACTGCTGTACTGCTAAAGGATTGCTACTCTGCTGGACTGCTGCTCCGGAAGAACTGTGTTCTTGCTGTGCTGCCCTGCTACTCTTCCTTGTGAGAAAGACTGAACCTGCATCACTTGACCCCCAAAATCCAGAGTGACTCCAAGGGATAGTTTGGTTAGCCTCCTGATCTGAAGTCTCAAGACCATAACAGACTTCCAACTATCCTGCTTCTGCACATGGACTCTGCCATTTATGAGTCTACCCTGCCAAGTGGTGCCACCCAATCCTGGACCCTTGGAAGTGGACCTAAGGTGCTTGTTCAACACATCACCGCCACTGCGGAGACGGAACCTGCGCATCGCTGCTACTGCGTGGTCAGCACTGACTCATCATTGCCACTGCGCGAATCAAAACTGGCGCATCACCCCTGTTTGCATGGACCAGAACCGACGCATCGCTGCATCTGCATGGCTCAGAGCCTCTGCTCCGCCTTCAGGACCACCACTGTGCGACGCTCTTCAAGGAAAGTCCTCAAATCTTTCCCAACGACATCATTGGCTTTGAAGCTGAAACTTCACATCGGACCAATGCATCATCGCCAAACGAGCAGATCGACATTGGCGTACTACCCCACTGTGCTCCACGGCCTCTCCGTCGACCTCTGATCTGTGATGTCAACGCGGTCCAGATTAAGGCACCTTTGCTCAGCATGTCCACTCTAGTCCCTGTAGCCGGCCCCCACTCCATCACTGTCGGCCTGAACGTTTGACTTTGCCCTGGTCCAGCGCGACCAGATACCCTTGTTGGTGCTTAGTGCTATTAGACGCTATTTTCACTTTTCTTCTAAAATCAATATCTTCGGTTCTACCTATTGGATTTTTGTTGTTTTGGTGTCAAATAATTTATTAAAATGTTATTTATTTTTCTAACTTGGTTTGGAATTTTTCTTGTGTTGTGTTTTCACTTTATTACTGTTTGTGTGCTGCATAAATACTTTACACATTGCCTTTAAGTTAAGCCTGACTGCCTATGTGCCAAGCTACCCAGGGTTAAGCACAGGTTAATTTAGTGGCTTTTAGTGGTTCACCCTGCAAGGGACTGGTGTTGTTGCTTGACTATGGTTCACACCCCAGTCAACCATAAACTCCATTTCTCACAAACCCCCTTGCCAAGCCTTAATCTCCCCTTTTACTACATTAAAGTCACCCCTAAGGTAGGCCCTAGGCAGCCCATAGGGCAGGGTGCTGTGTAGTTAAAAGGTCAGACGTACTTTTAAGGTTTACATGTCTTGGTAGTGTAAAACTCCTAAATTTGTTTTTCACTACTGTGAGGCCTACCCCTCCCATAGGATAACATTGGGGATTCCATATTACATTTACTAAGCTGAAGGACTAAGATAAGGAAGAAGGACTGCTGTGATGCTGAAAGGACTGACCGCTCTGTTGGACTGTCGCTCTGAATGTACTGCTGCCCTGCTGTGCTAACCTACTGCCTGCTGCCCTCTTGCCTGGGGAGGAAGAACTGGACCTGAAACCTCTTCTTGAACCCAAGCTCCCAAAGTGACTCCAAGGGCTTGTCTGCTGGCCTCCTTATCTGAGCCTCAGGGACATATAAGGATCCCCAACATCCTGCACCAGCCCCTGGACCCAGCTGAAGTGAGTTCCTGACCACCAAGTGGTGCTCCTCAGGTCCTGAACCCTTGGTGTGGCTCACAGAGCTGAACTGAAGCTTTTGGGCTCATCCCGACGGCGAATGGGCCCATTTGTACTAAGACCTCACCGCTCGCACCACGAATCAGCTCGAAGCTCCATCAGCCCGACTCTTCGCACAACAGCATCAACCACTCATAGGGACGCCAACGCAAATCTCCAGCAACACCCTTTTGCTGCTCTTTGCCTGCTCTTCATGCTATGCCGGCAGCCTTTTGCAATACTCTACCTACGTCTCGCGGCCCCCTTCAACATGAACGGGACTCTTGGCAAAGATTTTGAGAAGGTAAACTTCAGTGGTCCTAACCTGGTAACTGTAGCCGATCTGTGCTCCATCATGGCAGGCCCGAACCTTTGACTTTCACCTGGAACAGCGTGACCAGATCTCTTGAGTTAGCCTTTTGTGGTTTTTGTGCTATTTTCACTAAAATGTTTAAAAATTCAATCTGTGGTTCTACTGATTGGACTTTTGTTGTTTTGATGTCAAATAATTTATTAAAATTTACTTTATTTTCCAAATTGGTTTGACATTTTTCTAGTGTTGTGTTTTCACTTTTTTTTACTGTTTGTGTGCTGCATAAATACTTTACATATTGCGTCTAAGGTAAGCTTGAATGCTTTTTGTGCGAAGCTATCCAGGGCTAAGCACAGGTTAATTTAGTATCTTTTTGTGGTTCACCCTGCAAGGGATTGTGGCTGTTGCTTGACAAGGATTCACATCCCAGTCAACCAACAGCCCAATTTCTAACAACAACCCACCACCTATGGTCTCTGAACCTGCTCTTTCAGTTATAGCAAACACAATTTTCCCTTTTTTTGTAAATCCAGATAAATGGGGTGATTTAAAATCATGGCAGGGGGCCCACCATGTCACCATGGGGGCGGAGTAAATTACTCCGTTCAAATGGTGGAGGGGCCGCCCGCCTCATTTATAAATGACCGCCAACCAGGCACCCTTCTCTCCTACGACAGAAGAGGATGAATTCTTTATCATAATCAGGCATTCCTAGGGCTGATGTGTGTCAGAGTTGCTTTCTGAGCTTTTGGGAGGCAATCATGCATTGTCCCAGGGTAGTAGATCACTCACATCATTGTGTGTAAGTCCCTGTAGAGGCTTAGCCACTAGAGAAAAGTTGGGAATCCACTGACAACAGTAGTCCACTATACCCAGAAACATCCTGATTTCTCTCTGTGTCATAGGGAGGTTCATTCTCAGGATTGTAGAGACACGATCTTGGGGCAGTTTTCTAACTTCTTTTTTAATGTGTTGTCTCAGATAGAGAACCTCCCTCTGTCAGTACTGTAATTTTGTAGGGAACACCTTGTGTCTGTTCTCTGCAAGGTGATTTAGCAATGCAATTCTATCTTGCTTGCAGGCTTCTTGCATTATTAATGCCACCAGGAGGTTGTCAATGTATTGGACCGAGTTGCAAGTATGGTCTCTATGGTCTCTAGTTTTTCTTCAGTATCTGAATAAAGATTGAGGGACTCTCTGTATAACCCTGTGCAATTGGGCACAAAAGCCAAAGGAAAAGGAATTGACTAACTTCATGCAAAAGAATGGAAGATCAATGATGAGACCCACTCGGCCAAAACATGGAATCCGAAAAAGTATCATGTCTGGATGCAGTACCATGGGATAACATGGAACAACAATTAGATTTAACTTTCTAACATCCTGAACTATCGTCCACGCATTATGTTTTTACTGAAACACCCATCCTTGGTGAGTTGCACATGCTCCCTAACACTTATTTTAAGATGACCTCCTTTAGAATGGATTCAGATAGGTGTAATTCCAGCCACTGATTCACGAATGAGGTTCTATTGGTGCGTTCGGTGATACTCTGCTTTAGGTTTCACTGTGATCCTCACTGGAACGACATTCTTAATCAGTCCAATGTCTTTGCCTGTAAAGTCTCAGACTGCCTCTTTCATTGTGCATCTTAAGTCGGAAGGTAAGTCTTCGTTGGTTAGAACTGTATCAACTCAACTGCTACTTCTCGTGATTTCAATTTGAAGTCTGCATCATCATTGTGTGTCTGAAGTTCCACACAATCCGGTGTGCAATAGATCACACAGTTTAACTTGCAGAGTAAATCCCTGCCCAATGGATTGACTGGACTTGAGTCACATATTACAAATTGATGGTCCTCTTCGAGAGGCTCTAATTTAACAGGGACCTTGGCTGAAACTATGTTCGAAGTCTGTGTATTTGCGATGCCTCCAACTTGTACTTGTTTCCCCAAAGGGGTAGGTTTGGAACCTCCGATAGTTCTTAGAGTAGAGCTGGTAGCTCCAGTTCTGTTTCAAAAATTATACAGGTTAGTCATTCACCTCTCCATCTACATGTGGCCCTCTCTGGTCTACCTCTAGAAATGCATCAAATATGCAATCCTCCTCCCCTCTCAGACACCGTCATTGTGATCGATCTGGGTCCAATCAAATGGGACTGTCAAAACCTGGGAACCATTGAGATTACCAGCAGGGTTCTGCTGAACCTTTGGGTTTGGATTCACATTGTATCTTTGGTTAGCCATGCTTTGTTGCATTACTGGGGCTTGGAGCATATTTGCATTATTTGACTTTTCAACTTGCATATTCTGCATTGGCATCGTACTCATATTTGGCATTTGAACATTGTTTTGCATTCAATTTCGATTCAATCTAATTTCTCACTTCCGATGGCCCACCTTGCTACAAATGTGACAAGTAATAGTTTTCTTCAACATGTGGGACATTCATTTTCAAATGAGCAATCACCTGGTTATATTTATCCATAACCCATCCATAACAGTAGGGGAAGACATGTTCGTTCTAGCATCTCTCAGTGGCTCACCATTTTGCAAATCCATTACCACCTTACATTCCGTCCACAAATCCTTAGGGACCACAATATCGAAAAAAGTATTCAAGGCTTCCCAAAGCACTTTTGAAATCTTTACATTCTTGTCCACCACAGTATACAATTGGTCGGGATTCTCCTGCAACTTTGGAAATGTATTTGTGAATGGAAAAAGATGACTGTGGCTCCAGGGCACATTAATGTGCCCACCTCCATGCATTTATCTCAACAGGAACTCTCTACCCCTGCATCACTCACAGTGGCTCCTCTTTTTGTCCCTCCTGTATACTCTTTCTTTTCATCCTGCCACGCCCATTGATCCTTGTATTTCTGAGTTTCCCCCTCTCTCGAATTATTCCACCAGTTTTTTTTAGATGTGTCTACAATTTCGGTGATCTAATTTTCTGTAATGCTTCCTCAGTTATGTACATCCTAAAATTCTTCTTAAAGTTTTTACTTTTAGTCAAATTAACCCACAGATTCGTCAGCCAGCTCTTTTAATCGTTCATAGGTTGCATGAGCATACATTGCAGCCTCCCTACTCAAACCCTAAGCTCAGCCTCATTGTATACATTTATGTAATTAAGCGCAGACTTCCCTTTCCAAGCTCCTCAAAGTTTGCTTTTAATTGTAAGACATTCAATTCTTTGGGGGGGGGGGTCTCATCTTCCTGAGATTGTGACTCTGAGACTGCAACAGTGGCAACAAAGGATGCATTTCTGGGGGGAACCTCTCCCGTACGGGGCCATGCTCTCAAATCTAGAGTAGTAGCAATGGCAGATGTTCTAAGGGTTGTCGTGACAACAGACGCACTAGGGGCGGTAATGGCAACAGATGTACTAATGACACTTAATGTTGGCTCTGGAAATGTAGACCTCGCTGTTGGCACCTGTGCTCAGTGGGTGAACTCGTACCCTCTCCCAAGTCTGCTCCTCCTCTTCCAGTCAATATCTGGGTCGAAGAACGCATTACTGGCGGAGCGACAAAAGTATATGAAAGTGGTCTGGAATTTAGCAAATCATCCAAAAACTCATCACCAGAATCATTGCCATCTTCTGACCCTCATTTGTCAGCTCAGCCTCCCTCTCGTGACTTCTCTGCCTCTGTCCCTCCCTTTACTATCACAGGATGCATGTATATGCCTTCAATCAGATTCTCTCTCCACCCCCTGTGGTTTCACGTTCCATTTTGCCTCCATCCAAATGTGAACTTTAGCCATGCATTCAACGCTTTGAACTGTGCAGGTCTTGGTTGGGGGCTCATCTCATACATCACTGGTATAAAATTTTGAATTTTCCTCACATTGTATGTGCCATATGGGGTTAATTGTAAACACACATTATTCGCAGTGATCTTATTCTGTTACTTATACTTATTCAAATACAAGTGTGTAATATGACATTAGCAGCCATAGTGAATGCAGGTGTGCCCTCTGGAGAAGCCACTTCACCCTCACGAACAGGTACACTCACATCATTACTCAACATAGTTCTTATTTTCTTAAAGAATTTCATCTCCGCTTCTTATGCAAAACAAACACAGGACTCCATGGAACCTGTCATGATAGGTCAATTTGGTACATCTCAGGCTGGGGAATGAATCATGTGTGATAGAGGAGACATTTGAGTTCAGTTACACATGCTTTGATGTGTTAGTTTGGTCATGTTGGTTCAGTCTCTGTGGTGTGAATGTGCTTTCCTAGTGGTCCTGTCTGAGTACTGGTGATGACTGGATATGGCAACAACTTCATGTTAAGGGGAAGAATTGCGTGGTAAAGCATAGCAGGATAAAATATTACTTGATCAGGTAAAACGTCAGCAGCAATGTTGCAGGAAATGCACCTGAACAAATTTGAATCAAAGAATTGTATTTATTTATATATTTATCATTCTTCTCTATCACAATTGTACAATATTATTACAGCAAATTACATTGAAAGAAGGAAAATCACATATATAAAAGGCAGTAATCCAAGGAAGGTGAAGGAGAGGGTAAATCTTTTGGTGGGGAAGCTGCGAGCAAGAAAAAGTCTTTTTTTTTGTCCAAGGAAAGTCCCTCACTGGCCGGATACTTTTAGTGCCGTCGTCTGGTGAAGATTTCTACCTTTGGATGTAGTCAATTTTTTGGAGCTCAGATTTCTACGGTGGGCCAAGACTGCAAGTTGTAGCTGAACAGGGCTCCACAAAGCTGTATACCTTCTCCGTGACGTCCAACTGAAGCAGATTTGCTGCTGCAGAAAAGCTCAGAGTATAGGCAACCTGAATCGTTGCTCCAGAGCAAACATGCCTTCATCGGATTGAGTTGACAGGTTTGTCCCAGTGTTCTGACAGTTCTCCAAGCAAAAAGTCTTGAAAAAGTTTCTAAGTCCAAGGTTTTGCATTGGGCAAGAGGAGTACACTCTGACACCAGTAAAGAGTTCCCGGACCTCAGGGTTAGAAGTTGAGGGTCAGGACTGATTCCACAGAAGCCACCACCACGGTCCAGGGAGGGCCCAGTTGAAAGTGGTCAGCTGGGCTCCTTCAGGAAAGTGGGCTTCTTGCAGCTTTTATGTCTCTGTATCTCAACAGGAGGTCAACCAACTGACCCTTGGAGTCCACTTCTTAGTCCTGGGTACAAGTGAGAGCAGGTTCAGCCCTTAGGGTTCGCCTCACTGGTCACAACAGCAGATGCAGTCCTTCTGTCTTCCACAGGTCCAGTAGTGTTTTGACGAAGGTACCCAGGGGTGCCACAATTATCCCTGGCACTAGCTTGTGGGTGGGGGTGATTACTGACCCCTTCCTACCCAATTGAATTAATGTTCCCAGGGGGTAACTCTACCAACTTTTATAGCAGTACCTGCATGAACTACTGCAGACAATTCCACAGAGCCCCGCTCTACCTAAATCCAACATGGCAGAACCTTTCCTCTCTTGTGCAGAGCTTCAATGCCCACCCTAGAGGGGTGGCCAGAGAAATTAACAAACCTGTGACAGTGCAGGCCTGTTAGAAATTGGGTCTCTAGTTGGCAGAGGTTTGCACCCTGTTCCAAGTATGGACCACAATCCTAGTCAGGGTCAGTCAGATGAACAACCTAAATTAACCTGTGCTAACCCTCTGATAGCTTGGCACAGGACAGTCAGGCTTAACTTAAGAGGCAATGTGTAAAATATTTGTGCACACTTTAATTACAGTAACAGTGAAAACACCATAAAAAGACTCCACACCAGTTTAGTAAAATAGAGACTATTTATCTGAGTAAAACAAGACCAAAACGACAAAATACAATTTGTGGAACTTGAGATTTTGAAAGGTTAAATCAAAAAACAGTGCTTAGAAGTCAATAGCGCTAAAAGGTTACTTGAGGTTGCGCTAGTCCGGGGTAAATCCAAAGTTCAGGCCGACCAAGATGGAGGGCAGGCTGGCTACAGGACTCAGACAGGTCCCGCTGAAGAAATACCTGGGCTTGAGCAAGTGTCGATGTCGAGAGCCCGATGCGTCGGCGTCGAGCCGTGCTAAGGGGTTCCCATGTCTTTGTGGGGCTTCGTTGAACTGCTGGTGCTGCGTCGCCATCGATCTGCTTCGGCGGTAGGACCGCTGTTGTTGTCGAGCCGCATCAGCGGTAGAAATGCTGTAGTCGAGCAGCATCTGCGTCTGCGTCAAAGGGCGATGCGTCGGCATCAATTGGCGCAAAGTCGCAGATGTGTTGACGTCGATGTAGAAAAAACTGCAAAAACCCACTTCTGAGGCCCAAGACAGGAGGGGGCACTTCAGGCAAGGGTAGGACTCACAGATGACGTAGTCCAGCAGCTTCAGCAGGGTTGAAGGAAAACTTTGGTGACCCTGAGACTTCAAGAACAGGAGGCAAGTCTGCAAGCCCTTGGAGAACCTGGGTGTAAGAATGTAGAGAGCAGGTCCATTCCTTCTCACTCCAAGGCAAGAAGAAGCAGGCAGCAGGCCAACACAGCAAAGCAAGTAGCAAAGTGGCAGTCCCTCCTGTAGCACAGCAACCAGCAGGCAGCAGGCCAACACAGTAATGCAGTTAGCAAAGTGGCAGTACATCCTACAGCACAGCTACTCTTCTTCCTGGCAGAATGTCCTTGGTTCCAGCAAAGTTCTGATTTGGTGGTGTCAGCGGTCCAGTACTTATACCCAAATGTGCCTTTGAAGTGGGGGAGACTTCAAAGAGGCCTTTGAAGATCACAAGGTCCCTGCCTTTCCTGCCCTGGCCTCAGACTCACTTGTGGGGTAGGCAGCTCCTTGTGTGGAGACAGGCATAGCCCTATTCAGGTGCAAGTGTCACCTCCTCCCTCCCAATCTACCTCAGGAAGGCTCATCAGCCTGGTGCTAGGCCATCAGGATGCAAATATCACACCCCAGCTCTCTTTGTGTGACTGTCTAGAGTGAATACACAAAGCCCAACTCTCATCCAACCCAGAAGTGTATTCAGAGGCAGGCAGAGGCAAAGAATGGTTAAAGTAAGAAAATGCCCACTTTTTAAAAGTGACATTTTCAGACATACAATTTAAAATCTGACTTCCCTATAAGCTGTGATTTAAATTGTGAGTCCAGAGACACCAGACTCCAAATCTCTATCTTTTCTCAATTGGAAATTACACTTAAAAGGTAGTTTAAGGCAATCCCAATGTTAACCTATAGGAGAGATAGGCCTTGCTGTAGTGAAAAATGAATTTAGCAATTTTTCACTACTAGGACATGTAAATCTCAAAAGTACATGTCCTACCTTAGACTGTGCTCTGCCCATAATGCTGCCTAGGGCCTACCTTAGGGGTGAATTACATGTAATGAAAGGGAAGGTTTGGGCATGGCATGTAGGTTAACTTGCCAGGTCGAAATGGCAGTTTAAAACTGCACATAAAAGCTCTGCAATGGCAGGCCTGAGACATGCTTAAAGGGCTACTTGATTGGGTGCCACAATCAGTACTGCAGGCCCACTAGTAGCATTAATTTACAGGCCTGGGCACATGTAGTGCACTTTACTAGGGACTTAAAGGTAAATTAAATAAGCCAATTGTGGATAAGCCAATGTTACAGTGTTTTGAGTACAGAGCATATGCACCTTAGCACTGTTTAGCAGTGGTAAAGTGCCCAGAATCCTAAAGCCAGCAAAAATTGAAGTCAGTAACACAGGTGGTCAGAAGGCAAAAAGTCAGAGAAAACCACGCCAAGGATGCCTGGTCTAACAAGACCCCGTTAAAGATAATTAAATTCCTGGGTTCTGCCCAGATGGTCATCCTGTCAGAGAAACAGGTCACCTCACCCCTCCCAAGCCCATTCTCTCAGCTCAGGGAGCCACATCACACCTAATCAAGGAGCCGTTCAGCTTCTGGGTGACAGTTGGAAGCTTAGGCAAGTGGGCTTCTAGAGGCTTTAGGCAGGTTAAAGTTGACTATTTTAAAGGTACATTTTGTAAAATATTTATTACAAATCCCTCTTCACCAGTGGATTGGGCTTGGAATAAATATTTTATAAAGTCCAAGAATTAATTTTGTTGCTGGTTCCTAAGTGGAGATAACTGTATTAAATTTTAATATTAGCTCACAATGCTTTCCTATAGAACAGCTAAACCTGCTACAGAGGAAATAGCTTTTGGGTCTTTGTCACTGTAAGGACATGTTTAATATTAAACTTTAGCATACCCTAATTACTTTTACCCTGCCTTATGAGCATTTGAGGCCTAATTAGGGGTGTCTATTTAATATTTAAAAGGAGTATGTAGACCTGTTAAAAGCGGTTATTTAGACAGGTCAAATTTGTAGATTAAACATGCACCGCCAGGTTTACGTGTGGCAGGCCTGCAGTCATGTTTTGAATTGTGACTTTAGTGGTGGCACAATGAGCGCTGCATTCCACTAGTGACATTTAACATACAGGCCTGGGTACACTTTGTACCATATACTAGGGACTTATAGGTAAGTTAAATATGCCACTCACGTGTATACCAATTTAACAAGTTTTAGGGGTCAGGGCACATACACTAGGCAGTGTCCCAGTGTGCAGAGTCCAAAAACCAGCATACACATCTAGCAAAAAGTGGGCTGAACATGCAAAAAGGGGCATTTTCCTACAGTATCCCATGCTGCTGGGAGATCTAGTTGGACTAGTAAGCATGTGTTAACATGTGTTACCCTCAACCAGGATGCAAGAGCCCATTTCTGTACCAAACCCAGCTCGAAATCCAGACTGGTAGTCCGCTAATAGAGGATTATCACTAAATGTAGTTAGCTTGGCAGAGACACAATGTTCAGTTGGTTTCCGAAGTCAAGGTGAGTAGAAATGTGGTCTGTAGTTCAATAATAGGTTTGGGGCAAGGTTGTGTTTTTTAGTATAGGGGTTATCTGGCCAGTTCTTAAGATTTTAGGTAAGATTACTTGGTTTAGGGAAGACACTGGCTGCTAAATAGAGTTGGCAAATATGGTATGGATCCATGCACAAGGCACTTGTGCTATTGCTATCCAAACCAAGCAAGGATCCTGAGGACTGTGTTTTGTAGAGGCCCCCATTGTTGATTGAAGGCAAAGCCAACAACATGGCCAAATGGACTCAATTGGTTTCCTTGTTACCTAATCTAATGATCACAAAAGGAGGGTTTGAAACCTGCTTGCAAAACATTGCAAGGACAACCTGGCAACTGGAGGAGGACCTTCACCTGTGATGAAATAATAGCCTTGGGCGATGGCGCTGCTTGGCATCATAAATATCAGGAGTGTAAAAGGCATTACAGAAGGTTGGCAGTACAGAAGAGCCAGGTAAGGAAAAGCATAATTTAAATTTGTTAATAAATGAGGACATGGTTGAATGTCATCTAAGGCACATCAGGCCACCATTTACACCCCTTGTACAGGAACCCTGGCACTGAACTTAAATGTAAAAATAAAAATTGATATGGCCATTGTGTCAGGTGGCTCAACATTGTACAGCTTTGTGTATACATACTTTATTTGATGGCAAGTGTATGTGCAACACTCAATTCTACCTGCTATTTCACTGTTGTGGCCACAGGCTGGTGGGTGAAGGGTATTACTATCTACCAACACTGTATGCGATCAGAACATCAACTTTCTTGCCGAAATGCAATATATATATTGCTCTACATGCCGTTGAGTATACCTCTCACTCAGTCACTTTCGTCTACTTAGTTATTTGTGCAAGTTTAAACCTGTGTGGCCGATGATCCTCTGCCCACTCACTAACCAATCATTGTTTCTGCTAATGTTGAGGTCATATCAATACAATACACATCTTACTGTGGACCATGTTGATACCAAATGCATTTGGGATATACAACTCTAGTACAGTATTTTCAAACTGAAAGTAGCAAATTGTTGCATTAACATTGCAAGGGGTATGCCACTGGAGGAAGAAGATGATGTGCAAACTTCCACATGTTATGCTCCATCACCCACATGTGTAGTGGCCAGAAGAGGGGCAGCTCCTCCATTTGAGCAGAGGAGCATCGCCCCACAAGCCAGAGCTGAAAAATAAAATGGTAATAAAGTTTATTTATTGCCATTTTATTTTTCAGCAACCAACTAGCCCTGAACTGAGTGACAAGGCAAAGCGGGGCCAGTGCTGCCGAATGGCAGCAGGGAGCTGTGCGGTTTAAAATGTGCATGTCTCTTTGGCCGGCCATCCTGCGACGGCCAGCCAGACATGCGCATTTTAAACTTCTCTAACCCGGCTGTCTTAGACAGCTGAGCTAGAAAAAGTGCAGGCCTCCAGTGCTCTTGAGAGCGCTGAGTGAGGCTGCTACAACCAATCCTGGTGCTGCTCTCATACTGGTGAAAGCAGTGCCAGGATTGGTTAGAGGAGTTGGGTGGGTCCCATGGAAGAGAGACGACCAGTGGAGGAGGACGTCATGCCTCAAGGTTTTTCTTGTCTTTTTTCGTGCTCCCCCTGCCCTCCCTGCCTCACCACCCTCGGTACATGGTAACCGCCACTGGAAGGCATGACAACATTCAAGTAATAAAGCCATCTGCTGCTCCATCAACAACCACCTCAGGTGCATAGTCTGCAGACGTTGTCACCATGTCCACCACTTTGCCTCCAACTGTGCCAAACACTTGCACTCCCACCAATTGTTCTGCATTTTAGTTCCCAACACCTCCGCCCCCTCCTAAAGGGATAAGAAACTCACACTCTTTCAGCCCTTTATCAGCTGTAAAAGAGATATCTGTTGATGGCTGGGAGGGAGAAACTGCAGCTAAGGAGAGGTCTTGCACAATTCAGCTTCGGGAGCACGTTCAGCTATGGAGATGCAGTCATCTGATGTTTAACAGCCCTGAATTTGTGAATGAAAACCATGATGGGGTCCTGTATTCAGAATAAGTCTTTAGTGTTTATTTCTTCAATTAAGCCTTTTTCAAAGTGCTCACTTATTGTCAGATTAGTGGATTCAGGCACTGAAAGAGTAGGGTTTGCCCAGGATTAAACATCAACCAGTTGTTAAAGTGGGAGCCCCGAGATTGCAGCACCCTGCTACTTGCCCCAAAGGCTATAAATTCACCATCATATTCCATTTTAGTGAATAAGTCATGAATACATGGTGCGGTGCCCAGTGCAGTTTTGTTTGTAATCACACACTTAGTAGCAGCTGTTACACTTATTCTAAAAATGCCTAATCTTGCCAGAAAGGGAGCAGCTGTAATCCTTGGTCTCAGATGAGACCCCTGGCATGACTAAAAGACATCCAAGGAAGCGTCGCTGTTTTGAGAGCTTAGCCCAGATTTGAACGCAGTGTTTAATTCCAGCATATTTCGGTAAAGGGGTACACCTGAGATTAGATGTCAAGTGTCTTTGTACCACTGCTAAATGTAGCCGCTCCACAACATCTAGTAGTTTTATCTGGAAGTCACTGTAGACTCCAAGCCAGCCTGGCTTGAACATACACATATCAGGAAACAACAAGCATTGGCAAAGCCAACAGGCCTCGGCAATCCAAGATGCATTGGCATTGTCAATGTTATTGTCTTTTAGCCATGTATTATGAGTGGCTATTTAGCCGTAGTTTAATTAACAATCTCACGAGATACAAAATATTACTGTTCCGGAAAAAAGTCAGAGGCTTTAAGAAGACAGTTTGAGCTTCACACTACACAGAAAGTAGTACTGGATTTAAGAGTACAGCTAATAGTCTGGCAATGTTTCAAACTTTGAGTACCTCAAGAAGGAAAGCACATATTCTTGGCAAAATAAATACAGCTAAAGACATCATATAATGGTGAAAGCAAAAAGTCTGTCGAAGCAACATATATAAGCGTTACTCCATTCTTTAGGTTCACACTTGAGAACTGTCACTAGTTGTGATTATAGTTCCTTTCCATCTACTCTCAAAAGTATGCAAACCTATGCCTATTTTGAAGCAGGTTCTTGGTACACAAAGGATGCCCTTAATCTGAGAATGAATGCATTTTCCAAATGAATCGCTCCTCCTGCTCAGAATAGGCAAATAGTAATGTAACTATTGGCAGAGCTGGGGATGTGTAAAGGGCACATGCCTGATGAGAACGGGTTAGCAAAATAACAGAAATAAATAAGTGCCAAGTATGGGCCAGCGTGATATGAAATCAACAGGCAGCGGTGAATCTCAAAAGTGGGTTTGCCACTTGCAATACTGGTCAGTGGCTAATTTTTAAGCTGTTCATGGCAATATAGTCCTTACCTTTGTGACATGTATGAAATATAGATCCAGAGTTTCCTCTTGGAGAGCAGCAGTGCTGCTGCAGGCTCACAGGCTGCTGATGTCAGAGGAGGGAAGCACGTGACACACCACCCTCTCTAGATGATATTCGGTATGGAAATTTACTTTCATTTAAAACATGTAAGCAATAAGAACTCTATCATTTAAGCATGTGTTTACTCCATGTGCCCAACTGACTACATTTTCTTTATCAGGTATCTCATACACGTGAACAATGAAAATGCAGTGTAAAAAGACACCGTTGTCACCAGAAAAAGCTCTTTGGTCACATTGGCTGAGGTCATTGGGGTGCTGAAAACATTGAACTGAATTGCGCTGTAGACCTGCCTGTGCTGTGCACACTGTACAAGCAGTGCGCGATACGAGGGGCACTTTGCCAGTGGTTGTGCATTTGTCTACACAAATAAAGCAGCCTGAGTGTGTCCGCCAACCTGCACTAAAGATAAGATTTAAAGTCAGCAGCATTAACCTGCGTGCATGGCTGCGCAACTTAATTAGCAATGTGTGTGTGTGTGTGTGTGTGAGTGTGTTTGTGTGTGTGTGTGTATGCATGTGTGCTTGGGTGTGTATACTAAACACATAATCCAAAATGTGAAGTGTTTCTAGTTTATGGATGGACAAAGCACAAAATACACATTCTGCAATGTTTCTATTTCGTGAGTGTGTGAGTGAGTGCAGCCACGCGTTGAAGTACTTACCTGTGATTTTGAATACAGCTTCTCTCCTTTGGAGGTCTGAAACGATACAGTCAAATGTTCACAACTAAAACAGCAGCAGGTTATGGCTTGATATAATTTCTAAGAACACCTGGGACAAACAAACAGATTCTTCCTGGTGCACCCTCCCCACTAGCGAACATATCTTTCTTCTGCGCATGCTTAGAACACGAAACACTGCTGGCCACATGATGCTAGCGAGAGCACACTGAGCATGCACGTAGGTCACAGTTGAAGTAGCCATAGGGGCAACATAGGATTGGACAGAACTATAAATAGATGATTAGGTCACCTGAGATAGAAAAGCTATCGTTTTGCACCCTGTATGCTTTACAAAGCAGTTCCTTGCCAATAAAGATGTCATGGTCAGTATGGGGTGCTAGGCGTTTTTGCCATCTATTTGGCTTTGCTTATCTATGGGGCTGTTGCATTTACAGCATTGGATGGACACCGATCGTCGTGCCCTTCTCTGCAATGTGCGTTTGATGCAGTGACACTATAGCAATCCCCAAAACGCAATTTTTAGCGGTCCGAACATTGAAAGCAGCCAGGGCCAAGCAACAGCATGGTCACCCATTTAAACAAGATGCGCGGCCAAGAAACGCGCTCTCTGGTGAGGGAGGGGAGGAGGGGTGAGGGAGGGGGAGGAAAGGCAGATGGCGCCTCGCCAGCGATGCGAGGAATGGAAACGCGCTCTCTGGTGAGGGAGGGGAGGAGGGGTGAGGGAGGGGGAGGAAAGGCAGATGGCGCCTCGCCAGCAATGCGAGGAATGGATGGCAGCTGCGCGTGCACGCCATCGTGAACGCAAGCTGGTCGCCAGCCGAAAGCCAGTGGGTTTGCACTTCCAAAACCCGCTTACTAAAACTCTCAGCCAGACCAGCGCAAGCGCTGGTGCAGGCCGAGACCTAAAAATGGACTATAATCATGAAAGCCATAGGAAGCTTTGCTAAACTCTACCAAGGAAGAGCAATTAGCCAATCTATCACGGCTTTAACAATAAAGCGTATCCCTCTGATACTTTATACATACCTGGTTTTCAACCACAAGACGATAAAAGAATTGGAAAAACTTAAATGAGCTTTCATATTGCCTCGATAATAAACTATATATGCAAATGTAGCTATGCGAATATCTTTACATTAAGGAGGATCATTTTTTAAATAATTAAACCGAAACCAATATAAAAACCTCGACTTGAATTTGGATAACATTGGTGTGATTAGGCAGCACAATCTTTCAGACTTGAGCACTCTCGCGACATTGCCCCGCACTGAACGGAAATAGTTGATAAAAGGGTCCTTCAAGCCCTACTACAGTGTTGAAGATCTTGGCACTCTATTAAACCATAAATATTGTGACTTGATTTATAACTATTACATCAATCGAAGACAACCAAACCTCGATTCCAACCTTGAGGCAGCGAATAAAAGGAAATACCTATGATTCAGGTTATTTTAGATTATTTTCCATAAACTTGAAAGATTTTGGAACCCTTGTCTCAGGGACAACAGCTCATGTCATCTATGTGATTTCAAGACCGATTCTACTGAACATATTATTTGTCCAAATCTACTAAGTTTACGTAAACAATACCTTCGGAAATTCTGCAACATGCAAATACCAAGACCATTAAAGAAGCAATTAACTATTGTTTTACCAAGCAATCTCCTCCTTAATCAGGGCTTTAAATGACATATTTAAACCTTGCCTATAACTGTTTAGGTTTGTAAGCCAATTGTTTTATTTTTCTTTTAGAGAGTTTTTTTAACCACCATTTTATGGTGGATTGTTTACTATGTCTAACCAAATCTATGAATTATATGTGTATCTTTACTATCAGTTTTATAGATGATCTTAAATGTTGCATTTATTATAATCATCTTTTGATTTTGTTTTGAGCCTGTTTCTGAGCTCCCACAATATTTTCATATATTATATATATCAAAATGGAAGATCTTTTCTTGGTGTCGTGAGGCAGTAGGTAATTACTGGGCAGTTGGTGTTTCATAGTTTAGGACCAAATAATTTGTTTGAGATAAGAGAGTTGTTCATTTTTTACACTTGCCTTTCAAAAGTGGCCATAGTGAGCAGTGAAGCCTTACTCCAGGAGGAGCAAAATGGTTTGCAAGGTAAATACAGTAGGAAGAATAATGACACTCCATAAACTCAATGTCCGGTTAAGTTATTTCATGAACCCCCAAAATGTGCTATGCTACTCATAGTCACACTGCTCTCCAACTAGCACCTTCTGATGTCCTCATGTGTACAAAGTGTCTCCAGTTGTACAGATGTCCTGCTAAGGGATAATAGAAAGGTGGTCGCCCTAGATGCTGAACACACCCTGCACCAGCTCTTTCTGTACCTCCTATTCCATACAAAATAAAAATGCATTTTCCAAAAAATGGATCAACAAAAACCTAAAAGCATACATAAGTCATACAAAACGATCCTGAATAATAAAACAAATGTACATTTTAATACAATGGGCCCAAATTAGAACAATCATTGGTAAAGCCAGTAGGTCTTGCCTTTGGGACCTATTGGCTTCGGCAATGACTTTTAGCCATCATCGGCAAGATGGTGTGCAGCATGACAAAAATCTAAAAAAACCAAAAAGTATAAAAAAATAATTCAATGTCAGTAAACAAAAAAATAAATAAATAGAAGTAGTGCAAAAGTGTTTTTAAGGTAGATGGTCCTAGACAGCAATTTGCTGCCTGATCCTCCCCAAAAAGAAATAATAATAATAAATAAAAAGACCATGGTTGGGGGGCAGCAACAGTGAGCGGAAGGATGGAAGGTGGCAGTAACAGAGAACAAGAGGGTGGGGCGTGGAATCAATGCGTAGTGGAGAGGATAGGGGAAAACAGCACTCGAGGGAGAGGCACATGAGCGAGAAAGCAACTCATGGGAGAAGCACAGGAGGGCAAGCACAACTTGAAGGTGGAGGGGTAAAAGCACATGGGCGAGATAAAGATAGAGAGCATGGCAGGGGGAGAAGAGAAGTACATGAAGGAGACAACTGGAAAACACATGCACTCTCAGTGAGTGCTTAACTAAAATGAAAAATGTAGTTCCTGAAAAGCAAGCAGTGGAAAGACACAGTTAAAGAGGCAATGCACCAGGGGTGGGATAAACACAGAAGAAGAAGGCAGGCCCAAAGAGGGCAACAAATAAAGCCCACTGTAAGTTCACAATAGGTGTTTTGAAACAAGACAGCTTGCGCTGCCTGGTAGGCTCAAACTACAAAGGATTCACATTGGTGAACCCCAGTCTATACATGATATCAGGGATATGAACGTGGTTCTAGCACTGCTGCAGCAGCCTTCAATTCGCACAATAGTGGTAGCACTTGCAAACAAACATTTAGCACAATCAGGAGAGGGCATGGAGGAATTAAAGCTTGAAAGAAATGCAGACATATCCATGATGCTTAGCATGTTAGAGCAAAGAACTAGAATAGAATAACAAAATATTGTAAACAACAATATATGACAAATAGTACTGTCCAGCGTGGAGAACTGTTGCTCTCATCATATCATAAGTTCAATTAAATCGCAGCAAGGTTAACATATTTTAGGCAGAATAAGCTCTATTACTTGTTTCTGCAGTGCACTTCAGCAGGTGCTATGTGTTGTATATAAGTAGCATCCACTTCAGTAGCACGTGCTTTGTAGCAGTCAGAGGCCTTCCTGGGATTCGATCTCATGACAGACTTTTGCAATGTTTCAGGGGTGAGCTGTTATCCCTCCTAGTTCGCCCGCCAGCTACTAGGAGATGCCAGTAGTTTTCAAGTCGATGAAAATGCTGTGATAAGGTTCTGTATTTTTTACATTTGGGCTCTTCATGGCCAGAAAAAAACATTTTCTTCCTAGGTGAAAGCCAACAAATTTTGTTTCTCTTTTGTATGACAGGTTTTGGAGTCAACAAATACTGACTGTAGGAATTTGCATGCCAGTGTTTACTTTGATGGTAACCACAGAAACAAAGCTGCTGTTTTACAGTTTTTGCTTTTATTCAATTTTAGATGAAGCATTTATTTTATACCTGCCCCAGGGAAGTCTTGTGAGAATAATTTATGATGGCAGTATTATCTAGCACATTGATCTGTTTCAAGGGTAATGGACATTACTTGATTTCCCAGTTCTTTTATTTTATTTTCAGGATAATCAAAATCTGTGCCATACATATTTAGGTAATTTTGATTCAATTAAGCTTGCGTAAACCCTCTGATTTAGAAATGGACGATTCAGACAGTTCAGGGAGTACAAAACAGAAACCTAAGAACTGACTGGAATGTGAGATGTTTGCTGAGGTTTCTATAGCTCGTGCTCTTCTTTCTTTTTTAGGTCGAGCCTCGAGTAGCGCGCAAGCGCTGCTAGGCGAAAACTTTAAGTAAGGGGGTTTCAGAAGCTGTCCAAACGCTCGTGCGTCGTGGCTGGCCTTTTTCGGGCGGTTACGCGCGACGCAGACATGTGTTTCCCATTATCGTGCCCAGACGCGGGCGCGATAATTGGAAACACATGCCGGGAAAAGGCCATGACGCACGAGCGTCTGGTCAGCTGAGCAGGCTGCCGCGCTCGCTCGCCCCCGCTCCTCTCGTCCCCGCTCCTCTCTTTTTTTTTTTTCCCCCAAAACGCTGTAATGTAGACATTTCGTGAGACTGAGTCAGTGACGAAGACTACAACTCCCACAATTGAAGAGGCATTTAAATGAATGTTCATGACTGGAATTCAGTAAGCATTCAAAACGAGCGCCACTCGTAATGGTAAGCACGAGACCTGTGCAGCACAGAGGAACCCGTGAATCTGCCGAGCTTTCGAGGAGCTGTATGTGCACTAGAACTCCTGGAGCCATCAAGGGGACTGTAAACAAAGAAATTGGAGAGCACGTGACAAGTAAGCAGTGGCTAAAGAGTTACAAGTGAGATGCAATTAAGAACTTTAAACACCGGTTAGAAGCCGGGAATGCTTCAGGGAGCTATACACGTGAATTGGGAGAGTTGCGCAAGCGGTGGAGCTCGAAGCCGAGTAACGCTAACGAACTTGTTGCAACCCTAAGTACATAGGCATAGGGCCGTAGCGAAGATGTGCCCGGGAGCGTGTAATCAGCGCGTGGCGCATTGGACACGTGTAGGAACTCAGCTTAAATGCGCACATACAACTTACAGTACCACCTGGCACCTGCACACTCATCCATACGTGCGCATACACATCCTTGAATGTTAATCTGTACCTTTGCGCTTTCGTCCGTGTACTGTACACCATTAAGCACATGTTGTGCACACTTGCCCACTTATTTACAATTGTGTATATGCTTTATGTTCCGTATACGCCTGCTGATCCGTACCTGCGACATTTCTTATTTTGTGCTTTGTAAATTTCCTAAAATAATATTAACACGGTCACGCAGCTAATTGACGTGCACGATCCGGGCACGCAGGCAGTACACTACGGGATATACATTGGACAGCGAGGGTTCGAAAGGAATGCACATCCCCTTAAGTAGACGCCTGTGTGCGTGCACGCGCACGTTATTTCATGCCCGCAGAGATCACCCAGTGCCAAGTTTTAGAACAGGTTGGCAGTCTATGTGTCCGGCGCTGTGCCAGTGGAGGAAATTGATTCACCCAGTGCTGCCATAGGAACCGGCACCGCTCCGGGAGAAGTGAGTGAGTTGTGAATGTCTAGAACTGTGAGTCAGTCCAGGCCATGGCTAACTCCTGCCGAGATGTCTAGTGCAGTGATGTGACAATTTGACTGCGGTAGGGTCTCTGGAGGGATGTCGCTTTCGGACTGCAGGTTGTGATGTGGCAATCTGATATCTGGACCCTGGATTGAGGTCGGTCTGACGTCTGGGGGTTGTTGGTACATCACAGTCTGGGCTCAGGTTTTTGTACAGATGTCACAGTCTGATCGCAAGTACATGGACCGATCATGGGATTTGACTAGAGCAGTCTGGAGTGATGTCACGTTTCCCATGTGCAGTCCCCATTTGTTAGCTGGTCCTAGCGACGTCATAGCCTGGCAACTGGTTCCTAGACCAGTCTAGCTTATGATTCTTTTCAATTTTGCTACTATTTGAACCCACTTTGTAAAAGTTTGCAAGTCAGATTCTAACATGTTACATAGTGATTGTGCATGCAGCGCACATCTGTATTTACACTCATTAGCTCTTTAAAGCCAGACCTATTTATTGGCTTTGCCAATGCTCGTTTGAGATGTTGATCCCCAAATTGGCCGATGTGTTGCCAGCAAAGACCCAAAAACCACGAATGACGTGAATTACCACACGCATTATGCAATGACCCCCAAGGACAGCGCAGGCGTGACTTCTGGCAGTCGCTGCAACCTATATTACTTTGGTAGAGGATCTGATGAATTGGAAGGTGACAACTCGCATTGAAGCCTGAGTTGCCATGTCAACTTTTAAGTCACTTTACAACATTCACATCCACAGCTCTGTTCGCCTTCCAGGAACTGCAAAGTGAAGTCAGCACCTTTCAATATCAGCACAGCAGCAGCTGAGTCAAAATGACGCTCGCTTCAAGGAAGTCTGAGCACATTTCCTTTTCCGGGGACTCTGTGAGGAAACAGAAGTACCAGTGTTTCTTCAGTACTCCTAGTCAGAGCGCTATCCCAGGTTCTGCCCATCCTCTAATGTGGCACAGCAGCTGTAAAGACTCGCCCAGAATGTAAACAAGCATCCGCCATTTTGGTTTTCCATCTCTGTGGCCGGCGCGGTCTCCTCCTGCCTCATCGTCTGTACTGCCACGCATAACTGTGAGCCGCAGATCGCCTCTATGTATGTCTCTACATATGCAAGTAACGCCGTGGTGAGTCTCTCTACTCCTCCACAAACACGTGCCTCAGAGCAGAAGACTCCAGTTCCACTCCACAGGAAGTCTGTCTCGCACTCCAGTTCTGGAACCACAACTGACATTCTCACTAGAGAATGTGTATACTAGTCGTATTTTTGGCTTCTCTATCTTTTCTGAACTCTCTTCTGGGGCAGAGTTTGTCGAGCTTTAGAAGACGAATGTTGAATTAAGCACAGTTGCACTTGAGTGTTTGTGTTGCCGACAAACACCTCTCACCTGTTGTGTGTATTCCAGCTGTGCTGCTGTCACCAATTACCTCTGTAAAATGGTGGAAAGCGTGTATACATGCTGTATGTGCTAGCATTGCTTATTTATGTGCTGCCACTATAGGGCTGACTCTTAGTACGTTCGCTGTAAAGGTCTTTGAAACCAGGTTCGGTTAAGTTCATGGAATATAAGGGAATAAATGTCGCCAATTTGAACCAACGGCGTGGGTGGCTCTAACCCTGATGGTTTCTCTGGTCTGAAACATGCGCATGCGCAGCCCGTTCCTTGCCACTGCATTCACTTCGCTCCACTGTGTACTTGTTTGACCTGCTCCTCCTTCACATTGAAAACCCCGAAAAGCATAAGACTACCCTAGTGCCTTTTGGTGCTACATGTTGTTTCTCATTTTGGGTCAGTGCACTGTACATTTTAGGGAGGACAGTGACTAGGCCTTGTTTTTTCTTTTTACTAGCCTTCATTTACGGAGAAATACGAGGCTGTGCCCTGTATCCCTGTATTCCCTACTTTACCTCTGGGTAAGGGCTTCCTTCTGCATATTCACATTTCCTATGATGTTTATACGGGTCATCTTTTTGGAGTGTCTCCTGGGTATTTATTATATGCTCGGTTGATAGATTACCTCAACAGAACAAGCATTGGCATAGCCAACAGGTCTCGCCCTTGGGACCTTATAAGTGTTTAGCCATGCAACAGTTGATGTTGTTGCACCAAGGATATTGTGCTGCATAACTAAATACTTATAAGATCCCAAAAGCGAGACCTATTGGCTATGCCAATGCTTGTTGTTACTAACTGTTTGGTCTCTGACCTGGCAGGAAACTGCAGCAGCTGGGCCGGACAAACATGGACACGGGAAGGGGGAGTTTTGGGGAGAGGCTGTTGGTGGAGTGGGCGGCAGCAGTGAGGGAACAAGAGAGAGAGAGCAACACAGAACAGGAGGGGTGAGAGAAACACACCAGGGAGAGAGCTGGAAAAAACATGCGCTCGTGGAGTGCTTGAGCGTAAAGAAATGAGTGAGAGCAGAGCGGGTGTTGAGGGAATAGCAGGTGGACGAGAGAGAAACTCAGAGTTGGAGATGGGAGAGAGAACCACACGAGGCAGACAGCTGCAAAATACATGCTCTTTTGTTGAGTGCTTAGGCAAAAAGAAAGTATTTGCCTGAATTTGAGTAGTGGAAGGACACAAAGACACTATGCTCAAAGAAAGGGACACATACAAGATGGACAAGGCATGAAAAGTGTGGTGCTGAGGACACAAAGGGGGGCCCTACAGGGCCCCCTGGTGCCACTGTGCCATGGTGTGCATGCAGGGAGGCACATGGTGTGCCCCCTGTCTGCATGGACCCCCACATTCCTGCATGGAACGAAATGCACAACATTGTGCATTTCGGTCCGTTCAGGAACATGCTTTGATGTTCCCATTGCGGTGCCTATGTCAAAGAACTGTCTGCCAGCAACTTAAAAAGTTGTAATCTGATGGGTGGTCTGTTTTGGCTTTGGCGGTGTGGGAGCGGGCCAGCAGGGTGACGGCCCTGCTCCCACACCGCCAAAGTCTTAATAAGGCCTTATTTCACAAGGCCCTTCTCTTACATAAATGCATTCCATCCCCTTGAAAGATGCTGTAAGCATGAACACAAAAGCCCAACACAATATAACACATTATAACACATCCCATTCCCTTCAACATTATAACACATTATAACACATCCTCTTCCCTTCACAAGCACAGGGCACATGAGGAGCAATCACAAACACGGACAACAGCACACAAGGAAACTACAAGATACAAATGGGAAATGACATGCCACCACCCAATCAAAAATACTGAAACCCCACTACCCACACACAAAATCCCCTAACCAACTTGGTGTTCTACGACACCTTACCACTACCTGATTATCACAAGCATCACAGCCATTCCCGACAACCTAAGCTTCTCTGACAACCTCTCTCTCATCAGCTTTACTTGCTTGAAAGTCGTTTCACAAAATTTGAGTATATCGAGAAAAAAAAAAAAACTAACATATGGGGGAAATAGGATTCAACGAAAGTTCGTTGTAATCACCTTACTAGAAAAAAGACTCTTTTTCTAGAGACCACTCACCCACCAGGGTTTCCCCTAGGTGGCATGCTTCATCATTGGGGTTCCTCTCAATCCGCTCCGGATTGAGGCATGCTGCAACTTGCGAACTACGTAGGAGCACTTAGTTATGGACTATGTGAGGTGCAGTGATGTGGAGTGGAAGGAAGATAAGTCTTAAAAATACCTAACTAGTGAGCTACTATTTTATTCCGGCCCCTAACTGGTATGGTTAAAATCAGGAGTTAATACCAGGAAGAAACCTGACCTTAATGAGTTTGGTTCCCCTAGTATTGCGTCTGTGTCAACATGTTTCGAGCCGTCCCCTACAAGCTCTTCATCAGGACTAAACGGGGTCCAGCCCCGTGCGTACCACTCCTAATAAATCCTATAATAAGGATACAGTGAAGTGCACACCTAATGTGTATACACAAAATACATACGCTTACTTAATGATACTCCATATCTGTAAAAGAAGAAGCAAAGAGATACATTAAAAACAACTGCTGCCCACCGGACAAGCCGGCAGGCCATATAGGCTTGTAAATACCTGCAGCTCCTTACCTAGATCAATGCACCCGTATATAGTGGGTGCACTTAGTGTCTATGTTGTGTGCTCATCTAGTGTGAAGTGGATGTGTCACACTCGATGCAAGTGAAAACACTCTTAATGAAAACTAGTGAGAAAAGACACCACGTGACAAACAACACATAAAATACATGTAGCATATGATGACACGTACTTCTATTTAGGCAATACTATTGCCTCATGGTCAACAACAGGGGTAGAGGGGCTTGTAGTCACACCCTAGAAATGGAGATAAGACACTTATTTCGCCGTTTTGTTCTAAAGATAAAAAGATAAAAACCGGAGGATGGCAATTCCTCACCCGAGTACAGCAAGGCCCCCTTCTCTTCGTACTTACTTCATCAAAGCACGCCTCTCGCTTCGTTACCTACTTCTGTCCCTGGAGACCGCATACTAATGCGTGTGTCTGCCGGGTGGCTATTTGAAGCAGTCAACGTGGAAGTGCCTTGTCATTCTGCTGAACTACTAGACCGTGTACTATCAAACAAAATGGCCGCCCTCATTGGGCCAATGGCGGGGCCATCGTAGTAGTATACCGATCCTTTACTTTTCGTTTAAAACTGATTATAGGCACAACCGTGGTGAGACAACGGGGGAAGGGGTTCTTTTGTTTGTTAGTAAGTGGCCCCCGTATTAAGAATCATGCAGGTTATACCACTAAACCGATGGTATTTAGGTGTGTGGTATATCTTTACAGAAGATGGTTCTCGGGGCTTGGTGAGATCCAGACAGGCTACTCCTAATGGATTAGCCAACGAAGAGCCCCCAAGGGATATTGTCATTTAATCCCTCTGTGTCTGTGCGGAGTTTATACACCCATCTCTGCTCCTTTTCCAATAGTCTATGTTCCAAATTATCAATGTGACTAAGGTGTTCTAAAACCACCCATTTCAGATGGTTAGGTGTATGTTTATGTTCCATGAAATGTGAGGACATTTTTGTGGTAATTCGGTGACACCTGATGTTACTGCGGTGTTCGCATATCCTGATGCTTACTTTTCTTGTAGTCATACCTACATAATGTAGGTTGCATGGGCAAGTTATCATGTATACTACGCCTGTAGTGTTACAATTCGTTAGCTTACGTAGTTACCAGCTCATCGTGTTATTGAATGACACTTTCTTAGTAACGGTGGTAAGGTGGCACACACTACAATTACCGCATGTTTATGGCCTATGGGTGGTGTACCCAAAACTGATTGATTCCTATCTCTGTTCGTTACTGATTTTGGGCGGGTATGCACCAAAATGTCTTTCAAATTCCTCCCCCTCTTGTGGGAGAACATTGGTTTTGGGATGTTGAATTTTCCACTGTTTGGAATGCGCCAGTGTCTTTTGACTATCTTGGTAACACGATCAGAGGCAATGTTAAAAGTCGTGATGCAGATAGGTCTTCTGTCTTTCCCGGTGTTCTGTTTTGAATGTGTCTCAAGTAGGGCATCCCTGTGGTTATTGGCTGCTCTCTTCTTTGCTTTTCATACCAGACCTGCTGGGTATTTTCTTGTTAGTAGTTTATCTGATAGCCTTTTGGCTTGTATTTTGAAGTCTCTGGTCTCAGTGCAATTCCTCCTCAGCCTGAGGAACTGGCCAAAAGGGAGATTCTCCTTTAAATGTCTTGGGTGGAAGCTATCGTAAAGGAGTAAACAGTTTTTGGCGGTGGGTTTTTCATGTGTCGTTGTCTTCAGGTACCCTCCCACTGCATAGATATTGAGGTCAAGGAATACCAGCTGAGATCTGCTCATGTTGTGAGTGAATCTGAGAAAAATGTCTTGAAGATTCAGCCAGGCGATAAATTCATCCGCCCTGGACTCTTTGTCCTCCCAAACTAGCAGAATATCATCGATGTACCTTTTCCAAAGTGTGATGTGTTGGCGATATGGGTTGGTGTTTGTCAGGATTTTGTGCTTCTCAAGGTGGTGCACGTATAATCCGGCCACACTTGGGGCGAATGTGCTGCCCATACTGGTCCCGTGTTGTTGACGGAACAAGGTGTTCACAAAACGGAAAAAATTCTCTGTCAGGGCCCACTTGCAGCACTCCAACACCAGATGTCTCGGTGTGTGGTAGGTCCAGTTCTCTTCATACAGGACCTCCTCAATGATGTCTAGGGTGTCCTTATGTGGTAGGCTGGTATACAGGCTTTCGACGTCCAACCCTATGAGGATGCTAGTTCCTGGGTTGAACTGCAAGTCTTTAAGAAGACAAAGTACCGTCTTTGTGTCCTGTAGGTATGCGTTTGTTCCTTGTATCAGAGGACGTAAAAAGGAATCGGCGAATTTTGAAAGGGGTTCCAGTATGAATCCTATACCGGAAACAATGGGTCGTGCGGGCGGGTCCTCCAGTGACTTGAGTGGCAAATACCCGATTCTCACTTCAACACCCCCCAACCCCCCACCCAAACAGGGAAGAATGGGTATAATTTGAAGGGCTTAGATTTATTATTCCCAGTTCAGTCACTAAACATTGAGGTAAGTTTATAATGGTGGTGAGTGGGGGGAATGAGTAATATACTATTCTAACTCCGAACTCCCAAATATTGTACAGAGTCCATAATTGGGAGAGGCTGTTGAACTCCAATTCATCAAATAAGTGTAAAAGTGGGGAGTGGGCTAATGTACTAATCTAATTTCAACCTCACATACATGGGGTAAAGTACATAGTTTTGAGGGGTTAGATTAATTATTCTATCTCCGGCCCCACAAACATTGAGGAAAGTGTATAGTTGGGGAATGGAGTGGAAATAAACTTTTCTAACTCTATATCCCAAACCAGTTAAGAAAGTGCATACTTTGGAGAGTTTAGATTAAGTATTCTAACTCCATCCCAAAAGGTTGAGAAAACTGTATAATTTGGGTGGAAATATACAATTGTAACTTGAAACCTCCAAGCATTGTATAAAATGCATAATTTGAAGAGGTTAGATTTATTATTATAACTCCAGTCCAACAAACATTGAGGAAAATGTATAATTGGGGTTGGAAATAGATATACTATTTTAACTCCGAACCCTGGGCTTCATAGGATCCCAATTGATCTTTTCAAATCACAACACAGTGTTTGGTCTCCAACTACCCCAGTGAATGCTGTCATACAAAGTGGCATAGAACCTTCTATGTGACTTTATGTTGAAATAGTTCCGGTTTTCAAAAAGGGGTCTAGGGAAGACTCAACTAACTATAGACTAATCTGTTTAATAGCTAGCACCCAGAATATTGTTGGTTAAATACTCAAATGAGTGAAAAACAGGGGCAAATCTAATAACAAATCTCATTGCTAGGCAGGATTTTGAAAAATGATTAGCGCCTCTAATCAGGTTGTTAGATTTTACTTATTGATTAAGAAATCCATTAAGCTCAAGAAAAAATTGTTTTGTGTTGTCTTTGTGGACTTGAAATCCACTTTTGACAGCATTCCCCAACACCATTTGGCCGCCGCTATGGCAGCACTTCGTATTCTCACAGATCTACTTACTATCTTAATCTGTTTGCATACAGGTAATTTTGTTACATTTCTATTAGAAATTGGGTTGGTGGTTGATTGGGGTATGGACGCTAGGCAAGTAGAGACCACAATCTTAGTCAGGGTAAGAGGCAGGCAAACTCTAAATTAACCTCCACTCACCCTTTGGCAGCTTTGCACAGAGCAGTCAGGTGTAACTTGAGGGGCAGTGTGCAAAGCATTTGTGCAACAATTCAAACAGTAAAACAGTGCAAACACCATAAAAAAGTATTCCAAAGCAGGTTAGAAAAGTAGAGCTTAAATTCATAAATAAAACAAGACCAAAACGACAAAAATCCAATAAGTAGTACTTGAGATATTGAATTTTAAAGTTTATATTAAAAATAGCGCCTAGAAGCAAAAAGCGCTATGTGGGATATCTGGTCGCACTGGACCGGGACAAAGTCAAAAGTTCAGGCCGACCATGATTGGAGCGCGAACCAGCTATAGGGACCCAGTTAGGCCCACTGAAACAAAGTACCTTAATCCTGGTTGCGGAGCGATGTACGGTTCCGCGTCGAAGATGCATCGCGTAGCAGAGGCAATGTGTCAGCTCCGAAATGCAACAAGGCTGCGGTATGAGTTCCTGATGCATTGGCGTAGAGAATCCTGTCAACGGGTTTTGCAATGCGAAGGCCGGTTGTTAGAAATTGAGGTTTCTGGTTGGAAGAGTATAGACCCTGTCCAAGCAGAAGCCACAAACAAAGTCAGGGTAAGTCAGATACACAACCCAAATTAAACTATGCTCACCCTCTGGTAGCTTGGCACGGAGCAGTCAGACTTAACTTAAGAGGCAATATGTACAGTATTTTTCCAACACTTTGATTACAGTAACACAGTGAAAACACCACTAAAAGACCCCACACCAGTTTAGAAACAAGCATTGGCATAGCCAATAGGTCTCGCCTTTGGGACCTTATAAGTGTTTAGCCATGCAACAGTTGCATAACTAAATACTTGTAAGGTCCCAAAGCGAGACCTATTGGCTATGCCAATGCTTGTTGTTTTTGCCTTATTGTCTTGCACACCTTGCTTGGCTTTCCCCAGATGGCACTGTATTGTTTCGTTGCATTTTTGTCTTTATCAATAAAAAGATTTAGACGTAAACTGCAATCCATGTTGTAAAGTAGCTAGCACCACTGTGCAACATGTTTTAAAAATGAATGTGTCTTTGTGTAATTTAAGTGGTGCTTATGTAAAGCACTCCAATACCTTCGAGATCGAGTTTGCGCTACATAAATGCTGCAAAAAAGGTAATTAAATAAAAATCAAAGTGCCTGAAAGGACATGAGAGTGGGTGTGACGAGGAAGGTCGCGAAAGCAAGAAAGAGGATGTGGTGGGTTAAAAGGAAGGGGTCATTCAAAACAACAGAAGGGGGTGGTGGGTCACTGAGTGTCCCTGTGAAATGTAAGTGGTGCTCATGTGAAGCTCTCCAATACCTTCGGGTCATGTTTGCGCTACATAAATGCACCAACATAATAAATAAATACGAATAAAAGCCCCTGAATGGCAATGTGGTGCAGGGTGCAGCGTTTTTTAAAAACTGTAAGCCATAATGTACGGCAGATAACGCCGCTGTGCAACATGTTTTAAAAATGAAAGTGTTCCTGTGTAATGTGAGTGGTGCTTATGTAAAGCACTCCAATACCTTTTAGATCGAAGTTGTGCTACAAAAATGTGGCAAAAAAATGTATTAAATAAAAATCAAAGTGTCTGGAAGGCCATAAGGGAGGAGGGTGGGTGTCACGAGGGAGGTTGCGAGAGCAGGGAGGAGGACATAGTGGGTTAAAAGGGAGGGGGTCGTTCAAAACACCAAAGGGGGTGGTGAATCGCTGAGTGTCCCTGTGAATTGTAAGGGGTACTCATGTAAAGCACTTCAATACCTTCGGGTCATGTCTGCGCAACATAAATGCGCCAACATATTAAAAAAAATACGACTAAAAGCCCCTCAATGGCAATGTGGTGCAGGGTGCAGCATTTTTTTTTTAAACTGTAAGCCAACTTGTACAGCAGCTAACGCCGCTGTGCAACATGCTTTCAAAATGAAAGTGTTCCTGTGTAAGGTAAGTGGTGCTCATGTAAAGGACTCCAATACCATCGGAATCGAGTTTGCGCTACATAATTGCAGCAAACAAATGTGAGAAAATAAAAAGTCAAAGTGCCTGTATGGAAATGAAAAGGACTTGAGAGAGGAGGGTGGCCATGAGGCTAGTCGCGGGAGCTTAGAGGAGGACGTGATGGGTTAAAAGCAGGGGGGAGGGGGGGAGGAAGGTCGTTCAAAACAACATCGGTGGGTGAAAAGCACTCCAATACTCTCGGCTCATGTTTGCTCTACATAAAAGACCCAACATAATGAATAAATACAAAAAAAAACCTCCTGAATGGCAATACGGTGCAGGGAGAAGACAAACACATGCACTCGTATGGAGGGCTCATTCGGAAATGTAAACAAGCATTGGGCGCGCGGCCGTGAAAGTGACACGGCCGCGCGGCCGCGAAAGTGAAAATAATAGCGAGCGATGAAAGCCGCTGCGAGTGTAAGGGTGGGAAGCCAGATGGCGAGGGAAGCCAGATGGCGCCTAATGAAGCTGACGAAAAGGGAGGGGGAGAAGGGAGGGGGAGTGCGAGCAGAGGAGCCTGATTACAGCAACCCAGATGGCAGCTGTGCACGTGCACGCGATCGTGAACGCAAGCTGGAGGCCAGCAAAAGCCTGTGGGTAGCACTCTGAAAAGCCACCTACTAAATGTCTCGCAGCGCATGCGCTGGCTCAGGCGAGACCTAAAAAAGAGAATGTTTATCTGAGTAAAATAAGACCAAAATGATAAAAATACAATAAGTAGAACTTCAGATATGAATTTTTAAAGATTAAATGTGAAAACAGTGCTTAGAAGTCACTAGCTGTCAAAAGTTTACTTGAGGTCACGAGGGACCGATACAAATCCAAAGTTCAGGTCGACCACGATAGAGGGCAGGCAAGCTACAGAACTCATGCAGGGCCTACTTAAAAAGTACTTTGTATGGAGTAAAGCGTCAACATTGAGCACACGATTCGTCGGAACTTTCCCTGCAGTCGGGTCACTGCATCAGAGACGAGCCTCGCAGACGGCTTTGAAAATCTGGCGCTGCGTCGTTGTCGAGCCTTCCAGATGGTCTCAAAGAATCAGCACTGCATCTTCGTCGAGCCTCGCAGCCAGGACCCAAGTCATCGTCGATTCGGCACTCCATTGGCATCAGGGAGCAATGCGCCGTTTTTTCTCACGCAGTTGGGTTGATGCTTTGGTTTTTGCACAACAGCTGTTGAACCCACTTCTGAGGTCATGGACTGGAGGGGGCACCTCAGGCAAGGGTAGGACTCACAGATGGCAGAGTCCAGCAGAGATGCAAAAAGTCGTTTGTGTCCCTGAGACTTCTGAAAACATGAGGCAAGCCAGCAAGCCCTTGGAGAATCTTGGGTTCAAGGATGTAGAGAGAAGGTCCAGCCCCTCTCATTCCCAGGGAAGAAGCAGCAGGCAGCAGGCAAACAGGGTAGAGCAGGAAGCAAAGTGGCAGTCCCTCTTATAGTGCAGCAATCAGCAGGCAGTAGGCCAACACAGCAATGGAGGTAGCAAAGTGGCAGTCCCTCCTACAGCAAGGCAGCTCTTCTTCCAGGCAGAATGTCCTTGGTTCCAGTAGAGTTCTGATTTGGTGGTGTAAGGAGTCAAGTACTTACACCCAAATGGGCCTTTAAAGTAGAGGAGTCATCAAAGAGGCCTTTAAAGATCACTAGGTCCCTGCCTTTCCTGCCCTGGCTCCAGACACACTACAGGGGGGGTATGCAGCTCTTTGTGTGGGGACAGGCACAGCCCTATTCAGGTGCAACTGTCAGCTTCTCCCTCCCAATCTACCTCAGGAAGGCCCATCAGCCTGGTGATGGGCCATTTATTTAAGCAATTTGTAGAGCGCACAAATACCCTTGGGTGTCTCGGCGCTGAAGACTGTGTAGAAGATCGAGCCAGATGTGGGGTGCTTATTGATTAAAAAGCCAGGTTTTTATCAGTTTCCTGAAGGCAAGTAGGTTTGGGCAAGATTTAATATGCCGAGGGAGGGTGTTCCATAATTTAGCAGTCGCGATAGTAAATCTTCTGTCACCCCAGGAAACTTTTTTAGTGCGAGGGACCATCAAAAGGTTGGCCGTTGAGGAACGCAAGGTTCTGTTGGGAGTGTAAACACAGAAAGCCTTCTTCAAGAAGTCAGGCCCAGTTTTGTGGATGGCCTTGAAGGCAATGCAAAGAGCCTTGAATTTGATGTGACTACAGGATGCAAATGTCTTTGTGTGACTGTTTAGAGAGAATACACAAAGCCCAGTTGTCACCCAACCCAGGCGTGTATTCAGAGACAGGCAGAGGCATAGAATGGTTAAAGTAAGAAAATGCCAACTTTCTAAAAGTAGCATTCTCAGCCTTACAATTTAAATTCCGACTACACCATAAGTTGTGATTTTAAATTGTGAGTCCAGAGACACCACATTCCAAATTACTATCTGCTCCCAATTGGTAAAGACACTTAAAAGATGTTTAAGGCGATCCCAATGTTAACCTAAGGGAGAGATAGGCCTTGCAGTAGTGAAAAACGAATTTGAGAGTATTTGACCACCAGGACATGTAAAACCTAAAAGTACATGTGTTACTTTTAAATACAAAGAACCCTGCCTATAGGGATGCCTAGGGATTACCTTGGAGGTGACGTATATGTAGTAAAAAGGAAGGTTTGGGCCTGGCAAGTAGGTTAACTTGCCAGGTCGAAATGACAGGTAAAAACTGCACACACAGGCTCTGCAATGGCAGACCTGAGCCATGTCTAAATTGCTACTGAGTGGGTGGCACAATCAGTACTGCAGGCCCACAAGTAGCATTTAATTTACAGGCCCTGGGCACATAGAGTGCACTTTACTAGGGACTTATTAGTAAATTAAATATGCCAATTGTGGATAAGCCAATGTTACCATGCTTTGAGTACAGAAAATGTGCACTTTACCACTGGTTAGCAATGGAAAAGTGCCCAGAATCCTAAAGCTATCAAAAATGAATTCAGCCAAAAGGGAAGGAGGAAGGCAAACATTTTGGGGCTGACACTGCAGAAAAGGCCATTTCCAACACCGGTGTTGAGGATGCGAAGTGCAGTGGAGACTATGCCTCGGTTTCGATGAGCGTTGCAGTTAAGATGCAGAGGTTTGGTGTCATCGTCAAGGCAGCCAACGACGAAGGATGCAAGGAGTTTTACACTGGGAAAAACATCACGTAGTGGCGGCTCCAATGGCGATGTGTCGATACCAAGATGTGGGATGCAGTGGTGATGCGATACTTTTGCAATTGGTCCAATCCACACAACAGTGGTTGTGTGTTGGTTCTGCTCGAAGATGCACAGCTCAGCCGAGGAGATGCATCGGTTCTGCTCGGGGATGCTTTGCTCAGCAACGGATGCGTCGGTTCCACTGGAGAAACACGTTAGGCCCACTTCCAAGGGTCCAGGACTAGGGTGAAACCATTGGCAGGGTAGACTCACAGAAGGCAGAGTCTAGGGGCAGAAGCAGGTTGGTTGGGAGACTTTTAAGTCCCTGATGCTTTAGATCAAGAGGCCGGCCAGCTAGCCCTTGGAGTCACTCTGGGTTCAAGTAATGCAGGCTCAGTCCCCTCACCCAGGCAAGAGAGCAACAGGCAGCAGGTCAGCACAGTAAGGCAGGAGTTCGTTGAAACAGCAGTCCAGCAGACTGGCAGTCATTTCAGCAGTACAGCGTCCTTCTTTCTGACAGAGTCTTCACAGGTCCAGAAATATACTGAAGTGGTGGTGTCAGAGGCCCAGTACCTATACCTAGTTGGGCCTTTGAAGTGGGGGAGACTTCAAAGACAGCCTCTGAAGTGCACAGAGGTTCTCCCTTCCTGCCCCCAGACTCACTACAGAGGAGTATGCAGACCTTTGTGTGGGGATAGGACACAGCCTATTCAGGTGTAGGTGAGGCTGGGTCCTGCTCCTCCCTCCCATCCTGCCAGGATGACCCATCATATCACACCTAAGCTCTCATTGTGTGTTGCTGTCTAGGAGGAATACACCCACCCAAGACATGTTATCAGAGTCAGGCAGCAGGCGCCAAATGGCTAAAGTAAGAAAATGCCAACTTTCTAAAAGTTATTACAAAGGGCACAGTACTCGCGCACCCACTGTCTCACTGCGGTATGGGAAGACATCCCTCACAGTAAAACACTTGTTCCTTCGTTATCCATGTTAACCTCTTTATCCACTTAATTCCACCATTTCTTATTCCTTGCTTCTTCCAAATTTATGTAATCACTACGGAGACAGCAAGATTTTCCTTCATTTATTTTTTATGACTCTTTTCTTATGCCTCCTGCATACCCATCCAGGTTTTTTACAGTGACACGTAAAGGTCAATCTTGCATCCAGAGTAGGCTCTTTAACTTATACCCAATGCATTTCGAGCCCAGAGGCTCTTCGTCAGGGGTCTCTGTAACAGATAAAAAAACAGCTAAGCTGACTGCTCAATGTTTCCCATCAACCTAACAAACAATACTATGACACCCACATTAACCCATGATACCCACCCTGCATAACTCTGAAAAACTCATACGTGCAAACTAAAACACAACCAAACCCACCCTCGATTTCTCCCCCCAGTCCAACTCTTTCATGGCATGCTACTCAAACTGCTGCAAGAGAATTCTTGTGATGTCCCCAATCCTCTCTGTTCATTCTCCCAAAAACTCAATTAAATTCACCCCACTCACCCCTCAAATCCACCTCTCCCTTGTCCCCTACAATCGAAACTTCACCAATTACCTTCAAAAAAGCCGCAACCGTCTGCTTAACCTACTCGTACTCTTCTCACCATTTTTCATTTAACTGTTAGCTGTTCTGACGCCGATCGGTCCGTGATTTAAACTGTGCCCACCCACTTGCTCCCAACCAATCTCAATAACCCACTGATTAGCTCCAACCCCGTGACCTATTCCCCCCATGCCAATACTCCACCCGTGAAAAAATGCGCCAAGAAACTAAAAAAAACTCAAAATCCCACAATGCACTCCCCATCCCCAAAATAATACCGCAAACAGACTAGTGAGCTAGTACTCCTCCCTCCAAAAAGCCCGTGTTCATTCATAGCTAAACACCAAGTGAAACATAACAATAACAGTGCTGCATATGTAAAAATCCATGCTTCAATATAACATATCTGCTGTGACTCAAAATTGCGCAATGAAAGAAACAAATAAAGCAGTCAAGAATCAACTGTCCCATAAATCAACTGTTATGTTTCACTTTTACTCTGTTCGATCGTAACTCCGTAAAAAACCACTCCAAATGTTCACTTGTCTCCGAGGTGATAAAATATTCTTGATTCTTTTAATCTTGAAATCTTCAGTTTCATCCTTGGGGTGCAAAACTTGTTGGGGCGCTGATTGCTAAAGCAGAAAAGTACTTGTAAGAATGCACTCCTTCCCTTCAGGGAAGGGAAGGAGTGCATTCTTACAAGTACTTTTCAACTTTCTAAAAGTGGCATTTTCAAAAATGTTATTTAAAATCCGACTTCACCATAAGTTAGGATTGTAAATTAAGATTCCAGAGACACCAAACTTGGTCCAGTTATATCTTCCCATTTATAAATCATACTTATAAAATGAATAAGGTAATCCCAATGTTATCCTATGGGAGATGTAGGCCTTGCAGTAGTGAAAAATGACTTTGAGAGTTTTTTCACTACCAAGACACGTAAAGCTTAAAAATACATGTCCTGCATTTTAAATACAGTGCATTTTGCCCTCTAGGTTGTCCAGGGCTCAACTTAGTGGTGACATATGTATAACAAGGGAAGGTTTGGGCCTGGCAAAAGGTTTACATGGCAGTTTCAACTGCATATACAGGCTCTGCAGTGGTAGGCCTGAGACCTGGTTAATGGGCTACTTAAGTGGACGGCAGAATCATTGCTGCAGGCCCACTAGTAGCATTTAATTTGTAGGCCCTGGGCACAGGGGGTAACACTTTATATGGGACTTATAAGTAAATTAAATATGCCAATTGGGGATGAACCAATGTTGCCTAGGGAAGAAAGCACAAGCACTTTAGCACTGGTTAGCAGTGGTAAAGTGCACAGAGTCCTACTACCAAGAAAAACAAGGTCAGAAAAGTAGACGAGGCAGGCAAAAGGTTGTGGGGAACACCACCCTAAGGCTGCCAGGTCTAACAATTTCAATGAGACCCAAGTAGAGAGACAGCTATGCCATTTCCAGGCAAGCAAAGTATCAGCAAGGGTGTGTTTTAGGCCTTACTTTACTCTACTAATTAACTGTTTAGTGAGGTGGCTTAGGTAACTTTATAAATGTGCAGTCTGACCCCCCCCCCCATAGAGATGCAAAACATATCTAATGAGTAGGCTATTTCGTGTTAGGTGTAATCCTACAATGACTGATAAAACCCCACTGAAAGAAAAACAGTCCTAAGCAATGTAAATATATAAATACCTATACAATCACAAACTGAAATGCCATTCAAAGAATAGAGAGTGATAGAGAATGAGTCATTTTAGGTCGAGCCTCGACCTGTTGTATCTCTCTATGGGCACACCTCCCTTTTGCTATTGGTTGTTAAGTGTGGCATTTAAAAATGCTGGCTTATTATTGGTGCATTTGTGGAAATGTCCCTCCTTTGTGTGCTGAGTTCCCTCCCTGGCGATTTCACTCAGAGAATGTTTTTGTTGGCCATCACAATGTACAGCGTGTGATGGCCTCTCCTCCCTCCTCCCATCTGGTTTATTTATGGCTGGTTCTTGCCTGCACTCAGCGCGACCACCTGCATTCCTGAAATAACAGGAGCAACTGGGATGGCTGGCGCACGTGAGTACCCTGATTGTGTCTTCGGTGTCTTTTTTTTTTTTATTGTTTCCTGCTCATCGCCATTTAGTGTTTTCTATTCTACATACATACTTTAGTTTAGGCATTGGGAAATAGAGTGATTTGCAGAGAATCACAGAATGTTGAGTCGACGCCGAGACTCGAACCCTGTTCCTCAGAGCCAAAAGCGGCAGCTGTGATGACCATTTCTTCGGGTTGCAGCCCCCATTCCCCTCCCACCCTCCACACTTGTTTATCAAAGCTGTTTCTTTTGGAGAGAGCTCCGGGCATGCGCTGATGCACAGATCTTCAGAAACGAAGGAGGCTAGTGGATCTTTATTTCCAAGATGCTTCTTATAAATCCGGATGTTGCAGGATATGCCCACTCAGTGGCGGCTCGCAGAGGGAGTGCTGCGGGGCGGTGGGGCGGGGGAGGGGCAGGGTGAGGGGGTAGTGGACTCCGACATACGGCAGAACGGAGTAAAGTAAGGAAATAAATAAATAAAACAATTTACCTTGCGCGCGCTGCATCACCGAGTTGGCCGCCACTGTGCCCACTGGCATATGACCTCCAGTTTTTAGTGTGCTTTTTCTTTCCAGCAGGTGCATGTTGCTTTCGCTGCTCACATTACATGTGACAGTGGGCCGGGGCACAAGAAGGCATAGCTGTGAGCTATGTCAGGCAGTGTGTTTTAAACTCTCTGAGCTTTGTATAAATCAGTGCCTGGATTTGGTGCAGCCCAGGTGGAATTAATAGAGAGCGAATTATTGAAGATGACTACTGCCCAAGCACACGAAAATACCACATGTTGGAAAATTATAAGCAGCCACAAGGTACGTGCCGGGCTTTGGAATTATAATAAACTCACTGTAAAACAAACAGGTTTAGAGTTCTTGGCACACCCTGTCCATGAAGCAAAAACACAAATATAGCTCACTGTGATAAGTAAAGAGAAAAAAATAACTGGATTTGTGATCCCGAGGGGAATACATGTGTTCCACCATGCCACGACGCGCCCTGCAGATATGCTTCTTTGGAGTGAGGTGAGGGGTTGGGTTACTTGACTTCCTGACTGAAAGCAGGAACATGGTTGGAATTCAAATGCTTCTGACCTGTGAATGCAAACGCGCTGGCCGTCTTTGAACAGTGAACTAAATGCGGCTGTCCGAGGCCCCCGCAGGGGGCCACTAACGAGGGCAGCCCTCTAGTACCAGCTGGGCACCCCACACCCCCGAAGGGGCAGGGACTCAGGGAGGAGTCCCCCAAGCCTTGTCGCAGCGCGCTAGGCGAGCATCACTTCCGGGGCGCGAGGACAGGGGGAGGGGTATATAGGCCTCCCCCCACCATCTTGTCGTCCTCTTTCGCGCGCCCGGACACGCCGTCTTAGTGGTCTTTCCAGCGTGGAGGGTCGTCTTCGTGGGATCGCATCGTGCCGGTCCAGGGTTGCGTTGTGAGGTGAGGTTGTCCCTCCCTTCTTTAGGCACTGCCTGCTGCGGTCCGAGCTTGTGGAGTTCTTAGGGCTCCGTGGAGGTATTGTCTGGGCCTAGCGAAGGCCCGCGGGGTCGTGCTGGCCGCAGCATGGGTTGTGCTGGGGGGGTGCGGTAAGCTGGGGGCGACCGCTTTAGAACTGCCCCCGAGATTGAAATCCCCGGGACTTCCTCCAACGCCTTGGGCTGCGATAGGACTCCCCGCACTCCGGTGTGGTTGGGAGCCCTTAGAGGCGGCAGACTCCATGTTTATTGTATATGGCGTCAGCGGGGGCCCACTAAGGGTGTCGGACACGCCGTCCAGGTGACCCCGTCGTTCGTGGTCTGGCGTCCGGTTTTGTACCCGTGAGTGTGTTGGCGCTGTAGCCCCCCCCCTCACCCCCCTGGGCTTTCCTTCAGGTCTGTGGCTCCAACCGCGTGTTGGAGCCTGGTCTCACGGGTGAGCTGGGCGGGGGGTCAGGGGCCTGGATGTCCCCGAGCCTTGGCCAGGCGGTGTGTTGTGTAGCAGGGGGAAGCAGCATGGGCCAAGGGCCCGCGGCCTGGTCGGGCACGGCCTACGTGCGGGCTCATGGTGGGGGTGGTGGAGTGGGTTTGTGTGGCGTGATGATGCCCCCTTATCCGCACGTCGTACGGGCCTATCTCCTCACGGCTCTTTGTCGGGCAGTTGTGGGTCATGAGTTCGGATCGTATGCTAATGTGACCAGTCCGACACGACTCATGGTAGGAATGAGAGTGAGCTCCAGGGGCGCAATCGGTTAGCGCGCGGTACTCATACAGCAGTACTTGCACTGAGCCATGCCGAGGTTGTGAGTTCGAGGGCAGCTGAGTGGTTTTTCATAAACCATTTAACTAAAAGTAAAGCTTAAACTTAGAGTACAAACGGCCCTTGTTAGTCTTTACTTCCTTTTAATTTCACCGTACCCAGTGGCATTTATGAGTTATGCTCCGAAAGGGTACGAAGGTTTTTCCCCAGCGAATCCTCGCGGTGTTAATTTTATCAGTCATCCAGGCTGCCAGTTAGCGGTTGGGGGAGCGAGTGCTAGCGGGGTCCAGGGTGTCGAGGGCTGTCGGCCGGCATGGGGGACTGGGGCCACAGGTCCGGTTCCGCGAGCGGGGAAAGCTCTGAGCCCCCGCTGTTGCGGTGCTACAAAGCATAGGGTTTGGAATCGGGTCAGCTTTCCCTTGTGCTAGCGAGTATGAGCTTTGGTGAGTCGGAGCTTTAGTGCCAGTTTCCGGGGCAGAGGTAGTTACAACTGGAGTAATGGTATTAGTGCACGCGGGCCGTGGTATGTTTCAAGGTGAACCTGCGCTGGTACCAGCCCGAGGGGGAAACAGGCACAACCGGCCTGCCATGCACACAGGTGGGGAATAGATGGATAGTCCGGGGCCCGCTGGGGGCAATTGCGTTTGGCCTCCGGGCGCCCGCTCACCCCCCCCCCTCGTTTCGGGGACTGCCGACCATGTCTCCAGGCCCCTTGGTACCCGGCACCATTGGAGTAACGATCTGGGGGCCTTTGTGAGGGTGTCCGCAGTCTGCGGGTGGCTGGTAACAATTAGCCGTGCAGGTGGACTCGCTCCTAGGTTCAGCGATACAGGGCTGAAAGGCGTGTTTCTTTCTGGTTGCATCGGAGTTAGTGACGGAGGCAGAGTTGGGTTTCCTACCTTTGATTTGCAGGGGAAACCCGAGAGAGAAGAGTCCATCTGTGGTCATTGCTAGGTGCATGTCCTTTTGTAATTGCAACGTTGAAATGTTATTTTGCGGGGCCTGTGGTTTGAGCGTAACCGGTGCTCTGTCAGTAGTGCCTGCATTATGGTAGTGCTCTTCCACATTGGTGTTGGGACTAACACCGGTTTCTCTGCTGGAAGGGCAGCGAGTGCCGCGTGGCTCCCCCCTCAGGTTTGGCGTTCCTATAGTCCAGATGTTAAGTAGCGCTAGCGGTGTAAGAATTTGGCCGCAGGAACCAACTCTTCTATGGTGTCTCTGGCACCCAATACTTCTTCCTGTGTCTCGCAGAGTAGTGCGTTTCGTCCTCGAGAAGAGCAGTAGCGCTGGGGGCCAGGGTCAAGGCTCTAGCGGAACTGTCTCGCTTTGCAGTAATATGCTTTGAGTGCGATGCAAAGAAACTGCAGGAGTTAAGGTAGCAGAGTGTCCGGCAGTGGTTGTGCATTGGGCAGGAAAAGCACCTCCGGGGAAGACCTGGCTGTGCGGGAGTTGAGAAGCAAACCTTATCTCCGTGTGATTCCTTCAGCCCGTTTTGCTATTTGTCTAAGAGATGACAAGAGTCTAAGACATTTTATGCAGTACAGCTCGATTTCGATGATTCTCTATTGTTTGTTGCTGATAGATGTTGGGGGGCATAGGCTTTTCTCTAGCTCTTCTCCAGTGCTGCGTTTTAGCAGTGCCTGCTTATACTTTGTGATTCTGGCCAGGCCTATGGGACGTTCGCGAGGTGCCTTCCTTCTCTATTGTTTTGGCGTGTGGTGGGTGTGTTCCTTTGGGCCCGGTGAGAGTCCCTTCTGGCCTAGTGGGCTGGCTCTTTGATCCTCGCTCTAACGGACACAGATTTTATCCTGGTGGGATACACTCAGCCTTTCTTCCATCTGAGGTCAGCAATAAGAGTCCCTTTGAGTTTGGGTACAAGAACCACTGGTCATGTTGGGCCAAGTCGCCAACGGGCACGTGGTGCGCTCCTCATGTCGCGCTACTGTCTGGAGTTAAAGAGATAGGGAGACCCGGCACGGAGCACCGAGACAGAGTGCAGAGCTGCTTCCAAGGGGGATGCCTCTCTGTGTCGGTTGCGGATTTAGAGGAGGGTGCGTGGCACACCGTGCGGTCATACAGCACATAAATTAAGTCTCATATGGTCATCAATAGTAAACAAGAGTTGACGACCAAGGTAAGATGCTGAACTTTAAGGCGGAAGCATGCTCCTGGGCAGGGCCCCGGAGGATCTGTGCCTGCTGCCATAAAACAGCCTTGGCCAGCGTGCTGCTTGCGGGTGCCTGGCTCGAACTGGTTCCGAGCATCATTTTGCTTTTCCCAACAGCCGGTTCGCGTTATGCTCTGGTGGCTGAACTGCTATTCACGTGTCAATTGTATGTTTTCCCTCATACGGATGTAATTTAACTGGGGCACTTGCGTTTCTCAGGTACGGGATAGCGCAGAACATGCAGCGTCACAGGATATGTTCGGTGGTTCACGGGCACGCCTTGGCTGCCGGATTATAGGGGCGCAGCGTCCTTGCTAGGTGGAACAGCCCTAGTTCCTGCATAAGGGCGATAAAACATTCTGTTTATAGTCATTTGTTGTCACAGGATTATACCACTGTGTTTGGGCAAAAGATTTAATTTTAATAGCACACAGGTGAGGTGTTTGAGGTCACCGCGGACTGGCAGCTGTAAACTCCGGGGTATCGCTCCAGGCCTACCAGTGTTCGTTCTTTATGTAATAACAGTGTATGGGCGACGGGCAGTCTTTTCAGCAGACATCATTCACAGGGTGCACTCCAGGTTCATGTAGGGGCCGTTAACGTGGGGTCCTTACAGTGGTGCCTTTGTGAGTGACCTGCGCAGGGTGTTGGTTGTGGTGCCTTTCCTTGGAGTGGGGATGCTCGGTACAAACTTTGGCTTGTCTCGTTGGCGCCTGGGGGGCGCTGTGGGGGCCGTGCGCTGGTGCAATTGGTTTCGTTTTATTGCATTGAGTGAAGACTTCGCTGCATGGCCGACAAGGTCCTTGTGCCACTAGGGTTTATGTAACATGTGTACATCGCTCAAGGCGCCTCTAAGCCCGGTAATGCGCACCAATGCAAGCCTTAAACCTTGGTGGTCTTAGAGTTTCTCGTTGGTCTAATGGGGGTTATTACAGCTGCAGAGGGGTGAGAGCAGGCAGCAATCAGAGGTGTGTGCAGGCAGTGGCCAGCAGACATGCCTCTTGGTGGCAGGCCAATCGTTGTCTTTGCCGTGAAGCACTACTGGTACCGGAAATGGTGGTATCTAGTCCCACACTACCAACAGAGTAATGGGATGATGTACTGCTGGGCACGGTTGGACACAGTGTCCAATACCTGCATCAAATGTAGTTGTACACGTGGGCACACATTCATACTTGCAGAGGTGTCCAGGAGGCCAACAATTTGTCATGTTGGAGGGGAAAGGCCCTCTAACGTTTTTTGGACATACACGGTTAACATTGTGACTGGTATTCAGGGATGAGCCTGTTCGCCAGCACTCCCTGCTTTTGCAGGTGAGGAAGTTGATATCCTCACCGGTTAACTTTTCTGCCTAAGATCATGTGGGGGGCCGGATCTAGAACCGGTGCCTTCTGGTGAGGACGAGGGGAGCTGGCCGCTTCTCTGCTGTCGGCGAGCTGTGAATTTTCGGCGCTCACATGCTCAGTCGAGATGTCGTGTTTGATCATGGTGGGGCCAGCCCAAGGGAGGATTTTGCATGGAGTGGGAGTTGACAGTGGTGGTTCGTATGCACTGTTTGTTTTTGGATGTCACATTTCAGCTGTCCTGTGTGGCACTTTGTGGCTGCTAGTGGGCCGGCCAGGGAGCGTCCACTCTGGAGACCCTGTTCCCTCCCTCCCAAGAAACTCTAACACCCTCCACCGGAAGCAGAGCAGCCTCTTATCTGCTATGACGTGTGCGCATTAGTACAACACAAAATGCTTACACTGGTACAAACACGTTAATCTTTGTGGCACTAGAACGAGGTCAGACCTTCCACAGTCCTGGTATCTTCGAGTACAGATCATTGTAAACCTGGCACGTTCACCAAATTGCTGCAATTGTGCTAGGATCACTACTACCAGAATTTGGCGGGGGGGCGGATAAGGGTGGGATTTCATGGGCCCGCCCATGATCAGCATCAGCATGCTTGCTCCTCAAACCGGGTCAGCAAGATGTTTGTCCCTGATGGAAGCATTGTTAACTGTGCCCACTGCACTATCCCTCTCCCAGTTTGCGAGCAGGGGCTTAATTTAAAAAGCAGTAAGCTGCACAAGAGTAATTCATACTCGGGTGTCTAGTCTGCTCTTCTATGTATGTACACCAACAAGGTTGCAGCAACAAGCATTTCATCCTTCTGAGGTCGATAAAACAAGTACCATGGAGCTGAGTAACAAACATGTTATGCAGCGCCAAGATACCATGGGGTGTACGTGTTACCAAGTACAGTCAGAAGCGGAAATTGTTAATGAATCTGGTGAATACAGTGGGCTCACTCAGCAGGGTAGTAAGCGAGAGCCCAGAACAATTTCCATGGGGCGGAATGGTGGCACAGGCAGCAAAGTTGACAGCCAAATTGACAATGTTTCATTAGTCTTGCGGGCTGCTCTGAGCAGAGCATTTGCAGGCGTAAGTAACAGTTTCCGCTACCAGTTCAAAGGTGCATCTTTCACTAAGTTACTCAGATCACTGGGACAGGAAGTAAGGTGGGCTGGATATCTCTTGCTTCTACCTGCATTGGCACATCTTGTCAGGAGTGATTGTCAAAGGGATTGCACTTCAGCCAGGTATTGTTAGCACCCATCCACACCAAGCCGAGTGTTAAGGTCACACTGGGCCCCATTTACACAGCCCAGTATTAGGCCCTTGTGGGTCAGTGCCATGAATTACTAAAGTGAACTGAACAGGAGGCGTGACCGTGGGTTACGCTAGCAGAAGTTTGGGGAAGAGCTAAACTCCACCCATGGTCATGGTGTAGTCTTAAGTAAGTTGGAGTTGTCACTCTTATTTGACATGGGGTTCGATGCTACACGAGGGCATCGCTGCGCTGCGGCCAGAGCACTGTCTTTGTGTTTCCCAGGGGGCAGCTAGTGAAGGCAAGGCTCTTCCCAAACCTGGCACCAGAACACAAGGTAGTCAGGGCCAACTTGTCTGTTGGGTGACTTGGGTAGGCACCGTGTAGTTGTCACTCCGCGAAGGGGTGAGTTGTCTCCAATAGTGGGCACAATACATATGCGTGTCTGTTTGTGGTATCTCCTAGCGGACCCACTGACGGTGTACTGCAGCTAAACAGGGAACTGGGAAGCTTGGTTTCCGTCACTGTGGCAGGTTTAAAGCATCCAGGGTCGGAGAGGCACAGTAGGTACTGTGCATCTGTGATCCGATGGCAGTTAGGCAAGCGGGGTGCGCTGTGTAAGGTGTAATTACACGAAAGGGTGAGGTGTCTCCAGTAGTGGGCGCAAGACATACATTGTTTCAAACCAGCTTCGATACCATTAAGGTGTTCACCAGGGTAGCAAGCAAAGGGGTTTGTGCATAAGTCTGGGCAAAGGGGCGAAATAAGTGCACCCCAGAACCAAGGGCAGTTGACTATGATCCTGCAGTTAGGCGCAAACGCCCGCCCGGTCAGTAATAGATGCCACGCTGGGTGGTGACGCTGTCAGCCAACAGTGGGCTGCCGTCCCAAGTAATGGGGACACAAGGTGTCAAGCACAAAAGGCTACTATGTAAAAGAACATTTGGCATGTCCAGTGATCAACAAAAAGCTAAATTTAACTGAGCAGGTAATTTTCCACCGCTGGGGTTGCCCTGGGGTGGGCAGTGTGAACGCCCCTGCCCCCCTATCCGGGGGCTCTCGCAGGGAGGGTTCTAGCCTGTCGACTTTTCCTGCAGTTAAGGTCAAATGCCCTGCCCGGTTAGCTATATTAGCCTCACTGGGCGGGGGTGCTGTCAGCTAACACATTGTGCTGCGTCCCCAAGAAAGGGGGGCACAAGGTGCCAAGCACAAAAGCCAAGGCGAGCAGTGTGAACCCCCCCCCCCTCCTATTCGGGAATATTCTGGGATGAAGGGCAAAATAGGACTTAGCCAATCCTTAAAGTTAGGCACCATATGGCAGCCAGTGCGCACTGCATTAATCAGACGGATTCTCTAGCTGGTATCCCTAGGGGGGTTCACCACGAAGGGAGCTGAGCTGGCGAAATTCCCATAAGAAATAAGGGATGCACGGCAAGGGCAGGAGGGCACCCTGGCTCATCGTCACACACGTCTAGTTATGGACAATCCTGTGCGTCATGAGTTAGAAAGCAAATGGACGGTGCAAAGGTTAAAGTATAATCCTTCTCGCCCGAATAGCCAGAAGTAGGCAGGTGGGTGTGGGAGCGGTCTCCCAACAAGCGGGCAGCTGTCCCTTAAGTGGGGACACAGGTGCGCTAGACACACCGTCCTAGCAGGACGGCAGCTAGGTGAGCTCAGCAAATTCATGGGGCAATGTGAGCCAGGGAATCTGATCTGCCCCGCCCAGAGTTGGCACGGGGCTGAGTTATGTGAAGTAGTGGAACTTTCCCACAGGAGGGTGGATAGTTCTTGGCACATATTCACAGGGCAGAAGGGCCTTTGCGTTGCATTAGACACTAGCTGATCCAGGCTATCGGCAAGGGCTATTGTGATATAGATGGGGTTCATCTATCACCAGTGGGAGGGATCTCTTCCCTAGCTTTGCAGGAGGCCTGGAAATGAGAGGTTGCAGGTGAGAAAGGAGCTTTTGGTGGGGGGCTCTGGCGGCGACGGTGGCCACCTCCAGAGCTGTGGCGGAGTTACAGGGCGATCTGGAAGCAGAGGGGTACAGAAGGGTACCTCTGCGCGGCACCATGGTGGGTGCCAGAGCCAAATCCTAGGAGCCTCATGGGAGGTTCCTGGAAAACCGTGTCGGCGCCCCGTTAGTCCTTCGGGCGGTTGTGGGCCTGAACAACCGGGGGGTTTGCTATGCTACGCTCCGCCCTGAAAGGGGCGTGAGTAATAAGGGACCATGTGTCACGTGATCCGGGAAGAGGATCACCAGAAGTGGCAGCACAGATGGGGTTCGCCCCAGTGCTGCTTGGCTCATCAGGCGGGCAGGCGGCCCAGACGGTTGCCTGCCCTTGGATCGCCCGTAAGATAACCCACCATATTACATAACGGTGTATGTAATAAACCTGCAGCAATTTTACCCAAACAAGAAATGTGTTGTGTGTTTATTTATGAGCATGCATGTTACGTTGGAGGGGTGGGGTAGGTTGCCAATGCTGGTACTATGCGGCTGTCCGAGGCCCCCGCAGGGCGCCACTGACGAGGGCAGCCCTCTAGTTCCAGCTGGGCACCCCACACCCCGAAGGGGCAGGGACTCAGGGAGGAGTCCCCCAAGCCTTGTCGCAGCGCGCTAGGCGAGCATCACTTCCGGGGCGCGAGGACAGGGGGAGGGGTATATAGGCCTCCCCCAACATCTTGTCGTCCTCTTTCGCGCGCCCGGACACGCCGTCTCCCACCCTACCGCTTACCCGGCGTGGTTCGTGGCAGGCAGGAGGCAGAGAATGTTGTAATGTTGTCTTTTTTCGTTGCAGGCGGAGTTACAGGGCGATCTGGAAGCAGAGGGGTACAGAAGGGTACCTCTGCGCGGCACCATGGTGGGTGCCAGAGCTAAATCCTAGGAGCCTCATGGGAGGTTCCTGGAAAACCGTGTCGGCGCCCCGTTAGTCCTTCGGGCGGTTGTGGGCCTGAACAACCGGGGGGTTTGCTATGCTACGCTCCGCCCTGAAAGGGCGTGAGTAATAAGGGACCATGTGTCACGTGATCCGGGAAGAGGATCACCAGAAGTGGCAGCACAGATGGGGTTCGCCCCAGTGCTGCTTGGCTCATCAGGCGGGCAGGCGGCCCAGACGGTTGCCTGCCCTTGGATCGCCCGTAAGATAACCCACCATATTACATAACGGTGTATGTAATAAACCTGCAGCAATTTTACCCAAACAAGAAATGTGTTGTGTGTTTATTTATGAGCATGCATGTTACGTTGGAGGGGTGGGGTAGGTTGCCAATGCTGGTACTATGCAATCGTATTGGTGTCCTAACAGGGCACACCGGTGTGTTTGAGAAGAAAAAGTGTGATAAACTGTTCCCTTGTAATGTGACAGACCCATTGGCAATTTTCATTCAAAGCATAAGTTGTGTTTTTTTGTTTAAATAAAACAACGTGTATTTTATAACTAAAACCAAGCCTGATCAGATATTTCAAATTTCTTTAAGACGAAATATAAAGTGGGGCCAACCAACATAAAACCTCTGAATGTCTCTTCTGTGTTTTGCGTGATGCCATTAACAAGATTCCTTTTGATACACTGCGTTCAGTACAACGTGTAACACTGTGGTTACAAAATAAATATTTGCCTGTCTCTGTCATTTAAGAGCATTCAATCCATTATTCTTTCCATCATTAACATTCTTATGCTAATATTGCCATCTCAGTGCTACTCACTTTACTGACACTCGAAGGTTTAATCTTGCAGGACTTAAACCAAGATCTTCAGTCAGGTTGTAGACACATACATAGGACCCAGGCGGTTCACCAAAAATATTGGTGGGCCCCAGTTCATATGAGCAGTTCCGTAGGTGATGCAAGATGATTCACATGCCCCGCAGGGTGCCTCTACTCACAAGCATGGTGGCCTGTTTGAAGATACAGTTATGTCTCGAGTAAAACCATTGCCGGTGTCCAGGGTGTTTGCTGCACTCTGTCCCCATGAACAAAATGAGACAGTAGGTGAGGTTGATCTCTGCAGAGGCATGGAAGAGCAGGAAAACCGTTCTGGTGTAGCCCCGCGAGGTTCAGCTCCCCGCGAGGTGCATGTGAGTGGTGTGGCTGAACTTTCAGCCTCCCCGAATCATGCACGGGTGTCTGTGCATCTAAGCAGCTGTAAAGAGATAGCCATCGATCAAGGCGAAGAGCAGCGTCAACCGCAGCTTGAACTATATATTGTAGAGCATACTATAATACGGTGTGCAGGTAAAATACTGTGCATCCCTTCCAGAAACTTGCAATGGTGGCCCCAGCACTTCGCCCTCGGAGTCTGGTCACTACATATCTAGGTACAGGATACCCCCACACAGACAGACAGGCAGCCAGTCTGCCGAATTTACTATTCAGCGGTACTATATGCAGGGCCACATGAATTATGCAGCAGCACTAAGGAGATTCCTAAGAACTCAAGGAATGCCATGCTCTCAGTACTGTAGCAAATTCCCCACTATTTGGGTGACCCACAGACAAGAAGTAATTGAGGTAGTGCTGCATACTCTCCCACTGGTGCTATGGTGCAATCTGAAAGGGCCACTTCAATTCACTGTCAAACATGTCCAAATATTTACAGGAGACAGGACAGTCTGTAGGCATGCATTTATCAATATTATTCATTGTCACATTAAAAATGCAGTAAATGTAAGCTGTCTGAGTACATAGGTAGGAGTTTGAAAGTAAGTTCAATGTCCACCTTTGTCATCAGCACACCCACTCATCGGTCTCTCACAATGTTAGACTACTCGTCAATGAATGATGAAATGCAAAGCATTAAAAGGCTCTTATAAATGTATTAAACAAAAAGAGGTGCACCAAACAAAGTCCATTTCAGTCCATTAGTGTTTTCTTAATTTTCATCCTTTATTTAAATATCCACATGTGATCATAAAAGCAGCCAACGCGTTTCGTTCTTATAAGGCACAAGCCTATTAGAACTTCTTCAGGGCTCAAAGAGCAGAATATAAGACTCACACCAGTCGAAATCGATACTCCTGTAGTCAGCGGCTAACTGTAATAATCACTTCATAATGTAACCAAAATTCAAAGGGTCAAGTCCTCCCACCTCATGGCAAAGGCGAGTAGGTAAAATGTCCTGGATAAGTAGAGTTCAGCATATACTCCTGGTAATCACAAGAAACTCCAAATAGCAGAGCAGTCCGCCATGATACGCGGTCTCCAACCTTCCGTTCATTCTACATCGATGGATGTATTACATTTGTGTAGCACAGGCATCACCTCTACCACACAGCTTTCCTATTGGCTCGAATCTCAAAGGCTGCCCATCAGCCCACCACAACCCACTAACACCAGATAAGTGCGTGCTAGGCCTCACCCAGCGACCGCTCCCCTGCCCACCCCTGTGAATCATAGAGCTCCAAGTGGAGGACTTGCGAAGACGTCTGTCAAGCGTTATCTCTCCCAGCTCTCACACAGATTGATGGCCTGCTTTGATTGACTACAACATGGCCGACTTTCTCCATGATCTTTTTGCCTGACCTGTTGTGACTACCGGTAAATTTGGGCCTACCCCAAAGGCTGGCCTTTAGCCCCTGTCTCCACTAGGGCACACCTCATTTGATTTCGGTGGCTGTACTTTGTCAGTGAAGCTGAGTAATTGACACAGTACTGATCAACGCCACATTTATATCACCATTCCACATAATTACACTCCATAACACACAATCCCACTCCACATAACTCCAGTGCACTCAATACTACATAATTGTTATCCACATATTTCCTCTGCACACCATGCAACATAATTCCACAACACAAATCCACTCCACACCACACAATTGTACAACAATTCTAATTCAAGCCATATAATTCCACTACACACCACATACACACACTCCATAACACATCGGTAAAACACATTGTCATTTACAAATCCAATAGCTCTAACTCAACCAAATGGGAGACCGATTGCATTGCAAATACTTGTTATTTCTTTCTAAAGACTTTCATTAAGGAGCCAACACAATGTAACTTTGTTATACAAAGTAGTAGTCTGGTCTAAGAAAATTCTGCTAGAGTTTTATTGTTTAGGGATTTCATAAAAATATTGTTTCTTCATCCTTTTGTTTCCACCAGTTGTGTGTGCTTAGAATAATGGTGCAGGGGTTAGAAGCATATTTTGGGTTTAATCTAATTAGTCTATGCACTGTAGAGAATCTGGGAATATTAAAATCATATTTGATCTTTTGGCGGTGTTTAATTCTTTTACTGATTGGTGAAATGGCTGGTTCACAAGAATCTTGATCGCTGTGTACCATTACATTTACCCACAGACACAGAATGGGTAAATCCCTTTGATACTTCACCCCCTTTTCTATCAAGTCAGCATTGATAGCAGGTCAACTGCCAATCATGCCGGGCTTTAACCATTCAATGCAAGGAATAGTAACAGATATCTATTAAGAGTGCTGTCACAATGCACATGGGATAGCAGTGGAAACAGGACACAAGACATTCCACATACCAGCAAAATTCATAGCTGCAAGGTGTCCCATTGTTATGTGTGATACCTTCATCTAATCCTGACTTTTTACCCAATTACACTTCACTGCTGGGGTTTTGAACTGATAGTTGTAATGTTAAGGGCAAAATTTCAAGTCCCACAATAGAATGTGACGTCTGTTAAAAGGTAAGGACTGACTAAAAGTGAGACGCTTGCCGAGGGGACACTTGGCAGCTATAATTGTCCACGCAACAGCAGAGCTACCTCAATGTAATCAGATAAAGAGTGCAGAAAAGCAGTGATGGACATGTTTAAAGCATCAAGTTTCAGGTGCTTTAGAATACAGGGCTACAAATTAATCTGGTGCAATGAAAACTGTTAAAGGTTTCACGAGGTACTATTATGTTGGGGGTGTTTGACCACTCCTACAATGTCATAATATTCATTAAGGAGTATTTGAATGGCTCCCAACTGTGTCCTGTTATTTGTTTATTTAAAAAAATTAAAAATAGCACTCTTACTCTTTTACTCCATTAATAGTCCTGTAAACCAGATACAGTCCTAACAGATTAAGTGTGAGAAATAATGAAATGTGAGAGGAGGCAATGAGATGAATGGGAGTGAGAGTGCAATACAAGACATTCTATGCTTAAAACAGTTTTACATAAGTCAATTGGACACACTGTCAATGGGAAGACACTACATGCCCTGCATTATTTGTCCTTTAAATTTAATATGTGATTCATAACAATCACTGCAAAAATCATTGCTTTGTAAACACTGGAAAAACACTGTTTTGTCTATTTTTATGGTTAGGCAGCTGAATGACCACTGGCAAGCACCGATTTCAAAAGATTTGGAAAACACCACTGAAATCCACCAAAAATAAACACTGAAAACAGAACAGCCTACTAATCACAAATGTCACTGTAGTTTCAAGCCTTGTACCAACAACCACAAAGTGGCATAGCACCTTGGTAATAAATCTTCCTCTCCTCACAGTAAAGAAGGCAAGTAATTGGTCTACAGGCTTAAGATGTACGGAATCCCTTCAGAAACACTTGTGCACAACAGCAACATAAAGGAGGGACATCAAACAGAAATACACATTGCTTATAAACAATCCCTTTGTTAGGACTCAAGTTTTTCCTCCAAAGGGACTCCAAATAGTTGTGAGGCATCCTGCAGCAGAGTGAACAATGAAACTCTATTACCCACAACCACCCTAAATGAACCAGGTATAATGCTTTAGCATTAAATCTTAAAAGCAGCAAAGAGCCTTGTTTGGAGTTTGGCAGATGGAATGCTCCATCAGAGCGTGTGAATGTCCCATACTCTATATTACAAGTGCCATAGGCTATAATCATGGTCGCTGGGATTATGCGGCAGGGGAGGACCAAATTTTGTGGCATGGTTGGCTAAATTATGTAGCAAGAAAAGGTAATTATGCAGCCTAATTCAGCACGTTGTTAGTATTACCTCATTATTTTGCTATCTTTACACATTTTACCACTATTTGGACAAATGTCCAACCTCATTAGTACCACTTTGACACCCAAATACAGAAACAAAAAAACAGAAAGGTGACCTGTCAACCTTTGCAAAGGGCCTTCCACTGTGTGGCAACAGATGATGGATTAGGATGTAAATGTTTCAAATTCATAATTATGCGTAAAACACTGCTGCTGCCAAATTACATATTTGCAGTGGTCCTGGCTGTGAAGCACTTTTGATGTGATGGACGGGATGTCCTGCGCCTTTATGATGGAGTGTTCCATCAGCCAGACTCTAGATAGGTCTCTGCAGTTCCTTCATCCTTGTGATGATAGGAGGGCAGTCATCAAGGAAGATGAGTAGTACCCCTTGTTGCGCTGTCTCAGACTGAAGTCTTGTACTTCATGAGTGAAAATTGTACTATCCAATAGCTGTCCCCATCTTCTCTCTTACCTCTCTTGGGCTAACATTACACCCGGCTCACAATGCAATATTGGATGCCACTTATGAGATCCATTTTTATGTGGATGAACGTCTCGGTGGACTCACGCAGGAGAGGCATGTTAGCAGGTTCCAGCTAACCAACTTGTGCGATGGCATCAGGGCCGTACAGGCCCTTGTGCCGCACTACTTGTCAGTGGGCTGCTTACAGAGCTGAACCGGCTGCCATGACCCAACCATGCCCCATGGTCCTATTCTATATATAATTCCTGCAGTGTGGGATTGGTTTTAATATTTTTGCCTGGCTCATTTTGATTTCCAGTCCAGCCCCGGGAACATAGCTACTTTAACGTTTTACAATGTCTCCATTCTGTCCTTGAGGCTAGTAATGGAGATATTGGTGTTAGTATAAAAGATGGAAATTCATTGGTTGATCTTTTACTATGTATCTGGTGTGACCTCCATCTCATGGTCTCTTCTCCAAAGCAGGAATGTCCGATTCTGCAGTAGCAACGCTTGTGGGCATGGCCTATCTATCTATCAACGAGGTCACATCACATGTGTATCAGTCCTACCCACATATTTGAGAAGACTTTCAAATGACGCCATCATCACACATTCCCCCTCAAGAGCGTTGACACTACGCTACTTCCTTGTCCATTTAAAAGTGTAGGTGGCCCGCCACTTCCTCTGTATCAGTGACGGGACTATCTTTGGAACTCATAACTGCACTACATGAACCCTTCCATCACTTAATGAGGTGCAAATGTAGGAAACAAACGCTTTAGCAGATACCAGTTAAAAAAGAAATACAGCAACACATTTCATTTATTTTATAAAACTGTTAAAAATGTAATTATCAAGTTTCACACTTCTCTTTAAAAATATTGCCACTCATAACCATTTTTGAACTCATTTACATGTAATATTTATGTTGTCCAGAGTTGGAAGTTTATCGGAGATTCTACTTGAAACGTATATTCAATAAGAACAAGGTCTGAAGTCTGTTTGTCTGGTCCAACAAATGACATCTTTTTTTTAAATCACAAACTTTTTAGATTATGTATCCACAGAATTAACTATCTTCGAGAAGTGCAGTGAGTCAAATTTGTTTAAACTTTTGTTTTTCAGGCTCGCTGGCTTCTCTATTAAATTATATTTTCTTCTTTGATCTTGATTGTACCATGTTGGAACAATTAACGACTGCTAAATAAAGATTTTGATGCGTCCCTAAGAATGAAGTACTTTTGAATTACTCAGTATTAGCACTTTGTATTCACAGTGATACGTCAAAGAAAAAAAAACTATTAAAGCAAGAGCTTAATAGAAATGGAATTTTGGATTATCTCTATCTGAATACAGTAAAACAAAGTTAGATAGGAATAAAAATTTGCTAGCATTCGTGCCAAGAATCTTCAATTCTATTAAGGACACGGAGGCGAGGATTATTGCTTCTCTTTCTTTACTGTCAAATCACAGCAGCCAATGAAAAAACGTTTCATAATAAACATAAACTGCATTTCCCATGGTGCTCTTCCACCAATCATGTCCCATCAGACCCTATAAGAGTCACCATCTCCTTCCCATGAGCCTCTTTCTTTGCTCGAGTCCATTAGTCCAAGTGTGAACAATAATTCGAAAATCCACCAATGTATCCTCCAACGTGGAAGAACTTTAACCAGAACTGGGACTTCGTCCAACCTCTTCAACCAGAAGAACGATTCTTATGCTTTCTTTTCTGAACCTGAAATAAATGAAACAGACAAACCTGTAATCTCTGTTGAACAGAATACAACTTACGGGTGGGTACTTATTGTGAGAAACATTGAAATACAACCGGGTGGGATAATCCTCGCCTCCGTGTCCTTAATAGAATTGAAAATTCTTGGCGCGAATGCTAGCAAATTTTCTATTCTATTACAGGACCGGAGGTTTCGGATTATTGCTCGTTTAACGCTTATCAAACACCAGAGTAGCTATTTCACCCACCGGTTTATAATAAAATTGATTAAACGTAGACTCAGATGACCAATCCGCAGATCTCATAATGTCTTGAATAGTTGAACCCAACATAAAAGTTTTGGATGCCATGGCACCACATACAGAATGCGCCCCAAATACATGGGTATCAATACCAGCTTCTTTCATAACTGACTTTAACCATCTGGCTATTGTAGCTGCAGATACAGGCTTGAACGTTTTTTGCAAGGCAATCAATAATTGTGTGAACCCTCTGGTCAATTCTTCATACGCTTTAAGGCATTGCACTAGGCACAACTTGTCATTGCTAGGGAAAGCATTATAATCAAAGGTACGTGACAACGTTTTTGTCCTGCCAGTAATGTTAAAAGAAACTCCTTCCGGAGTGAATACTCTACCTGTAATGTCTAGAGCTTTCACATCTGAAGAACGTCTGCAGGCAGATAAACACAAAAGCATAGCTAATTTAGCTGATTGCTGCTTCCTGGATAACAAAGCATTACTCTGCTATTTGTCAAAAAGAGTTATGACTAGTGATACATCCCATAAACATGAATATTTCGGTTTTGGAGGATTAGCCACTCTAATGCCCTTGAGTAATTTACACACCACTGGGTGCATACCTACTGGTTTTCCGTCCACCTGTGTATGTCCTGCGGATATGGCTGATCTGAAATTATTTACTGATCGATATGCTAAACCTTCTGATGCCTTATCGGACAGGAAATTTACAATATGGGATAACTCTGTCCACACGGGATCCACGTGTCGTTCCACGCACCAACGTACCCAGCATTTCCAAGCTGAGGAATATCTCTTCCGTGTGGAAGGGGCCCAGGCTTGCTTAATGAAATCGGAAGCCTTGTCCGAAATTCCTGGCATTTCCCTCCTTTGCGAATTTTTTAAGGAAGGTCAATAGGCTGGCATCTATATCAGGTGTTTCTGCGACCTTGTCTGGGATGTCCGGTCGAGGGCACTCGATCGTAACCTGTTGCGCACTTCTTTGTCAAAACCTTTTCTAAGATTGTCGTGGAGGTATTCCGCCACCTCAGGGGCTGGGGCCCAATCTGAGGAACGGGGGTGAACAATGTCCGCCGGATTGAAGGTAAAAGGGGTATTAGGGTATTGAGGTGTCATATCGGGCACTATGAGGACTGTCTTCCTAGCCTTCTTTTTAGGGGGTCCCTCATTGTCCGTGGAGTCAGTGGTGTCGGTATCTATGTATATTCTGTTTGCGTTTCACTTTTTCACCTTCAATGGTAGATGGTGTAGAATAACCATGTTCCTCTATAGTCGCCTGTGGCAACCTAGTTAATGCATCTGGGTAGGGCCATGGCCCTGACTTCGATTTACTCTTACCTGCGAGAGCGTCCTGGGAATCAATCGGGTTTTGGAAACCGTTTCTCTTTGCAAAACTTTCCAGTTGCCTGGTAATGGGCTTTAATGCTGCTGCCAAGGCTTGTTGCACAGTGTTAGGGACCGTACTTTCAATTGCCCTGTTGACAGACTGCTGGACCCATGCGTCCAGGGCGTCAACAATATTATCCTCCAAGACAGTCTCCTGCTGTCCATCATAAAAGGGTTCATCCTCCTCATCTTCGTATGTAACCCACTCTTCCATGACAAAACCACTTATCTCACTTTTGACAATATTAATATAGGACTTTTAAGGCAAAGTGAGAATGGAGGAGTCAGGGAGGAGCCAACCCACATGCACCAACAAATCAGCAAAGTACTTAGCTCCTCAGCAAAGCTGTGTTCAATAATAATTCCAGCCCCAGTCTCAGGGCGTCAAGAGCCAAAATGCACTTTCTGGAGTGTGCACTTACTCCTGGGGCCGACTGTCCTTGCAGCCGGTCAGGCGTTTCATAGACGATGTTGCTCGCAGTGTAAACCGGGCTATTTTGAGCCTCAATGCGAGCAGGGGGCAACGCTCGACGTGTGTAGCCCAAAAACCACCCAAAAGTAGCCCAATTGGGCTACGCACGTCGGGTGACATAGGCTCTCTTGTTTCTGTCGTGCCGTTACTAGGGATGGCTTCCGACCGTCAACGCTGCCAGAGAGACAGCATAAATTACACCGCTCACCTCGGTGTACTCACATTCCCTGTCGGGAGTCGCGCACGATGACATCTGCCCGATGCGGGCTAATCCACCTCGCGCTAGCAAGCGCGTAACAAATTCAATGCACAAGCACGCTAGACTGAATAAATTAAATTTAAATTAAATGATCGGACATGTAAAACATGTAAATACATTCACTACACCGGCAGCTCATTCCGATAAGCGCGCACGCTCATAGGAAACAGCTGACCGTAATTACCCTATACAAAGCTTAACGTAAATGAAATAAAGCACTTATCGCTGCCATGAGCAGCAAAGAAAGAGGCTCATGGGAAGGAGAAGGTGACTCTTATAGGGTCTGATGGGACATGATTGGTGGAAGAGCACCATGGGAAATGTAGTTTATGATGAAACGTTTTTTCATTGGCTGCTGTGATTTGACAGTAAAGAAAGAGAAGTAATAATCCGAAGCCTCCGGTCCTGTAATTGAATCGTGAGAGAACCGTTTGGTGCTTCCCTTTACTTGGCATGCTCTCTACCCTTTTTGAAACCTGAATTTATGCTATATTGACACTTTGTACATTACTCTCCCTTCAGGAGCAAAATCTACTGGTTAGGGCTTGATGGGAGGTCAGAGGATGGAGAGAGTTCAAACTCTTTCTACACTTAGGGCCATAAGAGCTAGATGCAGCAGTAGTGCAATGGGGAGTAGGCAGCGGCGGCTCCTCCGCTAAGGCGTAGGAACGTCGCCCCACTGCTCACTGAGCAGTTCAAAAAGGAATAATAAAATGATAATAATGCAACGTTAATATCATTTTATTTTACCGTACTGGCTAAGTCGGTGGGGGCGGGGCAGGGCTGTTCAGAGTCAGGGTAGGGGTGGTAAGCACTTTCTATGTGCGCATGACAGTTTGGCCTGCCGGCTTGTACCGGCCAAACAGTCATGCGCACTTAGCATGTTCTCCACCAGGCTGTATTGCACGGCCTGGGTGGAGAACATGCACAGCCTCTAAGCCCATGTCTGTGCGTCAAACCACGGCGCTCAGAACAATCACAACGCTGCTGTCATGTATCGTCGTGATTGGCTAGTGGATTCTGGGAGCCTGTGTGTCTCTGCTGCTGGGAGAAGAGAAGAGGATGGAGGACAGGCGGCGGCCGGCCCTACCCAGGTAAGTGCTTTTATTTTTTTTATTCCCCCCTCCACTCATTCCCCCTGTCCCACCACACCCATTCGGTAGCAGCTGCTACTAGGTTAGGGGTAAATGGGGTTGTAGGTTTCCAATGCCTTTCCAGTCACAGAGAAGGTAGGCACAGTTTGGAACTATCTGTCATCTGTCACCATCCTGTTCACCCCTGGATCTCCACCCTACAGCCATAGGAATGAAGGTATTATACTTCTGCTGCCTGGGGAAGCTGTTCTTGCCTTCCATCGTGTGCAATGTCAAACCAGAGGCATTCAAAATGGATCCACTTTACATTGTAACTTATAATGTGAGCCACACTTGAGGATGAACATCAGAAAGCATTCGCTATAGCATTTGCTGAATCTTCTTTTCAGTGTTTGCATTATTTGCGCATATATTTTCTGGCTCTGCTATGATCTTGTGGTTACTGCTTCCTCTGAGCAAAGCCTAAATCTCTCCATCTTTCCCTATATTTCAGTCCAGCCACTTCTTTAAACTTTAACCAGAGTTGATCAACTGACCTTGCTGGAGCAGTGGTCTAGTGATAGCCTAGCAGTGGACTAATAATTTGATTCTACTGTCTATTAAAAATACCTAATATAACACTATTTTTGCAGACATATAATATTGTTTCTTTCTACCATATAGAATTCACAAATTGCATGCTGCCTCCAAAAGCATCCACTATATTCCTAGAAATCTGACATGAGAAACTGACCGTTACTTAAAATTTCCGATTGTCGCCACTCCTTTTTCTTTTCAAAATCCATCTACTTACCTTTCCTGCCCAGCATGCCTCCTTTCTCTGAGCACTGCCCATTCTAAGTCATCTGCCTTTTCGCCTCAATCTCTATTAATGTATTTCTGCAATTTGCCCACAACTCATTTCAAAGATCTAAACTACTTCTTCTTTGAAAATTATACCTGGCAACCTCACAATTCATAATGTTGTTTAGCCTATCTATTAACCTCACCAGTCATCTGCATGAAATCACATCCTCCCCACAAATGTTCACAAGTAGCTCGTAGTAATTTAATCCACCACAAAGAAACAGGAGTAAATGCGTGGAATGGTTTACTTGAGAGCATAAACTAATCCCAGTAACACACAACAACCAATAACCATTAGATTAACCGCTATCCTTGGGTTCTGGAGCAGCATTCTGCCCGGTGTAAAGCTCTTTAATGCCTTGTAAGGGGTAGTTAGTGCTATGTAAATGCAATTACAATTGCAAATCCTCACTAAGGGAACACAAGATTTTCACATTATTGTTTGCTGCTGAGTCCTTGTTTACCTCTTGTACTCGGATGGACTAGACAATTTGCTTGATAGTTTCGGAAATTATTGTAATAACCAAGGGGTAGTCATTTATCATTCTAAATTAAATTTATAGGTTCAAGATGGTTGGAGCCTTTTCCATCCCTGAGGTTCTGATCAGGAGGCCAGCCAACTAGCCCTTGGAATCATTCTGATGGTCCTGGGTTCAAGGTGCAGGTCCAGTCCTTCTTACTCAGATAGCAGAACAGTCTTTCTTGCAGCAGGACAGCAGAGCACCGGAGCAGCTGGGCAGTCCTTCTTCTAATTTTTTCACAGGTCCAGAAGTGATCTGAAGAGTTGGGTCTGAGGGTCCAATATTTATACCTGGTGCCAGCTAGCTTTGAAATGGGAGAAGCTTCTGGAGTTTACTCCCCACAGAGGTGTCTGGCATGTCCTGTCTTCCTGCCCTGGTCCAGTTCTGTCCAAGTCAAAGTTCATTGTGTGTGAGCTGAGCCAGTGCCTTTGAAGTGCAAGTGTGGTAGGTGACATCTCCACCCCCTCCCCATCAACTCAGAGATGACCCATTATGCCAACACCCAGACCCTCCTTTGTGATACTGTCTAGGAGGAACACACAAAATGCCAACTGCCAACTACACCTAGTCATGTGATCCAGGAGTAGGTTGCAGGTACCAAATGGTTAGGACAAGAAAATGTCAACTTTCTAAAAGTGGCATGTTCAGAATTGTGACTTAAAATATGACTTTACTATTAAAGAGGGTTTCAAATTACAATTCTTCAGACCCCAAACATGACTTTCCTACTTGCTCCCAATCAAAAGTTATCACTTGTAAAATGGAATAATTTAACCTAATGTTATCCCATGGGAGAGGTAGACCTTGCAAAAGTGAAAAACGAATTTGGGAGTTTGTCACTACCAGGACATGTAAAACGTTTTAAACACAATGCACCCTGCCCTATGGGCTATTAGGGCCTATCCTAGGGGCAAGTTATATGTATTAAAAGGAAGGTTTAGGCCTGGCAAAAAGTTTATTTGGCCAAGTTGAAATGGCAGTTTTAAACTGCACACACAGGCTGCAATAGCAGGCCTGAGACATGTTCAAAAGGCTACTTGAGTGGGTGGCACAATTAGTACTGCAGGCCCACTAGTAGAATTTAATTTACAGGCTCTGGGTACATGTTCCATCACAAGTACATTAAATATGCCAATTGTGTGTAAACCAATGTCACCATGTTTAAAGGAGAGAGCACAAACACTTTATCACTGGTTAGGAGTGGTAAAGTGCACAGAGACCTAAGGCCAACAAAAACAAATTCAGCAAAAGAGGAGGAGTGAATGCAAAACATTTGCAGGAAGACCACACTAAGGCTGACAGGTCTAACATGAAGTCTGGGGGAAGACCACCCTAAGGCTGATAGGTCTAATATGTGTCTTCCCGAGCTGAAAGTAGGAAGAACTACCCAACCTCCTGGGAGTTCTCATCACTAAGGCGGAAGAACCTGGATAGGCAATCGGCAATGGCTTGGTCTTACCCAGGGGGGTGTTCCACCCTTAAGTCCATTCCCTTCAGGGAGATGGACCACCTTAACAGCTTGGGATTTTCACCTCTCATAAGCATGATCCATTCGAGGGGTCTGTGGTCTGTCTGAACGTGGAAGTGAGTCTCAAACAAGTATGGTCTCAGTTTCTTCAGTGCCCAGACCACCACAAACGCCTCCCTACCAATAGCATTCCATTTGTGTTCCCGGAGAAGTAAACTGCTAGTAATGAAGGTTAAGGGTGTCTAGGCCCACCTCATTTAACTGTGCTAAGACAGCCCATATGCCATGCTCTGAAATGTCTGTCGGCACAATACATTATTTGGAGAAGTCAGGAGCCTTGAGTATAGGTGCCATACACATGCCGTCCTTGAGGATGTTGAAGGCTTTTTTGCCTCCGTCCAGATCAACGTTTTGGGCTGTTTCTTAGAAGTCAGCTCTGTTAAGGGGACAACAATGATGCCATAGCCCTTGTAGGAAGCTGGCTCTGCATATACTATACCAAAAAGAGGTATAGTGTGCACAGAGTCCAGTGAGCCCCTAAGGTTAAAGTAGATAATACCTTACTCTCAATTTAGTGGTAGCTGGGCTGAGCAGTTAGGCTTATCAGAGGGTAGTGTGAATGCTTTTGGTGTACATACTCATACAAGGCAGGAACGAACACACACTCAATGACTGACTCCAGGCCAATGTTTGTAGAAAAATATTACTTTAGTTACTTTTATTTCTAGGAACCAAGTTGAGCTCAGTTACAGGTAAGTAGACTTGTATGTAATACTTTCAAATTACTGGCAATAGGTTTGTATAGCATCAAACAATACTTTACATGTGTGTTTGAAATGCTTTTCAGTACAGAAAAAGATGCTTTGTATTCAGGATCACACTTAGTACAATACAGTGAGAGACCAATGCAATCCTATGGGAAAAAAACAGGTGAGTAACTTACAGGTAAGTAAACGGTTTTGAGATTCAGTCTCCCATGGGCTTTGGTCAACACTGGGCAAGGGTTGGACCAAGGTAGGTGCTGCACCACCAGCCGCACTGGGGCAGCCAGTTGGGAGGTCACTGGGCCCAATGTTATCTTATGGAGGCTGGGGGCACCTTAAAGACGCACCAGTTACAAGTAGCTGTGGGTCAGGGACACAGGCCCTGGCGGTTAAGATCAGCACTGGAGGGGCCACCAAATAGCATTGAGACTGCACCACCAGCAGCACAGGGGCGGCTGGGTGCAGAGTGCAAAAGAGGTGTCGGGGCCTGTTGAAATCAATGGAGATCCGCGGTTGGGGAAAAAGGCAGCAGGCTCGGTTCGGAAGGCTGGTCGAAGGTATCCCATGACTGGAGGGGTAAGTTGGATAGTGGGGGGATGCCAGGACACCGTCGGTTGGGCACTCCTAGGCCTAGGGGCTGAGGGTGTAGGGGTGTCTTTAGGCATCGGGTTTCTCTCACCAGATCCAGTCGCAGTCAGGGGGACACTTCAGGTTGAGGATGCAGGAGTGGAGGGGAAGGTCAGGAGAGGTCGTCCAACACTGGATCCCAGGTCAGGATCGCTGGGGAGACTTCACTGGGTCAGTGGGCCACCTGGACTCGGCCGTGGTGTAAGTGTCGCAGAGTCCTTGTGTTGGTTTCATGCTGGACAAATCTAGTGTCTACTGGAGACAAGAGTCTTTTTGGAAGACAGCACATGTCCTCGGGGTTCTTGGAGGTTTCTGGCTGCGGGCCACACCCGTTTCTTGGAGAAGGGTTGCTGGAGGAGGAGACAGGCTGGTAGGCCTGGGGCCAAGTCAGTCGTCCTCTTCTTCTCCACTGCTGCACGGCTCTTCGCTCCTACTTCTTCGTGGGTCATCGAATCCAAAGAACAAGGTTCAGGGGAACCCTTAAATACTAAATTTAAGGGCGTTACTGAGGTCGAGGGCAGTAGCCAATGGCTACTGTCCCCTAGGGTGACTACACCCTATGGGTGCCCCCTCCCTTTGGGGAGAGGGGCACATCCCTTTTCCTATTGGGCTTAATTCTCCAGTTCAAGATGGAGAATTTTTAAGAGAGGATTTCACCTCAGCTCCTGGCGACCCTAGGGGTGTGCCAGGCTAAGGTGGTACTCTGCTTACTAATTTTCACGTCTGTCCTACTGCCAAAAGTGGGGCCTGGACAGGGGGGCGGGAATCTCCACTGGTTGGAGCTGCCCAGATCAGCACATCACGAGGTGAGAGCCTTTGAGGCCCACCTGCAAGTGTTGCTGATCCTGCCAAGGGGAGGTGTGAAGCACCTCCACCCAGAGCAGGCTTCGTTTCTGACCTCAGAGAGCACAAAGGCTCTCACCCCATGAGGTCAGAAACCTGTCTGGTGGTGGCTGGCTGGCGGGGATCAGTCAGCCAATACACTAGAGAAGCTGGCTGTTTTTCAGGGGGCATCTGTAAGATGCCTCTGAGTGCATTTTCTAATAAATCCAACAGTGGCATCAGTGTGGGTTTATTATGCTGAGAAGTTTGGTACCAAACTTCCCAATTTTCAGTAAAGCCATCATGGAGCTGTGGAGTTGGTGTTGACAAACTCCCAGCCCATGTACTCAAAATGGCTTCACTGCACTTATAATGTCTGTGAATGTCACAGACACTGTAGGGGCATATTGCTCATGCACCTATGCCCTCACCTGTGGTATGGTGCACCCTGCCTTAGGGCCGTGAGGCCTGCCAGAGGGGTGACTTATTCATGCCACATGTAATGAGAAAACAAGGGAACCCCAATATTCGAACCTGGGGTGGCTATTAGTATTTTAAGAAAACATTGGTTCTTACAGGGCCAAATTGGTCCAAAATAAAACAAGAGCAGTTGGGTTAATCAATATGCCTGTACCAAAGAGGCATATAAAGGCAATTAATGTCGGACGGAGCAACAGTAGGTAGTTATTTATTTGTAGAGCGGGACACAGATGGGCTTTTTTTTCAATGTGCAGTATTTATTTATAAACAATATTGCAGCGTATTTTCAGAGATTATAGTTCAAGTGCTCACAAAAAAGTGACAGCAATGCTGATTTTATTTTGGACCAATTAGGCCCTGTAATAACCAATGTTTTATTAAAATATTATTCATGTCACAGGCAGTGTTGGTGGGTATGGCACACATGGATGTGTGCCATGTCGACTCTTCAGTTTGGTGTGCACCAAAACACCCAGCCTGTAATGCCAGTGTGTGGGTGTTAAGGTGAGGGGTCTCTGAGGGTGGCATAATACCTACTGCAGCCCTCAGAGGCCCTTTCTGGTCACAAGGCCCTTGGTACCATGGGGACCTTTTTCAAGGGACTTACATGTAGCCCAGACGCGTGTCAATTGTGGAAACAAAGGTACAGTTTTGGGAAAGAACACAGGTGCTGGGGCCTGGTTAGCAGGGTCCCAGCACACACTCAGTCAAGCTAGCATCAGGTATTTGGCAAAAAGTTAGGAGGTAACCATGCAAAAAGGGGCACTTTCCTACAGCCCTTAACAAACTTCCTCTCATAGTCAGTGAGACCCAGGAAGGCCCTCACTTCAGTCTCCAGAATGGTCTCAATCTTGGCCTGGAGGGGCTGCTCCTTGCCCCCACCCACCAGGTGTCCCAGATACACCACAGTTCCCTGCCATATCTAGCACTTACTGGCCTTGATAGTCAAGTTTGCTTGCTGCAGGGCCTGAAGCACCTCCTGGAGGTGATACACCTGTTCCTCCCAGCTACAGCTGAAGAGAGCTGTGTCATCCAGGTAAGTGGCACAAAATGCCTCCTTCCCAGCCAGAACCCTGTTCACCAGCATCTGGACGGTGGCAGGGACATCTTTATCCAAAGGGCATCACCCTGAACTGGAAGTGGCCCTCTGGGATCGGGAATGCGGACCTCACTTTTGCCCCCTCAGTCAGACCAATTTGCCAGTACCCTGCAGTGAGATCAAAGGTACTGAGGAACTTAGTAGCACCCAGCCTGTCTCTGAGCTCATCAGCTCAGGGGATGGGGTCAGTTCATTCTTGGTGACTGAATTGAATTGAGTCCTCTGTAGTCACACAGAACCTGAGCTCTGGGGTGGCGGGAGGTGGGGCGGCCATGGCACCAGCACAACTGGGCTGGACCAGGAACTACTGGAGGACTCAATCACCCCTAATGCCAGCATCTTGGAGGCTTCCTCCTTGATACTAGCTTTCACCTTGTCTGACAACCTGAAATGTTGGTTTTTTACAGGCATGTTGTCTCCAGTATCAATGTCATGGGTATACAAGTGTGTAAGCTCAGGGGTAAGGGAGAACAGGGAGGCAAACTGACACAGCAGTTGGAGACAGCCCCTCTGCTGTTCTGTAGTCAGAGTAGGGGAGAGTTTGACATCCCCTGCTGACCCATCATGCTCCTTGGCGGATAGGAGGTCAGGGAGAGGTTCACTCTCCTCTTCCACCCCATCATCTGTCACCAGGAGCATGGTGACCTCAGACCTCTCGTAGTGTGGTTTCAGACCTTTGATATGGAGCACCCTTAAGAGGTTCCTAGGAGTCATAAGGTCCACCAGGTAGGTGACCTCCACTCTTCACTCCTTCACCTCGCATGGTTCAGACCAGTAGTCCTGGAGGGCCCTGGGTTCCACTGATTCAATATCTCACACTTTTTGGCCAGGTTGGAACTCGACCAGAGTGACTTTCTGGTCATACCGGAGTTTCATAACCTCTTGGCTGGCCTCACGATTCTCTTTAGCCTTCTTCCAGAAGCGCTGCATCTGGTTGCAGAGAGCCAGCCTGTAGCTGACTAAGGGTGTCCATAGAGGAGCTCAAATGGGCTAAACCTAACACCCTTCTGCGGTACCTCCCTGTAGGCAAAGTGCGGATGGCAAGAGGACGTCCTACTTCTGCCTCATGGGCTCAGAGAGGCCCATATTATTGTGGGGTCTTGTCGGATCTCTCCACAAGCCTGTTTGTTTGGGAGTAATAGGACGTGGAGAACTTGTAGGTTACCCCACACTCCTCCCATATTGACTTAATGTAAACTGACATGTAGTTAGTGCCTCTGTCAGACACCACTTCTTTGGGGAACATCACTCGGGTAAAAATCACCATCAGGGCCCCAGCCACTGCAGGTGCAGTAACAGATCTAAGAGGAATGAACTCTGGGTATCTGTTGGCATGGTCCACCAAAATGAGGGTAAACCTGTTGTCCAGGGCATTTTTGGGGTCCAGGAGCCCAACAATGTAGATGCCCACCCTTTCAAGAGGGTGCCAACAACAGGAAAGGGAGCCAGGGTAGACTTTAGCTTTCCCACCACTTTCCCATTGGCCTGGCAGGTTGGACATGACCTGCAGAATGTATCTGAGGCTGTCTTCATCCGGGGCCAATAAAAGTGGGAGACAAGCCTGGCAAAGGTCTTATCCTGCCCTAGATGTCCTGCCAAGGGTATTTCATGAGCCAGACCCAGTAGGAAGGCCCTGTACCACTGGGGACCACCAACCTATGGGTTGACCAGGCGCAGGTGCCTTAAGCTTGCTATATAGGAGGTCATTCTCCCAATAATTTAGGAGCTCTCCAGAGGTGTCACCAGCTGCCTGGGCCTCAGCTTGCCACCTCAAGCCCTCTAGAGTTGGGCACTCTTTCTGCACAGTGCAAAATTCCTCTGTGGTAGGTCCAACCTCAACTTGCAATTCATCCAGCTCAGGCGGGTCATCTAAGACGGCAATGTCTTCCCGAGTAGGCTCCAGGGCATCCTTCTCAGGGACCACTTCAATCCGGTCATGGGAGTTTTAAGTGCTGGCTCCCAATGGCCCTTGCCCTTCCTCTTCATGGCAGCCACCTGGGCCATTGTTCCAGGCCTCCTTGATTCCCCTCTTGGGCAGTCATGCAGACCCAATCAGGCAATCCTAACATCTCCAGGTGCGATCTGAGCTCCACTTCCTTCTAGCCAGTGTGCCCAACAGGCAATCTACAGGCATGGCAGGGCTCACAGCTACCTTTAGAGAAGCTGAGACCTCCTCTTACTCAAAGGTAACCAGGACCACTGGGTAGTAGCTCTCACGGTTGTCTGCGACTATGACCTGGTGGAATGTATTTGGGATGGCCTGCTCTGAGGACACCAGATGGCACCTCACAGTAGTCATGCTAGCTCCTCTGTCTCTCAGAGCCTCTATCCTTTGCCCATTGATGGTGACCTACTGCCTATACTATGAAGTATTTAAAGTCATGTGGGCTTTTGGCCACATTTTTATATTCCCCAGGGGCACTAGGGTAACCTCTGCTTTCTCCCCCAAGCTAACTGGGACCACCTCTTCCCCAAGGGCTGCATTGGCCGACCCTGGCGTCTGCCAAACAGTGGGGGGGTTGTGCCCTCTTGAGGCTTTCGATTTCTCCCTTGAAGTGTCAATATTTGTAACATTAAGTACAGTGGAGAAGAACCTTCCTCTCAGTTTGTCATAGAAATCTTTCATCTTTGGTTCAGATGGGGCCTTTAGAGAACTCCTTATTGTTTAGTTTTTCTCCCCCTTCTTTCTTCTGGTGAGACCCCTGAATACCATTGTGGGATTCCACCCCCAGATATCTTTTTGGACACTCTAGTGCTGCCCTAGATGTCCACCTCCTTAGCAAGCTACCTGGGGTCAGTGAACCTACTATCCCTTAGGTGTTGGCGCAGCTATGTAAAACAAGTATTGAGCATGTGCTCCCTCAGGATCAGATTGTACAACCCAATGTAATAATTGACTTTGCTACCCCTCACCCAATCACGTAGTGCCTCACTGGAATAATCAAGAAAATCCACCCTAGAATGATTTGGCAGTTCTGGCTATTCCTAAATCTCATGCTGTACTTTTATGGAGTGAGCCCAAGTTTAGTGAAAAGAATGGCTTTCATGGGGCCATATCTCATCTGATCTCCTATCTCTAGTGTGAGCAGTGTGTCCCTCCCCACTGGATGCATGTGTTTCCAGAGACTCGCTGTAGGAAAGTGGAATATTATGTAGTGAGGCTGTTTAGGCTTCACTTTGCAAAACTCTCACAATACCCCAAATAGGTCCTGTGGATTCAAAATAATAAATCCCTAGCTCAGTCCTGATAGTGTGGCACAGAGCAGTCAGGCTTTACTAGAGGAACATGAGTTAAGCATTTCAGAGTACCAACTTGGATGATAAATAATTGACACAACTTGAAAGAAATCCAACACCAAGTTATAAAAATTATGTCAATTTAGACACCAAAATGAACACAATTGGATGAGTATAACCGTAGTTATGGATTTTAGGAGAAAAAAAAATCAGTGCAATTCACCACTGCAAAATTTTAACGTTGTGGACAATGGAGAAAAACATTAATGACAATCGGTCACTTGCAGGTTGAGTTCAGTGGAAACTACTGGGGGTTAAGGTGATGCGGGTCCCAGGAACAGGCCATGACAGTCCTGGCTCGTAGGGCTCGGGTGCAGAGTTGTCCTGGCTGTCCCTGGTGCTGAAACCGGAGCAGCTGGGTTGCTGGTTTTACCGTTTAGACTTTGCTGGTAAGAAAACGGTTCCAAAAACTTGACAATGGGGCCACTGAGGTGATGAGTTGAAGATGTTGCAGGGTTCCCTCAAGGCACAGCGTCAAACAAAGGTAGTGTTAGCCGGACTGGACCCCAACAAGCCTTGGCAGTGGCAAGCTCAGCTTTGGGTTATTTCAACATCCTGGAGTCCAAGGGAAAACGGTAGCCACCTGACACTTACTGGAGGTCAGGACTACATTTCCCACAATGCACTAGATCATTTACTTTTGGGCAATCTTTCGGAGGGCCCGATGGCCAGTCATTCTTTGGTTCCAGGAGTGTGCTTTACCTGTGGGCTGCAGGGGACTAGTACCTCTAGTCCAAGGGAGTTTTGGAGTTGCCTTTGGCTCTCAGAGGGGTTCCTCTTGCCTTTGGAACTGGTCTCTGGTCCAGGGCACGTTACAGTCATGCAGTTGGAGGGTGGTTGCCACAGGTGCAGGTTATCGCACCATTACTTTGTGCAGGTCCTGAGGTTGCAGACTCGGGTCTCCTCTTTGTCCTTTGTTGCAAGTTGATTCAGATCTCAGGTTCTGGTGCCCGGGGTGCCCCTTTAATCCTAGATTTAGGGTTATTAGGGGTGTGGGTGCAAGTAGCCAATGGGCTACTAGCCCCAGCGGCTAATTTGCCCCTGAGGTGACCACATCTGGGGGTGTGTGCCATCTTTCCTACCCAGAACCCCTCTATCCTGCCACTTTAAAAAAAGTCAGAAACCGTCCTCGGCTGTACAGACCAGGTAGCCCCCCGATGGGTGTGGCTAGCCTTCTGGGGGTGTACATCTCTTGACTATCTATTTTTCCACCTGCCCAGTAACAAATGTGCCTTGGGCAGGGGGATGGCTGTTTCCTCTTTTGGGAGGCAGCTCTGATGCATATCAGAGGCAATGTAAGCTTTGAAGCTCACCGCCTTGATGTGCCACTTCACTAGCCATCCTGTCAGGGAGGTGGGTGTCACCTTCTCCCAGGCAGGCCTCTGTTTCTGACTCCTGGGAGTGTTCGCACCCCCTGGCAGGGGGTCAGATTCCTGCCTTGGCAGCACTAGCTTCAGACTGTCAGCCAGGACATAGGAAAGGCTGGGGCAACCAGGTAGGCAACCTCTAAGGTACCACCTGGGTGCATGCCACATTAAATATGATTTTGTGAAGAAGTCGGATTTGATGGGGCAAGTTGTTTGATATCAAACATGACACTTTTCAGAGGGGCCATAATGGAGCTGTCAACCTCGGGGTGCATGGGTGCCAGCCCATGTTATGGTCCTCTTAACACTTATGGTAGCCTTTAATGACAAGAGGCTACTATGGGGATATATAAGCTTGTGCTTATATGTCCACACCTTTAAAATAATGCACTCTGCCTCCTGAGCTCAGGAAGTATACCTTAGGGGTGACTGACATATATTAAAAATAGTGCTGTGACCTTGCCACTCAAGGTGACAGCAAAGTCGAGTTTGAGCAGTTTGTACTGCCCATGCAGTCTGCAATGGCAGGACTGTTGTTAACTGTCTACTTGGGTCACTCAGGGTGGCACAATCAGTGCTTCAGGCCCTGTTGACCCCTTTAACTCCCATGCTCTGGTACCACTAACCAGGGATTTTTAAGGGGATTAAAGTCCTTGCAAATTGGGGTTGCCAATTCATATACATCATATTTAGGGAGAGAGCACTGGCACTGGGGCCTGGTTAGCAGGCTCCAGTGCACTTTCAGAGTCATAACCATCAGCATTGGGAAACAAAGTGTGTGGGTGATCATACATAAAAGGCTCTTTCCTACACTCGCCCCCAATACTCCTCTGAGACCCTGTGCACCCTTAGGGCTATCTCATAGGCTGAGAAGTACTTGTCAATATCACCCCCCCCCCCCAACCACATAGCTAGACACCAGGTCTTTGGGGATGTGGACCTCTTTATTTCCATTAGACACTGCAGTATCACTGCAACACTTACTGCTGGATTCTTTGTCTAGCTCTAAGTTCCAGCTCTTTCAGGCTCCTCTCATGAGACAGCCTATTTTCTTCCAGAGCCAGCTTCTCTTCCATTTTTAATTTGCCCATCTGCAGCTGAAATTTCCTTTCAGCTCTCCTGCCTGCCGGCACCAAGGGAGACAGCCTTGGGAGGACACAATGCTCTCTGCACTGGCAGGGAGTTCTGTTCCTGGGAACAAACTGCCCTCCTCCTCTGGGTGCTGCAGATCAGGACTTGTGCCCAGGTCCTCCTCATGCTCCTCCATACCCTCATCTTCATCGTGGTCCTCAGTTTTTGCCAGCAAATGGTGAGCCTCTGCCCAGGCCCTCAGGGCCTTCTGGAGCTCCAGCATCTTGGAGCTCTTCTTGATTGGAAGCCCCTTTTCATTACATAACTCCTTGAGCTCAGTCATAGTGTGGCTCTCCAGATTGATGAGCTCAAATTCCATTCTTGCAGGTATAATCACAGAGAGTCAGGCAGAACGAGAGTACGTTTGGAAAAAGCAAAAGAGCAAAAAAACTCAAACTGGTATCAAAATATTATATGGGATTTTAGTGTTACACAAAATCACTGAATGGCACTGCACAAGTACTGAACCCTACCACTGAACACCAATTTGAGAAATTGGGTTGTTGGTTGAGGGTGGTGTCAGTCCTTCACAAACAACAGTCACAATTCCAATCAGGGTGAACCACAAAGGTCATTAAATTAACCTGGGCTTCCCCCTATGGTAAACTGGCACAAAAGCAGTCACGCTTAACTTAATTTTATTTTTTTTTGTAAACAGAGTTTATTGAGTTTGACAAAAGTTGCATTAGGTCGTTATGCACAACCCTATCATTCAGCAAAATTACAATCAGCCAACTTGGCGCACAATTAAGGCAGCAATTATCATGCAGATTATCGGTCAGATTAGTATATTCAGTTATCTCGGTATTCTCTCACAGTGCTACACCTATACTTGTATTCAGTCCCGATTGTAAACTCCCTTCCCACAACTACCCCCACCCTTCCCTCCCCCCAGGCGTGTCACTTGCATCCAGGCCGTTAATGTACAGTAGTCTAGTACCCCAGGCTGGGCGTCAACATTGACTGGGGTAACACCATAGGGGATCACAACCAAACTAGGCGGTATAATGCCGTCCCTGGTAGCGAGTCTCCAGGCTTCAAGATTCCTTCAATTGCCTGCAGCCTAGTCTATGTCTGCCGGGGGATCACCTATGGAGTCTTCTTCCTCAATGTCCTCGGGGGATTTAAGCGCTACAACTAACGCTTCCCAAGCTCTTGCCGCTTCCAGCGCCCTCTCACTCCCTGATCGTTTTGCTATCTGCAGCCTAATCACACCTTCGCATTCGGCCCATTTAAGGAGTTCTGCTTTCCACCTTGCTATGCTTGGGCCCTGCTTCGTTTTCCAGTGCATGGTTATATCTCTCTTGGCCAGCAGTAGACCCATATCTAAGAAGTTACTCGTGATTTTATTCTTGGACGTGTGAGGGAACCAGTGTAAAATGCAGTATTTCTGAGTCGGCTCTACTTCTCTATCAGTGATATCAGTCAGTAACGTCGTTACCTCCCCCCCAATAGCTGTCCAGGAACGGGCAGTCCCAAAACATATGTTTAAACTCTGCGCCTTCCTTATTGCAGCGCGGGCAAGCCACTGTTTGGGTCGGGAAATATTTATTGATCTTTTCTGGGGTGAGGTATGCCCTGTGTAGGATATAAAAATGCACTAACTGGAATCTGGCATTCCGGGTGCTCTTCCAAGCTCTCTCTACTAATTCCCCCAGGCCTCCTCAAGGTCAGCCTCCCACTTGAGTCTCAGTTCTGATAAGGGGAGTAACGTTTCCCGCGTTATGCGCCTGTACAAGCACGTTACCGCCTTGAATGTACCTGCTGCCATAACCACGTATTGGCAGCCCAGTGACGTTTTTGGTTTGGTGAGTCCCCCTCCCCAGTGTTTCCGAATGGCCGCAGTGAGGGCTGTATACAGCAGAAAATCCCCCCCAGGCAAGTCATAGCGGGCTTGTAGGTCATTGTACAGGATCATGGCCCCCTCCTCGTATAGGTCACCTATGTGAGCCAACCCTTGTTCCGCCCAGATCGCCAGCCTCTGCCAGTTACCTCCATGCGGCAAGGCTGTACACATAAGTAACAGGATTTCCGGTGCGTAAGGGCGTCTAATTTTGGCCCTCCACAGGTATTTGTTCCAACACCGTCGTGTCGTGTCGAGTTCCGTGTTGAGGGTTGTGGTTCTAACAGGAAGCCGCAAGATGATGTGGGATAGCAGTTTTAAGGTCACAAAGTCCTCTCTCCGCTCTTCTTCTCCCCTGACACTGGTCGCTACTGATTGCGTGAGCCATTGAAATTGCGCCGCTAGATAGGAGGCCTCAAAGTCAGGCACCGCTAGCCCACCCTCCGCTCTTGGTCGCATAAGGACAGCAAGCGCCACTCTACGTCTGCCAGTACCCCATAGGAACCCCGTAATCATCGATCTGAGCTGGACAAAGTACTTTGTCGGGATCCAGACCGGTAAGGTCCCAAAGTAGTATAATAACCTCGGGAGAGTGACCATTTTAAGCAGGGCTACGCGGCCAGCCACAGATAGCGGCAAGGAGCCCCAGAAGTCGAAGTTACTTTTTGCTCCCCTGATGGCCTTCCCTATATTACCCTCCAGGATGTCGTCCTGAGCGTGGTATATTTGCGTGCCCAGGTATGGCAGGCACCTATCTTCCCAAGTCACCCCTTCTGTTTCTTGTGGGCCTATTCTGCCCCCTCTTGCAGGAAACAGGCAAGACTTTGCCCAATTCACTTTTAACCCTGCGACTCTGCTGAGGTCTTGTAGTAAGTTTTTCGCTCCCGTAAGCGCCTCTCCAGAATTAGCCAGAAATAGCAAAACGTCATCAGCGTACAGCGCGATGTGATGAATCTGCCCATGCACGTTGAGTCCCTGATAATACCGCCCTGATCTGGCCCGCGCTGCCAGCGGCTCCATCGCCAGGGCAAACAGCAGGGGGAAAGGGGACACCCCTGACGTGTTCCCCTTCCCACGCTGCAGGCGTCTGTAATTAGCCCACCAGTTTTAACTCTGGCAGTGGAGTCGGAATACAGGGGAGCCGTCCAGCTCACGAAATCATCACCCAGCCCAAACTTCCGCATCACATGGAACAAATAAGGCCACTCCAGATTATCAAAAGCCTTTTCTATATCAACGGCAAAGATCGTCGCCATGTCTACTCTATAGGAGTCAGCCTCTAGGACTCGCAAAAGGCGCCGAATGTTAAGCGCTGTGTTTCTGGTGGGAATAAACCCGGACTGATCCTTATGTATCCGGGTGGTCATGTGGGGGAGCAAGCAAGTAGCCAAAATCCTACTTAGTATTTTGTAGTCTAAGTTAAGCATAGATAGCGGGCGATATGCTGTTTTATCCCATGGCGACTTCCCCGGCTTGAGTAACGGTATGATGATCGCCTCTCTAGTAGACACAGGTAGGTGGCCAACCCGTTTTGCATCATTGTATAACTGTACCAGCCTGGGGGCCAGCAAATCAATGTATGCTAGGTAGAATTCAATTGGCAAGCCATCTGTGCCTGGTGTTTTATTTCGAGCCATGTTCTTAATAGCCCCCCTCACTTCTCCTAGCTCGACTTCCCGCCCCAGTGTATCGGCACTGTCCTCACCCAGGGCTGGCAGTTCCACGTCTTGTGTGAACTCATGCAGATCCTCCTCCGCTGGATTCAGCTTACTCTGGTATAGGTCTGTGTAATAGGCTAAGAACAAGTCATTGATGCCCTGCTGGTCATACCTCACTGCCTCATTCTGGTCCCTAAGTTCCAAGATCACTGTACCTCTCCTGGCAGGGTTAGCAACCAAGCCAGAAGAGCTCCCGACTTGTCCCTTTCCGAGTGAGCTCGGGTGATGTATTTTTTGTAATCAAAGCAACGAAGGCGTTCTACTTGCACTGCCACTGCCTCTCTAGCCTCCAAGAGCTCCCACTGCTTGTCCGGTTTCTCAGGTCTATCTTTTTCCAGGTCTCGCAGTCGTTGGTCATCCCTCTCTATGTCCTGAAGGAGCACCTTCCGTACGCCCATCATCTCTGATATACAGCGCCCTCTAATGACTGCTTTGCATGCATCCCATTCCACTAAGGAGGACGTTGCAGTGTTATCATTATCCTGGAAATAGTTAACAATAGCCGTGCCTATCGCTTCATGAAACACTTGATCTTCTAAAGCCTCGGGTGGCAAGCGCCAGGTGGGGATCTTGGGTCGCGCGCGGGACCATTGTAAACCTACTAGCTCAGGATTGTGGTCAGACAGCGTCCTAGTGAGCTATTCACTGCTACATACCCCCTTCATGGACATCAGGGGAGCATCTAGTCTGACCTGCAGTTCATGTAGGGCTGAGAAAAAGGAGTAATCCTGGGTCGCAGGGTGTTGTGCTCTCCAGGAGTCTATCAATCCCCACTTCTGTTGCCAGCTACAGCGCACCTCTGCCAGTTTGTGTGCGGGTGCATCAGGGAGTGGAGGATGGGAACGATCAAGGTTGACATCTGATGTACAGTTAAAGTCACCTCCCAGTAATACCGACCCCGTAAGGACAGTCGCCAGTTTCCTAGAAAGATGCGAAAAAAAGCTGATTGGTCCGAATTAGGCGCGTATATGCTACCCAGTACTAGATCCCTGCCATCCAGTCTCCCCGAAACTACCACATATCTGCCTTCTGGGTCGATAATCTGTTTCGTGCACTGAAAGGGTACACCCGCCCTTACCCATATTAGGACTCCCCTTGCAAACGCGGAGTAAGTGGTGTAATATGCTTGACCCCTCCAGCGACGCTGCAATGCCGCCCCTTCTGTCGCTATTATGTGGGTTTCTTGAAGCAATGCGATCTGAATACCTCTGCGGACCAAATATGTATTTTATGACGTCGTACCATTGAGTGCATCCCCCTCACGTTCCACGAAATACATTTTAAACCTAGTGGGGATCCCATTGTCTTAGGAATTTTCTGTACTCATTAAACACGCTTAACTTAATTTATACAGCACTGAAATAGTAATAAAGTGAAAACACAACACAAGAAAAATCCCACACCAATTTAGAAACATAGAGTAAACTGTAATGCATTATTTTACACCAAAATGGCAAAAATCCAATAAGCAGAACCAGAGATATGCAATTTTAAAGGTTTAAGTAAAAATAGTGCTTAAAAGCACATAGCACCTACTGTGGTTAACTGGACGCGCCGGACTAGGACAAAGGCACAAGTTCAGGCCGTCTACGATGGAGTGTAGGCCGTATACACAGAGAATTGTACCTTATGTCCTTGTTATGGGGCATTGCCCTGCGCAGTGGCAGTTCCTAGCAGTGATGCGGGATCCTGTGTTGAAATGATTCACACTGCTTCAGTTCTGATGAGGCGCTGTGAGGCCTGTGATGCAAGGCCCGCTTTGAGTTGCGTCATGCTGCGCCGATTCCGAGGGGGAGCTGCGAGGGCTGCGATGCAAGGTGTGCTTTGAGCTGCATAGTGCTGAGTTAGTTTCGATGAGGAGTTGAGAGGGCTACGATGCGAGGTCTGATTCAAGTTGCAGAGCGCTGTGGTACTTATGATGAGGAGCTGCGAGGGCCGTGTCGGGGTGCGTTGCGTTGTGTCGGTTTTGATGGGGACCACAGCTGGGCTGGCAGAGCACCTTCATTCCCACTTCCAAGGGTCCAGGACTGGGGAGGCCTCACTTGGGGGGTTTAGACTCCCAGCAGCCAGAGTCCAGATGCCGATTCAGGATGGTTGGAGCTTTTTCTGTCCCTGAAACCCTCCTTTTTAATACTGTTTCGAGGACGAATACAAAAAATGCCAACTACACCTAGTTATGTGACCCAGGAATAGGCTGCAAGCACCAAATGGTTAGGGCAAGAAAATGCCAACTTTCTAAAAGTGGCATTTTCAGAATTGTGGCTTCAAATACAACTTTACCATTAAAGAGGGTTTTACATTACAATTACTCAGACACCAAACATGGCTTTCCTACTTGTTCCCTCTTAAAAGATATTTTTTAATTTAATAAGGTAACCCAATGTTATCCTATGGGAGAAGTAGGGAGAGAGAGTCGCTGGTGTTGTAGGGTGCTCTATACAGGAGCTGCTCTCCACCTAAACTTGGGAACTACCCAGAGCTCTCTGCTTCCTTTTGTGCATAATCTATGTGGCACTCTAACCCGAAAGGGTAGTGCTTTGATATATATGTATATCCTTCGATACCCGTTGCGTTTATCCCCCCAAGGAGACGTGGTGGTGGTTACCACTAGGTAGTTATAGTTAGTTGTACATGTTTATGTGTATATATCCTCAGGGCTCCCCCAAGGGAAAACACACAGTCCCCAAAAAAAAGAGGGCCCAACAGGGGGTAAGCCTGTTTGTCATGAGGGCGGATTTGTCATGAGGGCGGACCCCCTGATAATAGTACTAACTTTCTTTTTCATAAACACATTTCATAAGAAAAATAATGTACCCCCGGGGGATCAGCCCATTCACCCTGGTACTTCTTGAGATAAAGGGTTGATTTGTGGCTTCTGCAAATTAGTTTTATTCTGGCAATTCCCCAGCAGCTAGCCCAACAATAAAGTTTTGCATAAGTGATGAAAACATATGCTGTAATATTGGGTATGTGGTAAGGTGAAGTAGTACTGTTGTCTTCTTTTGTCTCTTTTTTTAGTGCCTTTGGAAAACCTGCAAGTTTACAAAAAAGTATGTTTTTGTTTATTTACTGTCGAACACATTTCACAGATTCACACACCCACTGACTGATTTAGTGTTTTAGAGTAATACTTCTGCCTTCAGCGTAGGACAGAGTCTTAGGGCCCGATTATGATGCGGTAAGAAATGGCCCGACCGTCAGTCGGAGCCATTCTTACCGCATCGTAATCTCCTGTTTGTAATAATTTCCGACCGACCCATTTTGATGGAGTCCGTCGGAAATTATTACAAACAGGAGCTCCGAATGGCTTATGACGGGCTCAGAGAGCCTGTCCGCCATTCAGAAGGCCTTCAGTAATCCCTCGGCCGCCTCTTTCCGGCCGAGGGCTTATGATGGCAGCTTCCCACTGCCTTTCTGTGCCAGCCTTTCCGACACAGAAAGGCATTAGGAAACTGTCTTTGGGGGCCCCCAGCAGGGCCCCTAAGGGTGCAAGGCCGCCGAATGGCGGCATTAGGGGGCACCTATGGTGCCCCCCCCCTGTTGATCCCTGCACCCGGTGGCAGGCACCTTGAGGTGCCTGCCACGGGGTGCAGGGATGAAGTGCACCTCTGCTCTTTACAATGAGAGCATGCATTCCGTTCGGAATGCATGCTCCCATTATAAAGAATAGGCATGCGACTGAACAGGGTTTGGTCTCATCCTAATTCCTGGGCTGTAACCAACGACAGGAGGTCGTTCGGTTACAGTTCCAAACTGATGTCAGACAGACTCCGATCCATCCGACATCGGAATCAGGGCCTTCGAAGGAAGGTTTTAGCCAGTCAGCAGAGATAGCTTCTCTGTGAATGACTGCTGGCCAAGCCCTAACTCGGATTATGGAGGACAGCTATGTAGCAACAGATACTGAGACAGCATCTGAGGGAGAGGAAATTAGAGCAGAATCTGGGAGTGACTTTTCAGTTGGTGGAAAGTCTGTGCAGGTGGATGAACATAGCAGGTTAGACTTACCCAGAGAGTAGGCACGTGCAGCCGCAAGCACAGATGGAGTGCTCTCTTGGCAGCACCCCAATTTAGTTCAGCCCCAAATTCCACCTCTCACTGGCGATTCTGGAAGTAAAGTCGATACAGACAATATTTTGCCTATTGACTACATCCATCTCTTTTGGATGTTGACTTCCTTGAGTAAATTGTGCAGCAGACAAATTTGTGTGCCGAACAAATTCTGAAGGAGCATGGAGGCACTCTCAGGCCTCATTCTAGGGCACACAAGTGGACTCCCACTTCATTAGAGGAGTTGAAGATATTTTTGGGACTTACGCTCAAAATGGGGTTAGTGCAGAAACCAACCTTGCAGTTCTACTGGTCTACCCGCATGGTTTGGGTAACCCCCATCTTTGCACCGTACATGAGCAGAGATCAATTTTTGCTATTCCAGCGCATGCTGCATTTCATTGACAATTCTGCTGCAGTGTCCCAGGACCATGCAAACCATGACAGGTTGTTCAAAATTCGTCTTGTCATGGAACATTTGTCTCACAGGTTTCCAGAGATTTATACTCCTGGAAAGAATATAGCCATTGATGAGTCCTTGATCCTGTACAAAGAGCGCAGCTGTTCAGGCAGTACATTGCAAGCAAAAGAGCTTGCTATGGCATCAAGCTGTACATGCTGTGTGAGAGCTCTACTGGCTATGTGTACAGCTTGAGCGTGTACAGGGAAGGACTCCACTCTAAACTCTGTAGGCTGCCCTCCCATGCTACGAGTCACAGGAAAGATTGTATGGGAGCTTGTCCAGCCACTCCTTCACAAAGGTTATAACATTCAGTGAGCTGTACAAGGGTGCCATTGTGAACTGTGGTACAGTTTATTGTCGCCGCAAAGTCTTCACACAGGAGCTTGTTTGTAAGAAGCTCCAGAAATCCCAGAGCACTGCATTGCATTCCAACAAACTGCTCACAGTCATGTTCTCGGATAGGTGTGATGTGTACGTGCTCACTACAATTCATGATGAGAGCAATTCCATCATCACGGTTTGGGGTCAGATGTCCGAAGTTCACAAGCCCACTTGTATACTTGATTACAACTAGTACATGGGCGGAGTGGATAAGAATGACCACGTTCTTCAACCATACAATGCGAGTCGTAAAACTCGCACTTGGTTCAGGAAACTGCTCAACTACCTGATCGAGATGGCAACATACAATGCGTATGTTGTTTATCGTCAGACAACCACAGGTAGACGCATGTCTTTCCTTGGCTTTCTGTTGTCCGACCTTGAAAATCTTTCTGCTACAGAAGCAGCACCCACCACTTCATATGCTCTGGAGTACGTGGCAAAGCTGCAAGAGCTGCACTTTGCTGATCGCATTCCTGCAACAGCTAAAAAGACTTGGCCATGTTGTCGTAAAGTCTGCTCTAAGCATGGAAAGAATCAGGAGAGTCATATTTACTGTCCCTAGTGCCTATCTCACCCAGCCCTGTGTTTTCCGGATTGCTGTATATTATACCATACAAAAGTGAAGTATTGGGCAATGACTGAGGTAGATCTACTGTTACATAAACCTTTCAATGGCTTTGCATGAATACCTACCTTCCATAGGCCACTTCTTCACTAGTCAAGCTGCCATTGAATTTTTGTGCCTCTAATTGAGGAAATCATGGGCTTGCTTATGGTCTGCTCGACACCTTTATCTGCCATCAGACCGTGTTTGGTTTTCTGTTCGCCGATTGACAGGTGCATTTTAGTCCCCACACTGCACATAATGATGGACGGAACATAAGCCACGTTGTCACAGAGTAAGGGAACTTATGTATACAACACATGGACCACCCTGAACCAGAGTAAGTGTAATAAGTATAACATGTCCTGTGGGGCTTATTTACCAACACTTCTTCTTGCTTTGAATGTGTGCAAACTCAATTAGTAACTTCTATCATAATCAATGCTATTGAAAGAGGGTACAGGACATAATATTGTGTATGATGAATTTTTTCACATCTTTAGTATTGGTTATGATGCAAACTAGTAATTGAGTTTTCACACTTTCAACGCAAAAGTAGAAGAGGCATTTGTTTGGCTTATTACTTTAGGGAACTTAGCCAGTATTCCCCAGCATGTTTTCCTTAGTTTCAACTGTAGATATGCTCTCTCAGTTTGAGGAATGAACCCTCAGAAGGCATACTCCGACACCTCCAACTTGCATCCACAAACTGGAAGGAGTTGGATTTAGCACAGTGCGCTGAAGGCACATGAAAGACATGTTTTCTTGAGCTTCAAGTAGCTAGGGACGGTAGGTATTAGTATAGGTTCACTTGGCAAGTATACTGGATTAGTCACGACTCTGATGAGGACAGAGACATGAACGGGTAAAAAAAGCTTAGGGTAGGTGTTTTTCACAGGGATATTGCATAGGTAGAAGGTAGATAGTAACGGTAATATGAGGTAATAATTTCCAAGATTCAAGGATCTTCTTATGCTTTATAAGCCAAGTGTGCCGTTTTAATTATTTATTACTACAATATAATTATGTAAAGAACAGCCAACACGTGTTTCGCCCAATTGGCCAACCGGCCGAGGGCTTTTTCAAGGCAGGACAATCTATGAAGATAATATGTGTGGTCCCATGTAGCGTACCTGGGACTGCAGATATTATCTTCTTACAGACTTCTATAATTATAGGACCACATCATAGATTAGCGATTCCGCTAAAACGCAACGGCCCTCGATGGGGTGGAACCAATACATTCCACGGTGAGTTCTTTAATTCTCTCATGCTTTTGCTTCGGGGGGCGGTTAGCGCTGTTTGTGAACAACTGGCAGGCTCTTACAGCTGACGCCTGGATGCTACAGACAGTGCAAGGGTTCCATATAGAGTTCTATGGATCGCCCACCCAGTTGGTCCCTCCTCGCCCGCTCCAATTCTCAGGGCAGGAGGCCAGGCTCATCCAGCAAGAAGTACAGGAGTTATTGGGGAAAGGAGCGATTTGCCTTTCTTACCCACACCCCGCAGGATTTTTGAGCAATCTGTTCCTAGTTCAGAAACAGGACGGGGGTTATCGACCGGTGATAAATCTTGGAGTTCAACGAGTGGCTGGTATACCGTCACTTCAAGAGGGAGGGGTATCCATCTGCTTCAGGACCTCCTTTATCCCAATCACTAGATGGCCCCGTTGGATCTCAAGGATGCGTACCTTACGGTCCCAATCTTTCCACCACATTGCCTGTTTCTTCAGTTCCAGTGGAGGGACGAAACCTTCGGGTGCACCTCACTTCCTTTTGGCCTATCATCAGTACCTTGGTGCTTCACCAAGGTCCTGCACCCGGTCATGGAACGCCTGCGAGCGCAGGGCATGTGGATGATTGTGTACCTGGACGACATGCTGTTCATAAACCAGTGTCCACGGGCTTTATCTCGCCAACTGCGGTCTGCAGTGGAGCTCCTCCAGTCTCTGGGATTTGTAATCAAACAGGCGAAGTCCAGTCTCACTCCTTCTCGCTCAATCACGTTTTTAGGATTTGTGATTGATTCAGCAGGAGTTACACTGAGCCTACCATCCAGGAAGAGAACGAAAATCCGACACGAGGTTCGGAAGATACTATGGAAGCCTCAGACCTCCCTGCGCAGCATTGCCTGAGTGGTCGGCCTCTTGTCGGCCTTGATACAGGCCATATTTCTCGGCCCCCTACATTTTCGGGCTCTGCAGAGACTGAAGGCGTCTCATCTGCGATGTGGCCAACATTACGCTCAACATGTGCCTTTGTCAGATGAGACCAGGGAAGTGCTCAATTGGTGGCTCTCCCATAGGGAGGCATGGAACGGGCATGCCATCTTTGGCTCCCAGCCAGACCTCGTGATCGAGTCAGACACCAGAGTTTCGGGCTGGGGTGCCCGTTGTGGTGAATTCACCACGGGTGGCGGATGATCCGTCGTTGAATGGTCCCTCCACATCAATTGTCTAGAGTTGATGGCAGGCTCCTTCGCGGTCCGATGTTGGACCAGGGACCGGGTGCAATCTTGTGTCCTACTCAAGATGGACAATGTGGCAGTGGTCCGCTACATCAATCAGATGGGAGGCACGCATCCAAAGCCCTGGCGGACCTCGCCAAGAAGTTCTGGGAATATTGTCTCGAACACCAGGTCTCGGTGACAGCAGAACACCTCCCAGGGTTGGACAACCAAGTGGCGGACTGACACTCTCGCCACTTTCGGGACTCCAGTCTGTGGAAATTTGTTCCCTCTGGTGTTCCAGGCCCTTCTATAGCTCTGGGGTCCTTTCACGATTTCACATCGCGCCTCGACCACCAGCTTCCCCGGTACTTCAGCTGGAGACCGGATCCGGATCCGGGGGCGGTGGCCACGGATGCCTTCCTCCAGGATTGGGCAGCGGAGCGGGGCTATGCCTTTCCCCCCTTCACCATGATCATGAGGTTGATGACTCAGGTCTGCCAACAGAAGGCAGACTTGGAGATGATCAACCCATTATGGAAGTCGCAAGTGTGGTTTCCAGTTCTGATGGAACTTTCCTGGGCTTCTCCAATCCGTCTACCCCGGTGGTGACGAACGACTCCCTTCTGCTCATTGCGTGGAGGATTACCGGTCTCGATGGCAAGTCCCAGGCCTTTCGAGAAGCACACGGGACCTCCTCTCTCGAGCCTGGGCTGACAGAACAGTTAAGAGATACCGATCGGGCTGGTCTCGTTTGATGTGTTGGTGTCTGCAACGAAGTCTGGAACTCCTGGGTGCAGACGTTGTCCACGTCCTAAATTTCCTAGCCTCCCTCACCTCTGAGGGTATGGCGTTTTGCTCTGTTAATACCTTTTGGTCGACGATCTCAGCAGGACATGCGAATGTAGCGAACCTCCCGGTCAGGTAACACCCGCTGGTCAGGAAGTTGCTACACGGCATTCGGCTGTCCCTCCCACCAAAACCAAGATATTCGGTACTTTGGGACGTCAATAAGGTCTTGGATTAATTGTCAGGTTGGCCTAGCAATAAGTATCTCTCATGCAAGCAGTTGTCGGCTTAACTGGCCATGTTGCTATGTTTGATATCTTGCAGGCGAATGTCGGACATCAGGGCCCTGGATATTACGGGTCGCTCCTTCACTCCAAATGGGGTCACTTTCCATTTGACTTGTCGTGCCAAGTGCCAGTCTTGGGTGATTTCTTACCTGGCCTTTCCAGACATGCCCAAGTTGTCTGTGGTGAGGTGTATTAAGGCCTATGAATCGATGACGGAGGAACTGTGGCCTCATGGAGAACGGCAACTGTTGATTGCTCTGAGGAACCCCCTTAAGGCAGTCTCATCACCGACCACAGCGAGATGGTCCGGCGGCTGATGACGGAGGATGGCATCGATACCAAAGGTTTTTGCGCGCACTCGACACGAGGCACGATGGCTTTGAAAGCCTTTGTTTTGGGAGCTTGCTTGGAGGACATTCTGAATGCGTCAGACTGGTCATCAGATTCAACCTTCAAAAGGTTTTATTTTAAGCCAGTCTCCTCCATTGCGGCTCTGGTGGTGGACAAGCTTTGAACTAGCCTAATCCTCGCCTCCAAGTCTTGACATAGAATGAAAAATTTCCTAGCTTTCGTAACGGAAAGTTTCAATTCTATTAAGGACACTGAGGCGAGGATTAGCCCGCCCATGGATGAATCATGAACCGCCCGGGTTATCGGATCTACGTCTGGGTGTAAGTAAAACATTTTCCTGTTTTCTGTAATGATTGTTGACTAGTGGTGTTGCGGGTGCTGAAAACCAATGCATTCTCTCGGAGTTCACGGATGTTTTCTGCTCATAGGTTCAGAATCTTCAATGCAGGAGTGATGATCTTCCACTGACGGCTTGATCACAGGAAGAAAGAGGGAATCCGATGAGGGCAATGCCAGTTCATGGGACTGAAGGGTCATGATTGGAAGGACATGTTTTGCTGTTGAACTTCATGGTTTCCCTAGGTTTCATGGGAAATGAAGTCCTATTTTGATGATTATGTGTTAGAAAATGGCTGCTGTGTTAAAATAAAGAAGAAAGAAATGCCTAATCCTCGCCTCCGTATCCTTAATAGAATTGAAACTTTCCGTTACGAAAACTAGTAAATTTTTCATTCTTTCATTCTCCTGTAATACTCTCACTTGGGCAACCGTCACTTCGGATAGACAGTACCAAAATACTTAGTTAACTGACTGTTAACTGAAGAGATAGCAAAGCTTATCGCCAGCTGTCACAACCACTGATAGCTACCAGAAGAGTAAAACACACATCTTACAACCTATAAATGCACTGACTCCAAGACACAGCACAAGATGGTGGAACTATGATTGGACTGCAAAGATGAGAAGATCATCCAGCATGTGGAACACAAACTTCTTGTGTCTGCAGAGGACCAACAGACCAAACGATGACTCCAGCAGCAAACTGTACGTTTAAACACCAGTCCACTGAGAGTGTGCACAGCTAGCTAAAACATTAAAACATCACACTGCACACCTACTGTAGTGGACAAAGTTGTGCCCTCTCCTTTAGAACTTCAGGGTAGGTGAGAGAGTGGGGGATTGGAGTTCCCTCTTTACCAAATGGTAAAATAGAATCCAGCAATAGTTACCAATAGACTAGGTTATAAGTAAAACAGACATATTTGTCTAACTCACCAGGGCACAACTCAACAGGCAAAGGTGCAGAGGAAAGTGACCCCAAAGAACATCAGTTTTCAACCCCACATTTTATGTATACGGTGAAACCATCACATGGATAGCATTGTGGCATGAAATCACATCAAGAACACTTATTTCATTCATAAGCCTGTTTTGGAAGCATGAGCCTTCAAACATTCATGTATCCGTTTTCATTAATGCCCTGGAAACTGTCACACTCCAGATCTAAAACCATTCTGTCTTTCAATTCCCTTACACCTTTAGGAGTGTCCCCATCAGCAGCATGAGTGTTGTGTTTTGTTGTAAATATATCATGTATAAATCTTGTAAAGTCACACTTTGTTGCTACATTTTCTTGGTACTTCTAGTCTCTTGCACACAATGTCTTGAATATTCAGTATGATCGTTATAAAGTGATACTCTGACTTCACGTCCGGGCCAGTCTATAGAAAACATGAATCTCCAGTTGCATCAACTTCTACAAAGGGCTAAGAACATAATGCTTAGGTCTGCCATGAAAAGAGATCCTCTTGTATTATTATTACATCACCAGTGGTGTTACCAATATAGTTGCTGTTTTTTTAGCGTGATAACTCTATTAGACAATTCCTCCCTCGTGTTAGTACACTTGCTTTCTAACACCATCTCCTCTAAGCCTATGCCTACATTTCCTATCATTTCTTATCATTTTATATCACCCCTACTTTTTCCACGCTCCCGTTATCTATGCTTGTGCCATCCTCTCACTATTGCTTTAAGAAAGTGTCTCTTTCACTGGGGTTCACTCTTGCCAAGAGAGACATTGCTCAGGCTTGGGGATCTGAAGATTTGCCAACATATCGGAGGTGGGCGAACGACATGGACAGTGCAATGATTGCAGAGAAAGAGGTGTTTAAACGTAGGGGCTGTCCTAAGAAATGGGATCGAAAATGGGCCAAATGAGTCATGTCATTGCTTCAACTGTGCAGGGGGGGAGAAGTGCTGCACTCCAATGTAAGAAATATATATCTGCCATATGGTAATGTTTTGCATATTAATGTTTTAATGGCTCTTGATCTGCATTTGCTGACACGCAGTCATCATAGGAAATGGTTCATAAGGACGTCGGCTTTCCAACATGTCACAAACACTCACACCTCCCATGGCTTTGTCTGACCCGATAATACAACACACCGCAACGCCAACGTTGTCATTCCTTTCCTGGAATGTAAACGGACTGCAGGATAAGATAAAACGTGGACTGGTGCTACAATATTTGAAACGCCTAGCCCCAGCAGTTATATTGTTACAAGAGACACACCTGATGGGCTCCACATGTAAAGCCCTTGATCGGTGGGGGTTCCAATTGGTAGTACACTCTGAGTTCACCACAGGATCCAGGGGAGTGGGGATCCTTGTGCGGAAGCGATTCCCCCTCATAGTTCACCGTACTTTAAAAGACGACTAGGGCCGCTTCGCTGCACTCTTGGTTCAATGGGAGGGTCGTATGCTCAACTTTGTGACTGTCTATATCCCACCCGCTCTACACTCCCCCGCCTTCCAAGACCTGGGGAAATTCCTACTGACGTTGCCGGAGGGGGATTTGATAATAGGGGGAGACTTCAACATGACCATGAATGACACACTGGACCGTGCGCCTGCTCGCCCACAACATCGTTCAAGCTCACCCCTAGCCGGCTTTCTAGACGCACACGGTCTACTGGACATATGGAGGTTCCAAAATCCCCTTCAGAGACAATACACCTTTCACTCGGGAGCCCATAACAGCCTTTCCCGCATAGACTACATACTCACTGCACTAGACAACATGGGGCGGATAGGGACAACCACCCACCTACCCAGGGGAATCTCCGACCACTCCCCGGTAAAGGCAGAAATTCGGGTGCACTGCACTGTCCAAAGCCGAATGTACCCCATATATCCAGGATTCCTACTTAACTCCAAAATCAAGAAAGGACTGGTCACTGCAACCACGCAATACTTTCAAGAAAATGAAGCGTCAGTCTCCTTCCCAGTAACATTGTGGGAGGCATACAAACCAGTAATACGAGGACAGGCTATCTCGCTGATTGAGAGACACAAAAAAGACCAGAAAACCACAATAGAGGCCTTGGAGCGGGAAGTATAGCAATTAGAATCTAAACATGCCGCCGCACCCACTAGCGAAACGGAGCATACATTACGTATGAAGCGACAGGAATACAAAGAACACCTGTACACTGACGCCCAGTCCCGTCTGCAAACAACCCAATATCGGATCTATGAATCCGGGGACAAGGCAGGCAAACTCCTTGCCTGGCTGGACAAGAGGGACCGGGCGAATAGATGGATAGCACGGCTGGAAAAAGATGACGGGGAAGTCACATCAGACCCACAACACATAGTGACTGCACTAGCGCAACATTACGAACACGTATACACCTCCTCAAATACTACCACTGTCCAGGAAGCATTAGCTTTCCTCAAGGATATCCGTATGCCAAGGCTCTCACCTCAAGAAACAGAGAGTCTAGAAGCAGATATCACGATAGATGAACTTAAAACAGCTATCTCCATGATACCATCGGGTAAAGCCTCCGGTCCAAATGGCATCCCAATAGAACTATATAAAATCGCCGCAGACAAAATCGCCCCATATATGTTGAAAATGCTTGAAACAAGTCGCGACATAGGAACACTCCCCAAAGATCAACGCTTGGCGACCATTGTGGCCATTCCCAAACCGGGCAAACCGACGGAGGTATGCACGTCATACCGACCGATCTCTCTAATTAATGCGGAGGGGAAAATCTTAGCAAAAACGCTGGCGCTTACACTAACGCCCCATCTTATCAAACTAATTCACCCGGACCAATCAGGCTTTATGCCAGGTAGGAACACAGCCCTAAATCTCAGGCGCCTGCATGGAGTGTTGGGCCGAAAACACATGGTACGGGAAGACGCCGCGATCCTCTCCCTCGACGCGAAAATGGCCTTTGACTCAGTGGAATGGGCCTACCTGTTTGCGGTCCTTCAACACTTGGGGTTTGGGCCGAAGTTCTGTTCCTGGATACATCTCCTTTACACCAACCCAGTGTCACTCGTGGTCGCCAATGGGCACGTATCCCGGGAGATCACCCTGGGGAAAGGGACGCGACAGGGCTGCCCACTGTCGCCCTTGCTATTCGCCCTAGCCTTGGAGCCCCTGGCGGCTTGGATACGGTGGGACCCGAGGATACGCGGCCTAAAATGGAGGGAGGGATGGGAAGATCGCATCTCCCTATACGCTGACGACGTTCTACTCTATATCGCCTCACCCACAAGATCCCTCCACGCCTTACTTAATATTTGCGCAGTATTTGGTACTGTATCCGGATATGCCATTAATTGGGATAAATCAGTACTATACATACTACATGGTGGGCCCCCGCGTTTCCCAAAAGGCTGCAAGGTCCAGATAGTTACGGATAGCTTTAAGTACCTCGGCATACATGTAACATCAGACCCAAACGACTTTATAGCACTAAACTTACAGGCCCCTCTGCAACGACTGAAGCGTGACATCAAGCATTGGAAAGCGCTGCCACTCACCCTACTGGGTAGAGCGGCTCTCTTCAAGATGATGGTCCTCCCCAGATTCTTGTACGCTCTCCATAACACACCATATCCAGTTCCTGACTCATACTTTAAGGCTGTAAATTCGAAAGTCGCCGCTCTTCTGTGGGAAAACAAACCGGCTAGAGTGGCAGCGACTAAACTTGTGCAAAGCTGGTATGACGGTGGGATAGCCCTACCTGACATTAAAGTGTACTATTGGGCTTCTCAACTTACAGTCATCAACCAATGGCTTCATGTACCGGATACGGACCCGGCGTATCGCCTAGACAAACTGGCCCTGGGGACAGGAGGCGTAAATAGAGCATTATACAACAAACGAGGGGCCCGCGACCTCATAGGCCCAACAGCACACTCAATCCGTATATGGCACATGGTAAATAAACACTTAGGCTGGTTAGGCAGGCTGACACAACATACTCCATTGTGGGACACGGGCAAATTGGGATTACTGGGAAACAGCAAAGGCTTTCAAAAATGGGACCTGATTGGCATCTCACGGTTGGGGGACCTATGGCACGAAGGAAAGGTAGTCAGCTTTGCCCACCTGCAAGTGCAATACGAGATGGCTCCGGGCGAGCAATTTCGGTACATGCAAATCAAGCATGCGATTGATGCAGCCCTTTCCGCAACAGACATACTTCCTGAATCATCCCCTCTAGAGGACCGACTGCTCACCGATCATTTACATACAAAAGCGACTTCATTAATCTACAAAGAAATCATTAATAACCAGGTAGACCCCCTGGTCAGACTTAGGGAGCTTTGGCAATCAGTGGTTGGAGACATGGATGACCCCGATTGGCAAGAGGCGATAGCATCGCCTAAGGAAGTGGCAATCTCCTCTAGACTGCACTTAGTGCAGCTTAAAATATTACACAGGACTTACTATACGCGGGTGACACTACACAAGATAGGGAGAACTCCTGACCCAGACTGCTTGCGCCTCTGCGGAGCCCTAGGCACCTTTTATCATACCTTATGGGAATGCCCCAAGCTTACGCCATACTGGGAGGCGGTGATTGACACCATCACAGAGGTCACTGAGAAACACGTCCCGCACAAGCCCAAATGCTGCCTCCTCAATGTCTGGGGACCGACAGACCTCAATCACGCTGAACGCCAATGGGCAACGACAGGCATGATGATAGCCAAGTGAAATATAGCGCAAAAATGGGGAGTAGGAAATATACCGACCTTAACGCACTGGTGCAGAGATATGGATGCTGTTATGGTAGCGGAAAAGGCCACCTTCGTCAACAGGAGATGCCCGAAAGAATGGGGACGGGTGTGGGGCAAATGGAATGTATATAGGGGAAACATCTGCTCTCCTCCGGCACTAGACGATGACTCAGAAGAAGACATGTAATATAGCCAACGTAATGAATATATTAATATCAAACATGTTGTGATGAACTGTGAAGGATTGCTAGCATGATGGTAAACTGTAAATGCAGACCACTGTTTGATTATTGCAATTTAAAATAAAATAAAGTTTAAAAAAAAAAAAAAATGGGCCAAATGGAACATATCGAGAGGAGAGCTCTGTGTTTCCCCGATGGAGGAACTGCGGAGGGCAGGAGTGGGAAATGACCTGAGCGAGGGTCGTAAGGATGAGGTGCTCAATTTGTAAAGCTGTATATTTAATCATTGTTATACTACTGTCGTATTTAAAATGTTACATGGCCTCGCAATTACCTCACTGTACTGTCACAAATGTTCAATAAAAAGAATATTTTAAAAAAAGAAAGTGTCTCACATCCTCTTCTTTTCAATCACCACCTACTCCAAAGCTCATGCTCTTTAGCATGTAGGTCACAATTGTAGCTCTTGAATAGGGCTAGAAGGTTTGGAAAGTACAGCTGTTGAAAGGTGCACTGATTGCATTACATTGTGAACATATATCCAAACTGCTCAATTTCAACAGCTCCGTCTCTTCTCTCCTTTTGTATCTTCCCTGTCCTATAATAAATGTGAAATTGATATCTGAACTGCTTTTTCTACCAACTCAAGCCTGATTAAGGTTTTGTGATCACGAAGAAGTCTTAATGATTTCACCAGTGTGATATATAAGGCTCCCCTTAAACATGTCTTAACATGTATGGAGCTTTACCAAGTATGCATAGTAACTTATGGAACTCTATGTAATAATCATATTTGAGTGAATATACCCATCATTCCCCCCTCTTAATCCTAGCTCTTAATTTGAGGGACAAAGGTTCCATGTATCAAGGGCCTTCTCTCCGTAGATAAAGTTGTGAACTAACACGTAAATGACTGGTAAATTCTTAAACAATAGGACAAAAATCGCATATGCTCTGAGTTCAGGTGGCCTCCCTAAGCTTGAAGGGTAGACCACAGATGGGAAAGAAACTTTAATAAACAGGCTGGTGTCCTTCAGAACATCGCCACCGGCACAAGGCAGATCCTGCTGAGGATCAGCAAGTGTTAGATGCACTGATTCTGAACCAATTGACACAGTCTTCCAAGTTAAACCTCCTAGTCTGCATATACAGGTACTCCATCTTGCTAATTTGAAGACAAGGCTACCATTTGATAATAGAAGTCAATGTGCCTTATTTTAATATAAAACCTGAACCAGGGAATTAATAGGGAGTTATTGATCACAGTAAGCTTGGGTGCGTACAATCGACATATGAGTGAGGATGTTAAACCTTTTGTTCATATAGATCACTTGATATAAGACAATTGCTAAACATCAACACTGTGTACACTATGGTGCCCAATAATTACAGCGTAACATAACCAAGGATCAAACCAGGAATTTACAGACCCACAATGATGCCACTGAGGGCTACCCATGATCAAGCCTGATCAAAAGACTCCCAGCAGAGGAAGCCACCAAGATCTGAACGACCCTGTGGTAGAACAAAAGCATAAGGGCCCCCAACAGCAACCTTCCCTCAAGCCAGCCCCAAACCGACATCCAAGGTAAATTTCCAACAGTTTAGTGAGCACCATGGCACTAATCCACATAGGTAAATTAAACACATCGCAGAGAGTAAACAATCAGTTCCTGCCGTGGTCACCCTAAGAAGGATATTCACAAAGATGCTTTCACTGGAAGCAGTAAGTGTCGTGGATCCAGAGTGGCATCCAAGTGGAAGGTGACCATCTGTAGTCCTGTTCAAAGAGCCTCACTTTTCTTTCATCCATCTTGCTCGAGACACAACAGTTACCACTCACTAAAAATTCTCACAAGGATTCAGTTCATAATGCTGCAGTTGGCTTCAAGACATTGTACTGGTCGCTATACGTCAGATTACCATTAGACAAATCATTGTCTGACGTAAACATTGTGTCCTAAATATCGTTTATAAAAATTTAGCCCCATTCAGTGTAGATTTTCTATAATTAAATCTAATAGGGTGATATTTTTGTGAACAATATTTAGGGCACAATATTTGTGTCAGATGATATTTTGGTTACAATATTCTCGTACTATACCGCACTGTGGGCTTTGTCATGGAGTCTGCTGACCGTCTACACCATAATCACACAAACAAGCCTTACAGGTACCAACAGGCCGTAAAAATGTGCCAGTCTGCTTTCCAACCAAACCTGAGACACACCACCATTTCTCTCCAGTGCTGCGGGGGCAGGACAATCAACTTGGATTGCTCTTATTAGGAGAAACAAACGGAAGACATAAGCTCAGTAGCACATGATACCGGATCCGTGTGGTGGGGCCAGGAGGGTGGAGCATGAAAAACATTTTTTTTTAAAAACACTTACCTATGACAGTCGGCCGTCTCCCCTCTGTAGAGAGCCATCCGGGCTCTCTCAAACAATGTTGCAGTTCACACACACACACACACCCCTCGGGGCAGGCTCGACCCGAGGGGATAAATAAACGGCGGAAGACCGCTTGGGGTCTTTGCGCCAACTAGTTATCATACCGTGTGGTTGTGCGGTTATTTCGTGGAGCCCAGCTACGGCCTACTGCCTTCTGGTGACCCACGACACTGGCGACGAGGCCGGTCAGACCAGCACGTGTGCGCGCCTCGCCTGCTGCGGCTGTTGTGCCCGCCCGCACCTCCCAGTGCCGTCGCTTACCCGTAAGTGGCGCCCGCCCACGCGTCTCCTGGCCCAAAGGGAGCGTGTTCAGCTGGCGGCGCCCACTCGGGAGGACGACGCCGAATCCTGCTGCTGCTGCCTGCGCCCGCCCACGCGTCTCCTTAGTCAGAGGGAGCGCGTTCAGCCGGCGGCGCTTGTCCATCGGCAGCGCAGGGGCAGGTGAGTGCGGCTCTCTGCGCGACCGCAGGAGAGGCTCCCGCTCGGCGGTGACTCACGCTCGAGGCCACGCCCCAGGGAGCGTCCCTGCTGCCCCAGGCCCCCAGGGCTGTATGCAGCGCCACCTGCAGGAAAGAAAAAAAAAGGAAAGAAGGCGCCTTCAACTGCATTTGTCTGCAGCAGAGGAGGGAAAGCAGGTCAGGGAGACGGAGTGCCAGGCAGCCCAAAGAAAAAAAAAACGAAGGTGAAGAGGCCTCCTTAGGAACAAGACGTAAGGGGGACATCCCGGCCTTAGCGACTACAAGGCCCAGAATAAACCGGCACGCTGCCCCACAGCGGCGTGGGAGGCCCCAGCCCCACCGCCTCACCGCGCCCACAGCAGCAGTTACCCTGCCCCCGCACGCAAGCCAAGGGTAAAAGGGGAACACGAAGAATCTCCCCTAGCACGTGGCAGGCCACCGAGAGAGATGAAGAGCGTGAGGACACGTACAGCGCCGATAGTCCCATCATCGGATAAGGTGCGGAAGGCGTACCCAAGATGAGCAACAACCAAACGGCCGGCGCGCCGGCTGGCGCTCAGGCTCAGGACGGAGGACAGGGTGCGCTGCCCCCCAGAAACCATCACACCGCTATTGCTCCCCTGCCGCCGTTCAGTGAGGCTTCAGACCCGGCTACGGCCGCGCCGCGATGGAAGGCGTGGGTAGGGCGGCTGAATCTTTATTTCAAAGGAACAAGGGAAACGGACGGCACTGTCAAGCGGTCACTCCTCATCTACTTTGGTGGGCCCGAAATCCATGATCTGTTTGAGACGCTTCCAAACACCGGGAATGAGGATGACTACGACGCGGCGGTGAGGGCGCTCGATAGGCACTTCGACCCACAGCTGAATCCGGACTTCGAAAAGTTCACGTTCCGAAGGGCCTCACAGACAGATTCGGAATCTGTCGACATGTTCTATGCCAGGCTGCGCAAGCTGGCTAGCACATGCGCATTTGTGGCTCCGCAAACGGAGATCAGGGATCAGATCATCCTGGGCTGTCGCTCAAAGCTCTTACGAAAACTAATCCTGCGACAACCGGGGATCTCACTGGACGAGATCCTTGTCTTGGCACGCTCCCACGAGCTATCGGATGTCCGGGCAGAAGCAATGGAAGCAGCACTCCACACGCCCGTAGCTGCTCCATGTACACCAAGATACCCGGTCGTCAAAGAAGAAAGGGTAGAAGCAATACAGAGGCGCCCCGCCCAGGCCCGGCAAGCGCAGCCTCCGTCGCGAGGCGGTCAGTGCGGATACTGTGGGGACGAACATGCCAAAACAGCAGTCTGCGGGGCGAAAGGAAAAACGTTCTCCCGGTGCGGGAGGCTTAACCATTACGCCAGGGTATGCCGGGGTGGACGATTCTGGCAGGGCCCGTCGAGACAGAGGAGCATCACGCAACGGGTACAGCAGGTATCCCTAGAGGATTCGCCCCTCTCGAAGAAGCCAGGCAAGTGTGGGAAGATGAAGACGATGACGTCTTTGTGGTGTCCTATGTCAGCCGAGCAGACAGACGATGGAGGCCTCCCCCGATGTGCTCGGTGACCGTGGAAGGCACTGAACGTGCAGGCCCTTATTGACACGGGTGCCTCAGTCTATGTCATGGACTCGGAACAGTACGATCGCATGTCACCAAGGCCCCCGCTCGAGCCGTCCACGGCAAGGATATATGTGTACGGAGGAACCGATCCGCTCCCGCTGAGAGGGGTCATCCAGGCAAAAATCGACAGCGGCGCATACACCACGAACACCCGCTTCCACATAACAGAGGGACGGAAGGGAACCCTACTCAGTTGCCACAACGCAGAGGATCTCGGACTGGTATTCTTTGCGAACCAGATACATGAGTCACACGCAGAGGCCATACTGAAGGACTTCCCGGCACTCTTTACAGGTCTGGGGAAACTGAAGGGAAAAAGGTTCCAGCTACATATCGACCCCGCTGTTAGACCGGTGGCACTCCGGCATCGGAGAGTGCCATTTAATCTAAGGCCACAAGTCGAAGAGGAGCTGAGAAAATTGGAAGAGCTGGACGTAATCGAAAAAGTCTCAGGTCCCACTCCCTGGGTGTCTCCGTTAGTGGTGGCCCTGAAACCCAAACAGCCGGGGGCCATAAGACTCTGTGTGGACATGCGCCTGCCCAACGTGGCAGTGAAAAGGGAACGGCACATAACCCCGACAATGGAAGACATTGTGGCCGACCTCAATGGGGCCAAAGGGTTCTCCAAATTGGACCTAAACGCTGGATATCATCAGCTGGAGCTAGAACCGGAAAGCCGGTACATTACAACGTTTTCGACCCACGTTGGCCTCCGGCGATATAAGAGACTCAGTTTCGGGATATCCTCGGCAGCTGAAGTTTTTCAGAACGCAGTAAGAGAGGTGCTGTCAGGGCTGCCAGGGGTGATCAATCTGAGCGATGATATCCTAGTCTTCTCAAGCACGCTGGAAGACCATCACAAGCATCTCCGTGCGACGTTGAAGAGGCTAGAGGACTTGGGGTTGACGCTACACAAGGCGAAGTGTTCGTTTTATCAGGACACCGTGGAATTCTTTGGCTACATATTCACGAGGGAAGGGCTCCGGGTGGACCCGAAGAAGGCAGCTGCCATCCGGGTGGCCAGCACACTGAAAAACCCCATGGAGGTGAGAAGTTTCCTGGGCATGGCAACGTACTGCGGGCGTTTCATCCCGAATCTCGCAACGTTGTCGGATCCACTCCGGGCCCTGACGGAACAGGGGCAACCATGGGAATGGTCGAGTGCGGCCAACAAGGCGTTCAATGACATCAAGGAGAGGTTGCAGGACAAAGCGATCATGGCGTATTTCCATCCAAAGAAACGCACTGAGTTGGTCGTGGATGCTAGCCCCACGGGTCTAGGAGCGGTGCTCCTGCAGGAACATGACCCGGAAGTTTGGAAGCCGGTGGCATATGCGAGCAAGGCCCTCACGGACACCGAGACCAGGTATGCTCAGATAGAGAGGGAGGCTCTCGCCATCAAGTGGGCGTACCGACACTTCCATCTGTACCTGTGTGGCCAGGACTTTCAAGTGGTGACGGATCATAAACCTTTGATCCCGCTCTTCGCTGGGTCGTCACGGTTGGCGCCCCCAAGGATTGAGCGGTGGGCCGTGCAGCTGCAAGCGTATCAGTTCAAGGTCGTGTACCGACCCGGAGCACACAACCCTGCCGACTACCTATCCCGCCACCCGACCCTTCATCGCCCATGGACCCGTCAGCCGAGGAAAGGGGCACGGAAGAGTTTGTGTAGATGGTTTCACAGCACGCATGCCCGAAGGCAATGACCTTGGAGGAAATCGGACAGGCCACGGCGGAAGACGGAACACTGTCAAGGGTGAAAGGAGCTCTGGAGGAGAACACGTGGGCCCGCTTCATGGATGGAAGTCGCCTACTACGACCAGAGGTTGGACACGACCGGCAGCAGCTCTGGAGGGTGCGGCATGAGCTCAGTGTGGGGGAGCATGGTGTCGTCCTGAGAGGACATCTTGTTGTGATACCGGAAGCCCTACAGCAACGCATTCTAGAACTTGCTCACGTGGGCCATCAGGGCATGGCCAAGACGAAAGCGAGACTACGGCAAAAGGTGTGGTTTGCGGCCAAGGATAATAAGGTGGACAAGATGGTCCGAAGTTGCCATGAATGTACCATCACAGGGGGGACCCCACGACGGCGCCAGTAATCACAGAGGATCCGGTCAAAGCTCCTTGGACTCATGTCAGTCTTGATTTCGGGAGTTTCCCAGACGGCCGTCAGATGCTGGTTGTGGTCGACACCTTCTCGAAATTTCCAATGGTGGAAGTCGTGGGATCAACGGCGTTTCCCCACGTGAAGAGGGATTTGGATAGGATATTCGCCATGTTCGGGCTGCCCGAGGAGATCAAATCTGACAATGGACCTCCATTCCAGGGCAGGGAGTTTCAGGAATATCTGGAAAGCAAGGCCATTCGACACCGGAAGATCACGCCACTCTGGCCACAAGCCAACGGGGAGGTGGAGCGGCTGATGAGAACTCTCAACAGGGCCCTGCGGATAGCAGTAGAACGAGAGGAGGATGCTGAGGCAGCTCTGGATCAATTTCTCGGAGTGTACCGACAAACGCCTCACAGCACCACTTGGTGTGCACCCTCGCACCTAATGTTTCTGCGGACACCACGAGACAGTATACCAGCTGACCCGACGTGGGCTCCCCCAGTGAGAGACGATGAAGCCATTCAAGCCCGCAGAGAGATCACAAACCGGAAGGCCAGTGAGACCCGGAGGGCTCAAGAACCCCGAATCAGTATCTGAGACCGAGTGGTAGTCAAAGATCGACACCCTGGGTGGAAGTTCCGAACACCGTTTGAGCCAGAAGCTTGGACCGTAACGGAAGTGCAAGGAACGATGGTCACGGCGCGAAAAGGACACCTCCAAGTCACAAGAAATGTGTCGTGCTTCAAGCGGATCGCCGGGGGCGGTCAAGACAGTGAAGACTGTGACAACACGGCAGAGAGTCCCGGCGCATCGCCCCCGGAGTCTCCCAGGGCTGGTGGCCTAGTCCCCGAAGGAGGGTCACCCGAGAACAGAGAAGCCGTCACCGGACCTGACGTTGCCGTTTCTGAAGACAAGGTTGGCTCACCTGTGGGTGTCCCGGGTGGCGTCGAGAGCATTGTTGTTCCCAGGAGCCAGAGATACAGCCTCCGGGCGAACCCGGTGCCGAGCCAAAAGTTCAAGAACTTTCTGTACATGTCCCCATGAACAGTACTGACTTTGGTGACGTTAACCAAAAGAAGGAAGGGATGTAGAGAGCCATCCGGGCTCTCTCAAACAATGTTGCAGTTCACACACACACACACACCCCTCGGGGCGGGCTCGACCCGAGGGGATAAATAAACGGTGGAAGACCGCTCGGGGTCTTCGCGCCAACTAGTTATCATACCGTGTGGTTGTGCGGTTATTTCGTGGAGCCCAGCTACGGCCTACTGCCTTCTGGTGACCCACGACACCCTCCTCCGTCCTCTTCTTCCTGTCTCCGGTTTGCAGCAAGATGCAGGAAGCACCCTCCCAGCCTCCCAATAGCCAATCACAACACTGCAATGCAGCGTCGTAATTGGTCTGAGCGCCGTGGATTGGCGCTCAGCCAGGGAATGGAGGTCTAGGCATGTTCTCCACGCAGGCTGTAATGCAGCCTGCGTGGAGAACAGGGAAACAGCGCATGACTGTTTGGCTGGTCCCCTGCTCCTCTGTAGTCGGAGCAGCCCACTACGCCTCGAAAGCTGCCGCAGCAGAGGAGACATAAAATGTAAATGCAAGTTATCATTTTCTGTTTCCTTTACTTCACTGCTGTGAAGCAGTGATGGCCACACTCCTCCACCTTAGCGGAGGAGCCGCCACTAAATAAGCTGGAGCGTCTTGAACAAAATATTACACATACACTAACCCACTTTACGCACTAGTTCCTCTTCAAGAGGGAGAGTCCTGTTAAGAAATGTGTGACTTTCTCCTGCTCTTCACACATAGCTCACAACAGCACTGCTCTCTTACAGGAGGAGCAGCTGTGTGTGGGAAGATGAGAGAGAGAGAAGTGGTCAGTGTGGTAGCAGGGTTCAGAAACTGGCCATAAAACAACGAACACTTGCTCTTTTTAACCTAAATCAGCAACCTGCATGCCTGCTGTAATTTATTTACTGTAGCTTACATGCTTTCAAACTTCTGAAAGTTGGTCAAGACATTTGGTGGGATATAATCGATGATGAACAGAGAGATGGGGAGAAACTGATGTGTGACCAAATGGGTACGAAGCGCCTGAATGTTTTATATGATATAAGCTGTAATGATTTCACGGATGCATGCTGTTATGAAAACTTTAATAAAAAGAGAGTTCCAAATTTCTGAAAGTGGTTCCCTGCAATGTTTAAGTTTTTGTTTGCATTAATCTTAAGGCAACGAATCAGTTCTTCATTAACGGACCACAGTTCACTTTAAATCGACCAAGAATGTTTTTCAGTTAATGCGCCATCCAGCACTGTGGCAGTTCTCAGTACCTGTGTGTGCATGTAAGGTTTCTGTGAACCCTGAGGTCTTTATGTGTGTGCTTTCGCAAGTAGAATGATGCAGCAGGTGCAGTGGCACCAGAGGTCTGAGGGGCCCATTAGACCCTGATTATTGCTGTATTTTACTACCCTACCGGCAGTCAAAAAGGCTGTGTTCAGTGTCTGCGCTAGGCCCCATGGCTCCCTCTATCTTTGCAAGCCTCTTTATTTATCTATTTTTTCAACCCTCTCTACCGATTTGTAATAAACATATACAAAAACAATGCAAAAACAATGCAAAAAAAATTAGCAAAGGCAAGAGGCTAGTAGCCAACATCAGACCAATTGGCTTTTTTAGGACTGCTTTTAGCCAAAAACCTTTTGATTTTACTAAAATTATGTGTATGACATAGTAACTTATAGTGGTTTTGTGGAATTCGAAAAAGTAGGTAGACTGAGACGTAGTTTTATCCAAAGGGTACATTTATTCTTTAGTTCAGTCAAGACAGGAACACTTGAGGATAAGGAGGTTGTAGTAGTATTAAAAGAAGTATCAGGAGAATCAGCCCCACCGGGAGCAGCATCCCTGCTGCTCAGCCCACATACAGTAACTGACAATTCCACTCAAACATACACACAGGGAACATTCTGTGACATCACTTAGACTGGCTGAGCAGCAGAGTACAGAACTGTCGCGGGGATACTGAGTCAGTGATATCGCAAGGATCGAGGTCCACACTAATTCGAGTTAAACGGGGTTTTATTCTCCCAAAAACACGCCTCTTAGGGGTGGCCAGAGTTCAAACATAAAGTAAACAAGAAGAGAGGAGTCCTCTTCAAGGGCGATAATCCGTCTTATCCGGTCCGTGGTCCTATGGTCGGGGTTAGTTCCTTCGCTTTTCTTCCTCCTCCAGAGGTTGTGAGGCACTCGGGCAAAGAAAAGAATGGGCAAGTGTGAGACAAGTTGAAATTATGATTGCTTTAGGGAAGAGGAGTGAGGAATCACCGTTGTTGTAGCCAATAATTGCAGGACGTGAGTAAGTGCAGGGGTATCACCGGGAAGCTATACACGAGAGGGACGCGTTAATCGCTATCCTTCTCCTGTTTTCCTACCCACCCCGCCAAGCGTTCACGTGCCTGGTGAAGCCACGCTCCTCCAGGAACGTGGCTGGGCGCAGCGTGATACCGTTGGCCTCCTGGCTTTCTGCTCGTACTCCGGTCCGTGGGGTCCGCCAATCGCGGTGGCGTGGTCACTCTTGGCGTCTCCTCCTCGGTTCCTGAGGCGTTCGCGAACCACAGTCCTTCGCTCATTCCGGGGTTTTGAGCCTCGCTCTGGAAATCCTGTGTCTACAGGATTGGTCGGGTGAAGGTGACGTCATAGGGGTGGGTGGTCTCTTCAGTAGAAGCCGTCTCCTTAAAGGTACAGGAAGCATCGCACTGTGTATCGGTGTCCCCTACCAGGTCTCCCTCCGGCTCCCAGACACCGGACTGTAAGGGAAGGAGACGACGGATGTACGTGAGGCTGACAACCCCTTCTCCATGGTTGTAACTCCCTCTTTGCCCTCCTCTCCGTCAGATGGGATGGCGAAATCGTGACATTCCCTCCCCCTAGGATTCTCCCGATCGGGGAGAGGCAGCACCCTGGACAGAAAGTCTGCGTTCCCGTTCTCGGACCCTCTCCGGTGTTTTACTTCGAATGAGATGGGTTGGAGGGACAAGAACCACCGTAGGACCCTTGGGTTATGGCCCTTGTTCCAGCTCATCCATTGGAGCGGTGCATGGTCAGTATATAGCGTAAAGTGTGTCCCTTCAAGGTAATACCATAGCTTGACAATGGCCCATTTTACAGCAAGGCACTCCTTTTCTATTGTAGGGTACATCATTTCCCTCAGGAACAATTTTCGGCTTATGAAAAGGACGGGGTTTTCGACGCCCTCAGGGGATAGCTGAGACAGGACCGCCCCCAACCCACAATCAGAGGCGTCTGTTTGGAGGAAAAAGGGTCGGGTAAAGTCGGGAGAGGAGAGGACTGGACTGGTGGTGATGGCCTCCTATAAGCGGGTAAAAGCTTCTAGCATGGCCTTTGAGGGATTTAATAGGGTTTGAGCTTTTACATCTTTTCGGAGGCAGTCAGAAAGGGGCCCTGCTATTTCTGAGAACTGGGGTATAAAGCGTCTATAATACCCCCAGCAAACCCAAAAAGGCCCTGATGTCTCTTTTGGTTGTAGGGAAGGGGGTTTCTCTAATGGCCCTGACTTTCTCTTCTTGGGGAGCTATCATTCCATGTCCCAACACATACCCCAGGTATCGGACCTTCTGAAATCCTACTCTGGATTTTTTTGAATTGATGTGGAGGCCTGCGTCCCTTAGGGCAAGAAGGATTAGATCAAGGTGTTTAAGATGGTCCTCCCAGGTGGGGCTGAATACCACTATGTCATCTAGGTATGCAGACGAGTAGGTTTGGTGGTCCCGGAGCACCGTATTCATCAAACGTTGGAAAGTAGCAGGTGCTCCGTGGAGGCCAAACGGGAGGACCGTGAATTCATACAATCCGTCAGGTGTAACAAAGGCTGTCTTTTCTCGATCTGATCATTTAAGGGGAACCTGCCAATACCCTTTCGTGAGATCCAAGGTAGTGATGTACTTGCCCTCCCCCAGCTTTTCGATTAATTCGTCTATCCTCGGAATAGGATAGGCATCAAATTTGGAGATGGAATTGAGGGCTCTGAAATCCATGCAGAACCTGGTGGACCCGTCCGGCTTAGGTACCATCACTATGGGGGATGACCATTCGCTTCGCAATGGTCTAATGACCCCCAACTCAAGCATATTCTGTACCTCCTTCTGCACTGTCTGTCTCCGGGCTGCGGGTATTCTATAGGATCTTTGTTTTATTATCCGGCCCGGGATGGTCTCGATTGCATGCTCCACCAGGCGGGTGCATCCGGGAGCATCTGAGAATAGTGACGAGAAAGGCTTTAACATCGTCTCTAGGGTCTGTTTCTCTTGTTCTAAGAGGGCATCATTGACCACAAGTTGGTCTAATGTACAGGAGGGCGGTATACTCATTGGGATAGTCAACCGGGCTGGTGTGGGTAATGGTCCTATCCATTTCTTGAATAAATTGATGTGATAGGTCTGTATGCGAGAGGGTTTAACCTGAACCTTGTAACTGGTTCTACCCACAGTCCCCACTATCTTGTATAGGCCAAGCCATTCGGACCTGAACTTACTGGTGGAGGAGGGCATGAGTACCAACACCCAATCGTTCACATCCAACCTCCGCCATTTTTTTCCCTTGTCGTAAAACTGTTTCTGTTTTTCTTGCCTTTTCTCTAGATGAGAATAGGCCAGGTCCCTTAGCTTTCCTATTCTGGATTTTAGGTTTTGGGTATACTCCAGAAATCCGCGAGCCTCTTCTTCATCCTCCTTTTCCCAGGCCTCCTTAGTCGTGTCCAGTAGAGATCTGGGCTGTCGTCCGTAGAGCATCTCAAAGGAAGAACAGCCCAGGCTGCTTTGCACCTGACTCCGGACCACATAGAGGGCTAGAGGAAGAAGTCGGTCCCACTCTTTTCCTTCGATACTGAGCATTTTTTTCAATATCAGTTTTATCGTCCCATTATACCTTTCCACCAAACCATCGGTTTGGGGATGGTATACTGATGTCTTGATGTGAGAGAGGTTTAAGGTTTTACATACCTCCTTCATCAGCCTGGAAACGAATGGGGTCCCCTGATCAGTCAATATCTCTCTTGGAAATCCCACCCTTGAAAAGAGTTCGATGAGACGGTCAGCAATGTTCTGGGTGGTAGGTGCCGTTAAGGGAAAGGCCTCCGGGTAGCGGGTCACATAGTCTACTATGACTAAGGCGTATTGGTGTCCTTTGCGGGTTTTTGGTAATGGTCCTATGAGGTCCATCCCTACTCGGGAGAAAGGTGTTTCTATGACCGGTAACGGTTGCAAAGGCACGGGGGAGGGCAATACGGGTTCCTTTTTTGGCAGGTCTCACATTCCTGACAATGTTTTTTTATGTCGTTATACACCCCAGGCCAATAGAAATGACGAAGGACATTCTGAGTGGTTTTTTCTGTGCCAATGTGGCCGGCGGTGAGATGGGAGTGTGAGAAGAACAATATCTGGTTTCGGAAAGCAGAGGGAACCAATAACTGAGGGGCCCCTTCCTTAGTGCCTTTTCTGTATAGCAGCCCTCTCTTAATGACGAAGTGGGGATACCCAGAGGGGGGATTGGTATCATTCTCCTTAGCGCTCTCCCAAGCATTACGGAGAGACGGGTCGTTGTTCTGTGCAAACCTAAAACTCCTGTCAAGGAGCCAGGGCTCGGGGGTGAGCATGGCTGGTTGGGCTGTCCGTTCTATGTGATCCCCTGCTACCCTGCCCTGTTGATGTCGTACAGTGAGAAGGAACATCCCTAGAAAGCAGGGGTTGTCTGTCCCTATGATGAGGGCTTCAGGAAGTTCTGTCATCACCCCTACTCTGACCGTATAAGGGGCCTCCCCCCTGTAAAGAAGGTCCACATGGGCCACGGGGTAAGGCTTTACATCTCCATGGACCCATCTAATGTGTACGAGTGTGTCGGGTAGTATTTGACTTGGACGTACTAGGTCCACTTGAATGACTGATTGTCTACAGCCTGAATCTAGTAATGCTTTTACTATGTGACCATTCACTTTCACACTCACATAGAAGGCGTTCCCCATCTCGGCTGTATAGAGGACAGACCTTGGGATGTATCCCACCTCCATCGGTTCTTCAGTGGATCGTTTTCGGGGACAGGCACGGGCTATATGGCCCCAGTCACCACAGTCGAAACACTGCGGACCTTTGAATTGAGGCATCTCCGGATTTTGAAAGCGAGTGTTCTGGGGTTCTGGAGGGGGCTTGATGGGACGTTTCTCATACTTTCCGGGTATGGGCCAGGTTACTCATTCGGGCTCCCCTGGGATGGAACGTGGTTGTGCTCGAGAAAAGGTAACAGCCATGTCAACTGCTTCTGCGGTGGTCAGGTGGGAATGCTGGCGTAGCCACCTTTGTGTATTATATGGTAGGGCTTCTAAGAATTGTTCTAAATATATCCTATCCATAATCTCCTCTTTTGTACTGTCGAGAGGTCTCAGCCACTTGTCTGCAGCGGCCCTAAGCCTGAAAAACAGCGTTTTGGGGTTTTCTCCGGGGCACCCCTTTTTCTTCCGGAAACACACCCTGTAAGCCTCGGCATCCTGTCCCAGATGCTCAATATAACAGCCTTAATCGAGGCGTAGGGGGTGTTTCCTGAGGGGTTTGCTACCGGGTAGGCAGCCTGAGCTTCCCCTGACAATAAGGGTGCCAAAAAGAAAGGCCACTTTTCTACGGGCCAGTTGCAGGCCCTGGCTGCCCTCTCAAAGTTGAGGAGGTATGCGTCGGGATCTTCCCCTGCCACATACTTTTGAAGGGAAAAACCTGCGGGTCCCTGTGGGAGAACTCTGGTGTTCGGGGCTCCTGTGGGCGTTTTTTCGCTAGCTAGTCTCTGTAGGCCTTCCATTTGTGCAGCAATGGTGTCTTTGAAAACGTCTCTGTCGGCCTGTGCCGACGTCATTTGGCGCTCCACCGCCCATTCTAGCTTCTCTTGTCCCTTGATTAAATGCTGGATCAGGGCGTCCATTATGTCCGTACTAATGGTTAAGCTGCCCGCATTCTCCACCACTTGTCGCGGGGATACTGAGTCAGTGATATCGCAAGGATCGAGGTCCACACTATTTTGAGTTAAACAGGGTTTTATTCTCCCAAAAACACGCCTCGTAGGGGTGGCCAGAGTTCAAATATAAAGTAAACAAGAAGAGAGGAGTCCTCTTCAAGGGCGATAATCCGTCTTATCCGTTCCGTGGTCCTATGGTCGGGGTTAGTTCCTTCGCTCTTCTTCCTCCTCCGGAGGTTGTGAGGCACTCGGGCAAAGAAAAGAATGGGCAAGTGTGAGACGAGTTGAAATTATGATTGCTTTAGGGAAGGGGAGTGAGGGATCACCAGTGCTGTAGCCAATAATTGCAGGACGTGAGTAAGTGCAGGGGTATCACCGGGAAGCTATACACGAGAGGGACACGTTAATCGCTATCCTTCTCCCGTTTTCCTACCCACCCCGCCAAGCGTTCACGTACCTGGTGAAACCACGCTCCTCCAGGAACGTGGCTGGGCGCAGCGTGATACCGTTGGCCTCCTGGCTTTCTGCTCGTACTCCGGTCCGTGGGGTCCTCCAATCGCGGTGGCGTGGTCACTCTCGGCGTCTCCTCCTCGGTTCCTGAGGCGTTCGCGAACCACAGTCCTTCGCTCCTTCCGGGGTTTTGAGCCTCGCTCTGGAAATCCTGTGTCCACGGGATTGGTCGGGTGAAGGTGACGTCATAGGGGTGGGTGGTCTCTTCAGTAGAAGCCGTCTCCTTAAAGGTACAGGAAGCATCGCACTGTGTATCGGTGTCCCCTACTAGGTCTCCCTCCGGCTCCCAGACACCGGGCTGTAAGGGAAGGAGACGACGGATGTCACGTGAGGCTGACAACCCCTTCTCCATGGTTGTAACTCCCTCTTCGCCCTCCTCTCCGTCAGATGGGATGGCGAAATCGTGACATTCCCTCCCCGTAGGATTCTCCCGATCGGGGAGAGGCAGCACCCTGGACAGAAAGTCTGCGTTCCCGTTCTCGGACCCTCTCCGGTGTTTTACTTCGAATGAGAAGGGTTGGAGGGACAAGAACCACCGTAGGACCCTTGGGTTATGGCCCTTGTTCCGGCTCATCCATTGGAGCGGTGCGTGGTCAGTATATAGCGTAAAGTGTGTCCCTTCAAGGTAATACCATAGCTTGTCAATGGCCCATTTTACAGCAAGGCACTCCTTTTCTATTGTAGGGTACATCATTTCCCTCAGGAACAATTTTCGGCTTATGAAAAGGACGGGGTGTTCGACGCCCTCAGGGGATAGCTGAGACAGGACCGCCCCCAACCCACAATCAGAGGCATCTGTTTGGAGGAAAAAGGGTCGGGTAAAGTCGGGAGAGGAGAGGACTGGACTGGTGGTGATGGCCTCCTTTAAGCGGGTAAAAGCTTCTAGCATGGCCTTTGAGGGATTTAACAGGGTTTGAGCTTTTACATCTTTTCGGAGGCAGTCAGAAAGGGGCCCTGCTATTTCTGAGAACTGGGGTATAAAGCGTCTATAATACCCCAGCAAACCCAAAAAGGCCCTGACGTCTCTTTTGGTTGTAGGGAAGGGAGTTTCTCTAATGGCCCTGACTTTCTCTTCTTGGCGAGCTATCATTCCATGTCCCAACACATACCCCAGGTATCGGACCTTCTGAAATCCTACTCTGGATTTTTTTGAATTGATGTGGAGGCCTGCGTCCCTTAGGGCAAGAAGGATTAGTTCAAGGTGTTTAAGATGGTCCTCCCAGGTGGGGTTGAATACCACTATGTCGTCTAGGTATGCAGACGAGTAGGTTTGGTGGTCCCGGAGCACTGTATTCATCAAACGTTGGAAAGTAGCAGGTGCTCTGTGGAAGCCAAACGGGAGGACCGTGAATTCGAACAATCCGTCAGGTGTAACAAAGGCTGTCTTTTCTCGATCTGATCATTTAAGGGGAACCTGCCAATACCCTTTCGTGAGATCCAAGGTAGTGATGTACTTGGCCTCCCCCAGCTTTTCGATTAATTCGTCTATCCTCGGAATAGGATAGGCATCAAATTTGGAGATGGAATTGAGGGCTCTGAAATCCATGCAGAACCTGGTGGACCCATCCGGCTTAGGTACCATCACTATGGGGGATGACCATTCGCTTCGCAATGGTCTAATGACCCCCAACTCAAGCATATTCTGTACCTCCTTCCGCACTGTCTGTCTCCGGACTGCGGGTATTCTATTGGGTCTTTGTTTTATTATCCGGCCCGGGATGGTCTCGATGGCATGCTCCACCAGGCGCGTGCGTCCGGGAGCATCTGAGAATAGTGACGAGAAAGGCTTTAACATCGTCTCTAGGGTCTGTTTCTCTTGTTCTAAGAGGGCATCATTGACCACAAGTTGGTCTAATGTACAGGAGGGCGGTATACTCATTGGGATAGTCAACCGGGCTGGTGTGGGTAATGGTCCTATCCATTTCTTTAATAAATTGATGTGATAGGTCTGTATGCAAGAGGGTTTAACCTGAACCTTGTAACTGGTTCTACCCACAGTCCCCACTATCTTGTATAGGCCAAGCCATTCGGACCTGAACTTACTGGTGGAGGAGGGCATGAGTACCAACACCCAATCGTTCACATCCAACCTCCGCCATTTTTTTCCCTTGTCGTAAAACTGTTTCTGTTTTTCTTGCCTTTTCTCTAGATGAGAATAGGCCAGGTCCCTTAGCTTTCCTATTCTGGATTTTAGGTTTTGGGTATACTCCAGAAATCCGCGAGCCTCTTCTTCATCCTCCTTTTCCCATGCCTCCTTAGTCATGTCCAGTAGAGATCTGGGCTGTCGTCCGTAGAGCATCTCAAAGGAAGAACAGCCCAGGCTGCTTTGCACCTGACTCCGGACCACATAGAGGGCTAGAGGAAGAAGTCGGTCCCACTCTTTTCCTTCGATACTGAACATTTTTTTCAATATCAGTTTTATCGTCCCATTATACCTTTCCACCAAACCATCGGTTTGGGGATGGTATACTGATGTCTTGATGTGAGAGAGGTTTAAGGTTTTACACACCTCCTTCATCAGCCTGGAAACGAATGGGGTCCCCTGATCAGTCAATATCTCTCTTGGAAATCCCACCCTTGAAAAGAGTTCGATGAGACGGTCAGCAATGTTCTGGGTGGTAGGTGCCGTTAAGGGAAAGGCCTCCGGGTAGCGAGTCACATAGTCTACTATGACTAAGGCGTATTGGTGTCCTTTGCGGGTTTTCGGTAATGGTCCTATGAGGTCCATCCCTACTCGGGAGAAAGGTGTTCCTATGACCGGTAACGGTTGCAAAGGCACGGGGAGGGCAATACGGGTTCCTTTTTTGGCAGGTCTCACATTCCTGACAATGTTTTCTTATGTCGTTATACACCCCAGGCCAATAGAAATGACGAAGGACATTCTGAGTGGTTTTTTCTGTGCCAATGTGGCCGGCGGTGAGATGGGAGTGTGAGAAGAACAATATCTGGTTTCGGAAAGCAGAGGGAACCAATAACTGAGGGGCCCCTTCCTTAGTGCCTTTTCTGTATAGCAGCCCTCTCTTAATGACGAAGTGGGGATACCCAGAGGGGGGATTGGTATCATTCTCCTTAGCGCTCTCCCAGGCATTACGGAGAGACGGGTCGTTGTTCTGTGCAAACCTAAAACTCCTGTCAAGGAGCCAGGGCTCGGGGGTGAGCATGGCTGGTTGGGCTGTCCGTTCTATGTGATCCCCTGCTACCCTGCCCTGTTGATGTCCTACAGTGAGAAGGAACATCCCTAGAAAGCAGGGGTTGTCTGTCCCTATGATGAGGGCTTCAGGAAGTTCTGTTATCACCCCTACTCTGACCGTATAAGGGGCCTCCCTCCTGTAAAGAAGGTCCACATGGGCCACGGTGTAAGGCTTTACATCTCCATGGACCCATCTAATGTGTACGAGTGTGTCGGGTAGTATTTGACTTGGGCGTACTAGGTCCACTTGAATGACTGATTGTCTACAGCCTGAATCTAGTAATGCTTTTACTATGTGACCATTCACTTTCACACTCACATAGAAGGTGTTCCCCATCTCGGCTGTATAGAGGACAGACCTTGGGATGTATCCCACCGCCATCGGTTCTTCAGTGGATCGTTTTCGGGGACGGGCGCGGGCTATATGGCCCCAGTCACCACAGTCGAAACACTGCGGACCTTTGAATTGAGGCATCTCCGGTTTTTGAAAGCGAGTCTTCTGGGGTTCTGGAGGGGGCTTGATAGGACGTTTCTCATACTTTCCGGGTTACTCATTCGGGCTCCCCTGGGATGGAACGTGGTTGTGCTCGAGAAAAGGTAACAGCCATGTCAACTGCTTCTGCGGTGGTCAGGCGGGAATGCTGGCGTAGCCACCTTTGTGTATTATATGGTAGGGCTTCTAAGAATTGTTCTAAATATATCCTATCCATAATCTCCTCTTTTGTACTGTCGAGAGGTCTCAGCCACTTGTCTGCAGCGGCCCTAAGCCTGAAAAACAGCGTTTTGGGGTTTTCTCCGGGGCACCCCTTTTTCTTCCGGAAACGCACCCTGTAAGCCTCGGCATCCAGTCCCAGATGCTCAAGTATAACAGCCTTAATCGAGGCGTAGGGGGTATTTCCTGAGGGGTTTGCTACCGGGTAGGCAGCCTGAGCTTCCCCTGACAATAAGGGTGCCAAAAAGAAAGGCCACTTTTCTACGGGGCAGTTCCAGGCCCTGGCTGCCCTCTCAAAGTTGAGGAGGTATGCGTCGGGATCTTCCCCTGCCACATACTTTTGAAGGGAAACACCTGCGGGTCCCTGTGGGAGAACTCCGGTGTTCGGGGCTCCTGTGGGCGTTTTTTCGCTAGCTAGTCTCTGTAGGCCTTCCATTTGTGCAGCAATGGTGTCTTTGAAAACGTCTCTGTCGGCCTGTGCCGACGTCATTTGGCGCTCCACCGCCCATTCTAGCTTCTCTTGTCCCTTGATTAAATGCTGGATCAGGGCGTCCATTATGTCCGTACTAATGGTTAAGCTGCCCGCATTCTCCACCACTTGTCGTGGGGATACTGAGTCAGTGATATCGCAAGGATCGAGGTCCACACTATTTCGAGTTAAACGGGGTTTTATTCTCCCAAAAACACGCCTCGTAGGGGTGGCCAGAGTTCAAATATAAAGTAAACAAGAAGAGAGGAGTCCTCTTCAAGGGCGATAATCCGTCTTATCCGTTCCGTGGTCCTATGGTCGGGGTTAGTTCCTTCGCTCTTCTTCCTCCTCCGGAGGTTGTGAGGCACTCGGGCAAAGAAAAGAATGGGCAAGTGTGAGACGAGTTGAAATTATGATTGCTTTAGGGAAGGGGAGTGAGGGATCACCAGTGCTGTAGCCAATAATTGCAGGACGTGAGTAAGTGCAGGGGTATCACCGGGAAGCTATACACGAGAGGGACACGTTAATCGCTATCCTTCTCCCGTTTTCCTACCCACCCCGCCAAGCGTTCATGTACCTGGTGAAACCACGCTCCTCCAGGAACGTGGCTGGGCGCAGCGTGATACCGTTGGCCTCCTGGCTTTCTGCTCGTACTCCGGTCCGTGGGGTCCTCCAATCGCGGTGGCGTGGTCACTCTCGGCGTCTCCTCCTCGGTTCCTGAGGCGTTCGCGAACCACAGTCCTTCGCTCCTTCCGGGGTTTTGAGCCTCGCTCTGGAAATCCTGTGTCCACGGGATTGGTCGGGTGAAGGTGACGTCATAGGGGTGGGTGGTCTCTTCAGTAGAAGCCGTCTCCTTAAAGGTACAGGAAGCATCGCACTGTGTATCGGTGTCCCCTACCAGGTCTCCCTCCGGCTCCCAGACACCGGGCTGTAAGGGAAGGAGACGACGGATGTCACGTGAGGCTGACAACCCCTTCTCCATGGTTGTAACTCCCTCTTCGCCCTCCTCTCCGTCAGATGGGATGGCGAAATCGTGACATTCCCTCCCCGTAGGATTCTCCCGATCGGGGAGAGGCAGCACCCTGGACAGAAAGTCTGCGTTCCCGTTCTCGGACCCTCTCCGGTGTTTTACTTCGAATGAGAAGGGTTGGAGGGACAAGAACCACCGTAGGACCCTTGGGTTATGGCCCTTGTTCCGGCTCATCCATTGGAGCGGTGCGTGGTCAGTATATAGCGTAAAGTGTGTCCCTTCAAGGTAATACCATAGCTTGTCAATGGCCCATTTTACAGCAAGGCACTCCTTTTCTATTGTAGGGTACATCATTTCCCTCAGGAACAATTTTCGGCTTATGAAAAGGACGGGGTGTTCGACGCCCTCAGGGGATAGCTGAGACAGGACCGCCCCCAACCCACAATCAGAGGCATCTGTTTGGAGGAAAAAGGGTCGGGTAAAGTCGGGAGAGGAGAGGACTGGACTGGTGGTGATGGCCTCCTTTAAGCGGGTAAAAGCTTCTAGCATGGCCTTTGAGGGATTTAACAGGGTTTGAGCTTTTACATCTTTTCGGAGGCAGTCAGAAAGGGGCCCTGCTATTTCTGAGAACTGGGGTATAAAGCGTCTATAATACCCCAGCAAACCCAAAAAGGCCCTGACGTCTCTTTTGGTTGTAGGGAAGGGAGTTTCTCTAATGGCCCTGACTTTCTCTTCTTGGCGAGCTATCATTCCATGTCCCAACACATACCCCAGGTATCGGACCTTCTGAAATCCTACTCTGGATTTTTTTGAATTGATGTGGAGGCCTGCGTCCCTTAGGGCAAGAAGGATTAGTTCAAGGTGTTTAAGATGGTCCTCCCAGGTGGGGTTGAATACCACTATGTCGTCTAGGTATGCAGACGAGTAGGTTTGGTGGTCCCGGAGCACTGTATTCATCAAACGTTGGAAAGTAGCAGGTGCTCTGTGGAAGCCAAACGGGAGGACCGTGAATTCGAACAATCCGTCAGGTGTAACAAAGGCTGTCTTTTCTCGATCTGATCATTTAAGGGGAACCTGCCAATACCCTTTCGTGAGATCCAAGGTAGTGATGTACTTGGCCTCCCCCAGCTTTTCGATTAATTCGTCTATCCTCGGAATAGGATAGGCATCAAATTTGGAGATGGAATTGAGGGCTCTGAAATCCATGCAGAACCTGGTGGACCCATCCGGCTTAGGTACCATCACTATGGGGGATGACCATTCGCTTCGCAATGGTCTAATGACCCCCAACTCAAGCATATTCTGTACCTCCTTCCGCACTGTCTGTCTCCGGACTGCGGGTATTCTATTGGGTCTTTGTTTTATTATCCGGCCCGGGATGGTCTCGATGGCATGCTCCACCAGGCGCGTGCGTCCGGGAGCATCTGAGAATAGTGACGAGAAAGGCTTTAACATCGTCTCTAGGGTCTGTTTCTCTTGTTCTAAGAGGGCATCATTGACCACAAGTTGGTCTAATGTACAGGAGGGCGGTATACTCATTGGGATAGTCAACCGGGCTGGTGTGGGTAATGGTCCTATCCATTTCTTTAATAAATTGATGTGATAGGTCTGTATGCAAGAGGGTTTAACCTGAACCTTGTAACTGGTTCTACCCACAGTCCCCACTATCTTGTATAGGCCAAGCCATTCGGACCTGAACTTACTGGTGGAGGAGGGCATGAGTACCAACACCCAATCGTTCACATCCAACCTCCGCCATTTTTTCCCTTGTCGTAAAACTGTTTCTGTTTTTCTTGCCTTTTCTCTAGATGAGAATAGGCCAGGTCCCTTAGCTTTCCTATTCTGGATTTTAGGTTTTGGGTATACTCCAGAAATCCGCGAGCCTCTTCTTCATCCTCCTTTTCCCATGCCTCCTTAGTCATGTCCAGTAGAGATCTGGGCTGTCGTCCGTAGAGCATCTCAAAGGAAGAACAGCCCAGGCTGCTTTGCACCTGACTCCGGACCACATAGAGGGCTAGAGGAAGAAGTCGGTCCCACTCTTTTCCTTCGATACTGAACATTTTTTTCAATATCAGTTTTATCGTCCCATTATACCTTTCCACCAAACCATCGGTTTGGGGATGGTATACTGATGTCTTGATGTGAGAGAGGTTTAAGGTTTTACACACCTCCTTCATCAGCCTGGAAACGAATGGGGTCCCCTGATCAGTCAATATCTCTCTTGGAAATCCCACCCTTGAAAAGAGTTCGATGAGACGGTCAGCAATGTTCTGGGTGGTAGGTGCCGTTAAGGGAAAGGCCTCCGGGTAGCGAGTCACATAGTCTACTATGACTAAGGCGTATTGGTGTCCTTTGCGGGTTTTCGGTAATGGTCCTATGAGGTCCATCCCTACTCGGGAGAAAGGTGTTCCTATGACCGGTAACGGTTGCAAAGGCACGGGGAGGGCAATACGGGTTCCTTTTTTGGCAGGTCTCACATTCCTGACAATGTTTTCTTATGTCGTTATACACCCCAGGCCAATAGAAATGACGAAGGACATTCTGAGTGGTTTTTTCTGTGCCAATGTGGCCGGCGGTGAGATGGGAGTGTGAGAAGAACAATATCTGGTTTCGGAAAGCAGAGGGAACCAATAACTGAGGGGCCCCTTCCTTAGTGCCTTTTCTGTATAGCAGCCCTCTCTTAATGACGAAGTGGGGATACCCAGAGGGGGATTGGTATCATTCTCCTTAGCGCTCTCCCAGGCATTACGGAGAGACGGGTCGTTGTTCTGTGCAAACCTAAAACTCCTGTCAAGGAGCCAGGGCTCGGGGGTGAGCATGGCTGGTTGGGCTGTCCGTTCTATGTGATCCCCTGCTACCCTGCCCTGTTGATGTCCTACAGTGAGAAGGAACATCCCTAGAAAGCAGGGGTTGTCTGTCCCTATGATGAGGGCTTCAGGAAGTTCTGTTATCACCCCTACTCTGACCGTATAAGGGGCCTCCCTCCTGTAAAGAAGGTCCACATGGGCCACGGTGTAAGGCTTTACATCTCCATGGACCCATCTAATGTGTACGAGTGTGTCGGGTAGTATTTGACTTGGGCGTACTAGGTCCACTTGAATGACTGATTGTCTACAGCCTGAATCTAGTAATGCTTTTACTATGTGACCATTCACTTTCACACTCACATAGAAGGTGTTCCCCATCTCGGCTGTATAGAGGACAGACCTTGGGATGTATCCCACCACCATCGGTTCTTCAGTGGATCGTTTTCGGGGACGGGCGCGGGCTATATGGCCCCAGTCACCACAGTCGAAACACTGCGGACCTTTGAATTGAGGCATCTCCGGTTTTTGAAAGCGAGTCTTCTGGGGTTCTGGAGGGGGCTTGATAGGACGTTTCTCATACTTTCCGGGTATGGGCCGGGTTACTCATTCGGGCTCCCTGGGATGGAACGTGGTTGTGCTCGAGAAAAGGTAACAGCCATGTCAACTGCTTCTGCGGTGGTCAGGCGGGAATGCTGGCGTAGCCACCTTTGTGTATTATATGGTAGGGCTTCTAAGAATTGTTCTAAATATATCCTATCCATAATCTCCTCTTTTGTACTGTCGAGAGGTCTCAGCCACTTGTCTGCAGCGGCCCTAAGCCTGAAAAACAGCGTTTTGGGGTTTTCTCCGGGGCACCCCTTTTCTTCCGGAAACGCACCCTGTAAGCCTCGGCATCCAGTCCCAGATGCTCAAGTATAACAGCCTTAATCGAGGCGTAGGGGGTATTTCCTGAGGGGTTTGCTACCGGGTAGGCAGCCTGAGCTTCCCCTGACAATAAGGGTGCCAAAAGAAAGGCCACTTTTCTACGGGGCAGTTCCAGGCCCTGGCTGCCCTCTCAAAGTTGAGGAGGTATGCGTCGGGATCTTCCCCTGCCACATACTTTTGAAGGGAAACACCTGCGGGTCCCTGTGGGAGAACTCCGGTGTTCGGGGCTCCTGTGGGCGTTTTTCGCTAGCTAGTCTCTGTAGGCCTTCCATTTGTGCAGCAATGGTGTCTTTGAAAACGTCTCTGTCGGCCTGTGCCGACGTCATTTGGCGCTCCACCGCCCATTCTAGCTTCTCTTGTCCCTTGATTAAATGCTGGATCAGGGCGTCCATTATGTCCGTACTAATGGTTAAGCTGCCCGCATTCTCCACCACTTGTCGTGGGGATACTGAGTCAGTGATATCGCAAGGATCGAGGTCCACACTATTTCGAGTTAAACGGGGTTTTATTCTCCCAAAAACACGCCTCGTAGGGGTGGCCAGAGTTCAAATATAAAGTAAACAAGAAGAGAGGAGTCCTCTTCAAGGGCGATAATCCGTCTTATCCGGTCCGTGGTCCTATGGTCGAGGTTAGTTCCTTCGCTCTTCTTCCTCCTCCGGAGGTTGTGAGGCACTCGGGCAAAGAAAAGAATGGGCAAGTGTGAGACGAGTTGAAATTATGATTGCTTTAGGGAAGGGGAGTGAGGGATCACCAGTGCTGTAGCCAATAATTGCAGGACGTGAGTAAGTGCAGGGGTATCACCGGGAAGCTATACACGAGAGGGACACGTTAATCGCTATCCTTCTCCCGTTTTCCTACCCACCCCGCCAAGCGTTCACGTACCTGGTGAAACCACGCTCCTCCAGGAACGTGGCTGGGCGCAGCGTGATACCGTTGGCCTCCTGGCTTTCTGCTCGTACTCCGGTTCGTGGGGTCCTCCAATCGCGGTGGCGTGGTCACTCTCGGCGTCTCCTCCTCGGTTCCTGAGGCGTTCGCGAACCACAGTCCTTCGCTCCTTCCAGGGTTTTGAGCCTCGCTCTGGAAATCCTGTGTCCACGGGATTGGTCGGGTGAAGGTGACGTCATAGGGGTGGGTGGTCTCTTCAGTAGAAGCCGTCTCCTTAAAGGTACAGGAAGCATCGCACTGTGTATCGGTGTCCCCTACCAGGTCTCCCTCCGGCTCCCAGACACCGGGCTGTAAGGGAAGGAGACGACGGATGTCACGTGAGGCTGACAACCCCTTCTCCATGGTTGTAACTCCCTCTTCGCCCTCCTCTCCGTCAGATGGGATGGCGAAATCGTGACAAGAACACAGAGAAAGGACTTGACAGAGAAAAGAGCAGGATACCACAGGTTTCAGCCAGATTTCACCCATTAGACTGTTGCTGTGTCATTCACATTTTTCTTCCACCCACTTCAGCATGCATTATCGAGCAATGGTTCCGCCCATTTCAGCCATTGGTGGACTCCACTGTGAGTTATGGCATGCACCCTTCCACAAGGAGCACATCCCCACACAAAGTAGTTTCCTTCAGTGCCAGGAACAACTACAGTAATGTGCGCTTTTCTGAGACCAAAAAAATGTTTGCCCTTAGCCAATGTCTTTTTAAGATTGATGAAGGCTCAGCAGCTTCCCCAACAATAAAATGTTGCAAAAACAATAAGAGAACCCAATAAGACTTGCCAAAGCCAAAAGGCTGGACCAGAGCTATTGGCTATGCCAATGTTTGTTAATAACTCTTGCAATCTGGTGTACAGAAGAACGAGCTTTATCAAGTCAGACCCCACGATTTTTGAGCTGGGGGTGAATCCTCTCCTAGTAAATTTAAATTGTAGGATGAACTCAGTACTTGCTAATATGGTAGGGGCAGTTCCTGCCTTATGGCATTGGGGCGGTGCCCCACTAATATTTGGCCCCCCATTACATGTGAATAAAATATAAATAAACTGCTTGAGTAAAACTTAATATTTTAATTTTGTCAGCGCGCCTGCAGCAGTAAGATTTCAGCCAAGGGTGGTTTCTCTCGTCGATGGATCAGAAAGGGGTGCGGCGGGGTTTTAATTTGATAGACATGGTGGCAGGCTGGCAGCAGCTCACGGCACCTAGGCCCACAAAGTGGCAGTGCACAAGTCGGGTTGGACGGCTGCCTTTCTCCAGCAAGCCCGACATAAGCACTAGAGGCTTCTCTCCACCTGCACATTAGGAGAGCAGGGTTGATCAAAGCCGCAACCCCTGGTCTTCTAATGAGCAGTGAGTTTGCCTGCTCAAGCCAATCCTGGAGCTGCTCTCTTGCTGTGTAACAGCATGGGAGCAACGTCTGAATTGGCTGGGAGACCGTAACACTGCTAGGCCAGTCAGTGTGCTGTTTCATTTTCTACCGCAGGTTTTGCATTTGCTAGTTTAAACTTTAACTTGTTATAAGGTAATGCTTGTGAAGCTGAATATTAGGCCAGTGTATTTTAACTTAAAACTTGCTATTAAGTAACCCAGTTACATGATCACCCGAAAGTCCTGAGCAATAATTTACAACTCCAATTTGCGCGCCTATGTGCACGGGACGGACGGCAGCTGGCAGGGTCTACCGAATCTGTGGCTTGTGGCTTCACCAAGCACTTCCAAGCTACCCGGAGTCCAGAAAACAACTCCCACCTGCTTCAGATCCAGAGGGTGCAGACCGACGACAGCGCCATGATCTACTGCTATGGTGGAGTCAGGCAACTTCAGCAATGCAGCCAGGGTGGAGAAGGAACCAGGCTCAGCGTGTCTGGGGGTAAGTTGGACAAAGAATCACAGTTTTTCTAATACTTTAGTTTCTAACAGCATTTAGTACCATAGCGGTACGAGGTGGCCTCTTGGTGGCACGTGGCATTCAAGTGTGCATGTATGTAAGAATGAGTTGCCACAAGCTTCTTGACGATCCTGCCTGGTTTCATGTTAGCGCTATGTTTCCAAGACTGTCTCCCACGTAATAATCCTCAGTGTTCAAGACTTCAGAGGCAAGGATGCCCATATATCAGCATCAAATGTCTGGTTATAGTACACCTGTGAATTACTTCTTTCCTTACTATGAACACTGACAATGGATATGTTATGTTCTAACTATCCCGTCTCAATTTCGCTCGTAGTACGTATTTGGTCAGTACCAAGAACATGCTGGCAGAATTATAACACCTAAAAAAAAGTAGAGGATTGGTAATCTGCTTCAATAAGTTGCACCTGCTCACTGAGCACTATTCTGGCCTCCACTTTCTGAACACATGAAGCAAAGTGGTCACAAGACTGTGTGGCAAAATGAACCCATCCTCCTAACACATCTTGTCAGTGTTTACAAACAGGAGGATGGTCCTTTTCTTCATGGGCAACCACATCACCAAGTTTAGTCCTACACTACTTGAGAGCGATGGAGAACACATTGGTGTTAGAAATTATGCAAGTCGATTTCTCTCCATAGTTCCCGTGCTCATGACTGGATTCTTTAACCCACTCAGAGCTCCTCCTCCTAGTGCCAAGAGACTGCTTAGGCAGTGAAGGTCGCGCTTTAAAAAGACCCCCACATAGAACATATTGTACAATAAGTTGCATAGCACAAGCTATAGGTAAAGTGACTTAAAAGGACGAATATAGAGAGGAAGTGTCAAATACTTTACAAGCTATAGGCTTTAGGAGGAGTTCTCTAGCAAGACAACCGTACAGACATTAATTGCATACTATTTTGCCTTTTTATAACTTTTTACTTGTTAGGTAGCCGGTCTGTCACTTTTATTCCCCACGGTTCCCAGGTAACAACTAGTTGGCAAGACTCGAGCTTCTGTCGGACTGCAGCCTCCTGTCTGGAATATGAAGTGAGAAGCAGTATGTATTTTAAAATCGCAATTTCTACTGTTCAGATTAAATACATAGATCAATTTACAAAATGGATCAAATGGGAACCACATTAAACAAAAAAGAAAAAAAGGTTTTCAAGCTGAGTGGTGCAAGAAGAGCTTTCATCTCTGTCGTCTTTTATGTAATTATTCCACATCATTCCTAGCGTCGAGTGGGGAGACGTGGCTAACCGCCAAAGATGGCAGACACTTAACTGAGTGGCTCTGCATTGGAGCCCGACATCTCCTCCACTCTGGCCCATCGTGTGGCGCATCAGCCCGATCCTGCACCGTGAACCCTTGGTGAGGACCTTGGAGCTGTTGATGGCGGCGGGGGAGGAGTGATTCGCCGGCAACTGGGAGATGGAATCCGACCTACGCGGCAGCAAGATGGTGCCTGATGGCGCGCCCAACCCGCGAGGCCCGCGGTGACGGGGCTGCCCTCCCTCGCTCGACAGGCTGGGTACCGCTTGGAAACCACAGTGAGCCAGGGGTGTGCGGTACAGCGCCTTACACCAGCAGCGGTAATATCTACAGAGACCCTGAGACGGCGTCTGGATTCCCCGCACGCAGTTACGGCATCAGTGTGGCCACTCCTCCCGCACGGCGGTGTCTCTGCCGTCTTCGGGGAGATATTGTAACTCCGGACGACGCAGTATCTGACTTCCCGACCCCGGGCAGTTACCACCGCCGAAAAGTCATCTGCACTAAAGGCAACAGACAGCGGCCGGTGGTCGGCTGGTGCTGCGGGCGGCCATCTTAGCAACATAATGAAACACCCACCACATCAACAAGACCGCCATTTCCCTGAAAGACATGCCTGTCGATCGCAATTGGGAAGCGATTACGGCCTGACACTGCTAGATCAACGCTGGAGTAAGAACAAAGAGGTGAGGGGTCTGCAATAGCAGACGGGAAGTGGGACGGCGCCTACCCCTAAACACCCTCCAGCACGCATCCGAGTGGGGCAGACCGCAAGAGCTGCGAATCTCACTGCGTCGACGGCTCACCGCAGGGGGCCCCGGGGCAAAGGGCCGTTGATTGGACTGCGGTCAGCTCTTAGGATATAGCCCCCACTGTGACCTGACCTGAGACTCCTGTCATATACTGAGCGGGGACGCTCTGCACCCACGTGAGACAGCGGAGTGGGACTTCACGCTGGACTCTGATTTGAGATTGAGAGGGGCGAACACGAGAACGGAGGCAGCAGCGGGGTACACACGTCGCGAGCTGCCCGGTGCACCCGTGTGGATGATAGTGGCCCCCTTTGCATTGATGAAGCGGTGTGGGAAGCGGAATGTTGTGGTTACTTCGGGGGAGACCTGGGGACTCCCTATGATCCCGGAGTAAAGTCCCTCATCCCCCGCATGCGCACGGTGCCCGGACGTTGGAGACACTCACTGCTGGGGCTCGGTTATCTATTCCCCTGCGGCGGCAGTGGCACCACGACTTCATTGCGGTTACCGGAGGTGCAGCGGGGAAATGCAGCAGGCAGTGGTCCCCCAATTGTATACCTGCTGCGACTACATTTACCAAAGGACTCTGTTGAGAGGCAACACAGGGCTCAATACAAGGAGACCTCCGGCCTCACAAGACGGCTGCTCAGACTTGGGAGAGAGGCACTGAGCTGCAATCTCGCTGCAGTGATCGCCATACAGCACTCTGCACCCTGCCTGCCCCTGGCACCACACCACGATAAATCAGGAAGTCATAGATAAACTAAACATTCAAAATTCAGGAATCTCACTCGGCTGGCATTGCCTTGCATAGACTGGCGGAGGCGGACTGTAGTGAACCTGATATAACATTGCAAGAGGAGAGGAGCCCACCTATTCCTACCACTGTGCAGTAAAACTGTCCTCAACTGCCCGCAGCTCAGAGTACTGTAAAGTGGAAGATCTACAATGGGTCACACCAAGGGAAAGCAGCAAGATACTCAAAAGACGACGCGATCGACAACATCACTCCTCCCTGGTAGTACAATATCAGAAGAGACAGCCTTGGCATCGGACAGCTCTAATCTAGACAAGCTGGATATGATACTACAGGAAATTAGAAACTCACGAAAGGCTATGGAAGCACAATTGGGAACACTGACCACAGAAATTTCCCTCATCAGAGCCGAGCACAAGAAACTTGCGGACAAGGTAACCACCAGTACTGCCACTCTTCAAGAGCTGACTCCGTGGCGGAAAGAACGAAACGAAGCAATTGAACGGCTGCAGCACCAAGTCATGGTACTCCAAGAAAGAATGGAAGATGCCGAAGGGCGTTCGTGCTGTAATAACATACGGATAATAGGGCTGCCTGAATGCAGTGAAGGTCCCAAACCTACTACCTACATAGGGGACTGGCTCCGAAAAAATAATGCGCCCGGGAGAACTCTCTGAAGCCTTCTGTGTCGAAAGAGCCCACCGAGTTCCCTCCAGGAAGAGTGCACCAGGATCACCACCGCGTCCGATAGTTGCCCGTATTCTCAACTACAGGGACCGGGATCGCATTCTGCAGACGGCCCGAGAAAAAGCACCAATTACGAATGAAAAGGTGAGAAACTCCCTATTTCCGGACTACACCCTACAGGTCCAAAAGAAGGATGCATCATACCAAGGAATCAAACAGCAACTGCGATCACTGAATCTGAAATATGCCCTCTTATTCCCCGCAAAGTTCAAGATAATACACGACCAACAAAGCCACTTTTTTGACACACCAGCAGAGGCCTGGGAATGGCTGGAACACACCTTTCCAGAATCGGCAACAGAGGCGACCCATAACCACGACAAGGATCCTGGAAAGTCGAAACACCCACCCAGATCTCGACGTACAAAGCCAAGTAGAAAAGATGAAGACCTAGGACCCACACCCGAACAAATGCTAGAGGAGCAACGGTCAGCGATACGTTCAGCTGCCTCGCTCCATGATACCGGCAGAGCACGGATGACGAATCCTCAAATGGGGACACAGCTCAATCGGAGTCAGACCACAGTCAGTTACTCTTCCCCTCAATCACGCCACAAACGGCGAATGACTTATTGACTTAAGGGGCAGTGACAATAGCAGATGGCACATAGGTAACATTTCCAGGGTCACTCCCACCATGCCATATCAACGAACTGTAAGGTCTCGACACCAGATACATAATTGTCCAGAAAGGAGATGGCTGTCCCAGGTTTAGGTGCGACCCCCCCTTCTATTTTAGTAGCGGGAGACCCCTAAATGTGGCGTTAAATGGGAGGGGGTGCAACAGTGAGTATTGCAGACCCGCCTTCTGGCACCCAGTTGCCCCCACAGTCTGCCATATGGTGCCGTCAATTGGATAAGGACAAATGGGTTTGGGACTGATGCTCTGTAAAATCTTCTTTCATCCGCTTAGCTATGTTGCGGGCTGGAGGTGGGGGGTGACGGGCCCCGGCGGGCTGCATGCACCCTCCCCTGGACAGAGTTTCAGTCTCTGAAAGTTACGGAAGCACAAGAACTGTAAAGTCACACTTCCCCCTTTTGCAAAGGCACAAACAGCAGGCCTAACTGGGTCTACAGTTGTTTTAGTTGTTTGGTCGAACAATGTTCTGCAGTTGAGCCATGTATTGGGTAGTTTTGAAGGGACGCTGACGGGGTATGAAGGTCAATCCAATAGAGTGAAGCATCATAGTAGTGGGACAGGGAGCATTTGCAAGAGGAATACACATGGTGACAGTTGCTCACTATAATTATACCACATGGGATATAAGGGGCATGGGATCGTTGCACAAAAGGCATAGGATTCATGCCCAGTTTGCTAGACGGAGGGCGCAAATAATATTTTTACAGGAAACACGTTTATCCTCATCTGAAGCCCTTCGATTACAGAAAAAGTGGAGAGGTCAATTATTTACCATGACGTACTCGGCATTCACACGAGGAGCAGCATTATGGGTCAGAGCAGGGATCCCATTTAGAGCGCTTGAAACGCGAACTGACAAGGAAGGTCGTTATATCTTAGTTCGTGGCACACTGAATGGCATTCCATTGGTCCTGGGTAGTTTATACGTGCCCAATGTGAGCCAAGAAACATTCTACACATGGGTGGGGTGGTCAGCTGATTGGACCCACTATCCTTGGATACTGGGGGGCGACTTCAATGCCGTCTTAGATACCACTCTTGATAGGTCCCACCCTCCGCTCCCCGGAGCGCCCTCTGTGAGACTGGTGGCAAAGTCACTGAGAGAATGGGCCCTGGGTTGGTCACTGCATGAAGTGTGGCGTAGTCACAACGGGGGCATGAGAGAGTACTCATTCTATTCGCCAATGCATGACCTGCATACCCGTATAGACCACTTTTTCTGTAGCCCACAACTACTCACACAGGTGACGCACGCAACATACCTCAGAAAAACAATCTCAGATCATAGTGCACTAGAAGCCCCGTTCTCCTGGGGCCGGGCTCCTTCACCGGTGCCCACTTGGAGGCTCAATCCAACTCTCTTAGAGGACGGCATGTTTCATGCCACTATAGCCTCCCCTATTGACTCATACTTTACCACCAATACATGAACTGCCTCATCAGTGGGGATTGAATGGGAGGCGTTTAGGGTGGTGCTTTGCGGGACTGCACTCAGTTCGATAGTGGGGGCCTGCCAGACTGTGCACAGGGAACTAAAACAAGTGGAGGACTCTTTGGCCACGCATGAAACGCGAAGCTACCCGAAATGACACGGCCAAAACTGCCCTCCAGGAGGCTCGCATCAAATATGCGGAATTACTAGACCAATTGAGGGCAATTGACTATCGTACATATACCCAAAAAATACATACGAAGGTTGATAGAGTGGGCACTCTATTGGCCCGGATACTCAGGGATACTCCCTCGACACCAATACTAGAAATATTTACCCGGCAACAACAACGGGTGACAACCCAAATAGACAGAAATGAAGCCTTTTACTCACATTATAAGACACTTTACACAGCCCCAGCCCCAGTAGACCCGCTGTAGACAGAGGTGTTTTTTTTAGCACAGTTCAACTACTGCAGGTGTCGGCTGAGATGCAAGAGCAGTAAGCAGGACCAATATCAACCGCAGAGATAAATGCGGCAATAAAAGCTCTCCCCAAAAACAAAACACAGAGACTAGATGGCGTGCCGGTGGAACTATACGCCGCGTTTGCCCATCTGCTAGTTCCCAGGCTTGACAAACTGTTTCAAGAGGCATTCACAACCAGGACCTTACCCCCCATGACAGCACAGGCCATAATAACTTCTCTACTTAAACCCAGCAGAGACCACACCAGTTTATCCTCTTATAGACCACTCTCTCTCCTAAATACTAAATATAAAATACTTAGCAAGGTCCTGGCCGCCCGTCTCCAGCCACTCCTCCCTAAATTAGTCCATCATCATCAATGCAGATTCATACCTGAGCGCAACACGTCCCTCAACATCCATCGGCTCTGCAGGGTCATGTTTTGTTGCCCTGATACTAAGCCAAAAGCAGGATGTATATCGTTAGACATACGTCAAGCATTTGATACCCTAGACTTGGCATACATGTTAAACACTCTGCATAGATACGGATTCCCACCTGAGTTCATACGCTGGGTTAAAATCCTGTATCAGGCCACCCCCCCGCCCGGGTCAGTACAGGGACACATATCTCGCCGGCATTCACTATACAGAGGGGAACGAGGCAGGATTGCCCTCTTTCCCCCCTGTTGTTTGCCTTAGCGCTTGAACCCTTAGCCCAAAAAATTTGCGCTGATGCAGCCACATGGGGGATCGAAATCAATCACATTCATCACGCAGTATCATTGTACGTGGATGACATGATACTGTACACTAAGGATTTGTGCAATAATCTGGATACGGTAGCACAACTTTTCAGACGGTTCGAACGAGTAGCAGGACTGGCCCTCAACCACGATAAGTCTTATGTATTTTCCTTTAAGGCGGAGCTGAATAGTCAAGTAATTCCATTTGGGGATCAGGCCATCACGGTGGCTCAGTCCTCCTTCCGGTATCTAGGAGTACAAATATACAGGAATGCACAATACCTTTTAGATGGCAACATAAAAAATGTTATTTGCTCCCTACGCACCCAAATCACGTTTTGGACAACCTTACCTCTCTCAATTGCAGGCCGCCTGGCGATCTCGAAAATGGTTGTGCTACCCCGACTGCTTTATTATTTCACGAAACTGCAGGTTACAATCCCTGGAGGGATATTTAAGACCCTGAATTAACTGCTAACTGATCTAATATGGGGAGCGGGCCATAGACGGCTTAGCCTGGTTAAGCTGCAGCTTCCGACGGATGCGGGTGGAATGGGAGCTCCCGACTTCTATACATATTGCCTAGCGAGCCAGTTGCAATGGCTGTCTTACTGGTTAGCAGGCCGAAACTTACACGAAATAGCGTACACTACCCAAATGATAGACCGCAGCAGTTTGCATGCCCTTTTATCCCCGGGCAGACACGCCCCAGACACTACGCCACTCCTCCTCAAGATCGCGCGATTTAATACACAGCACATACCTCCACCTGCGCTCCAAATATCCCCATCCTAGGAATACTAACTAGCACTGGGATACTCTCAAAACGTAGAATAGCACAGTGGACACAAGAAGGAGTCTCTGAGGTCGGAGATCTGTTCGGAGACGGCATGCTCCTAACACACACTGATTTTGTCCATGAACACAGGGTCCCGGGTTCTCTATTCCTAGTACATGCTAACCTAACACACTTTATCAAACAACACTGGGCGCCTCAGGGGATTGAGCCCGCCACAAATGAGCTGGTACACCTAATATATCTCATGGGTACAGGGCAACATTTAATCAGATGGTTTTACAAAGGGATCAGAGAGCACCAACCCACTCCTTGACTATGGTGCGAAGTAAGTGGGAAAGAGATTTGCACAGACAATTTACGGATAAAGAATGGCAGACAGTGCTCGAATACCCCAAGCGTGTGTCCCGAAACACACGTTTCAAGTTTATACAATACATGGTGTCACAACGAGCGTACTTGACATCACACAAACTACATGCGATTTACCCTAGCACCACAGCGGCCTGCCCCCGTTGCAATGTACAAGATGCTAACTTATTACATATGATATGGAGCTGCCCCATCCTGCACAAATATTGGGGATTGGTTACTACTACACTGAAGAGGGTGGAGGGGGACGCAGGTGGTTATTCTGTTGAGACATGTATACTCGGGCTATATACTCGTCGCAAAGGACAAGAGGTCCAGATTAAATTTACAGACTTAGCCCTACTTTTAGCAAAAAGAGGAATCACCCGGAGATGGAGGTCTAAAACGCCCCCCAGCCCACAGGGATGGAAGGAGGATATAGAGAAGTGGGGGTTAGCAGAAAGAGGCGCTCTCAGACGTGAAGAACGTAGAGGGCTACGCAAGCGGCCTATAGCCATGCAATGGGACATGATACTAACTTCCTTTAAAGCCTCAGACGTAGCTGATCTGGAGACCGCACAATCCCAAACCTGACATAGCAATGCAATACGCTACGCTTAAGTACCGCACTAGGTATAATTATAACCAGCTGTAGAAACTCATATCTCACACACTGGTCCTATTGCTAGCAAAGGGACCAGCGGCATGGCCCGCCCAAATGTGCTCCCTGGCCTCCTACCTGCATATCCAACGAGCCACAAATGTCACACTTGAGACACTAGACAAAACAGACACGGCTGTCCACTAAGGAGGAACAAACACGACCATTCCCGTCAGCGTGGGGGGGAGGGGGGTAAGTTAGTTACTGACTTGTCAGAAACTGTTATAACATATTCTTTCCGAAGTAAATCGTATGAGCACTTGCTGTATGATATCAGGGATCTGCTGGCCCCAACTGTGGGATGAGACTCTGCATTGTTTGAAGATCACGATGTATTACTAGACTGTCTACTAGATGATCGAAACATACTGTTAGCAGTCATACCTGGGAAGTGCTCCTCAGGATATTCATGCCATGTAATTGCTTATTTTTCATGTAAGAAATGCTGAATAAAATATGTTATAAAAGAAAGAAAAAATCCTAGCGTCGAGTGGGATCTGTCAGCGTGAGCTATCTTAAACATACAAACATAACATGTTTACTTCACATAAGAGTCTGGATGCAAAATACGTTTCTTAAAAACAATTAGAAAGTTAAAGTGACTTTTCCACAACTCCTTTTCTTCTTAGACTGTTTACGAAAAAAACAATGGTTGACTCTTACGCACCACCACGCCGCCACTGTAATATGGCGGTATATTCATTCAACATCACATGCTAGGCTTTGATAAATGAGGGGCGAAGGTGCAGAGCACGAGGTTAGGGGCACTATGGCGAGTGTTCACCGCAGTAATCAGCTGAGTGCGGTGGGGGGAGGGGGGGCGGAAGGGGGAGTTGAAAAACATGCAGCGACTGGGGACGAATTGTCTGCCTCTCCACAACAGACCAGTCTTAATCTGAAGCCTCTCTGAGGTGCTCTCAAGAGCACGAAAACTAATTTACCATTATAATATAAAAGAAATATATATTTAAAAAGGTCATATGCAAATCTGACATTTCGCTATAAAACGGGCTCCTGCAGGATGGTATAAATACGTTTGTTTAATCACTTTGCACAGTGATGGATGTACACATCCATGTATTGACTTCATTTTGTTCCTGCTAGATTCAGCCTTTTGTCTTCTTATTGAGCTTGGAGAAACCAATTCATTTCAGGCTTCAGAATAATGAGGTGCTATTTCTTACCTTCAAAAAAATTAAGAGCAGACAAACATCTGGTGGAGCTGTACCAGTCCTCAAACTGTCTCTCAAGTTCATCCTTTGGCATTTAACTTTTTGTAAGCCATTGCAGCAAGTCTTCCGCATGTCTGCTGCCTTCCATTCTGGGAAGTCATAAACTGCAGAAATTCCACGAATTAAGTTGCAACACATGATGCAGGAAACCCGAAGTCACAAAAAGGCCCAGCAGACACTGTCCTCTTTTGTTTTCCCACTACCTGTAGATTGAACACATAAAATTCTTATAGGGATCTTACATGGGTACCAGAATGCATACCAACAGGATACAGGATAATAATTATGGGTCCGAGTCATAAAATATTTATCCAATCTGTGCAGATGTATAGTGGGGGAAAACACAAGCTCCCTTGGGACTTTTCATGACTTAATATAGTAGGATGGGATGCCTAAAAGAAAGTTCCTGGAGCTTGGGGATTCATGAAGAGCATCCACTCAATTCCAGAGTGTGACACCAGTAGGGGAGCCAGTGTGTCATTGGCAAGGAAGTGCAAGAAAGGACATGCCCCCAACGGGTGCTGTTGAATTATAAACTACAGCAATAATCATGGGTCAGAAGGTACCTCAGGCCTCTGGCCCCGGTGTCACTGCACCTGCTGTACTAGTGTAAGCTATGCCCCTGGGTGACACCTTGGCCGAACCACGGATCTGTGAGATGTTTGGTCTTTTTCTTACAATAGGAAATGGGAGAGGGGCTGTCGAACCCACATAGATGAAACTTAATTGGACCAGATGCAGCGCAAAGTCTGTCAATTAGTTTTATGACAATAAACGCTGGATGCGACAGCAAAACCACACACAAAACAAGTGTGCACCTTGCACACGTTAAGCGTATTTCAATGATACTGAGTAAAGACGAGAATTCAAGCACTGTAAAAGAGTGCTTTGAGCTGTAGAAATAGAAATAATTCATATATTGTGTGTTTAACATGTCTAATAATCATCTTATTGATGGCTAAACAATGTTGAAATGAAAATTCATGAACTATGCACTGATAATATGCAAACTAATTTTAACTAAACTTGATAAGCCATATACGTATGATTACACGAGTCTTGATTAAATTATGTAGTGTGTATAACAAATGTAAAAGTTATCTCTATATGCTTCCATTGTAATACACCATAGAGACCGAAATGCTGGTGCAAAAGTGTCACAACACAACTTACATGAATGAAACTTCCAATGTAGCTGCTTTACACTTATAAGAACCTAGATTTATTGAAACGACAACGATTTTAGGTTTTATAGAATTATTTTACATATAGGTACTTTGAGACATGTGGTAATAGGCCATACTTAGGATTGAACATTTCTATGCAAGCACTGATGATGACTTATAATACTTGCTTATTTAGACATAAATACTTAATTGAATTTATTATGCTTGGATCCAATTGCACATTCATTTATTAATAAGAAACGCATTACTTTATATACATTAATGATTTTCCTTTTAGGTTTGCATTTTACATCATGGACTGATGTGAAAGAACTCTGTCTGCCTGTTCATGTATCTTGCTTCGTTTTTCACATGACATTCTTAATGCTTAAAGGATACTTTTTCGACACTTCAACATGGTTTTTCGTGTGAGAACCTGAACTCTTGACACCAGTACATAGAATGCAACATATTCAACTGTTCTTTGTGGACTGACCTCTGTGCCCGGAACAGACGATCGATTCCCATGGATGGTATGGGAAATTTCTAAAAAGTACCTTTTTTGCATCTTGTGAGTGGATGATAGTCACATCGATGACAGATCATTGTGGGGTGAAGGTTGATGTCACCTCTAGATGCAGCAAGTGATATATTAATGAAAGGACCATTGGCAGAGGGGGCATTCCTTTTTGGCAGATGCGACTTTCGGACACCTGCTGATGCTGCTCTCAGAGACATGCTCTCAGGTTCTTGGACTGAGACATCCTTTCCTTGGCAGTCCTTATTTTCCCGATGCTGAGGCTGCTGATGCTGACTTCCCACTCACTAGCTCTCTTTGGAACTCATGTCAGTGAGACTTGCTGATATTATTGAATAACTAAGGGGTCATTATGATGGCGGGCGGATCGCCCCCGCCGGGCCGGCGGTAGTCACCGCCGGCCCGGCGGGGCGATCCGCCCGCCATCCACACAGCAAAGACCCCCGCCATATTATGATGGCTGGGGGTCCGCGGCGGACGGAAAGACCGTCTGCCGCGCTCCGCCGGTCGACTCGTCGACCGGCGGAAAACCAGGTTAATATGATGGCGGTGTCTGCAAGACACCGCCATCCATATTACGATGCCTGCGGAGATCAGCCTTTCCATGGCGGGAAAGGCATACGGTCTTCGATGTTGGGGCCCGTAGCGGGCCCCCAGGAGGTTGGGAGGGTGGAGGGTGCACATGGGGGGTACCTGTGGTACCCCCCTGCATTTGTATGCACAAGGTGGCAGGCACCACGCGGTGCCTGTCACGTTGTGCATGCAAATGCACGACGTGCATTCACAGCATTGTGGCGGGCGGTGCGGTGAGCACCGCCCACCACAATGATGTGAATAGGGCTTGCCACGGTGGCGTGGCATCATAATATCATGTGCGGGACCGCCGCACCCCTTGCGGACGGTCACGCATTCCGCTGCGGTGGCGGGCGGACTTTCTCCACCCGCCATCGTAATGATGCCCTAAGTCTTTTGCTGCTTTCCCAATCCTAAACTTTGATCGAACTATATGCCTATGCTAAAGAACTTCCCTGAACCATCCTCCTGCCTTTATTGGTAGTAGTAATTTCCCTTTGCTTAGCAACTTTATAAACTCTGTGGCTAAATACTAAATTACAGACTTTCTTGTAAGATTTGCCTTTGATTTATATTTGCTAAATGTGTGGTTTTAAACTACAATTGTAATTGCTCATCAAGACTCAAGAACACCAGATTCTATTATTATTGTGCTGCACCGCTACAGCAGAATTATTGGTTTGTATGATTTTGGCCCGACTGAACTTCTTTAGTAGGTTCGGATTTCCTGTAGTCATCCTATATATCTATAGCATGATCCTGAGAGTTATATATTTGAATTTGATTTCCAATTTGTGAGTTGGCTACCGATTAGTTGGTCCTCATTGGGTAGCCAACAGGAGACACCCTAGTTCCACACCCCTCAATGCGATGAGCAAGCTCCATCGGAGGATCAAAGTCTTGTGGGTGTGAATAGTGATGATCGGCAAATTGTACACAAATTGTATGGCATGGGCCCAGTGGATAAACATTAATGAGCTGCAACAGACCTTTCCAACCCCTGGGATGAATGGTCATCTGACACTGGAGCCGAATTGACAGAAGAGACCCTTTCACATCTCCAGGAACAGAAGACTTAAGCTCCACCAATTTAACTTGTTAAATCAAACATACCTTACCCCCAAATGGCTGGCTGAAATATATCCATCTCTCACAGCGGAATGTCCCAGATGCAAGAATGTGAAGGTGGACTTTTATCACATGATGTGGATATGTCCCTCAATAACAACATATTGGGGTCAAGTGGCAACAATACTGGAGGACAGAGTGAATAGGACAGGGCTACTAGGTGTCATGCCTACAGAGCATTATGACTTGTCTGGCGAAAAAGAAACCCAGAAGTAAAATACTAGGCTTTAAAGGTATAGCCATGATGTAGAGATTGATCAACACCCCACTAATTGTCCAATGGGTGCAAAGAGTTATATACTGGGCAGAATTAGAGGGAGCAGTTCTTAGGGCCAAACAACATGCGATGAGACGGTGGTAGCCCAAGAATGGATCATACAATCCTTCACTAACACTACAAACGTTGAGAAAGTCCTGAAACTCCTTCACCAGAACAAATTGCATGAATGACCCAGTCATCTGGCTAGGAAATACAAATCACGGCACATGAGACAGCTCTTGATTGACGATAACAGAGAACTTTGAAGGACACAGATGCAAGTAGTATCCACCCCCTCAAAATTCATTTCTCACAAACAACATATGGACACAAGACTGCCAAACACTGCCTGTTACAGAACAGACCAGACTTCTACCTAGTTGTTATCTGTTTTCTAACAGTTATGTCCTAGGAACATGAAGAGCACAACAAGGGTGGTCACAACAAACCAAATAGTAGCTTTAGTAAGGCACATTCTATCTGGTCCTAGCCGAGATAACATGGATAAATGAACAAAATATAAAATAATGCTGTGATTAACTCTATAATGTTATATGAGGTATAAAGTACCCCTTGCTGTACATGAGAAGGATATTGCAAGTCACCAAGGAGTTCTGTGACCATATAGAGGAGTCAGGCCGAAGGCTGAGTACCTTTATAAGGTCATGGAAATCCGAGGTGTGCTTCATAGACTACTTTATTCTTTATAATCATAGACTACTTTATTCTTTATAATACATGGCCACACCATAATCCTTCCCCAAAAACATTTAAATCCTTGGTGTGGTGCTCTTTCATATGAATGAGATGAGATTTTAAAAACATGGGGGCCGATTCACAGAACTAATCGGAGACAAAATCCTAAGCTTACTACTTCTGGTATTCACAGAAGGCACTTACGATTTTTGATATTCACAGAAATCACTTACGACTCCTAACTTTACATCCGCAGTCGGGCCGGAATCTACGCACCCGGACCGTACTCTCCTGCTAGGGCCGTACTCTCCGGCTCGAGCCGTAATCTCCGGCTCAGGCCGGATAAAGTGTAATCAATGGGCTGGAATGTAATTTTTACAAAAAGGAACATTAGGAATGTGTGATAAATGGTAGAGGAGGTCATGAAAAATAGTCTGGGCAGGGAAAAGGGTATGGCTAGACACTACATCATAACCCAGAAAAGTTTGCTCCTTTGTATCATGGTGAAATTTGCTCTCCCCTCAGTGTTGACTGTAGTGTCAACACCACAGTCAACACTAAGGGTGCTCCCCTTAGTGTTGACTGTAATGTTGACACCACAGTCAACACTGAGAGGAGCGCAAATTGTGCACTGCATGTACCATGATGCAAAGGAGCAAACTTTTCTGGGTTATGATGTAGTGTCTGGCCATACCCTTTTCCCTGCCCAAACAATTTTTCAGGACCTCCTCTACCATTTATCACACATTCCTAATGTTCCTTTTTGTAAAAATTGCATTCCAGCCCATTGATTACACTTTATCCGGTCCGAGCCGGAGATTACGGCCCCAGCCGGAGAGTACGGCCCTAGCCGGAGAGTACGGCCCTAGCCGGAGAGTATGGTCCGGGTGCGGAGAGTACGGTCCGGGTGCGGAGATTCCAGCCCGACTGCGGACGTAAAGTTATGAGTCGTAAGTGATTTCTGTGAATACCAAAAATCGTAAGTGCCTTCTGTGAATACTAGAAGTAGTAAGTTTAGGATTTTGTCTCAGATTAGTTCTGTGAATCGGCCCCATGGAGAATAAAATTAGAATATTTTGTGGAAAATTAAACACACCAAAAAGCAGTTAGATATTTGTTCCAAAAAGATATTAGAATTAGTTTACAAGTCAGATTAAAAAAAAAAACTAGCTCAGAATGCTTAGAAACATGCAGGAGATTCTAACCTTCCTATAATAACCTAAAGGGTGGAAAAAATAAAAATGTTGCCATAAATAACCTTTTCTGCTTATTACTGTTCATCTAGAAAAAACAAAGCAGAAGAATGAAAAGCTGTGTTTATTTTTCCTTTGGTAAAGTGTAGCTTTAATTATGCTTTTTGGCCTGCCTTTCACCCTGGCATTGTGATGTCAGAGCTCAACTGTAATACCTTCTTATAGTTGAGCGTCTTTGTCATTTCTATATTACAGGCAACTAGATACTTCACAAAGTGCCTGTATTAAGCAAGTTAGAGACAGGCTTTTATACAAGGATTGCAGGCTCTCATCTATTATATGTTTACTGAAATCTTACTAAACAATTTTGAAAAAAATGTATAGTGGGGAAAATGCAATTTGTGTGCAAATTTACAAAAGAAGTTTAAATATAAGCCAATTGAACTGTTTTTTGCAAACTTAACTATGCACTTATATCTATCACACACACAAAGTTTGTGTCTCAGGTGTGTCAGTTTTTGGCAAATGCTGATCTGAGCTCATTTATCATCAATAGGAGGATGTGCAACTATTCAAGAGTCCCTTCCCCTGTGTGATACGAGTCTTACTCAGGCCTTATGCTGGGGAAAGCGCAATGAAGATAGTAGACAAATATGTCCATGAATGCTTGCACACAAAAACTCATGCAAGGTATGATAGCTTGATAGCTGATGGTAGTATTTGTTTTCTACCGGTAACTGCGCTTTAATGTCCAAATATGGAAATGTGATCCCAGAACCATGTGGGTGGAATCAGCAGATAGGCCATTACCGATCCAAACACGGCTCATGGAAATCAATGAACAGTAAAGCAGCGGACAAGCACTGGAAAGATTTATTTAGCAGCAGTGTAGCACTTGGCTGCTGGTGTGGCTCTCATCAGGGTCGGACTGGCCTTTAGGACAATCAGGCAGTGCCCGATGGGTGATCTGACAGATCAGTTATGATCCAGTTTTTTAGCAGTTTGTTGGCCGGTTATATGGCCTGGTGGGCCGGCTTTTACTGTAGATTTCCCTGATATTACCACAAGCATTGCCTGCAACAAACACAAAAGCATGCAATCTCCCATACTTTGCAAAATATCCTTACAGCATGTTTTTACAAGTTCAAAACTGGCCTGATTTGTAAATGTGGGCCACCCTTTTTGTAGCTATCTGGTTCGCTAATGGGGGCTACTTTTATTTCAGTGCTCAAGGTCTATTTTTTGTCCCAGTCCAGCCCTGGCTCTCATCTCCATGTGCATGTCCCAGTCTGATTCGTACACACAAAATGTAATGGGAGGAATGCTTGCAAATAGTTTAAACCACTGGTAACCGCTGCCGGTAGCTAGCGGCGTAATGCAGGCCTCTGCAGCTCCTGAGGCACGGAGGTGCCCAACCCTCCAGGGGGTCCCAAATCCTCCAATGGGGGGCCTCATTTATCTAAAGACCAATCAATATCTGTGAGACATGTGAGACTCGGGCCCCTCATCACATTCTGCAGGAGGGCCTCATCATTTTGCGTTACGCCAGTGCCAGTAGCATTCCAACCAATTGTTTTTCGCCCACTGTGCCACTCCGGACAGAGACCAGCTTTAAGCAAATTAGTATTCAACCTGCCCCATTCCAAATTGCCACGCGAGGCCCACTTCTTTTTTAATCGGGACTAGCAATTAGAGAAAATACGCTCGCACACTAGTGACTCCATTAGGAAGAGGGCCCATATGGGCTAACAACCTGGAGCTGCTGTTTACTTACAGAAATTTCCAACAAAATATTCAAAACAGCTGAGGAGATGAACATTCTTCTGAATCCCTTAAATCAATACTATTTCTTACTGTGTATCGTATCTTCAAACAATCCCAGCATATATTCACAGGGACTAACATAGCTTCGTTTGTTAGCACATGCAGACATCACTGAGGTTTCTGACAGTTTAAGTTCTGTTCATTCTTCAGGAAATCGGGCACTGCCCAATTCAACTTCTGACAAGCAGCTCCCAAACACAGACTGTACGCCTTCTAGGCGCTCCACTCTTCTCCGGTTAGGGACAAATAAACATGACACAAGTAGCAGAAGTTTATTTAAAAGAATAATCATTCATACAAAAGACACACAATGTGTTTGTGTAAGAATAAAGAACTTCCACCCTTTCCCATTTCTATCAGAACTTGCAACTATTTTCACAAAGAAACTCCTACTAATATGTTCGTGTTTTATGTTGTTGTTGTCAGTACATATTTTTGGGCACCTGATATAGAAAACCCTAAAATCTTACAAAAAAAATCCTGCACTCTGCTGAGTATCTTACCAGAATAAAACCAACTATTCGATGCACGTCTTCCTGTCAAATTGCAAAATAGAATTTTGGTTGTACTATTGTACGATGTCGAGGTGAAAATCTAGGCACAATTCATTTTTAAATAACTATTCGAGTAGAAATCAGCAGATAGTTCAAAGGGAAGAAGAACATCTTAAAAACAACAGATGGTGATCTCTCGGTATTTCAAATGTTAGGAAACCGCTGAAAAAAACAGACCACTGGAAAATGAAAGTCATGGATGCAAATATGGTTTCTATGAGAACCAGGAGTATAATCCCTGTTTATTTATAGCAAAATAAATAAACAAAATCCCACAATTTCAGGAAATGGAAAAGTCAGGAAGCAATTAAACAGGAAAAAGTATATTTCAGGTTCACGATATATAAATTAAAAAATCACTACCCTCCTATCACTGTGCAGATTCTTCTGCTTAGAAACCAATTAAAATGGTTTTATTTTGTTAGTATTTTGATGTGTGGGTGATGCTGTTATATTAATAATGTCCCCTTCTTTCATTACATGTATTTTTAATGGTCTCGAATCTTGCACTGTGCACAACTACCCTACGGGTCTTGTTTGTGCTTGGTAAAAAGTATGACCAAATAGTAAATAAAGACAGTCTTTGGCAACTTCAATACATTGACCATTAGTACACGCATCCAGACACAGGAATAATGTATGTACACGTTCACATAATGATCGTATATACATGCACATATGTAGACAGAACAACACATTTGCAGAAATCCATGAATGCACAGATCAACAGAGGTAGAGCTACTCAAGGACACACACCTGCAGACACAAGCACCTAAGCACTTAAATCAATAGACACCCATACGCACAAACTTACTTGCAGGAACCCATGGAAATAGACGACAGACATGCAGCCACCCAATGGCGACTCCTCCGCTAAGGTGGAGGAGCATCGCCTCACTGCTGCAAAGCAGTGAAAGATAGAACAAATTCAATGATAATAACTCAAGGTTATTATCATTGTATTTGTTCCTGCTGCGCAGCTTTGGGGGCAGGCGAGGCTGCTCTGCTCTCAGATCAGGCCAGGGGAGGAGTGGTTTCCCCACTCCAAGTGCGCAATGACTGTTTGGCCGGCGCTCTGGGGCCATCCAAAACAGTCATGCGCACTTCACATGTTCTCCATGCAGGCTGCATTACAGCCTGCGTGCAGAACATGCCCAGGCCCCCATTCCCTGACTGAGCGTGGAACCACAGTGCTCAGACCAATCACAATGCTGCATTGCAGCGTTGTGATTGACTTAGGGGAGGGAGCCTAGCTGCTTCCTGTTCTGGCCCCGGAGAGGAGAGACAGATGACGCGGGAGACAGCGGGAGAGCGGCGAACAGGTACGTTTTTTTCCTAATTTTACATCCTATTAGAACCCCCTCCAGCCCCTATCTCCCCCCACTGGCCCGTCTCATAACCGGTCCGTCCCACCCCACTCCTCCCGAGCCTTGGCAGCCGCAACTGCAGCCACCCATTACATACGCCTACAAACATACAAGGTTCATTGCAAACAGACCAGCACACAGAGGCAGCATAAGTAGACAAACCTATACACTAATACAATACACACATGTTAGAAATGGGGGTCTCTAGTTGGCAGAGGTAGGTACCTTTGTCCAAATAGGGACCCTTGCTTCAAGTCAGGGTAAGGGGGATACACACTTTAGATAACCCCTGCTCACCCCCTTGGTAACTTGGCACGCGCAGACAGGCTTATCCCAAAGGCAATGTGTAAAGTATTTGTACCAACAGTAACACAGTGAAAACACCACAAAAGGACAACACAGCAGTTTAGAAAAATAAAATATCTTTATCTAAACTAAACAAGACCAAAACGACAAAAATCCAACATACACAGTTAAAATTATGACTTTCAAAAGGTTTCAAGAACTTGTACCATAGAAAACTATGGATGCGTGACTTTTACACAAAGTACCTGAGGTTGCGTCAAAATTCACAAGGCAAAACAGCTGCAGAGTCGGAAACAAAGAAATGCGTCAACTCCTGAGACCTTGGGGAGGCGATGCGACAGTTCTGCGGCATGCAGAGGATGAGTTGCGTCGAATCCGGTCTGTATGGGGAGTGATGCATCGATTCTTCGTGACGGTTCGGATCCGCAGGCGATGTGTCGGGAAAACTTGCCACACAGGTGCGATGCTTGGAAATCCGGAATGTGTCGGTGATCGATGCGGCGGCGTAAAGCGGCGCTGCGTCTGTTTTCTTCAGCCGCGATCCCTCGATGCGTCGATTCTTCCAGCGGCGACTGGTGCTGCATCGGTTTTCTCAGCGGCACGGCGATGCGCGCAAATTCTTTTCGTGCCGTGGAGATGCGTCGGAAAAACAGCCACAAGAAGAGCGATGCGTCGATTTTTGCAGTTCTTCAACTTTCTTCCAGCTCCCAAACAGCAGCAATAACCTCCAGAGGTCCAAAACTGGCACAGGCACCTCTTGGCAGGTCAGAACTCACAACAGCAGTGTTCAGGGGAGCGAGGGATGAAGTCTTTGTGTCCCTGAGACTTCAGAACAGGAAGCCAGCACACACAGGCCCTTGGAGATCACCTTCAAGCAGGGGACGCAGCACACAGCAAAGTCCTTCTCCTTTCCTTGACAGAAACAGCAACTGCAGGCCAACCCCACACATCACACAGCAAAGGGGCAGTTCTTCTCCTCAGTCTCTTCAGCTCTTTTCCTTGGCAAAGGGTCCTCTTGAATTCCAGGGATGATCTAAAGTTTTGGGGTCTGGGCCCCAATATTTATATTATAAAATCCTTTGTTCTCTGATGGCAGAGAAGCCCTGTGCTCAGTCAAAACCAGTTCTGTCCTCTCTGGTGCAGCTTCCTGGCAGGAGGTGGAGACAGCATTTTGGAGGGCAGACCAGGCCCCGTTCAGGTGAAAGGAAATCTCCTCTCCCTACTCTAAATGCAGCCCAGGTCTATTCAGACCAGCCCTGACTCATCCAGACTCTCTGGAGCCACTGCTCCTCCCAAGCCCCTGTCATTCCAAAGCCAGACATGCAATACACATCCTAGCAGAGGCACACTGGATGGCTAAGCAAGAAAATACCTACTTTCGAAAAGTGGTTTTTTCAAACAAAGAATGTAAAAATCACCCTCACTAAAAGATGTATTTTAAGAATCTGAGTTCAGGCATATCAAACTTTTTTTTCCCTATCTGTTTCCCATAGGCAGTTATGTTTATAAGATGTTATAAACAAACTCCCATTCTATCCTATGGGAACAGATAGCCTTGCAATAGTGAAAAACAAAATTGACAGCATTTCACTATCAGGACATGCCACACACACCAGGGCATGTCCTACCTTTCACATACACTGCACCCTGCCCACAGGGGTACCTTGGGCCTACCTTAGGGGTGACTAATATGTAAGAAAAGGGAAGGTTAGGGCCTAGCAAGTGGGTGCACTTGCCAGGTCGACATGGCAGTTAACAAACTGCGCACAGGCACTGCAGTGGCAGGCCCGAGACATCTTTTCAGGGCTACTCATGTGGGTGGCACAATCAGTGCTTCAGGCCCACTAGTAGCATTTGATTTACCAGCCCTGGCACACTTAGTGCACTTTACTAGGGACCTACTGGTGAATCAAATATGCCAATCACAGAGAACCAATCATAATAACAATCTACACAGGGAGCACTTGCACTTTGACACTGATCAGCAGTGGCAAAGTGCCCAAAGCATCTAAGCCAGCAAAAATACAGGAGGTAGAGGCAAAACGTCAGGGGAAAGCACGCCAAGGATGCCGGGTCTAACAACACACAACACAACTACAGTCACGTATCCCACTATAGCAGGCTTGCGCACATAAAAAGACAGGGTTAAAGGCAGGTGGATGGTGGAAGGGTGGAGAGAGGCTTCTTGTACACATAATCTTTTGCCCTGCTGCAGAAGAAATCAAATTAACGTGAGGGAAAGAGCGAAGTATGATGCCGAATATATATTTAGCAATCTGGTAAACCCAATTTAATACAGTTCAATTCAGCTTTATAGTTGTCAGCTGAAAGTCGAAACAATACGCATTATAACACAATTCACTAAAAATATGTAGCCATAAAGTACTAAAAAATGGTTGTGGGCAGACCTGGTCCATTGCCAAGATGGCCGCTCTCTACTGGGGTCCCGAAACAGACTCCTATTTTCCAGCCCTTTTTACTGCCCCAGAGTCCATTAGGGCGACGGCTCTAGAGAATGGCTGTAAAACCATCTGCTGCCTACATTGGGCACGTGATTTAAGACACACAGCAGTGAACAGAGCAGTTTTTTAGGCTAACCCTGCTCTCTCGGTGAGACCTACTGTGATACAGCAGCACATACATCCGTGAATGCGGTCAGATCCCAAGGACAAGCCAGGCCTCTGAGTGAAAGGAGGGGGATCGGTTCAGGGGGAGCCAGCGGATTACCCAAGGGCACAAGTGTATGGAATGCCATCGGAGAAGTTGCAGTGACACCACAGATGCAACATGGAGTTCTAGATGAGAGAGGGGCACGGACTGACCTGGAGACAAGCCGGAGAGAGAACATTTTACTCAGCAGCCGGGTGCTCCATCACTAAGGTGGTCTGCAATACAGCTCATTGATGCACATTAGAGCTTCTTTCTGCTGGCTGCCCTGTGCGGGTATGGTAATACGATCCCTTCTGCTCCTTTGACCTACTAAGCAGTCATGAGAAGCTCTCTAGTCAAGCTCCCTCACGTAAGTGGTGAGACTTTGTAAACACCTGACCCAATCTACTGGAGTCTCACCCATCACCAGAGATCGCAGATAGAAGAAGGGGTGTGGGAGCCAAACCCCAATAATTTTCTGAACCCCCAATATCTTATGCACCCCATTTTTACCTTAAGCAGTTCGGCACTGAGATCTTTAGTTGATCTAGCGGCAAGACACTACCCTCCCCATCAATTACTTAATAATTCAGCAGAGTAGAATTAAAAATAGAAACTGGGAATTTGTAATAACTGAGTTGTAGATCAAAATAAAGTTTCAATTATTTATTACAGAATTGTTAAGATAAACGATACAGAAAAATGCACAGCTTGCAAAGAAGGCTCAGATACAGAACACTAAATCATAAAATCATAATAAAAATCCCTATTTACACAATTTAAATCTCTCCAGATTCTGTCAAACCCATAAGGAGTTCTGACCATCCAAAGGGAGAAAGAGAAAGTCTCAAAATAATCAGACAGAGTCTCAGGAGGAAAATTAGAAGTCACGCTCGAACTTTCAAAACCAGGGTTTTTTATACACAATGTATGCATAACAATTAGCAAAACTGTAGATTCAGCAAGGTATGATCATGGTTAGGTCGCACTGGCAAATCAAAACCAGCCTCACAGCATTTAAAACTTCTTAACACTAACCCATTTCTTAAGCTATGAGAAATCTTCTGCTTGCTTCCCCAGCATCTATGCTCTGGAGATGAACAATATAATATGAACCATTTCTCAAAATTGAATTATGTGCTTCTGCATGCCTTAGTCCGAACTTCCAGCAGAAATCCTTCAAAATGATACATCAGGTACACGTTAGAAAGTTTAATTCACAATACATGTTTCTAATACAGTCACCCTTTACATCATGGCAAAGAATGCTCCTCAGAAACTGTGAAGAGAGACGACTCGCAGCAGGTTTCTGATTGAGAGGGGGAAATGAACAGAGGCAAGATAGCGGAACATCAGAAACTTCATCCATTCTACTAAAATGGAGACTTGCAGGAAAATGTGGCTTAACTACATCACATTATTAATCACACTTCTAACCAACCTTATGAAATTGTTTCAAGTGCATCTGCGTTATTTTATCTGTTACAATCAAATGCATCATTAAAATCACCAATTTGCCACCCAAATTAGCACATATAAAAAAACTTTAATAGGGGCAGAGAGGAATTCTTTGAACCTCGAAGGGTGTCTGAAAAATGGTAGCGAGAAGGCATCCTCTAAGTCTGGGTGGCAAGGAGCTGTCACAGGGTGGGAAAACACTGCTAAACTCTGTAAATGTCCTACATAGGAATCTGAAAGAAGAAACATGCAGATTTAAATCAATCTTAACAGAGGTGGAAAAGAAATTGGAAGAACTGTCGAGCAGAGTCTTAGCACTGCAGCAAGGGAAAACAAGTGCTAACACCAACCTGCAGTCCCAAAAAAGAACTGGACATGCGTCTAGCTAAGGCAAAAACCTTTGAGGCTATTGCTTTAGGCTACCTAGTCACCCTAAAGGAAAACATTGTGGTCTTAGATAACTTGAATGGGGCTCCCACATCAGCACCTTGGAAGTTCCAGCTGGGACTCCTGCACCGACTCTTGGAAACGAGCTCGAGAAGATATTTTCTGGAGCTACTTTGATGGCCGTGGTCAAATCAATGGAGATATTGGACTTTAGCTAGGAAAAAGATGCTAATGGACACCAGGTGGGAACTGACAAATAAGGGGCTGGGTGCAATAGTGGGCTGTGCTAGTGACCAGCAGGGGAAGAAATGTAAGTTTTCCCACATAGACTCTGCCAAGGCCTTTTTGCTAGGCTGAGTTTTTTTGGACACCCATTGGGGAGATGGTAGAGATGTCTGTTTGCATATGGCTGGAGGTTGTTTTCACTCTGAACTAGTTTAGGCTGTGGTGACATCTCCAAAACCCTACTCAAGCAGAAACGACAATCTCTGTCAGGGTGAAACACAAGCAAACTACAAATTAGCCTGCACTTAACCCTCTGGTAGCTTGGCACATAAGCAGTCAGGCCTAACTTGGAGGCAATGTGTAAAGTATTTAGGCAGCACTTCAAACATTGAGAAAAGGAAAACAAAACACAAGTGAAACTCCATACTAATTCAGAAAAATAGAGTAAAATGTAATAACTTATTTTACACCAAAATGACAAAAGTCCAATTAATAGAAGCAGAGATATACATTTTTAAAGATTTAAGTGAAAATAGTGCCTAAAAGCACAAAGCGCCAACTGTCACATGGTCAGCCTGACCGCGATGGAGTGCGGGCTGGATACCGGGGCCAAGTTCGGCCCGCTGAATAAGAGTACCTTAAATCCTGGTTGCAGAGCGTTGCAAGCGCCGATGATGCATTGCGCAGCAGTGGTTCCGAGGAGCTGCAAGACTGTGATGTGAGGTCCTGTATTGTCGTTGAGGATGCTGTCGATGAGGGGCTTGTGATGCAAAGTTCTGCTTTAATGATGCATAGCGCATCGGCGGTTCCAAAGAAGCTGAGGAGCCGTGATGCGGAGCCCTGTGTCGTCGTCGTCAAGGATGCTGTCGCCAAGGGGCTTGTGATGTGAAGACCTGTGTCGAGAATGCATCGCACAGTGGCGTTTCCGAGGAGACTGTGGGCTGTGATGTGAAATCCTGTGTCGGGGTTGCGTCGCTCAGTGGAAGTTCCAAAGCAAAGCTGCGAGGAAATGTGTCGTGCTGCATCAGTTCTGCCCACATGACCACAGCTGGGCTGGCAGAGAACTTTCAGGTCCACTTCCAAGGGTCTAGGACTGGGGTGGCACCACTTCGAGGACAAGATTCACAGCAGACTGAGTCCAGGTGCTGGGTTCAAGATAGTTGGTGCCTGTTGTGTCCCTGAGGCTTCTGATCAGGAGGCCAGGCAACTGGCCGTTGGAGTCACTTTGATCGTCCTGGGATCAAGATGCAGATCCAGTCCTTCTTACTCAGACAGCAGGGCAACAGAGTAGCTGTCTTTCTGGCAGAGCAGCACATCAGTCTTTCTCAGTATTCCACAGGTCCAGAGGTGTACTGAAAAGTTGGGTCTGAGGGCCCAACATTTATTCTTGGTACCCATTTCGAAGTAGGAAAAGGTTTTGGAGGGTTCCACCCCCAGAGATGCTTGGAATTTCCAGCTTCCCTGCCCTGCCCCAGATGGTCTGGGGTCACAACAGACTAGCGGCAAACCCTTTGTGAGTGTGCTCAGGTAAAGCCTTTGTGGTGTGCAAGTGTGGTAGGTAACAGCTCCTCCCCCTCATCAAGTCCGAGATGGCACATCTTGCCAATACCTATGGCCTTTTGTTACACTGTCTGGGAGAAATACACAAAGACCAGCTGCCAGCTACACCTAGTCCTATGATCCAGGATACAGGCAGCAGACACCAAATGGTTGGGACAAGAAAATTCCAACTTTCTAAAAGTAGCATTTTTAGAACTGTGGCTTAAAATGCACTATTAAAGAGGGGATTAAATTACAATTCTTTAGACACCAAACTCAACATTCCTAACTGCTCCTAATCCAAAGTTATCACTTATTAAATGTAATAAGTTAACCCCATGCTATCCTATGGGAGAGGTAGCCCTTGCAGTAGTGAAAAACAAATGTAAGAGTTTTTCACTACCAGGGCATGTAACATTTTAAACACACTGCACCCTGCCCTATGGGCTGTTTAGGGCCTACCGCAAAGGTGAATTATATGTATTAACCCCTTCGCTGCTAGGCCTTTCCCCCCCTGTGCTAAGCCTTTTTTTGGCTATTTAGGTTAGTTCGCGCTTAGGCCCCTGTAATTTTTGACCACATAAGGTATCCACGCCAAATTTGCGTCCTTTTTTTCCAACATCATGGGGCTTCTAAAGGTACCCAGGGTTTGTGGATTCCCCTGGAGGGGACCCAGAAATTAGCCAAAATACAGCTAATTTTTTTTTTTTTTGAAAAATGGGAAAAAAGGGTTCCAGATGAAAGCGTCTGTTTTTTTCCCTGCAAATGGTATCAAAAAAGGGGTTGTGGTGCTGAAATCACCATCTTCCCAGCTTTCAGGGACAAGCAGACTTTTGTCAGAAAACCAAAAAGTTTTACACAGTTTTGGCGTTTTTCTGGGACATAGCCGATTTTTGCTATTTTTTGTGCTTTCAACCTCCTTCCAGTTAATGGTAGAAATGGGTATGAAAGCAATAATGGATTCTGAAGAGCTATACATTTTAGAAAATTAGGCAAAATTCTGAATTCAGCAAGGGGTCATTTGTGTAGATCCTTCAAGGTTTCTTCATAGAAACTAACAGTTAAATATAGGAAAAATTGAAAATTAGTTGGAAAAAACAGCCATTTGTGTCAACGTTTTCACCTGTAACTTCTTCTAATTATGACAGCTGTATGAAAGCGATATACCGTTACATTTGCTGGACCTTTCTGGTTGTGGGGATATATAGGACTTGTAGGTTCACCAAGAACCCGACGAACCCAGAGCCAATAACTGAGCAGCGTCTTGCAATGGTTTTTTATTATGTACCGGGTATATAGCAATTATTTTGGGAAAATGTATACATGGAAAAATTGGTATGATAGACACCTATGTATTTCTGAAATTGGAACAAAATATAGAGTTTAGAAAGAGTAGATATTTGCACATTTCCGAAATTGGGAGTACCCATACTAGCATGAGAATTATTGGTCATTTTTCAAAATGACTTCTTTTTTACACATTGTCTTTCATTTGGAAGGCAGAAATGCATCAAAAGCCAATAGGTAATAACAGTTGCTCTACAATTCTGTGTTACACTAAGTCTCCCGAGAAAAATGGTACCTCACTTGTGTGGGTAGGCCTAGTGCCCGCGACAGGAAACGGCCCAAAACGCAACGTGGACACACCACATTTTCAGAGTGAAAAATGGCCCTTTTTTTGCAAAGTGCCTAGCTGTAGTTTTTGAACCCTAGCTCTGCCGGCACCTAGGGAAACCTAGCAAACCTATACATTTTTTAAAACTAGACACCCAGGGAAATCCAGGATGGGGTGACTTGACTGGCTTTCACCAGGTTCTGTTACCCAGAATCCCTTGCAAACCTAAAAATTGTCAAAAAAACCACATTTTCCTCACATTTCTGTGGTGGAAAGTTCTGGAATCTGTGTGGATCCACAAATTTCCACCCACCCCGCGTTTCCCAAAGTCTTCCGAGAAAAATGGTACCTCACTTGTGTGGGTAGGCCAAGTGCCCGCGACAGGAAACGGCCCAAAACGCAAGGTGGACACACCCCATTTTCAGAGTGAAAAATTACCCTTTTTTTGCAAAGAGCCTAGCTGTAGTTTTTGAACCCTAGCTCTGCCGGCACCTAGGGAAACCTAGCAAACCTATACATTTTTGAAAACTAGACACCCAGGGAAATCCAGGATGGGGTGACTTGACTGGCTCTCACCAGGTTCTGTTACCCAGAATCCCTTGCAAACCTAAACAATTGTCAAACAAAACACATTTTCCTCACATTTCTGTGGTGAAAAGTTCTGGAATCTGCGTGGATCCACAAAATTCCACCCACCCCGCGTTTCCCAAAGTCTTCCGAGAAAAATGGTACCTCACTTGTGTGGGTAGGCCTAGTGCCCGCGACAGGAAACGGCCCAAAACGCAAGGTGGACACACCACATTTTCAGAGTGAAAAATGACCCTTTTTTTGCAAAGTGCCTAGCTGTAGTTTTTTAACCCTAGCTCTGCCGGCATCTAGGGAAACCTAGCAAACCTATACATTTTTGAAATCTAGACACCTGGGGGATTCCAGGGAGGTATGGCTTGCGTGGATCCCCCAAAGTTTTCTTACCCAGAATGCCCTGCAAACCTCAAATTTAGCTGAAAAAATCACTTTTTCCACACATTTTTGTGTGGGAAAGTTGTGGCATCACCGGGCTGACACAAATTTCCTACCACCTAGCGTTCCTCAGGGTCTCCTGATAAAATGGTGCATCACTCATGTGGGAGGCCCAAGTACCCGCGACAGGCAAGGGCCCAAAACGTATTGAGGCGACATCAAAATTGCCTATCACAAAACGACCTGGTTTTGCAAGGGGGGTCACCTCGGTTTTTCGCCCCGTGCTCGGCGGCCAGTTAGGGAAACCTACCAAACCCATCATTTCTGAAAACTAGACACCCGGGGGATTCCAGGGAGGTATGGCTTGTGTGGATCCCCCAACGTTTTCTTACCCAAAATCCCCTGCAAACCTCAAATTTAGCTGAAAAAATCACTTTTCCCACACATTTTTGTGTGGGAAAGTTGTGGCATCGTCGGGCTGACACAAATTTCCTACCACCCAGCATTTTCCCAGGTCTCCCGATAAAAATGGTGCCTCACTCATGTGGGAGGCCCAAGTACCCGCGACAGGCAAGGGCCCAAAACGTATTGAGGCGACATCAAAATTGCCTATCACAAAACGACCTGGTTTTGCAAGGGGGGTTAGCTGGGTTTTTGGCCCCGTGCTTGGCGGCCACCTAAGGAAACCTACCAAACCCACACTTTTCTGAAAACTAGACACCCGGGGGATTCCAGGGAGGTATTGCTTGCATGGATCCCCCAACGTTTTCTTACCCAGAATCCCCTGCAAACCTCAAATTTAGCTAAAACAATTACTTTTTCCACACATTTTTGTGTGGGAAAGTTGTGGCATCACCGGGCTGACACAAATTTCCTACCACCCAGCGTTCCCCCAGGTCTCCCCATAAAAATGGTGCCTCACTCGTGTGGGAGGCCCAAGTACCCGCGACAGGCAAGGGCCCAAAACGTATTGAGGCAACATCAAAATTGCCTATCACAAATCGACCTGGTTTTGCAAGGGGGGTCACCTGGGTTTTTGGCCCCGTGCTCGGCGGCCACCTAGGGAAACCTACCAAACCCACACATTTCTGAAAACTAGACACCCCAGGGATTCCAGGGAGGTATGGCTTGCGTGGATCCCCCAAAACTTTCTTACCCAGAATCCCCTGCAAACCTCAAATTTAGCTGAATAAAATCACTTATTCCACACATTTTTGTGTGGGAAAGTTGTGGCATCACCGGGCTGACACAAATTTCTGACCACCCAGCGTTCCCCCAGGTCTCCCGATAAAAATGGTGCCTCACTCATGTGGGAGGCCCAAGTACCCGCGACAGGCAAGGGCCCAAAACGTATTGAGGCGACATCAAAATTAAACGACCTGGTTTTGCAAGGGGGTCACCTGGGTTATTGGCCCTGTGCTCGGCGGCCACCTAGGGAAACCTACCAAACCCACACATTTTTGTAAACTAGACACCCAGGGATTCCAGGGAGGTATGGCTTGCGTGGATCCCCCAATGTTTTCCTACCCAGAATCCCCTGCAAACCTCAAATTTAGCTGAAAAAATCACTTTTTTCACACATTTTTGTGTGGGAAAGTTGTGGCATCACTGGGCTGACACAAATTTCCTACCACCCAGCATTCCCCCAGGTCTCCCGATAACAATGGTGCCTCACTCGTGTAGGAGGCCCAAGTACCCGCGACAGGCAAGGGCTCAAACCGTATTGAGGCGACATCAAAATTGCCTATCACAAAACGACCTGGTTTTGCAAGGGGGTCACCTGGGTTTTTGGCACTGTGCTCGGCGGCCACCTAGGGAAACCTACCAAACCATTGAACACACTAGCCCTGGTATTTAGCCAGGGATGGGAACTAGAGGCACAGGGCCTAGGGGTTAGCCAGCCTCCAACATGAAATGCAAACACAAATGGGGCTACCCCTAGTGGGGAATTTCTACAGGTCTTCTCAGAGATGCATGTAAAGTAGGGGCATCTCACAAAAAGTGTAGGACTGGCCTCACACACCACCTGGTGTCATGCTTCATCATAGGCCGTCCCTCGCCCTCTAAAAACTCGGTTTGTTAGAGGGCGGGCATACACCTGATGACAGGGATGCACTTCTAAAATAAGTGGGGGCCCGTGAATAGTGAAAGTGATTTAAAAACCATTACAGTTGTCATAAAGACTGTTTTTTAATTAATTCGGCAACTGTATGGTATTAAAAGAAGTGAGCAGTGACTTGGGAACAAATTATCCCTTCACCGAGCTGATTGTGGTCAACATGTTTCTGCTAAATGTCCCCGAAGGGTACGTAGCATTCATCAGGACCATGTATCTAAAGGGCTCCGTCTTTGTATCTAAGTGTAAATAAAGATCAACCACTATCTGGGGTATATATTGTCACTATCCCCGCTGGTGTAGTAATCCAAAAATGCCTGTGGAAAACAAGAAGACAAAAAAAAACAAGAAGACAAAAAAACACAAGAAGACAATTTTGATGTCGCCTCAATACGTTTTGGGCACTTGCCTGTCGCGGGTACTTGGGCCTCCCACACGAGTGAGGCACCATTTTTATCGGGAGACCTGGGGGAACGCTGGGTGGTAGGAAATTTGTGTCAGCCCAGTGATGCCACAACTTTCCCACACAAAAATGTGTGGAAAAAGTGATTTTTTCAGCTAAATTTGAGGTTTGCAGGGGATTCTGGGTAAGAAAAAGTTGGGGGATCCACGCAAGCCATACCTCCCTATAATCCTCCGGGTGTCTAGTTTTCAGAAATGTACGGGTTTGGTAGGTTTTCCCAGCTGGCCGCCGAGCACGGGGCCAAAAACCCAGGTGACCCCCCTTGCAAAACCATGCCGTTTTGTGATAGGCAATTTTGATGTCGCCTCAATACGTTTTGGGCCCTTGCCCGTCGCGGGTACTTGGGCCTCCCACATGAGTGAGGCACCATTTTTATTGGGAGACCTGGGGGAACGCTGGGTGGTAGGAAATTTGTGTCAGCCCGGTGATGCCACAACTTTCCCACACAAAAATGTGTGGAAAAAGTGATTTTATCAGCTAAATTTGAGGAATGCAGGGGATTTTGGGTAAGAAAACGTTGGGGGATCCACGCAAGCCATACCTCACTGGAATCCCCCGGGTGTCTAGTTTTCAGAAATGTGTGGGTTTGGTAGGTTTCCCTAGCTGGCTGCCGAGCACGGGGCCAAAAACCCAGGTGACCCCCCCTTGCAAAACCAGGTCGTTTTGTGATAGGCAATTTTGATGTCGCCTCAATACGTTTTGGGCCCTTGCCTGTCGCAGGTACTTGGGCCTCCCACACGAGTGAGGCACCATTTTTATCGGGAGACCTGGGGAAACGCTGGGTGGTAGGAAATTTGTGTCAGCCCGGTGATGCCACAACTTTCCCACACAAAAATGTGTGAAAAAAGTGTTTTTTCAGCTAAATTTGAGGTTTGCAGGGGATTCTGGGTAAGAAAACGTTGGGGGATCCACGCAAGCCATACCTCCCTGGAATTCCCCGGGTGTCTAGTTTTCAGAAATGTGTGGGTATGGTAGGTTTCCCTAGATGGCCGCCGAGCCCGGGGCCAAAAACTCATGGGACCCCCTTTGAGAACCAGGTTGGTTTGTGATAGGTAATTTTGATGTCGCCTCACTAGGTTTTGGGCCCTTGCCTGTCGCGGTTACTTGACCCACCCACGCGAGTGAGGTACCATTTTTATCGGGAGACCTGGGGGAATGCTGTGTAGAATGAAATTTGTGGATCCACGCAGATTCCAGACCTTTCCCACAACAGAATTGTGAGGAAAATGTGTTTTTTTGTTACAAAGTTTGAGGTTTGCAAGCGATTCTGGGTAACAGAACCTGGTGAGAGCAAGACAAGTCACCCCATCCTGGATTCCCTTTGGTGTCTAGTTTTAAAAAATGTACAGGTTTGCTAGGTTTCCTTATGTGCCAGCTGCGCTAGGGCCCAAAATCCACAGGTAGGCACATTGCTAAAAAAAAGTAGGAGCCTAGTGGGCTTTCTGCCGCCCTGGGGGGGAATCGGGGGAGGGGAGTTCACCCCGATATGCCCCCAAGGGGGCAGAAAGACTGTGGTTATTTTTTGTGGGGGTGAGGGCATTGGCATGACCATTTTGGGCAGCCTCCACCCCCACGCATAAAAAAAGCCTGCGTAATCGCTGGCGCCTAGTGGGTTTTCTGCCCCCCCAGGGGGCAGATCATGGGCCACTGCCCCCATCTGCCCTCCTGGGGGGCAGAAAGACTGGAATTTCTCTGGGGGTGGGGTGGGGGTATTGTCATGCCCATTTTGGGCAGCCCCTACCCCTACACGAATAAAAAAAAATCCCTGGTTTCTAGTGGGCTTTCTGCCCCCCCCGGGGGGCAGATTGGGGGCTACAGCTCCCATCTGCCTCCCGGGGGGGGCAGAAAGACCGTCATTTTTGGGGGGGGGGGCATTGGCATGCCCGTTTTGGGCAGCCCCCACCCTAATTCAAATTGCCCAAAGAAAAATCCCTGGCATCTAGTGGGCTTTTTGCCCCCCCCGGGGGGGCAGATTGGGGGCTACTGCCCCATCTGCCCCCCAGGGAGGGCAGAAAGGCTGTAATGGTGGCGGGGGGTGGGGCCATTGGCGTGCCCGTTTCGGGCAGCCCCCACCCTAAAAAACAATTGCGCAAAAAAAATCCCTGCCGTTTAGTGGGCTTTCTGCCCCCCAGTGGGGGCAGAAAGGCTGTAATGGTGGAGGGGGGGTGGGGGCATTGGCGTGCCCGTTTCGGGCAGCCCCCACCCTAAAAAACAATTGCGCAAAAAAAATCCCTGCCGTTTAGTGGGCTTTATGCCCCCCAGTGGGGGCAGAAAGGCTGTAATGGTGGCGGGGGTGGGGGCATTGGCGTGCCCATTTCGGGCAGTGCCCATTTTGGGCAGCCCTCACCCAAAAAAATCCCTGGCGTTTAGTGGGTTTTCTGCCCCCCCGGGGGGCAGATTGGGGGCTACTGCCCCCATCTGCTCCCCAGGGGGGGCAGAAAGACTGAATTATGGCAATTTTTTTGTAGGGGGGAGCGGAGGCCCTTGCCCAAGGGGCCGCTCCCCCCTCCCTGGTATCTAGTGGGTGGATCCCTGCTTGGGGATCGCCCTCCTGGGGTGATCCCCAAGCAGGGATCCACTGGGGAGGGGTACCATTGGAAAGAGGAGATTCTCCCTTTTCCAATGATACCTCTCCCGTCTTTCTACGTGCTCAGGGGGCTGAGATAGCCCCCTGAGCACGTAGAAAGTGAAACTGAAATGAGCCTAAAGGCTCATTTCAGTTTCGGTTTCAGTGAAATGACGTCAGCGCGACGTGCGCGCTGATCGTCATTTCACTGAAATGGGGGGGGGGGCCTCTGGAGCTGGGGAAGCTCTTCCCCAGCTCCCGAGGCTACAGGGGAGAAATAGAAATCCCTCTGGTGCCTGCACCAGAGGGATTTCCGGGGCCATGTGCCATGACGGCCGAGAGCCGTCGCGCGCACACGAGCACCGTTGCGCACGACGGCTCCCGGCCGTCGTGCGCATGGAAGGGGTTAAAAGGGAAGATTTTGGCCTGGCAAAAGGTTTATTTTGCCAGTTAAAAATGGCAGTTTCAATTGCACGCACATTCTGCAAAGGCAGGCCTGGGACATGTTTAAAAGGCTACTTAAGTGTGTGGCATAATAAGTACTGCAGGCCCACTAGTGTCTAGAAATACAAGAGCGACCCAAATGTCCATGTGAACATGAGTATCAAGTAAAAACTTGGAACATGCATTCACATGGAACTCATTTGTTTTTAAACAACATAATACAACAGGAATTTCCTATCTAGAATCAATCAAAATCAAAACATTACTAATGAGAAAGAAGAATTCTGTCAAGAATGAATCTAGGCACAACACATGAAAGTCAACCAGTATGTCATTGTCATTGTGAACCACGACACTCTGATTCACCGTCTCAAAAAAGTAGGAGTGTCAGGTACTGCCCTATCCTGGCTGAGATCGTTCCTGGAAGAAAGGTTCTTCCAGGTATTTGAAGGAAACTCCCGCTCCCAACCAGTCCCGCTGCAGTGTGGTGTTCCTCAGGGCTCGTCTCTGAGCCCCACACTTTTTAATGTATACATGGCCCCCTTGGCAGAAATCGTAGCCTCCTTCGGAATCCACCTCGTCACATACGCTGATGATACCCAGCTAATCGTGGCACTGAACCAGATTGAACAATCCCCTACGAATCTGTGTTCTTGCCTCAAGGAAGTTGCCCGCTGGATGAGTTCTTCCCACCTGAAACTCAATGGCGACAAAACGGAGCTCATGCTTTTGGGCAACCAAGCAAACTTCAATCCAAACACCCTGTGGCCGATCTGCATGGGCTCTGCTCCAACGCCTAAAAAGGAGATAAAAAGCTTGGGCATCTGGCTTGACCACGATCTGACATTCAGAGTTCAATCTAGGAGAACGGCCGCCGCTTGCTACTGCCTGCTCAGAACCACCCGGAAAATACTTCCCCTCCTACCAAGTCACTCAAGAAAGCTCCTGATCCAGGCGCTCATCCTTTCCAGGCTGGACTACGGTAACGCTCTCTATTTGGGCGCTCCCAACTCAGTCATTGCCAAATTGCAAGTGGTCCAGAACTCGGCAGCTAGACTCCTTACGGGCACAAAAAACCGCTGCTCTGCAAAGCCGGCTATCCGTTCTCTTCACTGGCTCCCGGTAAAGGAGTGAATTAATTTCAAAGCTCTCTGCATTGCGCATAAAGGTTTGCAAGGCAGAGGCCCCCCTATCATTAAGCATCTGGTCAAACCATATAAGGCCACGCGCTGCCTCCGCTCTGACGCGCTCTACCTGGCGGAGGTCCCCAGAATCAAGAGAGCCAGAACAGGCGGCCGCCTCTTCTCCCATAACGCCCCCAAGCTCTGGAACTCCCTGCCGCTCCCGATCCGCAAGGAAGTCAACCATCGGACATTTCGGAGACATTTGAAAACTTGGCTATTCCCATGACTTCACCCATCCTCCTAGCCACCTCCGCAGTGCTGGGATGCCTCCGGGTAGCCATGCGCTATATAAGAGCCCGTTTCATTCATTCATATTCAATTTGTCTGAATTGAATTTTAACAAAATTATGCGATCATGTGAGTGGTGAGATAGGTTTTCAAGACACCCCAAGTGAAAGAAAACATAAACAAAGAGAAAACACAAGGCTGCAGGGATGGGTGCAAGGATGGGGCCCAGGTAGTAACCTGTATGAAGATACATGCAGTATTTTAGATAATGGAAAGGGAACTGATACCGCATAGTTATATAGGTGTGGGTCAGAGGCTGTTTACAAGGGATGTAATAAGCAGTGGATACATTTAAATGCCATGGTCACCAATGTGCAAGAAAAAGGACATTTTTAATACTGACAGTCTTTACCTACAGGAGTGCGTAAAAGAAAAAAGAAATCAAAGATGGGAGGCCGGGATTCAAAACATAATGCTGGTCTCTTAATTAAAATATCAAGCATAGATTACAGTGGTTTCATTTGTATTAAGGTCTAGGACGTCCCAGTTTCAACTTTCAACCACCCAGAATCGAGAGACTGTCACAAAGCATACCATATGTCATAATAGGAAAAGTGAATTGAAAGCAAAATTGTGAAATGTTACAATTTGTATTTCTTGTTTTAGATGTCAATGCTTTTGTAGTGCTAGTTGAGCCCAGAAGCAAGAACAGGCAGATTGAAGATATCCAGTGTCTGTTTCTCTCTATTGCTCCATTTTCATTTCCCTGGGTCTACTGTTGATCCTTTGCATGAGTGTCAGTGGGTTTAGGGATGTGAGGAGATTAGTATCACTCTTGTTGGATTCAGTTTGCCAGGTTAGCACAAACATGACAATAGGTAATCTCATTACTCCGAATGGGCCTACCTCAACCCCTCCCTCAGTTTTGAGTGGGCACTTCTTACAATACAGGTACATGACTGCTCCTAAACAAATTTGACTCCACTTCTACTCGGGTGAGTGGTCATCCAAGAAATCCAGGTTGGTACGCCTCAATGCAATTAGGATTACTAACCTCCAATTTTGCCAAGGGAAGTCTTCCTCATTCGATTACCTGGAGACCCTGTACTGTGGATCCTGAAACTAAGAGCCAAGTACCCTTGGAGCCCATGATTCTCTGACTTTGATGTACTTTCAATAGCAAATAGTCCAGAAAACCAAGACCTAGAAATGCCATTGGTGGACACACTCAGAGGACACACCAACAGATCAGCCCTGAGCTAGCTTGCGATGAACCTAAATCTATGATAGACTCCTAATTCTACACCCCAGGTGACTTGAGGTGCCATCATTTTCAAGCATGTGGTCAGACTGTTGGGGGTCTTCACTGTCCTGTCAGTACCTTGATAGCAGTAGAATGTTGTGGTGCTCCTGCTTCTTCTGGGGCACAACAGAAAATATTTAAATGGAGGCCAAGTGCACTGTGGGGCGCTCCTTTAGCCTCAGGGTTCCCTATCCATAATTTGATTCTCCCACAGTTTCTTCTGTGACATTTTTACTCTACTTCCCCTTTTTTTTTTACACTTTTTGTTTTTGTGGGGCTTCCTGGGATTCAAATTCTAGTTGGTATTTCTTAGTATTTGGAGATGCTTTTCCACAGTCTTTAGGCGCTGTTGATTCCTTGTTTTTAGCAGCAGCTGGACTGGAAGATTCTGGACCATCCCTCCTTTCCAGTCCTGACCTTGGGTCTTTCAACAGCATATCAAGGTTGTAATATCCTGCTCATGTTAATGTTCTGCCATTTTACCTTCATTACTACAAAGGTCCTTACAGCAGACCACTATCCTTGTGCACACTGCCCAAGCATCCAAGTCCTTCTGCCACTTGCAGGGTGCCTCTTTGCCCATCAAGGACTTGGGGCACCCACAACCAGAACCAGCCATAACAGTCCATAGGAGACCCCCTTTTGTAAAGGTCCTCAACAAGGGCAGCCTAACTTGGCCTGAGATGGAAATGGGCAGCAAGTACACTAGCTCTGGATACAGAGTTCAACAAAAGTCTAATGGTCTTGTAAGCTAAGAGCCCTTCTACTCAAGACAGTGGTTTGTCTAAGGTGTGGGTCCATCCTTCTGTTGCTCCTCTTCTGCTCAAAGGTTCTTCCATGTCTAAGGGTTTAATCATAGAGACAGGAAAATCTTATATATCAGAAACTGCTTCCATGCAGACCATGAAAGCCTTACACTTTCCAGTCATTTCCTATAACAATTTCAAAGATAAATCACTACTAACCCTGACGCCACTGATTAAAGGGGAAGATGCACTGATTCAGATAAGGTAAACTCAATCAGAGTAATGGGACTAGTGATAAGTAATCAACATATCACCTCTTCCTGATTCTTCCTTTGTCTCAGACTATTTTGAACCCAATTAGTGAATACAAGCTCTTTGTATTCAAAGAGACCTAATCAGACGTTAGTAGCAACTTCGCACATGCATGTTATTTAATCAGCATCAAAAAATCCACAATGAAGACCACATGTACTACCTATGCCTATATAACAAACTCTAGATGCAATACAAAAGAGAATATCATACTTACTGTTTATTATGGATGTAGTGAGTTGTTATATCACCAGATAGCGTGAACGGGGCCTCGAAACAATAAAATACTTTTTTACAACATGAAGTCGGGGAGAGGAGTTGGCCTAACGGCTAGGGCGGTCGACCTCTAATCTGGGGAACTGGGCTCGAGTCTCGGCAATGACGCTGAACATCCTGTGATTCTGGACAAATCACTTAATCTCCCCGTGCCTAACAAAAAAATGAATGTGTCCTCATATAACGCAACTTGTGCTATGTAAAGCGCTCTGCTAGTGCTACCCGATACCTTCGGGTCAAGTTCGCGCTATATAAAACTCCGTAAAATAAATAAAAAAGAAGTTGTAAGTGTAAATAAAGCCGTCTTCTTAGACTTTTTGATTGGAGTGTTGTACCTCCAGAACAGTGATAGGTTTGAATATGCTGATACACTTAGTCATTATTATGAATAGAACATGATCCAGAAACTAGAAGAAGTGAATTCATTTGGTGGATAAGATATACAGGTGATGTGATCATACTATGGAAAGGTTAGAGGAAAGTTTTGAAGAATATCACCAATTTAGGTAAACCAAAACGTGAACCATTTGGATGGTTTAGAACAAACGAAAGGCTAAAAATTAAATACAACAATATGGAGCAGACAAACAAATAACAAAGTACAACTTATAGTTATGTTTCCATCCTTGAAACTTGATTCAAAGATGAACTTACAGCCAATTGCTAAGACTCAAAGGATTCTTTCAGACCCACAAATCTATGTGCATAAAGAAGAGCAATTTCTGACTAAATTTAAGCCATGAAGATATAGGAAAGACACTTTACAACTGGCAAGAGATAGATTCGGAGTGAATCAGTACCTCAACAGTATCCAGAAATATAAAATGAATCGTCATGGGGCATTGGGAAATTATCCAACTATAGAGATAATTACAGAGCATTTTCCCACAAGACCCTTTGTTTGTATATAAAAAGTTATGTAACTTGAAGGGCATACCAATAAGAGCTGAAACGGCACCTTAGAAGGAAAAGCAATAAGCCATCAGAACAAAACAAGCTGGACTACTACAGTGCTTAGCAGGCTATAATTCAAGGGTGACGTTGAAGAACACCCACACAAGGAAAACAATATAAGACACATACATTATATTTGTGACAGTGCGTACATGATACAGAGCATTTTGATGAGATGAAACAAATAGTGTCACAAATAAAAATTCAAATACTGGTACAAGTAGATCCATAGATAAGAGGAAGTGGAAGAAATCTAAAATTAAGCCAGTGTGAAACTTGTTGGACCAATTTGCTAGACACACCTGTACCAATCGTATTACATAGGTTTGAGAACCTATCGTGTTATATCACACCAGTTACATCTCGCCTATGGTAGAAAGCCCATCCAAAGTGGCAGACGGATAATGACATGATAACATATGAAGGTAAATAACAAGGTAAAAACAATGGTGTTAGATATGCGTGGCTTGGCACATGGAAACAAAGTACTCTGCAGAGCATGAGTGTAAGCCCAGAAATAAGAGGAAGATCTATTGCCCAGAGGTGTTATGTATAGTTATTGGAAGCTTTTGTTGAAGATCTCATACCCAAATACTGGCTAGTTTATTAAATGTATTTGTAGATCAACTGCCAGAGGACCCATCAAAACACACTATGCTCATCTTAATGGGAGATACTGAAAGTAATTTCAAGCACGTACATAATGCAATGAGTTAAGTGAGTGGAAATTGACAGTTGTTATGTAATTTATGGCCTGTATTTTTTCTGTGAAAAGATATAATTTGAAGGTAACATGACTTACTTTTCAGCTTGTTGATGTCAGTTTCTTTGTGTGCCAACAGCTGCGGATCTGGAGAGCTTCCTCTGTCATTTTTTGACCAGCTTTTTCTCGACTTTTGTCATGCCATTTTTCAAACATTGTTCCAGTGTGCTGGGGACATGCCCCCTCCAAAACCAATTGGTTTTAAACCATGCGGTGGTTGACACAGGCAGATGTTTGTGACTGATCCCCACTTGGTCTGGCTTTAGTGCTCGGGGTTGTCACAACTCGAAATTCTGTCAAGATTGTCAGTTGATGCAGTCAAAGGCGATTTGGGAGAGGTCGCTGAAGGTCCTCACAGTAGGGATGGTCTCTGCTCTGCTGCTCCTGCGACAGCTCATTTCCTAAAACAAAGCTGTTGTTGGGTAAGTCCAAGAAAAAGAAGTCAAAACACAGTGCCCTTTTCACATGTGAGGCAGGTTACTGTAAGGAAGGCAACCTGTTGCTGCCATTCTAATCACTGAAAGGCTGGCCTCACTCTGACAGACCCTTCAATCAGTAACCCTCTGACTCTTCTGCCGTAGGAGGTATCTGGTTACTCTGATGATCAAACAGGTATTGCTTGTTATTCGGGGTGACTCTCAGGCAGGAAATATTATCACTGGATGCATACACAGGTCTTCCAAGATGGTCTCAGATTCCAGTCTTTTCTCATTGCCACAACTAACATCGGGGGGGAATGATGATCTTAGAATCAAGGAAGAGCACTTTCCCTTTTTCTTCACCCTGCACAACAGTAAGCAGAGGCTGATTCACACTCTAACTGCACTAACACCCCCATGATTATTGTGCAGGCTCCATTATGGGAATGTGTTATATATGTGCCAAGATGTAGGAAAGTGCCTCTTTTGACATGGTTAATCCCCACTTTTTGCCTGGTGTATAATGTGATTTCGAATTGAAAGTGCACTGGGTCCCTGAAAACCAGGTTCCCAGTGCCAGATCTCTTTCCTAAAACTGTACCACGATTGGTACAACTTCAGCAACCCCTGTAAGTCCCTAGTAAATGGAACCCCTGGTACCTAGGTCGTTGTGCTGAAGAGGGTCCCCTGGGGCTGCAGCACCATTGTGCCACCCCAGAGACCTCTCACCAAGACCATGCAAACTGCCATTGCAGGCTGCGTGTCTTGATGCAGAGAAAACCGAAGAGGCGAAATGGCCCACAGGCCCACATACACTGCACGAGGTATAGGCAAGTCACCCCTACTGCAGGCCTTATAGCCCTAAGGCAGGGTGCACTATATCTCATGTGTGGACATATCTGCATGAGCAGATATGACCCTGCAATATCTGAGCCATTCTTGGATATTGTAAGTGCACAGGGAAGCCATAGAGAGTGCATGGGATGGATACTTGTTTCCTAGCTCCATGATGGCTTCACTGTTGCCTAAGATGTGCTTGGTACCAAACATCTCATCCTAATAAATCCTCACTGATGCCAGTGTTGGATTTATTAATAAACGCACACAGGAGACCGTTTAGAGGGTCCCCTGAAAACCTACCAAGCACTGGTATGGTGTCTGACTAGTCTTAGCCAGCCTGCCACCACCAGACATGTTTCTGACCTCATGGGGTGACCGCCAGCGCTCTCAGAAGCCAAGAACAAACCCTGCTCTGGGCAGAGGTGCTTCACACCTCCTCCAGGCCAGGATGGCCTTCCAGAGCGTGAAGCTTCAAAGGCGATGCCACCTTTGAAATGCGACCAAGGCATCTCCAGATAGTGGAGCATGCCAACCCGCATTTCCTGCTCCACATTTCGTGGGAGGACAGGCGGGAAAATTAGTTAAATTAGGAGGTGGGTCCCCATTCAGCCAGCACCACCCCTAAGGTGGGGCAGGTGATGTGGAGCCCACTTTTCATTTGCCTCCATCTTGGTTTGAGAGGGAATTAGCCATTTAGGGTCAGGGTAGTGCCCTTTCCCACAGGAAGTGGTCACTTAGAGGGTGAAGACACCCTAGAGGTAGGTAGCCCATTGGCTACTACCTGTCACCCCCTTTAACGCCTCTAAATTTAGTATTTAGGTGGCATCCTTGGACCCTGAACTTAGATTCGACTGACACAGAGAAGAAAAGGACAAAGAAGAGTTACTGAAGCCTTGCTGTAGAAAATTGGCACCAAACCCAGCCTGCTGCCTTAAGGACTCGACAATTGTGGTGTGCTGTCTCGTCCTGCAACTCTGAGGCCGCCAAGAATCCCGCAGCCCCTCCAGCCTTCGATAAATTGCTTAAGAACTCCCTTGGAGTGGAGGTACCGCTCCCCTGCAGCCGCATGCACTAAACTGCAGAATCTGGTTTTACGGACTTGCTGCTCCCCAGCGACTCCGACGCAGCACCCAAACCAAAAGTAGTACACCAGCTTCAGAGGATCAAATCTGTCTCCCCTCCAAGTGTGGAGACACCAGGAATTACCGGAGCTGTGCCACACCAATACCTGGGGTACCGGACCCTTTGCAGCATTCACTGAGATGAAGAGTCTATCCAATCCGGACACCAACAGCCCAGGAAGCAAGCACCTGTCGAGGGATGTCGAGACTCCTGAGACCCACTTCTCATCCCTATTACTTCATGATTTTAGTGCTTGCCGTTCTCATCATTCATTCCCTGCATTGTCAATAAAGACTGTTCACATTACCAAGAGGTTTTTCCCCCTTGTGGTGTTTTCCTTTAATTTGTAGCCCTCTTAACGAGACACTTGACATCCTTCACATATATTATTTTGTTCAGAATGGCACCATGGCTACTGGGAGGAGTAGCCCTCCTGCTCTGGCAAATCTAGAAGGGGACTAAGCAGACAGTCTGGGCGTCCAGTTCTTGAAAGTTTGATGTGATCATAGACTATATTAAACACCTCCCAGACCCTACTGCTCCTCAGTCAGATTTGCAAAGAATTTTTAAAATCAATGATTTTTATCTGCGACGGATTACTTAAAAAAATTAATGACTGATTATAACAAATAGGTATGCTACGTAGGATATTTTTGTATTTGAAATGGACAATCGGATCTAACGTGGTCCCAGGATAGTGAAATAAACTCTCTGAGTCAAAAAGATATACTAATTTCGAGAAGCATTTTGTAAAGTGAAAAATACTTGTCTCTGCACAAACTTTTGGGGAGAAAAGAAACACAGCTTAAAAAAATATTGAAGCATTTGCGGTTATGTCTTAACTTAGAGTGATCTATTTTATGGCCTCCTTATTAGCATGTATACATTCAACAACAATGCTTGTACCATCTACAGTGCAGCTGTAGGGTCCTTTACAAGCCACGTCGAAATATTTCCTGACACAAGATAAAAATGCACCTATAGCATGGGAAAATATTGACTAGAAGCATGTATGCAGATCAATGGGTCTAACCTTTTGTTAGGGGGAAGTATTTGATAACAGCTGGGTGACTTTGTTTGTATTGCCCCTAAATTTATTTGTGGCATAAGTAACCCATAAAGAAACTACAGAGGAGGCATTGGAATTAGTTTTAATTTTGAAGCAGCTTTTTGACTGCTCTTGTAGTGAAGGCGATAGCCGAGCAGTATTTCATTTTTAGGCGCCTGTAATTTGTTTTGCTCTGAGTAGTAATTAGTGGTCACTTATCTTGCAGGAAATCCCCCAGGCATTCAGTTCTACACACAAATCAAAGACACTAGTCAAATGAGTCTTTCGGGGCAAATCCTCACAGGCAAAAAAGAAAGGCTGACATCGATCGTGCAGGAAATAAAACCAGGGACCTTCCACGGAATTCAGGAATTAAACCGTCAACGTGTGGTGTGGAGTAAATGCTACTAAACAGTCTCTTATTTAATTAATACACCATTCTTGGAAACAATCTTTGAAATAAGTAAAGATATTTACTATCAACCCAATACTTGGACAAAGTCTTGGCGCTGTTTTCGTTTGCAGTAAACCCCATCTCTAATTACTGTATTTTCAAGCTTGTGAATTTTATAAAATAGATGCCTATTCTATTTCTCAGCGCATGAAAAACCTGGGCCCTTGACGTCATTTTGCAGGCGTTGATGCCGCATTCTTAACGTTATTCACGAGGCTGTTTTACGCCGGTGCTTTCTCGTAGAAATTGAAAACTGCGTCATGTGCACCTGAACGTGTACTTCATTCTTCACGTCGTGACTCACAGCTGCCTGCACGCTTCTAAACGACCCTCGTCAATGCACAGATGAATATGGAGCTCGACAACCTTTATTGCAAACCTAAACAATGTCTATTGAGACTTGAGAGGCTTGCTTATTTATTGTTTTTTTATAACACACTAATGCAGCTGTCACATTGCTTCATAGTGCGGGGGGAAACGAGGAGAAAAAGGTTGTGAGAAAGGAGGGGAAATAAAAGAATGTAAGGGGCTGATTACGATGGCGGGCGGACTTGGTCCGCCCGCCACCGTAGCAGTGATTGGGACCGGCCGCCAGACATGCGGCGGTCCCACCACTGCAATTAGGATGCGACCGCCATACTGGCGGGCGCATCCTGGGCCTTTAACATTGCGGGCGGGGCTGCTGGCTGCAGCACTGTCTGCAAAGTGAAAGGTGCTTGCACCGCATTTCCCTGCACCACGCGCTTGGTGCATGGAAATGCAGGGGTTACCATGGGTACTCCCCAGTGCAGCGACACCCCCCCCGTGGGGGGCCCGCAACAGGCCCCCAAACCCAATCCCCGCCAGCCTTTCATGCAATGGCCTCCTAAAACCCACATCCTAATATGGCGGACGATGCCTGCTAGGCACCGCCACCATATTAGTGGCCCTGCTCCGCCCGCCAGGCAATCAGTGCGATTGCCACCGGCGGAAAAGCGGCGGACGGACTTTGCATCTGCTGCGATACCCACCGCCATCCTAATATGGCGGTGGGTAATTCTCAATATGATGGCGGAACGATCGCCACCACCGGCCCGGCGGTGGCGATCATCCCGCCATCGTAATGAGCCCCTAAGTGTTTAAAGTTGTTAATATTCTGAAGGAAATGGCTGGTGCTCAGACTCGAGTTTTGAAAATTTGCTTTGAAGATTTTGGTGAAAAATGCTGCTGTCATCCTCGGTGTATACCACAAATAGGGCCAGATGTACTAATACCCAGTAGCTTTTTGCGACCAGTATTTTTTGCAACATTAAAGAATTTTACAACCTGTGTACTAATAGGTCGGTTCATAAAATTGCGATTCCGAATCAGACATAATCCGACCTACCTCATGAATATTAAAGAGGTAGGTTGCAAATTGCAACTCACTTCGGATTGAAAGCATCACATGGATGGTGGCCGACTAGCGTCAGCAGACTACCATGTCTGTGATCACCTTTCAATAAAGTAACTTTTTTTTTTTTTAAATGAAGCCTCTTTTCCTAGAATGAAATGGGGTTGCATTAAAAAAAGCTAACTTTTTAAAAGTTTGTTTAAGAGTTGGAAGTGACTACCTGGTCCACTGATACTCCCAAACAGTTTTTTAAGACTTTCAAAAGGGTTTTTGCAAATATGTTACCACTCCAACTGGGGAGTCTGTAACTCTTCAATGTTTCACAACCAAATTTTAATCTCAAAACATTGATACATTGCATACCGAATTAGTATTTGAAAGTGACACCTAAAACATGCCCCTTCCAAACAGCAATTCGGTATGTGTTTAGAATTCCATTTTATGAGTCGGTAAAGGTTTACCAAATCCAAAAATTGGATTTATACATTCTGAATAGTATTTTTGTGGTTGTTGACTCCAAATCAGAGTGTTTCTGACCATAAAATGTTTCATATAGCAGGCCCGTAGGTCCAGAGGATGACAGCTCACACAGTGAAACAGAGGCCACAAAACCTCTTTTCTGGAACAAGCATTGGTTTAAATGCCTATATCTGGGTTGCCCAGGCAATGACATCTTAAGAATTTGAGTTGCCCTGGGCAAGATATACTTTTGGGCCCCCTGTTTAGAGCAGCTTTGAATTTATTATCCATAGTCGACTCATTCAAGTCCTTGTGATGCCAAACAACATTGAATTATAAGTTAAACCTTAAAAAAACCCAGAGGTAAGCAGATAGAGTTTTAGGCTCAAGTTGCCTGTTGTCTTCTATCCAGGTTGGCCTTTGGAGGAGCCCCATTGGAGGTCAGCTCCCACCACTGCCTGACCTGTGGGAGCTGAAGGGGGCCCAGGCCTGCGTGCCCACTCCCACCACCTGCGCTGGGGTTGGTTCCCTGATGCGGCCCCCCCCCCTCCGGCACCTGGTATCAGCCCTGCGGCCACCCGAACCTGAGGGCCTTTAACGATTATATACCCTCCCACACAGTGGGGGTATGAAGAGGCCTGCAGCACTGGTGGGTTGTCGTGGCATACTGCTTGTCTCTTAGATGTTTGCCTGGGGCCTCGGCGCTGACCTACCCTATTGAGGGCCTCGTACTGGTGAGTACTGTGGTGTTCAACTCCTGCTAATTCCACTGAGCCGGGCCCCTGAGTGCTCATATCTGTGTGGGAAAGCTGCCTAGCCAGGAGGATCCCAGCGGCATACATGAGCCTTGTGCCTTATGGGCCTGTGGGGAGAAAGATGCAGAAATGACACAACAGCGTGACGAAGTGGTGAGCATCTACCATTGCCTTTGCGGGGCCCGAGGAATGAAACGGGGCCTTGGGGACTTATAGACTGTCACGATTGCCCCCTCTTGCTTCTAGAAACAGGAGGGCGAATGGCTTGCCCCCCGATAGCCCACTTCCTGCGACTTGGCTGACGCAGTCTTAAGGCCCCTGCCACCTAATCAGCGGCGGAACGACCCGATTCGCTGGCCTTGGCCCAGAGATCATCCCAGGCGTGGTGGACTACCCTGCCCACTCCACACTCACCTGTTACAGCCACCGTACACGCCAGAGAGCTCTGGTTGGACATTAAGCCGCACTGCTGAGGTGGCATTGCGCACAGCGCAAAGGAGTCCCGCTCCTCCGGCCATACCTGGGAGCTGTACCACCCTGGACTTTTGGGGCATATAGGGGTCCTGTGCGTCCCAGTGGTGCAATGTAATAGAGGACACCTTGGACCTCCCCTGAATACGAAGATTCTCGCCACGAAGCCCTAGACTGACTTCTCCAGGCGGCATTCTGCTCCCTCTGGCGACCACATCCATACCGAGCCTTGGCCCTCCTGCTGAACCGACATCTCTATTTCTCCCTGAGCAGGGTTAACCAGACTGATCATGGTAGCCCACCTCACCACTATGCCGGGGGCAAAACCATCAAAGATAGCTTGGCAATTTCTCTCTCGTCCAACCCCACTGCAACAACCATGAGTGAAAAACCAGAACCACCTCAGCAGGCTGCCACGCCATCCCTCAGTCCTACTATTACTCAGGACTACATGGAGCGATTCCTAGGTGAAATCCACCAAGAAATTACCTCACTGAAAACGGATTTCAAAAGCTGTCTCGATCTGCGTAGGAACATCACGGAGGTGGGTGACAGAGTGGATGATCTCAAACGCACCATGGACTCCTGAGCAGAAGATCAGAAAGCACTGTGGCGATGTATGAACGCTCTAGAGGAACAACGCATAGACCTCCATGCGAAAAAGGAGGACTTGGAAAATCACAGACGCCGCAATAACATTCGTATAAGTGGGATCCCGCACAGCGCCAAGGGTGATGACATTTTGACATTCACTAGAGACCTCCTCAGTGTCATCAGAGGGGACGACGAAGGCCAACCTTCAATCCTAGACAGAGCATACAGGGTAGCACCTTTAGCCATCTACCCAGATGCCTCCCCTGACGTAGTTACTCAAGTTCACTTCTTTCAGGAAAAAAAGGCCATCCTCAAGGCGGCGAGGGGTAAGACAGACCTAGTCTTCCAAGGACACACAATGCAAGTGTACCAGGACTTCTCCCCATTGACACTCAAAAAGCGACGAGATTTAAAACCAATCACCGAAAAACAGAGCACAAAGCATCAAATATCAGTGGACTTATCCCTTTGGCCTACTCTTCCAGTGGAAAGGCAGAAAACAGACAATTTGCTCACTACAAGAAGCAAAACACATGCTCAACCTGCCAGAAGACGCTCCTGACGAGGACCTTTCTCCCTAACAATACACCCACTCTGGCAATTTGAGGCCCACTTGGAAGTCTGTCTTGAACCGTGGCACTGCGGCTGCAGCTTCCCGCTCAATCAAAGCAGAACTCATCGCCCATCTCCACAACATCAAACAGGACCCTTCCAACTCGACTGAGGACTAATATGTCCGCTGCTCCCCACTAGAGACCCGGCACAGCTACGTTAACAGGCCAGTCAACCTACACGCAGGCTCCTCAACTTCACGGCTGGGCTCACGGACTGGAGCCAGACCCATTTTGTCTTGAGTATTGTTTTCTCTTGCTAACCATTTTTTTTCCTCGCAGATTGTTCTTTTCTGCCGGATAGATCGCCTTGCTCCCTCCCTCTTATTGGATCATTCTCTGTTGAGGGTTACACCTCAGACGAGATAGGGTTAGCTTTTCCCACCCCTCTCTGAATGGAGTGGTCCCCATGGTTGGGCCATATCAGTTCCTTAGTTTTTCTGACAACTCTCCCCTCCCCAGCAAGTCTCCCAACAACCTTCTTGTAAGATCCCAAATTGCAGCTGAAAGGATCACGCAGACGCAGGTTCAGTGAAACATCTTCAGGTTTATTTCCAAGTAAGAAGAACCCATCCAGGCCCCAGCCAGCTCATCCAACAGCTCCAGCTCATTTGAAGAAACACAATACTATCACCTGGGATACCAGGACCCAGCTTGGAATCTTTCGTAACCAAGGCAGCATGACATCAGAAGTGCACAGGCTTCATATGCAGCTTAGGATGCCACACACCTTCCCCCGTTAACAAAAGAAAAGAAAAGCAAAGAAACAAGAGAGGAAGAGAGAGAAGAAAAGGCAAAAGAAAAACCCAAAAGAATAAGTGCTCAAACATAAGAAGAAGCCTTCAAGACACAAAATCCTTAAGATAGCTTGGCCTCTTAACAATCCTAGAGGACAAGCGTGGAGATACAACAGAAGTATTATTAGCATTCTCACTAACCACAGAACCTTCACCACATCCAGCCCCTTTAAAAACTGAGACCCTATTGAGATTCCAAATTCTGTGATCCTGAGTTTTAACAGCATTTTTAAAAACTTTTATAACCCGTATGGGTTTGGAAAATCTAACCTTGGTACCAGGTTGCCTAATGACAACCAAGTCACCAAGCATGACCACGGTCTCTTTGGACGATTTCTTGGAGTCAAAATGCAGTTTCCTGGATAAACACTTGGCTTCTTCTCTCTTACGCCAGTCAGGAGAGACCTTCTCAGTCGAAGAGCTAGAGGCAGCCTCTTCTAAATGTCTGACCCAAGGGGGCTCTACTAAAGTACAAGGAGACCTACCTCTAAAGAGGACAAAAGGTGACTTCCCAGTCGTGCTGTGGGGTGTAAACCTATAGTTCTCAACCTTCGCCCAAGAGATGGTCTCCTTCAACACCCTATTGAACCTTTCTACCATTCCATTGGTTTCTGGGTGGTAAAGGGAACACTTCTTGTGCTTGATGCCACAATTTTTAAGAAAAGCCTCCATTTCTCGTGAGACCAACTGCACCCCATTGTCAGTGAGGATAACTTCAGGGTAACCCTCTTTAGCCATGAGGGATTCTAAAAATTTGATGACAGACACAGTCTCTATACTAGACGTAAAACAAATTTCAGGCCACCTGGAAAACAGATCCATAAGCACCAAGATAAAAACCTGCTGGCCATTGGTATGCACTGGACCCAAAATGTCTAACGCCACTTCTTTCCAGGGACCACGAGGAAGCTCCCTGATCACCATTGGTTGGACCCTTGTGAGCTTAGACTTTTCACTAGAGGCACACAACACGCAGTCCCTCACAACTCTCTCCACATGGAGATCCATACCCGGCCACCAATAAGAGGATCTCAGCCTCTCCTTGGTTTTTGACATGCCTGAATGTGACCTGTGAGCCAACTCAATCAAAGATTGACGAAGTTTAAGAGGTGGAACGAGTCTCATTCCACGTAATAGCACCCCATCACAAGCAGCTAACTCATCTTTCAGACCCCAATATTTGGCAGCTTCTTCGTATGCCTGTTTTTTTTAATGCCATCCCTTGTGAATGAGAGACAACACTTCCGAGGGAACTGGATCAGAAGATAGCTCAAGGCGCCATTGTTGCTCATCAATGATCCCTTCACCAACCACACACACGCGAAGATCAATGTCCTCATAATCCTCATCAAGCACATCACGATCACCCCCACTTTCTCCTACCAACCTCGAAAGAGTATCAGCTATGCCGTTGTCTACTCCTGGAATGTACTTGATATCAAAATCATATTCTTGGAGTGCTATGACCCATTTTGTTATCCTACCAGAAATGAGGTCAATCCCTTTTTTAGAGAAGGTCTCACAGAGAGGCTTGTGATCAGTCTTTACCAAGAATTTGGTTCCCCACAAAAATTTCTTTAACTTCTTAATGGCCCAATACACTGCCAATGCCTCTCGTTCAATAACGGAGTAGCGAGACTCTGCGTCTTTGAGCCCCCGAGAGAGAAACATGATGGTTTTCACACCCCCTTCACCTTCCTGTTGGAGAACGGCTCCCAAACCTTTGAGACTTGCGTCCGTTGTGACAATAGACGTTCTGGAGGGGTCAAAACTTTTAAGCTTGGGAGCATCACTGAGCTTTCTCTTGAGGAAGTCAAACTCCAGATCACACTCTTTAGACCAATTGAAATCCGCACCCTTCCTCAAGAGAGCCCTCATGTGACTACTGCTCTCGGCAAAGTTTTCAATTAATTTATTATAATACTCAATCATTCCTAAGAATTTAAGAAGCTCCTCTCTACAGGAAGGGGCAGACATGCGGGTAATAGTGTCAACCAAATTGGACTTGGGGGCTATCCCCTCACCTGAGATCGTGTGTCCCAAGTAGTGAATGGAGGACGTACCAAACTGACACTTCTCAGATTTGATAGTGAGATTAGCATCACTCAATCTTCCAAAACAACATTAAGGCAGTCATTGTGCTCCTCGTGATCCTTCCCAAGTACCAGTATGTCATCTTGGTAAACACAAACCCCTTTACAACCTTTGAGTACTTTCTCCATTACACGCTGAAACACGGATGCCGCAGACACAAGGCCAAACGGAATCCTTACAAATCTAAATGTCCCAAAAGGCGTTATAAAGGCTGTATAGTCCCTTGAGGCTTCAGCCAGCTCTATCTGGTGGTAGGCTGAAGCTAAGTCAATGGTACTGAAAACTTTGGCTCCTCCAAGCAAAACCAACAGCTCAGAGATATTTGGGAGAGGATAATGATCCACTACAACGCATTTGTTCAATTGCCTCAAGTCCACACACAGACAGAGGGACCCGTTGGCCTTGTGAGCAGCTACAACAGGGGCCAACCAATCAGTCCCTCGGCTTCCTCGATGATTCCTCCTTGCTTGAGTTTGTCCAATTCCTTACTCATTTCATCCTTCACTGCCAAGGGAACACTCCTAACTTTGCAGCTAGAGGGCTGAGAGTCAGGACGGAGATGTATTTCAAGCTTGAAATCCTTAAGGCACCCAAGTTCATCCCTAAAAACTTTTGGAAAACTTTGTTTGACTGCAGTTGCCACATCAAGACCAGCTCCAACACTTTGTTTGACTGCAGTTACCACATCAAGACCAGCTCCAACAACCACTGTATTCACCTCATCCTTAACCTTAATGGGAAATTTGCTACTTGGGTCGAGCATGACCCCCAGATCCCCCTGGTGGAACCAGCTGATGATGCTGTCTCCTTTTTCTGAGACGTAGATCTTGCCAGAAGTGTAACGATTCTTATACTCAATGAGACCCACAAAGTAGCCACGCAGAGGAATGGGCTCACCACCATAGGCCAAAATACGAATGTCCGGTTTCAGCAGAATAGTCTTGTTAGCCAACTTGTTTTGATAAAAGACTCTTGAAACTATGGTGATTTTGGCACCTGAGTCAAACAGAACCTTGGTGGATTCACCTTCAACTAAGATGTCATCTACTTGGCAAACCCTGGGTTCCTTTCCAGACTGCACCTGTACCACAATCTGGCCACAAACAAAATCTTCCTCAGGGATCTCAGCCTCCACACATTTGATGTTAGAAGCAGGCCTCTTAGATTTGCAGACAGTGGAGAGATGACCCTTCTTCTTACATTGACATGACATTTAATGCTGGACATTTTTTATTGTTAGCTAAATGGCCTACTTTGTCACACCTGTAGCATTTGCCTACAAAAGGCTCACTTTTGGTCTTGGGAATGTTGCTAGGTTTAGAAGTACTTTTAGATCCTTCATGAACAACTTGAACAGAAGTCTGCTTATCCTTTTTTAAAGTATCGACACACTTGAGAGAATGCTCAACCCTCTTCGCTACCTGAATTACCTCGTCTAGAGGTGGTTCATCCCTCAACCAGAGTTCTTCACAAATCTTCTCAATATTGCACCCAAACATAAACTGGTCTCTGATCCTTTCATCAAGCAAAGCAGCGAATTTGCAAGATGAAGCGAGTTTCCTAAGTTGAGTGATGTAGCTTTCAACACTCTCATCATCATTTTGCATCCTTTTAGCGAATTGGTACCTTTCTAGTATGGTGCTGACTCTAGGAAGGTAGTGTTTATCAAGTTTTTTCATGCATATCTCAATCTCGTTTAAATCTGTACTCTCCGCATCAGTTAGTTCGGGAAGGTGATCAAAAACGTCTTGTCCTTCCGACCCTAAACAATGAAGCAAAAGCGAAGATCTACGCTCAGCACTAAGGCTAACTCCACATACCCTTGCATAGTGCTCAAATACTTTTTTCCATTTTTGCCACTTGATGGGTGGCTCACCAGGAGACATCAGAAAGAAAGGAGGCGCGGTTACATTTTGCATGGTTAAGTATAAAATAAAGTGGACAGTGAGAAGAAAAAAAATAAAAAATAACGTAAGCAAATATCCTAGAGTACACAATTGTAAAGCAAGACAATAGTTTCAATGTGGCACATTATCATTTGTATGAAAGAAACACATAAAAGATGACAAAAAGGCACAAAATGTTATTGAATGTGCGTGTATCACAGTTGTTGGTAGTTGTAGCTCGCAAGAATCTGGCAAACTGTGTGTGTGTCACAGATGTGGCACACTGAGGTGATATCGTCGTCGGTTGTAGCATAAGCAATTTAATATGCCCCAAGCAGTGCCTCCTTGAAATGTGTGCGTGTCACAGAAGAGGCACACACCTTTTAATTAAATGAACAAGTGTGTGTGTGTGTCACAGATGTGGCACACAACGTAAGACAATGCGAAGAAGCAATTAATTGTGTGCGTGTCACAGAAGTGGCACGCAAGGCAAAACCAGAGGCACCTTTGAAATGTGTGCGTGTCACAGAAGTGGCACGCAGCTTTTAATTAAATAAATAATATGTGTGTGTGTCACAGATGTGGCACACAAACGAAGGACAATGCGAACCATCAAAGCTTGTGTGAGTGTCACAGAAGTGGCACGCAAGGTAAAACGAGAGGCATCCGTGGAGAAGAAAGAAGGAGGCACGTTGCGTTGCCTACGTGCCGCCGCAGGTCAAAGGTCAAACGCAGCGCACAAAGCCCAGAACGTGTGAAACAGATGCCGAACAAAGATGATGCTCCGAGAAGGAAGAGAGAAGGTTGAAGAGCCGAACGTGGCAGCGAGGGAAGCTCCAAAGCACGGCTGGGCTCGCGATGGCACACGAGGTAGGAGCCGTCAGTTGAGGAGTTGTTTCCTCTTAAAACTAACAGCCAAGTTCGTTATGGCGAGAGTCACACTGGCCCACAAATATTATAGAAATAGACCAGATAGCCATAACGCATATTGTTAAAAAGAGTTGAGAGATCACAGTTGAAAAACAAAGAGGTAAAAGAGAGGGGCAAAATTGTAGTGTGAATTTGTCCAAGTAGACCCCAACAAAGTAAACGTTTCCATCAAATATTAAAGAGGAAACACAAGCGACGGGACGAGCCCGCGTCGATAGACCATCCCTCATGAACACAAAAGAGGTGAAAGGCGCGGTGATAGCTCCCAGTCCCTGGGGTGAAAATTCAATAGTTGAAAAACAAACAAGGGTGTACAGGTGGCAGAGACCTCTGACCCTTGTATAAAAGAAGGATTCCGGTTAACAGATTGAAGATGAAACACAGTACCTGAGGTAGGAGTGTCCGTTCACTACCTATAAACAGGGAAAGTATAAGAAAGCAGTTGAGGGGTGTTGAGTTCTTCTTCTTGCCTTTCAGCTGCCAACTACGCAAGTGTAAGATCCCAAATTGCAGCTGAAAGAATCACGCAGAGGCAGGTTCAGTGAAACATCTTCAGGTTTATTTCCAAGTAAGAAGAACCCATCCAGGCCCCAGCCAGGTCATCCAACAGCTCCAGCTCATTTGAAGAAACACAATACTATCACCTGGGATACCAGGACCCAGCTTGGAATCTTTCGTATCCAAGGCAGCATGACATCAGAAGTGCACAGGCTTCAGATGCAGCTTAGGATGCCACACTTCTGTGTCCTAGGAGGCCAACCAATGTGGGGTTTAGAGTCATTGGCTGTAGAACCAGAATTCCGGAGGGCGTTCACCCTGACACAGCATCGCTCTACCCCCACACACACACACTCATGGACACCACTGCGGCAGCTAAACGTTTATCCCTAAATGTTCGGGGGCTTAACTCTCCCAATAAACACCACCAGGTATGAAGATACCTGTTACAGCAGGATCCCAATGTAATCTATTTGCAGGAGACTCATCTCCTCAGGGAATACTGCTGCCGTATGCTTCTCCCTAAATACCCCTGGCAACACTGGGCTTACACAAACACGAAGACATTGGGGGGTTGCGATCCTCCTCAAACAGGGCTTCTACTCCAGGGTAGTGACACTCACCAGGGACCCAGGTGGACGATACCTAGCATTAACAGTTGAGAAGACAAAGACACCCTGACATTTCTTAATAGATACGCCCCTAACCAGGCGCAAGATTCCTTCCTCAGACAAGTACTCAAGAGTCAGTTAAACCATGAGGGAGGAAACCTTGTGGTGGGGGGCTACTTTAATATGGTGTGGGATTCTGACCTCAATAGAAGCACAACACATTTTCAAGGCACAGGGGCCATGTCAGGATTACTCAAGAGGGAATTATTGGAAGCAGGGCTTGTGGATGCTTGGCACTATCTCCACCCAGACTTGAGAGACTACTCTTTTTACTCCCATATACACTTCTCTTATTCAGGCATCGACTATCTCTTTATTTCTCTCTCACTTCTAAAAGGCCTGGAATCCACCCTAATATCTGACACCTCAATATCAGACCACACACAAGTTGAACTTACTTGGGCATGGCACTCTGATAACCCCTACACTCACCAATGCTGGTGCCTCCCTCTCCATCTTCTTCGGGATCCAGTGGACAGGTCATCTATTAAGGAGGCCATTGACAAATACTTCACACTCAACACACTCCCTGACATTCCCCTTTACACCTTATGGGATGGCTTCAAAGCCAGTATTCGCGGAGTCATATCCTCTATCTCTATAGCCAGGGCTCGCGCAGCCCACCTACTAGTGACTAACCTCATGAAGGAGATCATCTCTCTCGAACATACAGACAAGCAACTCCCCACTAAACGCACTAAGCAGCAATTAGCCATCCTGAGGGGTCAATGCTGGGTCCTACGCACCAACAGGGCCAAAAAGTCACTTCTGGCACTCAAACAAAACTTTTACGAAGGGGGCGACACTGTGGGCACTCTTGTAGCTTGCAAATTGCATCAACAACAGGCCCAATCTTACATCTCTAGGATTCAAGTGGAGAACTCAGGCTGGGCTATGAAGGAATCTGACAAGCAGGAAGCATTCAGAACATTCTATCACAACCTATACACAGATGGGGGGGGATCAAACCGCAATTGGCTCGTACTTGCCTGACTGCCCATGGCCCCTGTTGCCCCCAAGATCACTCTTGACTTAAAGGAACCCTTCTCATTGGACAAACTCCGGAAAGACCTCAAAGAGCTCCCGAAGGGGAAAACGCCAGGCCCAGGCGGCCTAACCCCTGTTTTTTATACAATTTCTTCCCCCCAGTTGCAAGACCATCTTCTTAAGCTTTACAATTCTTTCTTCAAAACCACCTGTCTCACGGCTACAATGTCTGCAGCCGAGATTGTTCTCATCCCAAACCTGGTAGGGGCCATATTCTTTGTTCCTCCTTTCGTCCAATAGCCCTCCTCAACATGAATGCCAAACTCTACACAAAAATGTTGGCTAACCGCCTCAAGACACTTCTACCCGGCCTGATAGACCCAGACCAGGTGGGCTTCATCAAACATAGACAGCGCCCAGATAACATACACCGGCTAGCACACCTAGTCGAGAAGGGACACAGGCATAATATTCCAGCTCTCCTGTTGTCTCTAGACGCCGAGAAGGCCTTCGACAGGGTGAGCTGGAAATTACTCCGAGCAGTCCTGCATAAACTAGGACTAGGCCTCACAATGCTGAATAAGATAATTGCCTCCTATACAGCACCAACAGCGACCATCAGGCTCAATGGCCAATTGACTCAGCCCTTCCCTATTGCTCGAGGAACTCAGCAGGGCTTCTCCCTATCCCCTTTGCTTTTTGCCCTGGCCGTCGAGCTACTATCTATCCATCTCGGACAAAACGGAAATATAGTGGGCATCCCATTCTGCAGACAAGACCATAAAGTCCTATTATTCGCCGACGATTTACTCCTCGTCTTGTCCAAGCCTGAATCATCCCTTCCTGCAGTCTTAAAGGCCCTACAGGCCTTTGAATCGGTATCGGGTTATAAAATCAACATGGCCAAATCCCAGGCACTCAATCTCACTGTCCCACAGGACCCCCTGCCACACCTCCAGACCCTCACTCCCTCCCAATGGGCCGCACACTCGATTCAATACCTAGGCCTTACTATTACAAACACCCTTAACACGTGGACGAAGGCCTACTGGGCCCGCTGCCACAGAGCAATCCTTGAAGACATCCGACGGTGGTGCCCTCTCCAAATTTTCTGGTTAGGTTGTCTTAATGTGGTTAAGTTGAATATTCTTCCCCGGCTCCTATATTTATTTCAATCACTACCCACATCCATCCCAACAGATGATATTAAGACACAACAAGGGGACTTGCGTGCCTTTATTTTAAAGGTGAAGCAGCCTCGCATCTCCAATGACCTTCTTATACTCCCCAGACACCGGGGTGGCTTAGCATGCCCAAATCTCCAAGACTATTCATGGGCTTCCCATCTCTGCCTTATTTTGGAATGGGTGGTGAGGGACATCGAAAAACACTGGGTAAATATGGACAAATCAGTAGCGTGTAGACCACTTTGGGACTTGACCTGGCTCCTAAAACACTTGCACCCACGAAGTGCATCCATCGCTACTCTGACACGAACGGTCTTGGAGGTGTGGGATAGATTTGCACTTCGAAGGAACCTCACTACTTTTCCCTCTCCAAATACCCCCATCGTTCGAAATCCAGATTTTACACCTGCGCATCTCCGAGACTCCTTTCCAACATGTGTTAAGGGTGAATGCAGAATACTGCAAGACCTCTTACAAGGCGAATCCATAAAATCTTTTGAGCAATGCAAGACCGAGTTCTAATTCCCAGACGCCGCTAGACATCAATACTTCCAGCTACGCCGCTGAGCCCTACACCCTTCCAACGCTTTAGCTGCTACACGCCCCCTCACCCCTTTTGAATCCCTTGTCCGCAACTTCGAGGGCACGTGCGGACTAGTGTCTAAGACCTATGCAGTACTACTACAATCCCGCCTCTAACCCAGCCATTTATATCAACTGTAGTGGGAATCAGACTGCGCTCACGACATTACGGGTAAACAGTGGGAAACCTTATGGCGCGACATTCCAAAGATTTATAGAAGTATTCCACAGCAAAAAATGGCCTATAAGATCATGATCCAGTGGTACTAAACCCCAGCCCGTCTACATTCTATCTAGCCGAACGTGTCACCAATCTGCTGGCGGTGTGGGGACCAAACGGGAGACTTTCAAAACATATGGTGGACATGCCTGCCATTGAACTTTTCTGGAGGGAAATCCTAAGTCACATCAAAAACACTGTGGGCTATCCAATTCCGACCGACTATCGCACTGTTATCTTAGGGCTGCATCCCCCAGCACTTAAAGCAATGACCCACTCAGACTGGTCCCTGACTCAACATATGACAAGCGTAGCCAAACAACTGATTGCACTGGCCTGGAAGTCCCCCAACAGCCTCCTGGTGCACGAAGCTTTGGCACACCTTAGCACTGGTACAGCTGACTCACAAACTAGCTAACTCTAACAAGAAATTTGCACACCTTTCACAGCCCCTTATTAATTACATGTCTAGGCTTGAACATTTATGCTTCCAACCGCCCGACTTCATGCTCCCCACTTATTTCATTAGGTGGAGAAATGGAAGGAGGCCATACTCTAGCCTTCCTCATCGGTTTAGGTGATGGGGGACGCCCCGCCTCTGGGATAGACTCCTCCTTTTGGTGCCCTCCTTTCCTTCCCCACAGTGCTGCCTCCTCCATACTCTCATTCCATGACTTGCTTCTCCAAATCATCTCCCCGCCCTTAGCCCCTCCTATAGATTTCAATGTTGGACTCAATTCCCTCCCTCCTTTCCTCCATCCCCACCCCTCGCCCCCTAGAAGTAGAAGCTCGTTATCCTCTCCACCTTTCACCCCAGTCCCCTCTTTTCCCTTGGGTTCACTTGCTTTCCTCATAAGCCAGAGACAGCCCCAAATACATCCTCATCCCTTCCCTTGCTGAATATTTCTTTGTACAGCTATTCTTGCTCTGGGTTATCTGTTCCACCTGCTTTGACTGCTATGTGAACCCTTGAAATGTCTTTTTCGTGTTATTATAATATTTTATGGAAAGCTCAATAAAACAGATTTTGAGCAAAACAAATAAAGCTGCTTTAGGCATTTTGAGGCCTAGTACTAAGTATAACTACTTACTGCATTTTGCACATTTTAAATGTCGTGCAGTTCAAAGTAAATCGCACATTAGCATATCACATATGATTTAAACTATATTATCTTTGCATTTTAATAAAACTTTCATTCAAAACCATTTCCTTTTTAGTGTGGATCTAGATTCTTTTTACTTGCAACAACATTGTTTGTGGAATTCAGTGTTTAACCAGTTTGTACTCCCATTCCATTTTAGCAAAGGGTGCTAAGAGCGACTTGTTAGATATTTAGTCACATTAAACGGATGGCAATAGACCCAGAGTGCATTCTACAGAAATTAGTATCCTTAAAGCGGAATGAGTTCGCAATCTGTCTAGCCGATAATGTGGACAATCACACCTAGGTCCCAGTTTTTGAGCAGAGTACTACGGCCCTTAACTCCTTACTGGTCTGTCCCGCAAACAAGGTACAACAGGTAAACAGGGTTGGTTTGATTATGGATGCACTCAGGCTTCCAGATCACTGAGATTCGCTTTACACCAGGTCCCAATCTCTGACTAAACACCTCAGGCAACAGTATAACGAGACCATAATAGCCAGGAAAAAGGAATTAAGGGAAAAAGCATGGTTACATTTTCTCAACGCCGCAGAAAGCAAGGATATTTCACAGTTCTGGAACACTGTAAATACTCCTTTCCTGAAGGATGAGGCGAGCCCGGCGCTTATCTCCCTGATCCCCTCACAGGCATGGGTGGACCATTTTGAGATAATTTTTGATCCGGCTTTGAATAATGACTTAAGGCCCGCATCATCAGCCCCAAATAATTTGAACAATAGACCTACCAATGGAAACACCCCCTCGCTAACATTTACGATAAACCGAATCTTGGATGCTTCGTGTAGTTGTGCAAGGGGGAAGGCCCCTGGGCCCGACGGGGTTCATGTTGACGCCTTTCTGGGGAAAGTAGAATTGTGGGCACCAATATTGACCCGTATCTTTAATCCAGCTGTATCTTCTCTTCTTCTTGGGCCAAGTCGGTCATAGTTCCAATATATAAGACAGGCGATAAAGCAGATCAAAAATGCTACCGTCCCATTTCCCTCCTGGGTTCCTCTGCCAAACTCCTGGGATGGGTAATTCTAAAGAGACTGGAAGAATGGGCAATGGACAATTCTGTTCTGTCAGAGGCCCAGTATGGATTCAGGAAGGGACTTGGGATGGTGAAACAATGCTTAAACTTAGAACTTTTGATGGGGAAGTTCACTAAAGCAAAGACGGGCTCACTACACATGTGCTTTGCGGACCTTACCAGTGCATTTGACTTAGTTGACCACAGGATAATGTGGACCACTCAGCTTTCATACGGAGCCCCAATGGAAATTGCCTAACTCCTTGCGCAGCTTTATGAAAATCTGTCAGCCACAGTAAGGTTCGGACCCAATGGTGAACTGTCCCCCTCATTTAGAATTAGACGGGGTGTCCACCAGGGTTGCAAATTGGCACCCTTCTTATTCTCCTTGTTCATAAATGTGGTTTACGTTATTTTGAGATCCCTGCTGGCCGATGCACCAGTTGTTTCTGGCTGCTCTGTGCCTGTCATCCGACAACGCAGCACGTTTTTCAAGGACCTCAGTTGGGCTGCAAGACTAACGGACTCCTTTCATGCTTTCAAAAAAATCTATAAGTCAAAAACCTCCATAATGACCTTGGAAAAACCTATAAAAACTAAGTTAATTTTATCTAGTGGGTACCCAGATTGCAAGGGTCAAGTCTTTTTGTTACCTGGGCATGTCATTCTCTGCCAATGGTGGTTGGGCTGGACATATTCATAATACAAAGCTCAAGAGATGGTCATCATTTATAAAGCCAAGGGTCTATCGACTGCAAACTATGGTGGAGGAGTGTGGGGCCGCGCAAATACCAATCCCTTACAGGTTGAGGATAACAATTTATTAAGGCATTTGCTGTGTCCCCTGCCCCCCAGCTCAGCTACCATCCTGCATAGGGAAGTAGGGCTGAACAATCTGGATGTCATTTTGTTTTCCAAACCAATCATCTTATGGTATTCTATCTGGGCCAAACTGAAACTGAACTAAGGCTATTATATCGGACTGTCTCACTCTGGATTATGCTCTTAAAATACCATGGCTATCCTCTATTAATAGGATCCTTAACAATGTGTTCGGCTTCTCCGTTTTTGATGACCCAGTTAAGATTTTAAAATTACAGAAGTCTGCAGTAAAGGCTGCCATGTTAGATATAAGGGCAATAAATAGGGCTTCTACTGAAAGGGACAAACACACAGTAACAACGTATATGTCATATAACTTTCCAACAGGATCTCAACCATATTTAACCTGGGTACTAAATCATCAGCATTGTTATGCCCTGACCAGGCTACGCCTGAAAATGGTGCACCACCTAGTCTCCGTCCCCAAAATCTGAAAGAAACACGTTAGTTATAGATTCCTTACCTTAAAATTACCCCCAGGCGTCAGACTGGATCCGGAAAGTTTTTTCGTCAGCAGTACCTCTGCGCGTCGGAAGGTGGCGTCGGTCGGCTCCGTGTCCGTCGTCGGCGTCGTGGTCACCAGGATGACATCGCGGCAGCTACTTAGACGCCGCCCTCGCGCGCTGACGTCAGTTCTTTCTTTTTCTGCACCAGCCAGCACAGATCCGGGAAGAACGGTACCTCAGTCATTTTTTGACGAACTTTTCTCGACTTTTGTCGACTTCTTTTTTCGAGTCTTTGACTCCGAAGAGGTGCATGAGGGATGCCCGGTTTCAAGGCCTGTGGATCCTGTCATCGTATGATGTCGGTGACGGATCCGCACCGCATGTGCCTTTTCTGCCTGGAGCTCGACCACAACCCCAAGTCGTGCTCCGACTGCCGGTCGATGGCGCCGTAGGCTTTACGGGAGCGGTCCCGAAAGCTGATTGAACACCGGCAGTCGACTCCGCGCCGTTCGAGGTCCCGGTCGAGAGGGAGGTCGAGGGACTAGTCGCGGAGCCATCGCCATTCCAGCTCGAAGTGATCGAAGTCTTCGCACTCGGGGTCGGGTAAGTCGAAGCATAAGAAGAAGTCAAAGAAGCATCGTCGCTCTTCGACTTCTCCTCGTCGGTCGGCCGATCCGACGAGGCGCGCGGGTGGTGCCACTCCCACGGCTCCCCGCGCGGAGCCCGAAGGGTCGACTCCGAGCTTCCCTCCCTTTCCGGGACCTGAAGCGACCCCCGCCCAGCTTCGTACGTTCTACGAAGTGATGCACGCCATCTTTGGGCGGACCAACCCTGCCGGCGCGCCTTCGGGCCCCACGGACTCAGTTGGTGGGCCTAGGTCTTCGCTGCCGGCGGCTCCGGCCCCGGCACCGCAGGCCCCCCTTGGATCCAGGCCTGGATCCGGATCGGCGCCGGTTGACCTAGTTACGCCTCCACCGGCGCCGCTTCCTACGGCACCACTACCCCGCTCGATGCCGGTCGGCTCCCCGGCCGGCACCAACCCCATCCTCCTTCCCGACGTGGACACGGAGCCGGACAGGCGTCGCCCGACGCCGGATCCGGGTGGGGTTTTCATGCCCCTATTCACTCCTGGGGTCCCTTTACACCAACAGTGGCACCCAGAGGACGATGAGGAGGACTGGGAGGGGTCAGGTGACCCTTTAACTGACCAGCTAGGGTCTGAACAGGACTGGAGAGAGGAACTGGGGGATGCCAGTGGTCTAGACACTTCACCCCACCTTGGCATGTTGTCTCCTCCTACCGTGGCTACGGAGGAGGGAGCGTCATACGCTGTAGTGTTGCGTAGGGCGGCCGAGGCTCTCAACCTCGAGCTTCCTACGGTGGCGGTCAGGACTAACCTCCTGACTGAGGTGCTTCAACCGGCAGTTAGCTCTTCGGAGCCCCTGCTGCCATTTAATCAGGCTCTCACCGACGTCCTTTTGGGCACGTGGTCCAGGCCCAACACGGGGACTTCCGTGGACAGGATGTTCGCCCGACGCCACCGCCCGGCTCCTGGCGACCCCACTTTCCTCTCCCAACACCCCATCCCGGAGAGCTTGGTGGTCCAAGCCTCTACCTCCAAAAGCGCCTTCCCTACCGCTCCACCGGAAAGGGAATCCAAGAAGCTGGACCATCTTGGGAAGAAGATTTTCTCTTCCGCCAGCTTAGGACTGCGGTCCGTAAACACTGCATGTCTCTTGTGCCGTTATTTGCACTCAGTGTGGGATACGGTGGCACAAGTGCTGCCTCAGTGTCCGGAGGAGGCCCGGGCAGTGCTCTCCCAGGCTGTCGCCGCCGGGAGAGATGCAGCTAAGTTTACGATCCGTTGTGGGCTGGACACCGCCGACTCTCTGGGCAGGACCATTTCAACGTCGGTAGCCCTCTGCCGCTACGCCTGGATGAGGTCCACTGGCTTTTATGGGGTTGTCCAGAACACCTTGATGGACATGCCCTTTAATGGCCGTCGCCTTTTTGGCGACAAAGCAGACAACGCCCTAGAGCGCTTGAAGGACTCACGGGCTATGGCCAAGTCCTTGGGCCTCTCCTCCCGTCCGGCGCAGTCTGCTTTTCGCCCCTTTCGTGGCTACGGAAGGGGTGCCCCGCTACGTCCCACCCAGGGCCACAGGCCGCAACAAGTTACCCAACCTTCACGCGGCCGGGGACGTGGGAACCAACGTCATGGTTCAGGGGGCCAGCGGGCGGGCCAGTCCACCAACCCCCCCTCTGCAGCAGCTTCCAAACCCTCCTAGTCCGACCTTTCAGGCACATCAAACGCCAGTGGGCGGCAGGATTCGCCATCACCTCCCCCACTGGTGCACCATCACTTCGGACAGGTGAGTTTTGCAGATAGTCCGAAGGGGCTACTCCCTCCCCTTCGAGACTACCCCTCCAGCCATGCCACCTCGTTACCACCGCATGTCGGAAGATCATCTGGCCCTTCTCCAGCAGGAAGTTACGGCTCTCTTGGCCAAGGGAGCCATCGAGCGCGTTCCTGTCACAGAAGTAGGTCGTGGTTGTTACTCCCACTACTTTCTGGTTCCCAAGAAGGACAAGGGCCTGCGTCCTATCTTGGACCTCAGGGACGTCAATCGCTTCCTCCGGAAGGAGAAGTTCAAGATGTTGACGCTTACTCAGGTCTTGTCTGCCCTCGACCCGCAAGACTGGATGGTAGCGTTGGACTTGCAGGACGCTTACTTTCACATCCCCGTCCTGCCGGCCCACCGGCGTTACCTGCAGTTCACAGTAGGCCACGAGCACTTTCAGTTCACCGTGCTCCCCTTTGACCTTACCAGTGCCCCTCGGGTGTTCACGAAAGTGATGGCGGTGGTCGCAGCTCATCTGCGCAGATCAGGGGTTTCTGTCTTCCCCTATCTTGACGACTGGTTGTTGAAGGTGGGCTTGTACCAGGCAGTCGTCTCCCACCTCCAGATTACGGCCGACCTCTTGCATCAGCTGGGGTTCTCCATCAATGTGCCGAAGTCGCACCTGATTCCCTCTCAGAAGCTCCTCTTCATCAGAGCGGTTCTGGACACGATGCAGTTTCGGGTCTATCCTCCCAAACAGCGAGTCCGGGATATTCGGACTATGATTCCGATCTTTCAGCCCTTGTCCCGGGTTTCGGTCAGAGTGACTCTGAGGCTGCTGGGCCTCATGGCCTCCTGCATCCTGCTGATCAATCATGCCAGGTGGCATATGCGGGCTCTGCAGTGGGACCTGAAGTTCCAGTGGGTGCAGCATCAGGGGAATCTGTCCGATTACGACCAGATCTCGGAGGGCACTGCTCAACAACTGCAGTGGTGGCTCACGAACCAGGATTGGGTCAGTGGCAGGTCCCTCTCCGTTCCCCAACCATACCTCACTGTGGTGACGAATGCCTCCCTTCTGGGATGGGGTGGCCACATGGGAGAGGCGGAGATCAGAGGCCTCTGGTCTCCGGCGGAGTCCGGGCTTCACATCAACCTTCTGGAGCTCCGGGAGATTCGTCTTGCACTGAAGGCATTCCTTCCCTCTGTCCGGGGAAGAGTAGTGCAGGTGTTCACGGACAACACCACAGCCATGTGGTATTGCAACAAACAGGGCGGGGTGGGGTCGTGGACCCTATGTCAGGAGGCCCTCCCCCTCTGGACATGGCTGGAACATCAGGGCATTTCCCTGGTGGTTCAACACCTGGAGGGTTCTCTGAACGCCAGGGCGGACGAACTCAGCCGCCGGTGCATGATGGATCACGAATGGCGTCTTCACTCGGAGGTGGTGCAAGGTCTCTTTCAACAGTGGGGAGAGCCTTGGTTAGATCTATTCGCCACCGAAGAGAACGCGCAATGTCAGCAATTCTGCGCGTTGGAATTTCCAAGGCGGCACTCGCTAGGCGACGCTTTTCGTCACGAGTGGAGTTGCGGTCTGTTGTACGCCTTTCCACCTATACCACTTCTGCCCAGAGTGCTGAAGAAGATCAGGCGCGACCGGGCCCAAGTCATTCTTGTGGCTCCGGATTGGGCACGAAGAGTCTGGTATACCGAGCTGCTCAACATGGCCATCGATCCTCCGATCAGACTGCCTCTTCGGGAGGATCTTCTGTCACAGCAGCATGGGACGGTCCTCCACCCGAACCTGTCCAGCCTCCACCTCCTTGCGTGGAGATTGAGCAGCGGCAGTTGATGTCTTTCGACCTGCCTTCCGAAGTCTGTGACGTAATCTTGGCAGCCAGGCGTCCCTCCACAAAGAAGGTATACGCCTGCCGGTGGAACAAATTTGTGGCTTGGTGCACAGCAAAGGCTGTGGATCCCCTTTCTGCCCCTCTTTCTGAAGTACTCTTGTTCCTTCTCTCTTTAGCCCAGCAGGGCTCTGCTCTGGGCACTATCAAGGGCTACCTTTCAGCCATCTCTGCCTTCCTTCGGCTGCCAGATCAGCCCTCTCTTTTCAAGTCCCCGGTAGTTAACCGTTTCTTGAAAGGCTTAACACATCTCTTTCCTCCAATTCCCTTCGTTATGCCTCAGTGGGACTTGAATCTTGTGCTGACTTACTTAATGTGCGCTCCCTTTGAGCCACTTCATAACTGTCCTTTACGTCTCTTAACTCTTAAGACTGCTTTCCTGGTAGCCATCACTTCTGCTAGAAGGGTGAGTGAGCTCCAGGCTCTTTCCTCAAAACCTCCTTTCTTGTCTGTTCATCCAGACAAGGTGGTTCTCCGGACCCGTCCATCCTTTCTTCCTAAGGTGGTCACTGCCTTCCACATCGGGCAGACCATTACTTGGCCCAACTTCTTTCCGCCTCCGCATCCTTCAAAGGAAGAAGAGAGGATCCACCGTCTGGACCCGAAACGTGCGCTCTCCTATCTGGATCGCACAAAGCAGTTCCGGGTGGATGATCAACTTTTTGTTGGTTACGTGGGTGCAAAGAAGGGTCGGGCCGTACACAAACGCACCATCTCTAGTTAGTTATAGATTCCTTATCGCCCCACCGATCCTCCCCGTTCTGCGAACTGATTTCTAGGGTTAAGGTCATCCTTTCAGGGCCCTAGTTTTGTGCACCAATGGTCAGTGTCTTGCATGGCTCTACGTGTCTGGCGCGGCAAGTCGTGTACAGAACTGACGTCAGCGCGCGAGGGCGGCGTCTAAGTAGCTGCCGCGACATCATCCCGGCGACCACGACGCAGACGACGGACGCGGAGCCGACCGACGCCACCTTCCGACGCGCAGAGGTACTGCTGACGAAAAAACTTTCCGGATCCAGTCTGACGCCTGGGGGTAATTCTAAGGTAAGGAATCTATAACTAACTAATGTTTCTTACAGATATATCGTTACCGAAGGTAAGTAACTTGTGCATCAAGCGATGGGACTTGACATCTACCCATGTCCATGTGATGGTAATTTTAAACAATGTACATTACATTTTATGCTTTTCTGTCGGTTTTATGACAATTTAAGAAAGCAATTTCTAAAACCCTAATTTATTGCGCACAAGATTAGGTACCCTAAAGCTGCTATGCGCTTTTTATGTGCTTTGGGATCCCCAACTATATGTTTTAGCGTCACGTCATACATCTGCAATGCAATTCGCATTAGGAAGAGTTTGTGCTAAGACTGCTCTGCTCTGTAGGTATCTGGGGTGTGCTTCCAAATCTTAATTGCCATCTGACATGTTGTTTTTACTGTTCATTCAATATTGGAGAGAACGCATATTTAATTGTATTGGGCGTGGGGTGATTGCTTTTTTTACACGCTGTTTTTTAATTGAATGTTTTTATATTTATTGTATGTACTTTTATGGCCTATAACAATAGTGCCGAAATAAAGTTTCTTTGACTTGACTAGATGTTTAGTGGAATCGTGCATAATGTTAAAGTAAGACATGCACATACTGCTTGAAATTGTAGCTTAGTTACTGAATATATGTAATCACAAATGTATCCCCTTCACTGCTGGCCTTCTTGCTGCAACACTGAAAATCAAAACTTTGCTCGAAGGGTTTTCACCGTTCCATTGGGTAAAAATCGAATAACTTTCTCCTAACTTCTCTTCCTTGCCCCGAATCTCCTCTTTATATGTGTGCACTTCTCTACCTGACACCTGTGACCCTGCTCAGTAAAAGAAATGGGACGGGCAGGACACAGGAGATGGACAGAGACATAAAGAGAAGAGTATAACGAGACTGGTGAAGTAGAAAGAGAGATAAAAATGATGTTGAAAGACATGAGCGGTAGGGAGGGAAATAGAGATGAGGTAGACAGAAGGAAGGATAAGGAGAGACAGGAAGAGTAAGATGTAGGTAGACAATGAGAGGTAGAAAAATAAGTAACAATTTAGAATGCATTAGATAGAGATGGGGAGAAGCAAGTTCATAAATAGGCAGAGGAGTACAATACTCCATGAGATGAGATAGTAAGAAAAGTAATGTAGAAAAAAAAGATGACTTAGAGAGAAGCAGCAAGGAGTAGACGTAAACGGCAAGACTTGAGGAAAAACAAAGATGCAAGGTAGAACAAAAGCAAAATGAGAAGAGGTACAGAAAAACAGGGAGCTGAAATGGAGAACTATGTCCAGAGAGAGATATATGTTTGGGGGGGGAGAGAGAGACGGAAAGAGAGAGAGAGAGGGGAACAGAGGAGTTGATGATATAGAAAATCTAGTAGAGGTATAGAACAAGAGGTACCTAGTAAGCAGTAACATATTTTAGAAATGAAGGAAAGAGAACAGTGGTAGAAAAAAAAGAAAGTGCGGGTGCATAGGTGAGGTAGTGAACTCAATGTGAGGTAAATTGAAAGGTTTCGTCGTGAGAGAGCGGTGGGGTAGAGAGAGGTGAGGGGGGTGTGAGGAAGAGAGAAATTAAACAGAGAAGTGAGAAGAAGTGGTAAGGTAGTGAAACGGCTGAGAGATAAGGTAATAAAGAAATGAAGAGAGATGGAGAGGTGAGGTAAAGATAGAGATGAGGCTGTGTGAAAAGTGAAGTGGATGGAGGAGAGATATTGGGAGGCCAGATGGGAAAATTGCAGCAAGGTCAGAGGGAGGGATGCAGTTGAGGTGGAGAGAGGGGCTCAAGAGTGATAGATAAAGATGTAGGCACAGAGTGATAGAGAGGGTCAAGTCATGAGATAGAGGCAGATAGAGACGAAGCTGAGTGAAGTATACTGAAAGAGAGGTCAGTAAGACAAAGGTGAGGTAGAGAGAGAGCTGAGATAGAGGGATAACTGAATGTACAAAGCAAAGTAGAGACATAGAGAGGTTAAGAGAGAGGGTTAAGGTAGAAGTGGTGAGATGAAGTAAGGGGAGAAATGACACAAATATTATTTTTCAAGTTGCCACTAACTGCCTGAAAGTTGGAGAGTTAAGACTGGGCAGGTCAGGCATGTGCAAGTGGCATATTTATTATTATAACCAAAGTTGCTGTGCTGTCTTGCACAGGGGGAAGGAAGAAGCACAGACTCATTTGTATTTCAAATGGCCTGCTTCTGCTCACTATCCCTGCACAGGTGCATAAACAGGCTGCCCATCGACTAAGTGTGTGCTGTCTTGTACAGGATTTGAACTGGAAGCATACTCTTCTAATACAAAATCATGTGCCTAGACACATTTGGAAAAACTTCACACATTGTATGAGTGACGTACAATGTGTGGCAGATTTGGAAAAAAGACAACAATTCCACATGTTAGCATCTGGTTTAAGGAGGTGTTATTTTTCCATCCAATACCCGGTCTGGGTATCTAAGTAGATCAGGTGTTACGTCAAAAACTATAGTTTCTTGCACCAAACCCACCCAAGTTACACCCAAATAATGCCCCTTGATGCACAATGGTGCATAGTGGTATAAAGCAGTCCAAAGCACTATTTGCTCTGTGAAAAGAGCACCTTCCAAGCACAAAATACCTTTTGTGCTGAAAAGTAAATGCCCCTGTGTGGCATGCTGAAGCAGGTCCTCCTGCTGATGTCATAGGTTATGATTACTAGAGGTTCTGTGTTTATTCCTGGTCTCCCAGGTGATGGAATGTATTGGTTCAAATGACCTGGGCTGTTACCTGTACTGGATGTGGAGCTGTGGATGGGTTTCTTCTTACCTAGAAATAAACCTGAATTTCTCCTGCACAACCTGCCTCTTTTTGCGTGATCCTTTCGGTCTCCTCAGGATCTCACACCCTGCAAAAGGTTCTGCTGCTTTGTATCACTTAGTACGATTTTGTTCTGGTGCAAACCAGTCGTAAATCTGGACCTCAGTTGCTGTTCAGCATGCTCAACTGTCAAATTAGAAAAGGAAAGTTTTTTCTGAGCAACATTATTGTGGCAGGAATTTCAATTGTACCAATCACTTTGTCAGGGGGACCCTTGAAAGGTGGGGAACCTAGGCAATTGCCCACTTTGCTCATGCCTTAAAACGTCTCTGTGCTTAAGTATCACATGACCACATGCCAAAAATTTCAATCACTCACAAACCACAACACATAATACTAGATCATGCTTTCTCTCCGCTTAAAGATAGACTGTTTAATCCCTTTGTCTCATTGGATACATTAATAACACTTCCATACATAAGGGAATTCTCTGTGTTCTGCTGCCAGATCCTGCACTGCTTTTGGGTTTTTCCTCTGGTCTTCAGATCCCTACCTGCCCTTCGTCCTGGATTCATCCTGGCACTTTCCGCAAACTCTTTCTATCCTAGACTCCACTTCAACAGTCATTACCTGCATCCTTCACCTTTTCTGCATTTTTCTGTACAGGCTAACTTGCCAGCCATTGAGGTATTCCAGCTCTTAGTGAGTAACATCGGACAGCAGCAAGGGCCAGATGTATAAAACACTGGTCAAAAAATACTGGTTGCAAACCACAACCAGTATTTTTGGCGAGCGGTGTGCAATTTTGGGAATTGACCTATATACAAAAAGGTGGGTTCACAAAATTCCAAATTTATTGTGGGTCACAATCTGACCTACCTCATCATATTCATGAGGTATGTTGCAAATTGCAACACACTATGATTGATGGCCATCACTGGGGTGATGGCCTGATTGGGTAAGCAGACCACCTTGTCTGTGATTGCTTTTTAAATCATTTTTTGTAATCCAGCCCATTTTCCTTAGAGGAAATGGGGCTGCCTTGAATAAAAAGTTTTAAAGATTTTAGACAGTGGTGCCCCGGAACACTGCCTCATCCCCAGCAAATTTGTTTTCAATTTGTGTTCTAAGAGAACCCCTTCTCGTTCGCGAGTGGGGTACCAACTGTACTTGGGGGTCAGTAACTTCAGTGGTATATGACCAATTGATATGAATTGCTATTTGGAAGGGACATCTGCAACACGCCCCTTACAAATAATGATTCCCTAGCCATTTTTAAACCCTCTTAAGAGCCATAATAAAGTTACAAACTCCTAAAATGGGTGTAGTATATTGCAATATGCATTTTTGTAGTCTATACTTCGAATCATAGTGTTTATCACCACAAAAATGCTTTGTACATCTGGCCCATAATCGTTTTGCACCCAATATGTTTACTCATACCGGCATACCCACAATCTGTTTTCCACCTTCAATTTTTAGACTACATGGCCTAAAGTAGTATCTATGATTCCAGAGTCAGGTAGCGTCAAGTTGATCAGATAGAAGCTCTGTATGCACTGATGTAGACTACAACACAATCACGAGTACATCAACGAACTAAGCTGACAGACCAAGAATAGCAGGTGTGTCTGAGATCCCTGGTTGAGGGTATTTGTTAATGTGTGAAGAGATAAATAAGGGATTCTTGCTGGGAATGGCCCTGTGAGTGACAAAGATTGTTTTGAACTTCAGACGTCTTGACATTTATAGCCATGGATACTTCAGAGACAGGAAATAATGCCTGTGAGGGCTTATGTTGATGATTAGCCTGGCTGCCATGTTCTGGATAATTTTGCTGGGTAGGTTTGGGTATTCTCATGGATTGAGCCTTCCATCAGTAGTTGGACAGGTGCCATTAGTTGATCCACTGTGGAGGTTGGAAGCCTATACCATGTGGTTTTGGCCAGGCTACTGCATCTGCCCGCATTTTACCAGCATCTGTTGAATCCGCACACGATACAAAGCTAGCGAGGTCAACTGACCGGAAGTGGTCATAAGTGTGGGATAGAAAGGCCATGGGGTTTATAAGGTTGGACTGTCAAGAAGGGACTCTCTTTGTCCTTCGGAGTCTGGCGATGCACAGTGTAGGAAAATGCCCGATATTGTGTGGTCAACCTCATTTTTTTGTGAATTTTATTGCTGTTTTTTAGATTCTGCACAGTGGAGCGCTGCAGTCCAATGACCAGCGTAGGTGCTCTGATACCTAAAACATAAAAATGCACATCTCTGATTGGAATATTTAACTTTTCTGTAAGGCCATCGTATATGGTGTGGAAATAAACCCATAGCATGAAAAGTTAAATGTCACATGTGGACTGCGGTACTTACTGTGCCATCCATTAGTGTGACAAAGTAAAACATGACTTTAGGCCTACCACTGTAAGCTTGGCTGCTGCAGTGTAAAAGCTGCAGTGTAACTTGTTAAAATAAACCTTTTTGACAGGTAAAAAACCACACTTTTAAATATTAGCCTGTCACCCTTATGTAGGACATGTAGCCCACAAGATCGGGTGCATGGAATACAAAAGTGGGACATGTAGAAACTTAAAATGAATGTTACCATGTTCTGACAATGTCAGGTGCTTAAAGCTATTTTCACTGTGGCAGGCCTGGCTATCCTGCATAGTACAGATTGAAACACTATCTCAGGAATGTGACTAGCTACAAAAATATTCAAACCACTATTTATAATACCTATTAAAAATGCAATTCAATGGTGAAGTCAGATTTTTTATAAATATGAAGAAAATTTAACTTTAAAAAGTAACCTGTACCCTGCCTTAAGGTCCTTGAGCTAATTTGCATTAACTCTCTAGATTCTCTTAGCTGGTACTTGGCCTCAATAAGGTGTGAATGAGGTGTGAAGTTCCCCGCAGTCCTTTTGCTGAAGGACACTGTTTTTGTCTTTCCAGACTTCTGTCTCCTGTTTGTTGTGGAAACAGGGCTGCTTCAAACTGGATTGTAGTGTTAGATGTGGAAGTACACTGCCGATTACCTAGTATATTCCACTGTACAAACCACAACTCTCAGAGACCATGTTTAGCGTGGCAAAGGCTTTTGCCACATTGAAACAGACACATGGCATTTTGGGCCTTTCTGTAATACAGCAAACGGGAACTACTGAAAAAAATATGGGTAGGGTTGTCTGAGGAACTTTTAGCCCATTGGTTAGGGAGTACCCAGGAGTCACCCCCACCCACTGGTGAGTGCCAGGCACCCCAAAGCAACTCCTTACAACACTTTCTGAACCTTTGGAAGACTAGAGGAAGGACTGCACTTGCTGTTTGAGACCTTCAAGGAGACCTGAAGTGCTAGGCCTGCTCCCACAAGTGCCCAGGTCAAAGAAGTGGTCTCTAAGGATCAGATGGCTGCCCTCATGTTTAGGTCTCAGCAAGCTGCAATAAGCCTTTTTCCTAAAGTCCCTAGCTGACCAGAAGCAACTGGACCTGGACTTGACCATACTGTTGGCCTCTGCCTGATAACCTGTGAGTCCCTATCAGCCTCCCTGAGATTCTGTGGGCCTTAGAAGTGTACTCGTTTGGTTGTTTGGGCACCAAAAGAAAGTTTGGAAACTGTTCAAAACTTTTCTGCCAGACCAGTGGAACTTAGACAAGATTTTTTTTTTTTTTAAATTTCCGACTTCCATATTTTCATGAGACCAGTCCACTTGGTGTATCTGGCCCAGGCTCAATCTCAGTCAGCCTGAAAGTGCACCTCGGTCCTAGTCTACCCCGACCATTGACTATCACTGGCGCTTTACTTTTTCTTGGTGGTTTTTTCAAATTAAATCTTTAAAAATTCATATCTCCAGTTCCCCTATTGAATTTTTGTCATTTTGGAGTAATTTCATTTACTACATTTTCCTTGCTTTTTTATAAATTGGAGTGGGATTTTTATTGTACTATGTTTTGACTTTTTAACTTTTTCAGTATTTCTGCTCTGTGCCATAGCTATCAGGGTTTGAGGTTAGGTTTAAATTATTGAAACCCTTGACTGGACCTAACAGATTAGTACATTTATTACTTGTGGTGCACTACCATCCACCCCATTTATGCTTCACATTCTCACACACTGGCTATAGAAAAAAACTGTGATGCAGCAATCGAAGGAATCATTGAATTCTCCAAGGTTAGTGCACGGGCAAGAGGGAGCAATGGGGTGGGATTACAGATGTCAGGTAATTTTGTACTTATATCAGTGTCTGATGCTATATTTGCATCAGCTATGTTTCCTACCGCGGGTACCGAGGTAGCATCATAGTGCCATTCAATGCAGTTTGTTCTTGTACAAACTGGGTTTGCTCTCACGATATTTGGGTGGAGATGCAGTAGAAGCATGGCGGAGCTTCCAAGAGCTGCCCCATAGCTTACAAAGAACCGGCTCAACAGCGTGCAATAGAGTGTGCTTGCTTGGCAGAGGAACGGGGCAGCCTCCCAATTTCTGGTCTGATTGGGGGGAGGTCCTTGCAGAGGAGTTGCTCACCCCTCAGGTGAAGCCGTTATCCCCTACCATCTCCAGCATAGCAAGCTAAGAATGCTAGTGAGGCAGTTAGATAAAAAGTGGCGCTCATGGCACTGTGACTAAGGTTTAGAATTTCTGCCTATAGGTTAAGGTTTAGAGTTCCATTTTCAATGTTGTTAGGTGTTGGTTGGTTCAATTGGTAACTCTAAGGTAACTGAAAAGTCAATAGCTTTAATACTGCAAAACATACCCACAATTTCGGGAACACTTTGAGCCATTGAGAAGAATGCTCAGGTTTGTCTGCTTCAGTCATTGAGCTCAGCATTGTGGCTTGTTTTCCTGTATGGAGAGCTAACATTCTAATTTATAGACAGAATATATATTCACCGGTATTACATGGTGTCCAACAGTTCAGTGAAGTCTCTAGCCACATGATTTTATGTTCTTCACATGCTAACTACAATATTAATAATCTATGAGTTTGGTGCAAGTGCTTCTAAAGGCAACATGATGGGGTCATTACGGCACAGGATGGGAAGCGGCAACCATGGGCAGGAGGCTCAGATATGTGGAAGCCTGGCATTGAGATGCATGGGGTGGCCGGCTCCCTAGGCACCAGAGCAGTAAATCAATATCATGAGTGCATGGCTGCTGGGTTTGATGGACAAGTTACTAACCTTCGGTGATGCTTATTCTGGTAAATACTCTTATCTATTCGCAGATTTCTCACCTTATCAATATCCACAGGCAACAAACTGGGTCAGAGGACTTTTCTTAGCAATGCTTTAGCACGCAATTCGGTGGGGCCATGTCCGTCCATGTTGACTCCATCTGACCGGAAGTAACAGAGCAGAGTCGCAAATAAGCAACCTCAGACGCAGATACAAAAAACTGCAGATGACAGTGCGCCAAAATCTAACTTGGAACCTTATTATGATGTTCTGGAGTCCACTCCACTGAACAGGGAGGTGGGAGGGCAATGAGGAATCTGTGGATAGAGTATCCACCAAAAAGAGCATTACTGAACGTAACTTGTTATTCCGATGGATACTTCTAATTACAGATACCTCAATCAATCAATCAATCTGGGAATTGTAAAGCGCGCTACTCACCCGAGAGGGTCTCAAGGCGCTGGGGGGGGAGGGGGGTGGGTTTGGTCAGCAGGACCGCTCATCCGAAGAGCCAGGTCTTGAGGGCCTTCCTGAAGGTATCAAGGGAGGGGCGCGTCTGAGGTCGATCGGGAGCTCGCTCCAGGTCTTGGCCGTGACGTAGGAGAAGGCTGTTCCCCCTGCTTTGGCTCTGTGAATGCGTGGGGTCACGGCGAGGAAGAGGTTGGTGGATCGGAGGTCTCTTTTGGGTACGTGGAGTGTGATCCTGTCGTTGAAGTATTGGGGCCCGATGTTGTATAGACCTTTGTAGGCGTAGATGAGTACCTTGAAAGTGACTCTCTTCTCAACGGGGAGCCAGTGGAGCTTTCGTAGGTGTTGGCTGATGTGTTCGTGTCGGGGAATGCCGAGGACGAGTCTGGCGGCGGTGTTCTGTATTGTCTGGAGCCTGCGGAGTAGGGATTTGTTGATGCCGGCGTAGAGGGCATTTCTGTAGTCCAGCCTGTTGGTGATCAGTGCGTGGGTGACTGTCTTCCTTGACTCGGGTGGAATCCATTTGAAAGTCTTACGGAGGATGCGGACGGTGTTGAAGCAGCTGGAGGAGACGGCGTTGACCTGTCGGTTCATGGAAAGGGAGGAATCGATTACGATGCCGAGGTTTCTGGCGTGATCCGTGGGGGTGGGGGGTCTGCCGAGGGTGGTGGACAACCAGGTGTTGTTCCATGCTGAAGGGGTGGTTCCGAGGATGAGGACTTCTGTCTTCTCCGAGTTGAGTTTTAGGCAGCTGTTGCTCATCCAGGCTGCGACATCCTGCATTCCATCCTGGAAGTTGAGCCTGGTGGTGGTCCTTGGTGAGGGAGAGGATGAGCTGGGTGTCGTCGGCGTAGGATACTATGTTGAGGCCGTGCTGTCAGACGATGGCGGTGAGGGGAGCCATGTAGATGTTGAAGAGGGTAGGGCTGAGCGACGATCCTTGTGGGACTCCTCAGTTGACTTCTGTGGGTTCGGAGAGGAAGGGAGGCAATCTGATTCTTTGGCTTCTGCCGCTGAGGAAGGATCGGATCCAGTCGAGGGCAGTTCCTTGTATGCCGGCGTTGTGTAGTCTGGCAGTGAGTGTGCGGCGGGAGACTGTGTCGAATGCTTCTGAGAGGTCGAGTAGAATCAGGGCTGCTGTGTGGCCTTGGTCGAGGAGGGTGCGGATGTCGTCTGTGGCGGCGAGTAGGGCGGTCTCAGTGGTGTGGTTGCTGCGGAATACGGATTGAGAGGGGTGGAGGATGGCGTTGTCTTCGATAAACTTGGTCAGCTCTGCGTTGACGGTCTTCTCAGTGACTTTTGCCGCGAAGGGGAGGAGCGAGATAGGTCGGTAGTTTTTGAGGTCCATAGGGTCTGCTGAGGGCTTCTTGAGAAGGGGCCTGACTTCTGCGCATTTCCAGTCATCAGGGAAAACGCCGGTCTTGAAGGGGCTGTTGATGGTGTGTCGTAGTTCTGGTGCGATGGTGGTGGCGGCTCTGTGGTAGATGTGGGGTGGGCAGGGGTTGGTGGGGGCCCCTGAGTGGATGCCTTTCATGGTCGAGGCGGTCTCTTCTGTCGTGATCGGTGTCCAGGAGGAGACGGTGGGCTGGCTGGCGATGTCGGAGGGCGGGGTGGCTGCGGAATCAGGCATGTGGTCGTTGAAGTTGTCGTAGAGGTTTTTGATCTTCAGGTGGAAGTAGGATCCGAGCTTGTCGCAGAGGTCCTGGGAGGGGGTGATGTCCGAGGCTTGGCTGCGGGGGTTGGTGAATTCTTGGATGAACGCTGAAGAGCTCCTTTGAGTTACTGGAGTTGGCGAGGATTTTGTTATGGATGAAGGTTCTTTTGGAGGTTCTGATGTGTTGGTGGTATGTTGTCATGGCGTCCTTGTAGGTGGTGTGGTTTTCCGGTGTCTTGCTGTTCCTCCAGGTCTTTTACAGGTGTCTGCAGGTGCGTCTGGCTTCTTGGAGGTCGGTGGTGAACCATGCGGCTTTTTTGGGCTGTTGTCTGTCGGAGTGGGGTGAGCTTGTCTGTGCAGTTGGAGATCCAGGTGTGGAGTTCCCTGGCTGCGAGGTCGGCGTCGGTTGCGGCGGAGGGGGTGTTGCGGTTGAGGGTGGAGTTGAGCTGGTCTTCGGTGACTCTGTTCCAGTTCCTTCGCGTGGGTCGCGGAGTGGGTCTGGTTGGCTTGGGTTTGTCGACGAGAAAATGTATGCTGTGGTGGTCGGTCTATGGGGGTTGTGTGGTGTGGCTGAAGTGTACTTAGGTTCCTTCTGCGAAGATGGGGTCGAGGGTGTGTCCAGCCTTGTGGGTTGGTGTGGTGACGAGTTGTTTTAGTCCGATGTTGGCGAGATTGTCGCGGAGGGTGGTGGGGTTGGGGTCGCTGGGGTTGTCGAGGTGGAAGTTCATGTCTCCGATGAGTATGTAGTCCATGGTGGCGATGGCGTGGGGTGTGATGAGGTCGGTGATGGTGTCAGCAAAGAGGGGCTGGGGGGTCTGTATGCGAGGGTGCCGCGGAGTGTGGAGTTGGGGCTGGTCTGGATCTGGAAGTGTAGGTGTTCGGCGGCGGGGAAGGTGTCGCTGGAGGTGGAGAGGCGGAGGGAGTTTTTGTGTGCGATGGCGAGACCTCCTCCTGGGTGGTTGGGGCAGTCCTTCCTCTGGATCTTGTATCCGTCCGGGATGGCGATCGCGATGTCAGGGGCGGAGGAGGCGTTGGTCCAGGTTTCTGTAAAGAAGGCGACGTCGGGTGAGAGGGTGTAGAGGAGGTTCCAGATCTCCACTGCGTGTCTGTGCATGGAGCGTACGTTCAGGAGGATGCATCTTAGAGCGTCGGCGGTGGTGTCATCCAGGGCGGTGGTGAAGGTCTGGCGGCAGGAGAACTGGCCGTGGGCCGTGTTAGGTGTGGACTGCTGGCAGTTGTTGTTCCTTCCTAGGTTGAATGCGAGGAGGGTTGCAGAGTCGTATCTGTGGGTGGTTTGAGATCCAGGGTTCCTGGCGCTGGTCGCGGTCGGGTCATGGACGGGCGCAGACGGGCTTGCCTTTGGCGCGCCTTCGGTGCGCCCGCTGCGCGCGTCCGCTGCGCGACCTCACTTTAATAACAAATACAACAGCAGTACTTTTCAAAGTTGGAGGGTCTAGAACAGGATCAGAAAGTCCTGCAGGACTGAGCAAGCAAAATTACCTCTCCCATGAGACCTTACAGTCCAGGCAGTACTGTTTTGTGAACATGTGCACATACACCCAAGTCACTGCCTGGCAGATGTCCAGAAGCAGCTGCCTCCTTGCCATGCCATCATAGTGGCCTTGGCACTGGCAGAATGAGCCTGCAAGCCTTCAATGGGGTTGATTCCTTGTCACCACATGGCAGATTTTGATGAATAGGCTATCCATCTCGACAGGATCCTTTTCTGCACCTTCGCTCCAGAGAATGCTACAGAGAGCTGATTGTCCACACAATAATATTTTGTGCTGTAACTGCAAAAGCTCAATGCCCTTTTGGGGTCGAATGGATAGAGTCTCTCCTACTCCTTCAAAGGGTGAGATGGATCAACAAAATGTTGGCAGTGACATACTGGCAAAGGTGAAAATGTGTCACAACTGTGGTTAGGAAAGCAAACTTGTCCAGAAAGAAGGCAATGTAGAGCAGTTGCAGTGAGAGTTTCTGCAGTTCACTCATCCGCAGCATAGAGGTGATGGTAATTAGGAAGACTGTTTTGAGCATCAGCAGTCTCCCTGAGCAGCTGTACACTGCCTCAAAAGACAAGCACATAAAAAAATGTCAACACTAAGTTCACATACGACTGCTGCATGACAAAGCTTCAGGGAAACAAGTGAGTCAACACTTTGATAAAATGCATCACAAATTTGAATTTGAATTTAATTTCTAAAGCGTACAAATACCCAAGAGTGTCTTGGCGCTGAGTTATGATTAAAATATAGATGTTTGATGAGATAAACACAGAAAGGCCAAAAGGGCCGACAGATTATTCTTAACTGTGGCCACAGCAAGGCCTTGCTGGGCCAATGGTATCACAAACAACAGCACAGCCGAAGGTTTGGCCTGCAGAGGTTCAGTATGATGAGTACCACACCAGGCAACAAATTTGTCCCAGCATAAATGGATTTTGTTGGAGGGCATCAGGCTGTAAAGATAACGAACTACGTTGGCTAGCAGGTCAAAAGCATACAACTGTCGCTACTCAATCTCCATTCTTAGGGCTTCATTATGAGTGGTCTGGTAAATGGGCCAGATTTTGCCCACCCCCAGAGTTACAAAATAGCGGGAGTACCAATAACTCCAGGAGTGGGGAATATCTGACCGTGAGGTTCCAATAAGAAATGAGGAATTACTGGGAGAATCTTTAATTCTGGGTATGACTCCCCTGGTAATTCCTCATTTTGGACTGAACTTTCACACAGGGATTTTGGCTTTCTTTAGCTGCCAAAATCTCCAAGTGAAAATTAAGAAATCTGCAGTGTTTCTGTAGATTTCATAATTCCAATTGGGCTAGTAACTGCTGTTACTGGCCCCATCAGAATTAAGAGGCCACTCATAATGAGGGCCACAGAGAAGTAGGCTGCAGGACCCTCCCCTGTCCCTGAGACAGAAGTTCCTCTCAAAGTGGTAGATGGATCTGAGAGATCAGATCCTTCAGGTACCATACTCTCCTGGCCCAGTCGGAGACTATTAAATGACTTACTGGACCTGGTCTGTCCCGGCTTTCCTCAGAACTCGAGGAAGGTGAGGCAGTGGTGGGAACGCACACAGGAGACCCTTATCCCATTGCAGCTGAAATTTATCTCCAACTGACTCACCTGGAATAGTTTTGACACACTGCATTCTTTCATATGCGATCAGATCCAACCAGGGTATTCCCCAAAGATCAAAAATACTCCTTATCACCTTGAGCGGAGATGCCACTCGCTTGCCAGCTGATGTCTGCTCAGCTCATCAGCTCCGGCATTTAGAGAGATGCTCAAGGTTTGGCTACCAGAAACAAGGTCTGTGGGTCCAGCCACCTTGAGAAATGTTGGGCCTCCTGGCACCCGGTCCAGGACACCACTCCACCCGGCTTGTTGTAATACCACATAATGGGCGGTGGCTTTTGAGGACCCACACCAGCTTCTCCTTGATGGATGTCACAAAGGCTTTCAGGATCAGGTGGATCAGCAGAAGCACCAAAAGGTTGATGTGGAGGTCTCTGGCGACCCCCTTTAGGTGAACACCAATCCAGTAGTGATGCATCTATCACAACCATGAAGTCCGGTTGAGGAAGTGAAAGTGGCTGGATGCAGGTCAGTTTGCAGCTTGTCAGTCACCTCAGAAGATCATAAGCTGTGTCCTCTGAGATCTGGATGGAGTCAGAGAGGCAGCCCTGATGCCGAGCTCACTGAACCCTGATGTTCCACTGCACGGCCCACATACGCAACTTGGTGTTCAGGTCAAGGAAGATGCACAAGGCTTAGTCCAAGAAGACTCACTGAGACCAAGGACTGAGCTGAAAACATAGGGATCATATCTTGAATGTCCCAAACTCACTGCGGGGGTGGTAAGGCCTTCAATGCTATCATGAATGGGGCACAGGTGGAGCTTGGCCTAGTTGATGAAGGACCCAAAGATGTCAGGAGTTCAGTCATCATCTTGAGGTGATCCACAACTGACTGCGGTGAGCCCGCTTTGAGCAGCAAGTCATAAAGATAGGAGAACACCTGTATCCTGACCTCTAAAAGTGAGCAGGGACTACCGCTATTACTTTTGTGAACATATGAGGGGCCGAGGTAAGGCCAAAGGGAAGCACAGTAAACTGAAATTGCTCATAACGCCTGTGAAAAATACACATCCTGCAAATCCAGGGACACCACGCACTCTACTCGATCCAGAAAAGAAAGAATTTGAGATAGGGGGGGCATCTTGAATTTGTCTTTGTGCAGAAAAGCATTCAAAGTGTGGCGGTCCAGTTAAGGCCTGAGGCCTCAGTGTTTCTTTGGGATGCAGAATTACCATGAACAGCACCACTCTCCTCTCTATGATGCAGCAACCCACTCAATGGCACACTTGACCAACAAAGGGTTGACTTCTCACAGAACGATAGTGGAATGATCTAAAGACAGTTGCTCTGATGTGGTGAGCAATGGGGTGGGGAAGAAATAAAGGCAAGAGTGTAACCCTTTTGCATTATTTGCAAGACCAATCTGTCTGACGTGATGGATCTCCAAGCATGGAAGAAATTCTGTATCCTGCCTCCTACCAGCTGAATGAATGCATGTCAGGGCAAGTTAAAGGGGTTAGTCAGCCACTGCAGCAGGGTAGTAGGAGTTTGACGAAAGCTGTCTCTTCTGGTGCTAACAGTCTTAGCCACATCCACTTCCTCTGCTCCCTCTGACTGGTCCTGCTGCTGCTGCTGCACAGGTTGAGGAGGCTGGCACTGTCTGTAGGCTAGTCCACTGTAATATTCCATAACCTTTCTGTACCAATGATGGAACTATTGGGCAGAAGACAAGATTCCCACTGATAGTGCTGGGGCTCCACTGCCTTTAAAAGGTTTGAGAGCTAAACAACCTGGAGCCATTAAAGGGCATGTCCATAGGGGACACCTGGACATCCTCTGAAAACCTGGTTGATTGAATCAACGTGCATGTTATAAACACTACACTGGTGCCAATAGCTATTGCCACACAGTCTGTGGTGTCCAAACCAGCAGTCAATACATACTTTGCTGCGTCCTGGCCATCATGTATCATTTGAGCCAGGGAGGCCCGGAGGTCTTCCAAGATGCCCAGCAGGATTGTGCTGCCCATCTCATAAAGAATTGGTGTACTTGTCAAGGAGGCCCACAGCGCTCAAGGATCTTAAGCCTAATCTAGCGAAGAGAACATTATCTTTTTGAAGACATCAATACGTTTCAACTCTCTATAGAAGGGCTTGTCGGAAAGGCATTCAGAATCAGTTTACTTGTCGATGCCTGTACCACTAGGCTTTCTGGTGTAGGGTGTCTTGTCAGGAAGGTCTGGGGCCAGCCTATGTCACCTGGCAACAGTTGAACTGCCCAGAGGGCATGAGCACGGTTTGGCCAAGGGGCCATCGGAAGAGCCTCTTTGAGAGCCTTGTTGAGTGGCAAAAGTGGCTCAGAAGAAGCTGGAACTGGTAGAAGGTTCTCAGTTAGTATGTTTGCTTAGGTTTCAACAGTAACCATTATAAACTAATGGGGTAACCCATGATACGCCAAAGGACCTGGGTATAACGTGATAAAGACAAAGGGTGGTCCTGATGGCCCTTATTGGACAGACCAAAAAGGCTGTGACCCCCAAATCTATTGGGTCGGTCACTGAGTAGTTTAAACAAATTAACTGTTATACAAAAGAGAAAATATTTTCTCTTTTGTGTAACAGTTAATATGTTTAAACTACTCAGTTACCGACCCAATAGATTTGGGAGTCACAGCCTTTTTGGTCTGTCCAAGAAGGGCCATCAGGACCACCCTTTGGCTTTATCTTGGTTTCAACAGAAGGCAACTGTAAACCAAGTATTTCTGCTGCCCTTCACATAACTACTGCAAAGGAGGCATTTTCCTTTCTTGGTAGCCCAGGTGGTGAGTCTAGCTCACTCTATAGGGATGTATCCAGCCCACTGGCATTTTGTAAATCCAGGTATAGTAAATCATCAAGATAGTGAGACGTCAGATTGCCCACCTCCTTGTCAGTGTCAACTGCAATATCTTGCACAATCTGAATTCCATCAGTCTGAGGCAAATAAGACTTTAGCCTAAGATAGTATTCGTGCTGAGGCAAAGTTCAAGGATTAGAGTCCAGCTTCATATTAGCCGTTGTGATTTAATAGTGCAACATAGGCCTGGAGCAAACCAACGATTGTTTGAGATCGGAGATTGGCATGGGAAGCCTCAAAATGGGCCCAGGAATGGATCCCACGTGGTCAGTTAGCACCAAAGGAGAGTCTGCTAGCAGATGTCCAACTGGAGGGCATCGCGGATTCGTGGTACCAAAAGGTGCACCAGAGGGTGCACCAGAGGGTGCTGAAAGCATCTAAAAGAGCAGCAGCATGGCCTCTTTGAAGGCTGCCATTTGCTGTGCAGGGGTCGATGAACTGGGGAATACAGGTGTTCTGGGATCAATTGCAGGACTGGATCGGTGTCAGAAGACTCTTTTGGTGTGCAATGCCTTTGCGCGTTCTTGTCAAATTTCAAGTGGCAGGATTGGGTCATGTCCTACTTGACCTTCTTGTGCTTATGGCACATCTTTAACTTCTATCTACTGGAAGACTTTAATCAGAATTAGGACTTTGCACAGGATAGACTCCTGAATGGGAATGTGAACCACTCTGCGGCTTTGAGCAGGAATGACAACCATGTTTTGACCATGACCTCTTTGTATGTTTCTCAATGTAGAGTAGTGGTTCTTAACCTTTTCGCTTCTGTGGGCCCCCACTTAATAATTACTGGAACCCGGGGATCACCAATGAATTATTATTGGAATCCAGGGACCCCCACTGAATTATTACTGGAAGCCGGGGACTCTTGCCTAAGCATTTTTGACGATTTGAACCACAAAAAATACACAACAAATACGGAAGCAAGCAATCATCAAACAGGTAAAATATTTCATCTTTTGTGTAATTTATAAACAAATAGAACCAAATGTAAATGTTAATAGGAAGATTGGTGCTTTTCTAAATTTAATTGAGGCCACTCAAATATTCTGTTTGATGCACTTGCACTGCTCCCACAAATTAGTCAGAGGACACTAACTGAATTTTTCGGCTCCAATTTCAAAATCCTTCACATTTGCAGAACGTTTTAAAATTTTCAGTTGTATATTTTGCTTCTTTATTTATAGACACTTTATCTGTTCATATTATTTAATTTTCTAAACAGTCGGGGACTTTCTGAGAAAGCTTCACGGACACCCGCGGGTCTCCAGACCACAGGTTAAGAACCACTAATGTAAAGGCTTGCCCCCACTCCAAGATCGCCTCCAGTGAATGAGGGTGCTTTTATCACAAGGTTTCAAGATACGACTGGGGCCCAAGCACCAAAGGCCCAAGTCATGCAGGTCCATGACCACCATCTGCTTCCTGCAGTCTTAGTACAGCTTCAATCCTGTCATTTTCAGATGAGATACAATCCCTGTCGGACTGTCTCACATATGTTAGAAGTTGTCAGAAAGCCGACAAAGTTGGAAGCGAAGTTCCAGATCCATGTCGAAAGGAGTAGAAAGAAAGGAACTGATGTCAGCGTGCAGGGTGGCACTTAAATGAAACTGTGCGACATAATTTCAGCGGCAGTGTGGAGTCATTCTGAAGCCACATAGCACCAACTATGAGTGCGTAGTAGCATTGCTGAAATTTTTCTCTGACTCTAGTCTGGCGTCTGGTGATATTCTTAAGGTGAGGAATCTGCAGTTAGAAGTATCCATCAGAATATGTTTTTTTTCTACGTAAAATACAAACTATTCCCTAGTGAGGAGTTTGCCAACTAGTACCTAATTAACCATCAGTAGCCGCTGCCCAACATTAATGAGAGTTGTTTCCTTACAATGTGGCATCCAGGCGAATGTGTTAAACACTGAAGTCCCCCACCAGAAGCTGAATGGAGGCACACGCCAGTGTCAAACAGATGTCTAAGATGCAGTAATTTATGAAGCTGTAGAAAGCAGCACATTTGGAGAGCACAGATTGGGCTTTTAAAAGGGTACCCAAAGACCTTGCATTTCCAGGAGAGACAAGCAGCAAGAGGAAACCCCAAAGAGAGCAAAAATTACCTAAGGTCACTTCAGATAATTCTTCCCAATAGTGCAGGACAGGTTCTGCTTGTCTTAATCTATTGGTGCCACAGCCAAACCTGGAGGGTGAGTTAGTAGCACCCAGCCAGGGTAGGAGACACAACCTTGCAGAATATATTGCAGCTCCTCGTTGGGGAATGTCAGCAATAACATCAATATGGGCCTGCTAGGTCAACAGATGATAGTCATAGCCATGACTCATCAGGGGAGAGGGTCCATGGAAACTGTGAGCTACTTGCAAAAGCTAAAGGCTTAGCATTGTCAACCATGCTGCCAGTATTAAGGGTCCAATTATACCCACCAGTGGCATATCACACAATATGTGGGATTCTAATCAGCCATGGCTCCAAGGCAACAAGGGAAATTGAGTGGGTCCACTTCAATTGTTAGGGGGCTTAGCCCAGGTTTGGTGGGCCCCAGTGGCAGTGCTCATAAACCTTGTCAGGTCATGCTCAGTCCTCATTCTTAACCTGCAACACAGGGGCATCATGGCTCCCCAGCTATACCTCAAAAAGTTCCCCATGTAACGGCACAATAGGGGTGGTTGTATCAAATTCAATAGAGCTGCCTGAAGTCACAGGCATAACCAGGGGACTGAGTCTGGCAGTCAACACACGTGCTGCATTAAAGGTTTCAACCTGGGGGATTCTCGCTTCTTCCATCGCTTCGTGTACCCCTGCCCCAGCTATGATATTTAAAAGCAAAACTGAAATGGTGTGGGTTTTGGGGTGACTTGGGGAAGGTTTCTTGAGAACTTTTTGATCTCGTCAACGCTGGGGTGATGCCAGTGAAAGGAAACTTGGGAAAAGATTGAAAGTTGCACCCTAGGAATCTCTGGGAAGACAGATCCTTCAAGAATTGGGTCATGAGCCTTACTATCTACACAGCAATCCTGACAGAGAAATATCCCACCTGAGTTTATTTCACTAATAGATAGCACTGCATCGGAGTTTCCATATACAGCTCGGATGCAATAAGACATAAAATTCAGGCAGATGACGGCGCTTAGACCATAAATTGACTAGGATAAGAGAGAAATAAATGTCTGACAAGTAGAGCTCGATGTGGCCCCTAATGTATCTAAATTCAACCATTTTTGTTCGGTCCAGTAAAACAGATGTGGAATAAGAGGAGTGCATGTTGGCAGCTCAACAAGAAAGAATGGATTAAAGGGGCAACCTGTAGATTCAGGCACAACTCCTCCTTCTGTGGCATCTAGAGACAGCCCAAGATTAAAAGCTTTAAGAAACACACAAGCTTAAAGACCAACCAACAAAAACACTCATACCCGCTAATACCACTGATGAAAATAGTGTCTCCTGGTCACTTCCACATCATGCAAATGTATGGGGGGTACAGTAAAGTGCAGAAGGCTCATATTTTATAATATGGCTTTCGGGATGACTGTAAGAAATGTGATTATTAGTTGTACGGAATGGGAGTCCTGCGCTAGTAATAGGTTCACAATTGTCTCCTTAGTGGGAACCAAGTACCCCACTTTAGCATTTGACTCTCAGGGCAGCTAAGCTGAGCAGTCCAATGGCCACTCAGGGGAGGTGGTGTGGGCTAGTAATCTCCATTTACTGGCGCTAGTAACAGGTCCACAATTGTCTCCTTAGTGGGAACCAAGTACCCCACTGTAGCACTTGACTCTCTCAGGACAGCCAAGCTGAGCAGTCCAATGCCCACTCAGGGGAGGTGGTGTGGGCTAGCAATCTTCATTTACTGGCACGCAACAATAACACTCAATGATTGTCCAGTCAGTGCTCTTTCTTTGAAAAAGGAAAAATGCATTCATTACAAACAGGATAATAAATAGTATGCAATAATTTACAAATACATGCATCAGGCAGATGAAATCACATTTGGCTTTGAGTGGATCATGACGCCCATAATTACAATACCCCCACCTATACCAGATATAACATCACAATATAGGTGGGTAATTTTAAATAAAGCAGGCCTATTGGCTTTGCCACATGATCACCAAAGAAATATATAAAGCAAATCTATTGACTTTGTCAAAACTAAGGTCACCAGATTAAAACAGCAATGACCACATGTTAAAAGTCACCATCAGATCAATGGAATTAGTAACCACCTTTAAATGCAATCATTATTCTTAATAAAAGCATTGCAAAGTTTACCAAAAATCATTATCAGCAATACATTTTAAAAGAAGCATAGGAATTAATATAACGTGTCTAGTCTTTCTTTTACCACTTTAGATCACATAACATGCAGCCAGAAGACCCACCACTAGGGGTCCCTGCCCTCCCGAGCTTCAGAGCATCAAGACCCAGCTCTGAGATAGCTTAGAAAATGTAGAAAAGTCTATCTAGGTCATGCATCTTGAGACCTGGAAGCATTTTATTTGATTCCTCCTGGGGGGGTGGGGTTGATGCAGTCCCTGCATCTCCCCACAATACTTTGCAGGGTTGTTGGTTGTGCCCCTGTCCATCCTTGGGGCACCACAAAGAAGAAGGAGAGTACAAGCAAAAGACATCACTGAGCACTATGTGGCGCTCCCTGCCGGGACCGTGCATATTATATTAGCAGCTCCTGCTAGTTTGTTTTCCTGCCAAGAGCAGGAAAACAAACTAGCAGAGCCGCTAATATAATATGCACCACATTTCTTTTCTGTTGGCTTTTTCTTTTACATTTGAGTGCCCCGGTTCCACTCGGAGCCCTCCAATAAGGTTGGTAGGCAGCACATGAAGCTCCACAGCCCCTGCCGACTCCCAGCGCTGTGCTCCTGTACAATGTAGGAGCCAATTGTTATTCTGCTCCCCTGCTCATGCTGGTCCCCTGTGGGCGGTGAGATTATGAGGGTTCTTCTGCCCCAGCCAGCGAGCAGAGCACAGCTGGGGAGCAAAGCAGGGTGGTTCCAGGCTGCCTCAGCCCTTCAATTTCTGCCTCCAGGGTCCCTGGGATGGAGTCCCAGGACCTTGTCTTTGTCTTCAGGGCTTGGAGATGGGGTCCTGGGCCCAATTCGAGCGTGCACCAGCTCAGGGGATGGGGTCCCTAGGCTCAGCAGCAATCTGGGAAGCAGCCCCACCCACACCTCTTCCCTAGGCATAAATAATTAATCCTGCACTAACCTCTGGGGCTTGGCCCTCCCCAGACATTATCTTGGTAAGCACAGAGGAGCACCATGCAGAGTGCAGGGTGTCTAAGGTCAAATTCTTTTAAGAACCATAACTTGGGCCCCGTTCAGCCACTTTACTCCCGGAGGCAAGTCCTAGCCACCAGGAACATTTCCAGCAGGGCTCCTTGCCTACAAAGGGCACACTTTGCAGAGAGCTGGTTTGATTGGCTCACTGCACCAGCCTTCTCCTCTGTTTGTCCTCCATAGACCTCTTGGCCTCTTGGCTGTCTTGCAGGGCATCTGGGGGTCAGTGGAGCACAAATCTTCCACCAACTGGTCCTCAGGGTGCATCAGGGGGCCAGCGCCACTCGTCCTGGTGAGACCCATCTATTCCTGGGTCAGCTGCAGAGAGTCCTTAGTCCATTAGGGCAACAGATGGCTTGCCCTTCCAGCTGTCCATGGTTTTGCTGTGGTTGCCTTTCAGGTCCATGGTCTTTCTCAATGTCTCTCCCCTGTGCAGGAGTTTTTAAGTGTGATTGGAAAGGTGTAGATGCCAGGCACCATTGGCCAATCCTAGGATGTCACACACAAATCAAGTATCCAGGTCTTTTAGCATGAAAAGAAAAACAGGGAGAGGAAAACGGGGGAACACAACTTAGCTGAAAAGGGGATATTCCTTTTTAAGGACAATTTCCCTCACCCACCAAAAGTGGCATGCTTCATCATCATGAATCTCCTTGCGCCATGACAACTGATCGAGGCGAGGGCTACAACTCACTCACTGCAAAGTAGGACCTCTGCAGATGTTTTATAGAGAGATGGTAGATCCCTGTAGTGAACTAAAAGGTGGTGAGGTATGCAGAGTGTGCAGGTGATAGTGATTAAAACAGATTCCAGGGTGCACAAAAAACTTTATTAGTCCTCACCTGGGTCAGGGTTAAAACAAATGTACATGGCAGGAGACAATTAGTCCTGCTTCAATGTGTTACTGTAGAAGGTCAACATGTTTCTGCCATTTTACCCTCAACAGAGGTGTATTGGCATTCTTAAGGCCTGCACAAAAAAATACTACTGCTCAAAGTGTGCTCATGTGGAGAAATATAAAACCAAACAGTGGGCCATGGTCGAATCCAGAACGGATCCACTGCCAAACAACCCGCAGTCGTCGGGTGAGGTGCCTCAACTCGGGGACACTGGCATGAGGGTTAGGGTTGCACTCTTTCCTCTCAGGAGGCCCTAGGTTATATCCATCCACCACAAGGTTTGAGGACAAATCCTAGGCTGCCACACCATCCCTCTACCATGGCTCAACTCTCCTGCACAGCATTCTGGAACAATACAATATGGTGTCAAGTTTTCTATGAGAAAAACTCACTGCCAGATACTTTCCCATCAAAACTTCAAAGGGGAGCACCTCATGTGTTGGCTCCATTTGTGTGGGCTTCCATCTTTAATCAATGGGCCTGTGCTGTCTCAATCCAGGTGCAGTGAGACAGCTAATTATCAGATGCAGATTTTGTTCCACACCCCTTCCTTCTTAGGAACTGAGTAAATCACTGATAATTGTTCTTTTTGTGTGAGGTTCCTTTGTTCCCTCTGCTTGGGAGCAGAGTAATTAACTTGGCCTAGTAGGAGGACAAAGCACCTGGAATCTGATTTTGAGCTGATCCAGAGAAATATGACGATTCTGAACAACCCATGAGATGTACACGTATGTTATTGCAATCTGCAAATTCAAACTCTGCGTGCATGTTTCACCAGTTTGACATTTTGCTGGACTATGTAGGCCTAAGTGGAGCAAAACTGTAGTTTAAGTCATACTTTCACCTATGTGTATAATGCAGTGACACTACAGATAATCCAGTAAACCTTACTGACCCATCTATGAATGCCCACTAATATTATAAGGCCTACCCCAGATCTTAAAAGGCAGACACTGATGGTAAACACGCTCAGTTGAATTACCAGGAAATTACAGTGGTGAGACTCATTAAGGGAATCTCACACCCAGTAATGGTAGAAAACCGGGTGATCAAAAGCAAAAAATCTGGGTGGACTAAGTGAGCGGAACCCATTTTGCTGCACTGTCACATTCTAATGGAGGCGTCAGCTCCCACAACTCCTTCTCCTTCAATAAGAACAAAATGTCCATCCTCTCTCACTGGCTGAAATTGCCAGGGAAAAGATCAACAAACAAGCATGGGCACGCAGGTTGGCTTTCCCATTCAAAAACAATAGCAGCAAACCTATTCCACTCACTACTAGGATTAGTACCCAAGAAGGAAGTGGGAAAATTCCTGTTCATCCATAACTTGTATTTTCCGGCGGACCTATCAGTCAGTGATGGTCACGATCTCAATGACTGCATGGTACCACACACTTCTTTTGATGAGGCTCTAGCCAACGCTGTACAGACAAACCCTAATGGCTTACTCAGACATATAGTCAGCCTTCCGGCTGCTTCCCGTGCCCCCTGCTGATTTTCAACTTTGAAGACAACTTCTTCCTGGATAAATGCATGCCCATGGGCTGCTCCATTGCTTGCATGCACTCCAACAAATTTTGTTGCTTTTTGAATGAGCAGTGAGGGACCTGGTGTGTTTCGAGCACATAGTCTACTTTCTGGATTACTACTCTTTTATGAGTCTTCAGGCTCAGAAGTGAGTAAGCATGTTTTGCAGAGTTTCCAAGAATTAGCGAAAACAAAGGAAGCACCCAAGACAGAAGACACAACTGAGGGTTCGAAGACCAGGCTGTCCATTTAAGGCATGAAAAGAGATTCACTTGGAGGGAAGAGGGAGTTACAGACTACCGCAGTCAAAAGTGGGAGAGTTTCAGACATCCCATTTATCCTGTTGAAATACACACAATGTAGCTCTGAACCAGCTCCAGGTGCCAGAAAGTAAGCTAAATTTTGCCCTTAGAATAATTCCAGCAGGGTGTACTCCAGAAACATCTCTAGGGCCATGTCTGGCCTGAACGTGAAGCCCCACCACACATGGCTTTCTAGACAAGTTAGGGAAGACCTTCACATTTGGGTACAATTCCTGCAAAAAGTTAACAGCACAGGCATCTGGCCATCACTGACCCTATAGAGCTAGCCCTTCACACTGAAGCAGCTAGGACTGTAGGGTTGAGGAGCATTCTGGTCAAAAAATAATGTAGGCTTCACTGGCTTGAAGACTGGGTGGACAGGGGTTTAACTGGAAACGTCACCCTCCTTGAGCTGTTAGCTATTATTGTAGCATTATACATATGGGATATGCAGTTGTCAGACAAGAGTATTATATTCTGGTCTGACAGTACCAGTAGTAACTGTCATCAATAGCCACAGTGTTCTTTTGTCATACGCCTGCTCAAGACAAGGATTCGGGTTAGCCTCTCTATCAATGTTTACTTCACAGCTAGACATGTGGAGTGGTGGAAAACACAGTGGCTGACTTATTGTCTTCCTTTAAGTTGACAGATTTCAGCACTTAGCTCCCAGAATCAGAAAATGAGATGACACCTCTCCCAAGGAGTCTATGGAATCTTGGTGCCCCATTCTCTTGATGCTAATCAGAGCAGCAATATTGAAGCTTGCTTATGAGAAGCCTAGGAGTATCTAAGAGGTGTGCTTCCTGGAGGGTTAGCAAGGAGGCCCTTTTTTGTACTGGGAACAGCTTAACATTTCTTTGTAGACTTTGTTCAGTGGACAAGTCTTTGGCTTTGGTAAATTGTCAGCTATTATCGTTTTAGTAGGCCTAAAAGGGGCAATGGCCCTGGCAAAGGACTTATATATTAAGAAAGCCATCAGGGGGGTCTAAGCTCACCTGCCCATCCATGCAGGACCACAGTAGGCCAATTGACCTCACCATGTTGGCAGGATGTTGCAGGGTTTACCAATGTAATGTTCATCCTCTTTTGAGGTCCTACCGTTCAGTTTAGCCTACTCATTGCATTGTTTGGGTATTCAGGATTTCAGAGCTGGTGGCAGGCCTGACTTGAGGGCAATGTAAAGCGTGAGGATGTGGTGCCTGTTCTCCATTCCCTAAATATGTGGGTTAAAAGGTAAAAATAGGACATAGAAGGAAGGAGTGTGTAGATACACCTCCCAGAGGCACCTATGGAGTGCTATTACCCATCTCCCTCGCAAGCTCCAATCATAGGATCAGACCATGAAGGGGGGTACATTTTCAATGGTTATATGCCAGCAGGAACGGGTGTGCCTAGGAGTTCCCCCCAGCGGATTTAAATCTATTTCCTAGTATTAAACAGCAACAACTGCAGGAGCCATTGACATTCCAAGAAAAGCCATTAAGGCTGTTGAGAGCTGGGTATCCCCCAGTTTTGAGCATTACGTCAGATCACATGTAGCACATGAGCTTTCATGCTCCTACTGCGCACTGCTTCTCCCCCCTTTTTTGCTAGTAGTCTGTCCCTACAGTTGATTTCCTTTTTCAGCAGTGGATTCACTGAGGAGCTGCAGCTGGTGCTGACACTCATTTGTTGTGGCAGGACAGGAGAGTTTCCATAGCAGCAATATTGGAGGGCACATACTTGAAGAATTGCAGGTGCACCTCTCAGCGGCACTTAAGGCAGTTAGAATTCTCATACAAGATATTCTCATAATTCATGTTGGGGCCAACAACATGGTTTGCTGGGGGCGAAAGGAGGGAGGTGGTTCCACAAGAGGCTTAAATTGATTTTTGCTACGGTGTGACAATGACTGTCAGGTTTACTTCTACTGTATAACCACAAAAGAGCTACTCCCAGTATACTAGTCTACGTGCAATGTATCTAAATAGGTGAGTGAAGGTGTCTCACAAAAAGTGAAGGACTGGTCTCACACACCACCTGGTGTCATGCTTCATCATAGACCAGTCCTCGCCCTCTAAAAACTTGGTTTGATAGAGGGCGGGCATACACCTGACGACAGGGATGCACTTCTAAACTAAGTGGGGGCCCTTATAAAGAAAAAGTGAATTTAAAACCCATTCCAGATGTCAAATTAATTTATTATCTACCGGCATCTGCATGGTATTAAAAATATAAAGTGATCGGTAAACTGGGGATTTTATTATCCCTAAACCGACATCAATATGGTCAATATGGTCAACATGTTTCTGCCAAGAGGCCCAATAGGGTCCGCGGCATTCATCAGGACCTAAATAGTAATCTGAAGGGCTCCGCTCTTACCACAATTATGGTGAGAGGACATCCACTGTGTGGGGGTGACGTGATCACAACCCACTGAGAAATGGCCTTTATATTTAGTACCTGAAAAAAAGAAAACAAATGTGTAGAAAGACACAAAGCACAAGACATGATTTCCACTCAGCCTCATACACAGACACTAATAGTGAGTGGCTATTCGTGAAAAACTGAGTGTCAGTCATCTGTGACTATAACAAACATGGAGGTAAATACCTCCATATTGCTTACCCTAAACTTGGGAATCAGTGCCCCATAGGAGGGTGAGGGCGGAAGACCGCAATTGGTCCAGCGCTACAGTAATTATAGAGAAAAAGAAAGGAAAACAACAGAAATAACTCATATTAGTGCGTAGCAGTTATAACAATGGTGCTTCTTGAACCTCCATGATTATCAGGTTAAAATACTAGAAGGGAAACACCATATAACTCATGTTCATTCACACATTCAATCACACTCTTACTGATCCACGATGCAGTCTCCGCTGTTACACCTATGTCTGTGCTCCTCCTCTCCTCGATGTGGAGGAGCTGAAGTGACCGTGGGCTCTATATACGCGTGTGTTCACTTCTCAGCGCGCCAAAATTAGTGCACACTGATTGCTAATTGGCTGTACGTGTGTTTTTTTCGCGTCTCAATTAGTTCACATAGATTACTGATAGGCTATCGGATCGGCAGATCCGGTGTCTTGAAATACACGCTGTGAGTGATTATGATCGCCGCCTGACCTGCCACAAACAGGAACATCCGTTTACAATGCCTGCATCGGTAAATCACCCCGCCTACTGAGCGTGCGTGTCGCGGGAGTCTCTGATTACTAGAGCATGCGCAGAAGAGCAAGTGAAACACGACTATGTACAACAGCAGAGATAGTACGCATGCGTATAATATAAAACGCTAGCGTTGTCATGTACAGAGTGCATAGTTAACAACACAGGATGTTTAAAGATATAATTTCACGGCGCATATATATAGTGCGTCCACTCGTTACCTGTGACTAATATATTTACAACAAGTGCAGTTAAACTAGTGCAGTTCAATCAAACATGGCAGAGATCTCTGGTATTTAGAGCTGAAGCTGTCGCATAAGGTCTCAGAAGTTGGACATTGGTGTTTGACCAATAGTAATACTATCACCACAGAGCCATAAGCCATGAGCAGCTAGTGCAACTCAAGTCTTGTTAAAAAACTTAACCAAAGGAACCCGACTCATCAAAAATGTGACTACATGGAAGAGGGTGTTTAAAGGGGATGTAATCACTATATGTATCTTTCACCAATCAAGGAGGTTGAAGGTACCTGATTCATATAGAATGTTACTACATAGTGGACGATATTTTAAAGGGGTGTAGTCACTATGTATATCTTACACCAGTAAAGGTTGATTTTGGACTAAAGGACCCCGTTCATAAAGCATATTACTGCATGGTAGAGGATGTTAAAAGAGATGTAATCACTCTATATATCTCTCTATATCTTTCATCAGTACAAAGGGGGAAGGGGAGGAGGGGGGTGGGGGGGAGAAAGAAAGGGGGAAAAAAAAGGGGGGGAAGAAAGGGGAAAAGGGAGGGGAAAGGGAGGGTGAAGGGGAAAGAGAGGAAAGAGGGGGAAAAAGGAGAGGGGGCCTGAATGTCGGCAAGAGACACAAATTATGTATATTATTTGGCTAAATGTAGCCAAGGAATCTCATCATTTAGACCCTCTTTCCATGTTCGAAGACGGTACACCCATCTCTGCTCCCTGATATGTAGAGATCTGGTCAAGTCCACCATTCGTTTCTTCATTACTTCCAGGATCACCCATTTAAGATCTGTGTCTTTATGGTTATGTTCAATGAAGTGTCTAGTGAGTTTCGTATTGGTCTTTTTGCACCGTATTGTACTGCGGTGCTCGTTGATGCGAATCTTGATTTTACGTGTGGTCATGCCCACATATTTCAAATTACAGGGGCATGTCAGAAGGTATACCACATTCTCGGTATTACAGTTCGAAAAATTATTCAGCACCCAAGGACGTGTTGTACCAATGTCGACCTCCTTAGTTGTCAACGTGAATGGGCATGCAACGCAGTTGCTACAGGCGTAGTGACCTATTGGACGTTGTGTATTCCAGAGAATCATTTGATTATCTGTCGCTGGTGGTGGGTCTTTAGTATGAACTAGCTCGTCCCGTAAATTCCTGTTTCTTTTAAAAGCAAACAGTGGGGGTTCCCAGCATTCTCCTGCACCATGTAAGATACGCCAGTTCCTCTTAATGATCTTTTGAACAGTATTGGAGGCTGGTGTGTATGTCGTGACGCACACAATCCGGTTATTTTTCTCTTTCATGTTATCTTCAAGCAAGGCATCACGGTTGTTGTTATTTGCTCTCTTTTTCGCTTTCTTGATCATTTTCCTTGGATAGTGCCGTTCAAGTAATTTCACCTCCAATTTCTCAGCTTGCTCATGAAAATTAGTGGTTTCAGAGCAATTACGACGCACTCGGAGGAATTGGCCCACAGGCAAGTTGTTCCTTAGGGCTTTAGGATGAAAACTGTCATATAACAGTAGGCTGTTTTTATCCGTCGGTTTATTGTGTACCCTAGTACTAATACCATTCGTGTTCATTGTAATGTCTAGATCTAAAAAAATAGCATGATCTTTGCTAATAGAGTGCGTGAATTTCAGATGTTGGTCTTTGGTATTGACCCATTCGACAAAGTTTTTTGCTGTTTCCTCATCACCTCGCCAAACTATAAAAACATCATCAATGTATCGTTTCCATATTTTAAGATTATCTGAAAACGGGTTACTTGCATGGTAAATATAATCCTCCTCAAATTGATGCACATACAGGCATGCCAAACTCGGGGCGAAGGTGCTGCCCATGGATGTACCAGAGATCTGATGGTACACTACTTCCTCGAATTCAAAAAAGTTCTCAGTTAGGGCTATCTCAGCGCAATCCATAATGAAGTGCTGTGGTGTAAGGAACTTCCATTCTGTGTTCAGTAGGATATGTTCAACCACTTCTAATGTACGCGCCTGGGGAATACTTGTGTACAATGCCTCTATGTCCATCGTAATGAGTAGATCTTCCGCATAATTTGTTTCCAAATCTCTCAAAAGGCAGAGTACATCCTTTGTGTCTTGTAAATAAGATCTTGATTTTTTCACAATAGGTTTTAAAAACCAATCACAAAACTGAGAAAGTGGCTCAAGGATAGATCCGATCCCGGATACAATCGGTCGACCAGGTGGAGGTATTTTCTCTTTATGAATTTTAGGAAGGATGTAAAATCTTGGTGTTCTGGGCGATTCATTCACCAGAAACTCAGCCTCATGTTTCGTTATCCAATCATTACATACCGCTTCATTCACCATACCTTTGATCTTGATAGACAACCGGCGGGTCGGATCATCTGGATACTTCTCATAACTGGTAGTATCAGAAAGGAGACGGATGCATTCCTCCTGGTACATTGATTTGTTCATCAGGACAATTGCTCCTCCTTTGTCTGCTGGTTTGATAATAAGCTCAGTTTTGTTTTTAGTTTCACCAGTGCTAGTCGTTCTCGGTTCGTGAAGTTTTGAAAGCCCTTCTCGTTCTTGAAGTCGATTGCTTCTATCTCTTTTAGTACCGCCTGCTCGAATGCAAGTATATGGCAAGGAATGGTCTGGGTTGGTGGCACGAAAGTGGACTTCTTTCTGAGCCCAGTGGTGGTCTGTTCAGCCTGTTCATTATTCGATTCACCGAAATGATAGCGCAATTTTATCTTTCTAAAAAATTGTGCCAGTTCGGTGTTCAATACAAATGGGTCATTAGTTGGTGTAGGAACAAAACCTAAACCCTTAGAGAGGACCATTTCCTCATCTTCAGAAAGGATGTAATCACTGAAGTTGACGATGTTTGTCATACTCCGCTGGTTGAGGGACCGTCCCCTCTCCCTCTGCTCCTTGTTCCCATTGAGACTGGAATCTGATCTTCCCACTGTACTCTCGGATTCTGCTTTTTTTGTCTGCCTTTTCCCCGTCCTCGGCCTCGGTATAAAAAAGGTCGCGGACCTTGTGGGAAACCGAAGCCTGGTGGGTAAAAAGGCTGCTGCCAATACCCCATTTGGGGCATTGGATGCTGCATCATTGGGTGGTAGTACTGTTGCTGTCGTCTCCCTTGATGGCTATCCACGCTCTCATCACTGCTACTCCCACTAGTACTCCGCTCATCTCCTGAGCTAAAAGTCCAATTTTGTGGTGTTGCCCTGAATCGTGGTTCTTTCCTATTGCGTTGTGGTGGAGGTGGTTTTTCATAATACTCATCGGTGGTATATGGGTATATGGTTTCCCGATTAAATTTTAGAACATCTTTTTTAAGTTTAGTCAGCTTGGTTTGAGTGAGATATTCTTGATATTCAGAATGGTCTTTATTAATTTCTTCTAGTTTCTTTTTGAAAACTGTAATCTGTACCATAGTTTTAAGTCTATTCTCACTCTGTTGAATCTCAACCAAGAGTGCATCCGCCAGTTCTCTAGCTGTATTAATAATAAGAACTAGCCAGTCCTTAGTACACTTCCAAGCAATCCCTGACCAGTTGACACGGAACTCTTTGTTATTTAGAAAGAGTCTGGGCTCATTAGTTACTATCAGGCCTCTGGGAGCGCTGTTCTTCCTCAGGTACTCTGTCATGAAGGCTCCATGTAAAGCTGTCCGGATTTGCTCTTTCTTCTTAGTCGAAAGAGCATCCCATTCATCGGTATTCTGAACTGTATGTGCTACCACTGTTTCTGCCAAAAGGGATGGATTCCTAAGTATTTCTGCATAGTTTTCCTCACCGTATGCTAATTCGGTGTCCATATTTACCATGTGACACCGTACACACCACAGGGTATGTGTGTTTTACTGGATATATATATCTTGATTATCAAGAGACCTCTGGCATTTAGCACAGATAGTTCCAGTTAAGATGTCCACTCCTTGAGTGGAAATCTATACCCCAAATGTTCCCACAGCTATCAGCTGTACAAAATGTGTAACCACAGTACCCAGAGTATACCTGGGATAAGGGAACAAGAGGCACGGGGTACTGGGAGTCAGCAGCCTCCAGCAACAATGTATAACCACAAAAGAGCTACTCCCAGTATACTAGTCTACGTGCAATGTATCTAAATAGGTGAGTGAAGGTGTCTCACAAAAAGTGAAGGACTGGTCTCACACACCACCTGGTGTCATGCTTCATCATAGACCAGTCCTCGCCCTCTAAAAACTTGGTTTGATAGAGGGCGGGCATACACCTGACGACAGGGATGCACTTCTAAACTAAGTGGGGGCCCTTATAAAGAAAAAGTGAATTTAAAACCCATTCCAGATGTCAAATTAATTTATTATCTACCGGCATCTGCATGGTATTAAAAATATAAAGTGATCGGTAAACTGGGGATTTTATTATCCCTAAACCGACATCAATATGGTCAATATGGTCAACATGTTTCTGCCAAGAGGCCCAATAGGGTCCGCGGCATTCATCAGGACCTAAATAGTAATCTGAAGGGCTCCGCTCTTACCACAATTATGGTGAGAGGACATCCACTGTGTGGGGGTGACGTGATCACAACCCACTGAGAAATGGCCTTTATATTTAGTACCTGAAAAAAAGAAAACAAATGTGTAGAAAGACACAAAGCACAAGACATGATTTCCACTCAGCCTCATACACAGACACTAATAGTGAGTGGCTATTCGTGAAAAACTGAGTGTCAGTCATCTGTGACTATAACAAACATGGAGGTAAATACCTCCATATTGCTTACCCTAAACTTGGGAATCAGTGCCCCATAGGAGGGTGAGGGCGGAAGACCGCAATTGGTCCAGCGCTACAGTAATTATAGAGAAAAAGAAAGGAAAACAACAGAAATAACTCATATTAGTGCGTAGCAGTGATAACAATGGTGCTTCTTGAACCTCCATGATTATCAGGTTAAAATACTAGAAGGGAAACACCATATAACTCATGTTCATTCACACATTCAATCACACTCTTACTGATCCACGATGCAGTCTCCGCTGTTACACCTATGTCTGTGCTCCTCCTCTCCTCGATGTGGAGGAGCTGATGTGACCGTGGGCTCTATATACGCGTGTGTTCACTTCTCAGCGCGCCAAAATTAGTGCACACTGATTGCTAATTGGCTGTACGTGTGTTTTTTTCGCGTCTCAATTAGTTCACATAGATTACTGATAGGCTATCGGATCGGCAGATCCGGTGTCTTGAAATACACGCTGTGAGAGATTATGATCGCCGCCTGACCTGCCACAAACAGGAACATCCGTTTACAATGCCTGCATCGGTAAATCACCCCGCCTACTGAGCGTGCGTGTCGCGGGAGTCTCTGATTACTAGAGCATGCGCAGAAGAGCAAGTGAAACACGACTATGTACAACAGCAGAGATAGTACGCATGCGTATAATATAAAACGCTAGCGTTGTCATGTACAGAGTGCATAGTTAACAACACAGGATGTTTAAAGATATAATTTCACGGCGCATATATATAGTGCGTCCACTCGTTACCTGTGACTAATATATTTACAACAAGTGCAGTTAAACTAGTGCAGTTCAATCAAACATGGCAGAGATCTCTGGTATTTAGAGCTGAAGCTGTCGCATAAGGTCTCAGAAGTTGGACATTGGTGTTTGACCAATAGTAATACTATCACCACAGAGCCATAAGCCATGAGCAGCTAGTGCAACTCAAGTCTTGTTAAAAAAACTTAACCAAAGGAACCCGACTCATCAAAAATGTGACTACATGGAAGAGGGTGTTTAAAGGGGATGTAATCACTATATGTATCTTTCACCAATCAAGGAGGTTGAAGGTACCTGATTCATATAGAATGTTACTACATAGTGGACGATATTTTAAAGGGGTGTAGTCACTATGTATATCTTACACCAGTAAAGGTTGATTTTGGACTAAAGGACCCCGTTCATAAAGCATATTACTGCATGGTAGAGGATGTTAAAAGAGATGTAATCACTCTATATATCTCTCTATATCTTTCATCAGTACAAAGGGGGAAGGGGAGGAGGGGGTGGGGGGGAAAAAGAAAGGGGGAAAAAAAAGGGGGGGAGGGGAAAGGGGAAAAGGGAGGGGAAAGGGAGGGTGAAGGGGAAAGAGAGGAAAAAGGGGGAAAAAAGGAGAGGGGGCCTGAATGTCGGCAAGAGACACAAATTATGTATATTATTTGGCTAAATGTAGCCAAGGAATCTCATCATTTAGACCCTCTTTCCATGTTCGAAGACGGTACACCCATCTCTGCTCCCTGATATGTAGAGATCTGGTCAAGTCCACCATTCGTTTCTTCATTACTTCCAGGATCACCCATTTAAGATCTGTGTCTTTATGGTTATGTTCAATGAAGTGTCTAGTGAGTTTCGTATTGGTCTTTTTGCACCGTATTGTACTGCGGTGCTCGTTGATGCGAATCTTGATTTTACGTGTGGTCATGCCCACATATTTCAAATTACAGGGGCATGTCAGAAGGTATACCACATTCTCGGTATTACAGTTCGAAAAATTATTCAGCACCCAAGGACGTGTTGTACCAATGTCGACCTCCTTAGTTGTCAACGTGAATGGGCATGCAACGCAGTTGCTACAGGCGTAGTGACCTATTGGACGTTGTGTATTCCAGAGAATCATTTGATTATCTGTCGCTGGTGGTGGGTCTTTAGTATGAACTAGCTCGTCCCGTAAATTCCTGTTTCTTTTAAAAGCAAACAGTGGGGGTTCCCAGCATTCTCCTGCACCATGTAAGATACGCCAGTTCCTCTTAATGATCTTTTGAACAGTATTGGAGGCTGGTGTGTATGTCGTGACGCACACAATCCGGTTATTTTTCTCTTTCATGTTATCTTCAAGCAAGGCATCACGGTTGTTGTTATTTGCTCTCTTTTTCGCTTTCTTGATCATTTTCCTTGGATAGTGCCGTTCAAGTAATTTCACCTCCAATTTCTCAGCTTGCTCATGAAAATTAGTGGTTTCAGAGCAATTACGACGCACTCGGAGGAATTGGCCCACAGGCAAGTTGTTCCTTAGGGCTTTAGGATGAAAACTGTCATATAACAGTAGGCTGTTTTTATCCGTCGGTTTATTGTGTACCCTAGTACTAATACCATTCGTGTTCATTGTAATGTCTAGATCTAAAAAAATAGCATGATCTTTGCTAATAGAGTGCGTGAATTTCAGATGTTGGTCTTTGGTATTGACCCATTCGACAAAGTTTTTTGCTGTTTCCTCATCACCTCGCCAAACTATAAAAACATCATCAATGTATCGTTTCCATATTTTAAGATTATCTGAAAACGGGTTACTTGCATGGTAAATATAATCCTCCTCAAATTGATGCACATACAGGCATGCCAAACTCGGGGCGAAGGTGCTGCCCATGGATGTACCAGAGATCTGATGGTACACTACTTCCTCGAATTCAAAAAAGTTCTCAGTTAGGGCTATCTCAGCGCAATCCATAATGAAGTGCTGTGGTGTAAGGAACTTCCATTCTGTGTTCAGTAGGATATGTTCAACCACTTCTAATGTACGCGCCTGGGGAATACTTGTGTACAATGCCTCTATGTCCATCGTAATGAGTAGATCTTCCGCATAATTTGTTTCCAAATCTCTCAAAAGGCAGAGTACATCCTTTGTGTCTTGTAAATAAGATCTTGATTTTTTCACAATAGGTTTTAAAAACCAATCACAAAACTGAGAAAGTGGCTCAAGGATAGATCCGATCCCGGATACAATCGGTCGACCAGGTGGAGGTATTTTCTCTTTATGAATTTTAGGAAGGATGTAAAATCTTGGTGTTCTGGGCGATTCATTCACCAGAAACTCAGCCTCATGTTTCGTTATCCAATCATTACATACCGCTTCATTCACCATACCTTTGATCTTGATAGACAACCGGCGGGTCGGATCATCTGGATACTTCTCATAACTGGTAGTATCAGAAAGGAGACGGATGCATTCCTCCTGGTACATTGATTTGTTCATCAGGACAATTGCTCCTCCTTTGTCTGCTGGTTTGATAATAAGCTCAGTTTTGTTTTTAGTTTCACCAGTGCTAGTCGTTCTCGGTTCGTGAAGTTTTGAAAGCCCTTCTCGTTCTTGAAGTCGATTGCTTCTATCTCTTTTAGTACCGCCTGCTCGAATGCAAGTATATGGCAAGGAATGGTCTGGGTTGGTGGCACGAAAGTGGACTTCTTTCTGAGCCCAGTGGTGGTCTGTTCAGCCTGTTCATTATTCGATTCACCGAAATGATAGCGCAATTTTATCTTTCTAAAAATTGTGCCAGTTCGGTGTTCAATACAAATGGGTCATTAGTTGGTGTAGGAACAAAACCTAAACCCTTAGAGAGGACCATTTCCTCATCTTCAGAAAGGATGTAATCACTGAGGTTGACGATGTTTGTCATACTCCGCTGGTTGAGGGACCGTCCCCTCTCCCTCTGCTCCTTGTTCCCATTGAGACTGGAATCTGATCTTCCCACTGTACTCTCGGATTCTGCTTTTTTGTCTGCCTTTTCCCCGTCCTCGGCCTCGGTATAAAAAAGGTCGCGGACCTTGTGGGAAACCGAAGCCTGGTGGGTAAAAGGCTGCTGCCAATACCCCATTTGGGGCATTGGATGCTGCATCATTGGGTGGTAGTACTGTTGCTGTCGTCTCCCTTGATGGCTATCCACGCTCTCATCACTGCTACTCCCACTAGTACTCCGCTCATCTCCTGAGCTAAAAGTCCAATTTTGTGGTGTTGCCCTGAATCGTGGTTCTTTCCTATTGCGTTGTGGTGGAGGTGGTTTTTCATAATACTCATCGGTGGTATATGGGTATATGGTTTCCCGATTAAATTTTAGAACATCTTTTTTAAGTTTAGTCAGCTTGGTTTGAGTGAGATATTCTTGATATTCAGAATGGTCTTTATTAATTTCTTCTAGTTTCTTTTTGAAAACTGTAATCTGTACCATAGTTTTAAGTCTATTCTCACTCTGTTGAATCTCAACCAAGAGTGCATCCGCCAGTTCTCTAGCTGTATTAATAATAAGAACTAGCCAGTCCTTAGTACACTTCCAAGCAATCCCTGACCAGTTGACACGGAACTCTTTGTTATTTAGAAAGAGTCTGGGCTCATTAGTTACTATCAGGCCTCTGGGAGCGCTGTTCTTCCTCAGGTACTCTGTCATGAAGGCTCCATGTAAAGCTGTCCGGATTTGCTCTTTCTTCTTAGTCGAAAGAGCATCCCATTCATCGGTATTCTGAACTGTATGTGCTACCACTGTTTCTGCCAAAAGGGATGGATTCCTAAGTATTTCTGCATAGTTTTCCTCACCGTATGCTAATTCGGTGTCCATATTTACCATGTGACACCGTACACACCCACCAGTGGTATGTGTGTTTTACTGGATATATATATCTTGATTATCAAGAGACCTCTGGCATTTAGCACAGATAGTTCCAGTTAAGATGTCCACTCCTTGAGTGGAAATCTATACCCCAAATGTTCCCACAGCTATCAGCTGTACAAAATGTGTAACCACAGTACCCAGAGTATACCTGGGATAAGGGAACAAGAGGCACGGGGTACTGGGAGTCAGCAGCCTCCAGCAACAATGTATAACCACAAAAGAGCTACTCCCAGTATACTAGTCTACGTGCAATGTATCTAAATAGGTGAGTGAAGGTGTCTCACAAAAAGTGAAGGACTGGTCTCACACACCACCTGGTGTCATGCTTCATCATAGACCAGTCCTCGCCCTCTAAAAACTTGGTTTGATAGAGGGCGGGCATACACCTGACGACAGGGATGCACTTCTAAACTAAGTGGGGGCCCTTATAAAGAAAAAGTGAATTTAAAACCCATTCCAGATGTCAAATTAATTTATTATCTACCGGCATCTGCATGGTATTAAAAATATAAAGTGATCGGTAAACTGGGGATTTTATTATCCCTAAACCGACATCAATATGGTCAATATGGTCAACATGTTTCTGCCAAGAGGCCCAATAGGGTCCGCGGCATTCATCAGGACCTAAATAGTAATCTGAAGGGCTCCGCTCTTACCACAATTATGGTGAGAGGACATCCACTGTGTGGGGGTGACGTGATCACAACCCACTGAGAAATGGCCTTTATATTTAGTACCTGAAAAAAAGAAAACAAATGTGTAGAAAGACACAAAGCACAAGACATGATTTCCACTCAGCCTCATACACAGACACTAATAGTGAGTGGCTATTCGTGAAAAACTGAGTGTCAGTCATCTGTGACTATAACAAACATGGAGGTAAATACCTCCATATTGCTTACCCTAAACTTGGGAATCAGTGCCCCATAGGAGGGTGAGGGCGGAAGACCGCAATTGGTCCAGCGCTACAGTAATTATAGAGAAAAAGAAAGGAAAACAACAGAAATAACTCATATTAGTGCGTAGCAGTGATAACAATGGTGCTTCTTGAACCTCCATGATTATCAGGTTAAAATACTAGAAGGGAAACACCATATAACTCATGTTCATTCACACATTCAATCACACTCTTACTGATCCACGATGCAGTCTCCGCTGTTACACCTATGTCTGTGCTCCTCCTCTCCTCGATGTGGAGGAGCTGAAGTGACCGTGGGCTCTATATACGCGTGTGTTCACTTCTCAGCGCGCCAAAATTAGTGCACACTGATTGCTAATTGGCTGTACGTGTGTTTTTTTCGCGTCTCAATTAGTTCACATAGATTACTGATAGGCTATCGGATCGGCAGATCCGGTGTCTTGAAATACACGCTGTGAGAGATTATGATCGCCGCCTGACCTGCCACAAACAGGAACATCCGTTTACAATGCCTGCATCGGTAAATCACCCCGCCTACTGAGCGTGCGTGTCGCGGGAGTCTCTGATTACTAGAGCATGCGCAGAAGAGCAAGTGAAACACGACTATGTACAACAGCAGAGATAGTACGCATGCGTATAATATAAAACGCTAGCGTTGTCATGTACAGAGTGCATAGTTAACAACACAGGATGTTTAAAGATATAATTTCACGGCGCATATATATAGTGCGTCCACTCGTTACCTGTGACTAATATATTTACAACAAGTGCAGTTAAACTAGTGCAGTTCAATCAAACATGGCAGAGATCTCTGGTATTTAGAGCTGAAGCTGTCGCATAAGGTCTCAGAAGTTGGACATTGGTGTTTGACCAATAGTAATACTATCACCACAGAGCCATAAGCCATGAGCAGCTAGTGCAACTCAAGTCTTGTTAAAAAAACTTAACCAAAGGAACCCGACTCATCAAAAATGTGACTACATGGAAGAGGGTGTTTAAAGGGGATGTAATCACTATATGTATCTTTCACCAATCAAGGAGGTTGAAGGTACCTGATTCATATAGAATGTTACTACATAGTGGACGATATTTTAAAGGGGTGTAGTCACTATGTATATCTTACACCAGTAAAGGTTGATTTTGGACTAAAGGACCCCGTTCATAAAGCATATTACTGCATGGTAGAGGATGTTAAAAGAGATGTAATCACTCTATATATCTCTCTATATCTTTCATCAGTACAAAGGGGGAAGGGAGGGGGTGGGGGGGAGAAAGAAAGGGGGAAAAAAAGGAGGGGGGGAAAAAGGGAGGGGGAAAGGGAGGGTGAAGGGGAAAGAGAGGAAAGAGGGGAAAAAAGGAGAGGGGGCCTGAATGTCGGCAAGAGACACAAATTATGTATATTATTTGGCTAAATGTAGCCAAGGAATCTCATCATTTAGACCCTCTTTCCATGTTCGAAGACGGTACACCCATCTCTGCTCCCTGATATGTAGAGATCTGGTCAAGTCCACCATTCGTTTCTTCATTACTTCCAGGATCACCCATTTAAGATCTGTGTCTTTATGGTTATGTTCAATGAAGTGTCTAGTGAGTTTCGTATTGGTCTTTTTGCACCGTATTGTACTGCGGTGCTCGTTGATGCGAATCTTGATTTTACGTGTGGTCATGCCCACATATTTCAAATTACAGGGGCATGTCAGAAGGTATACCACATTCTCCGTATTACAGTTCGAAAAATTATTCAGCACCCAAGGACGTGTTGTACCAATGTCGACCTCCTTAGTTGTCAACGTGAATGGGCATGCAACGCAGTTGCCTACAGGCGTAGTGACCTATTGGACGTTGTGTATTCCAGAGAATCATTTGATTATCTGTCGCTGGTGGTGGGTCTTTAGTATGAACTAGCTCGTCCCGTAAATTCCTGTTTCTTTTAAAAGCAAACAGTGGGGGTTCCCAGCATTCTCCTGCACCATGTAAGATACGCCAGTTCCTCTTAATGATCTTTTGAACAGTATTGGAGGCTGGTGTGTATGTCGTGACGCACACAATCCGGTTATTTTTCTCTTTCATGTTATCTTCAAGCAAGGCATCACGGTTGTTGTTATTTGCTCTCTTTTTCGCTTTCTTGATCATTTTCCTTGGATAGTGCCGTTCAAGTAATTTCACCTCCAATTTCTCAGCTTGCTCATGAAAATTAGTGGTTTCAGAGCAATTACGACGCACTCGGAGGAATTGGCCCACGGGTATGGTGAATGAAGCGGTATGTAATGATTGGATAACGAAACATGAGGCTGAGTTTCTGGTGAATGAATCGCCCAGAACACCAAGATTTTACATCCTTCCTAAAATTCATAAAGAGAAAATACCTCCACCTGGTCGACCGATTGTATCCGGGATCGGATCTATCCTTGAGCCACTTTCTCAGTTTTGTGATTGGTTTTTAAAACCTATTGTGAAAAAAATCAAGATCTTATTTACAAGACACAAAGGATGTACTCTGCCTTTTGAGAGATTTGGAAACAAATTATGCGGAAGATCTACTCATTACGATGGACATAGAGGCATTGTACACAAGTATTCCCCAGGCGCGTACATTAGAAGTGGTTGAACATATCCTACTGAACACAGAATGGAAGTTCCTTACACCACAGCACTTCATTATGGATTGCGCTGAGATAGCCCTAACTGAGAACTTTTTTGAATTCGAGGAAGTAGTGTACCATCAGATCTCTGGTACATCCATGGGCAGCACCTTCGCCCGAGTTTGGCATGCCTGTATGTGCATCAATTTGAGGAGGATTATATTTACCATGCAAGTAACCCGTTTTCAGATAATCTTAAAATATGGAAACGATACATTGATGATGTTTTTATAGTTTGGCGAGGTGATGAGGAAACAGCAAAAAACTTTGTCGAATGGGTCAATACCAAAGACCAACATCTGAAATTCACGCACTCTATTAGCAAAGATCATGCTATTTTTTTAGATCTAGACATTACAATGAACACGAATGGTATTAGTACTAGGGTACACAATAAACCGACGGATAAAAACAGCCTACTGTTATATGACAGTTTTCATCCTAAAGCCCTAAGGAACAACTTGCCTGTGGGCCAATTCCTCCGAGTGCGTCGTAATTGCTCTGAAACCACTAATTTTCATGAGCAAGCTGAGAAATTGGAGGTGAAATTACTTGAACGGCACTATCCAAGGAAAATGATCAAGAAAGCGAAAAAGAGAGCAAATAACAACAACCGTGATGCCTTGCTTGAAGATAACATGAAAGAGAAAAATAACCGGATTGTGTGCGTCACGACATACACACCAGCCTCCAATACTGTTCAAAAGATCATTAAGAGGAACTGGCGTATCTTACATGGTGCAGGAGAATGCTGGGAACCCCCACTGTTTGCTTTTAAAAGAAACAGGAATTTACGGGACGAGCTAGTTCATACTAAAGACCCACCACCAGCGACAGATAATCAAATGATTCTCTGGAATACACAACGTCCAATAGGTCACTACGCCTGTGACAACTGCGTTGCATGCCCATTCACGTTGACAACTAAGGAGGTCGACATTGGTACAACACGTCCTTGGGTGCTGAATAATTTTTCGAACTGTAATACCGAGAATGTGGTATACCTTCTGACATGCCCCTGTAATTTGAAATATGTGGGCATGACCACACGTAAAATCAAGATTCGCATCAACGAGCACCGCAGTACAATACGGTGCAAAAAGACCAATACGAAACTCACTAGACACTTCATTGAACATAACCATAAAGACACAGATCTTAAATGGGTGATCCTGGAAGTAATGAAGAAACGAATGGTGGACTTGACCAAATCTCTACATATCAGGGAGCAGAGATGGGTGTACCGTCTTCGAACATGGAAAGAGGGTCTAAATGATGAGATTCCTTGGCTACATTTAGCCAAATAATATACATAATTTGTGTCTCTTGCCGACATTCAGGCCCCTCTCCTTTTTCCCCTTTTTCCTCTCTTTCCCCTTCACCCTCCCTTCCTCCCCCTTCCCCTTTTTCCCCCCCTTTTTTTCCCCCTTTCTTTCTCCCCCCCACCCCCTCCTCCCCTTCCCCCTTTGTACTGATGAAAGATATAGAGAGATATATAGAGTGATTACATCTCTTTTAACATCCTCTACCATGCAGTAATATGCTTTATGAACGGGGTCCTTTAGTCCAAAATCAACCTTTACTGGTGTAAGATATACATAGTGACTACACCCCTTTAAAATATCGTCCACTATGTAGTAACATTCTATATGAATCAGGTACCTTCAACCTCCTTGATTGGTGAAAGATACATATAGTGATTACATCCCCTTTAAACACCCTCTTCCATGTAGTCACATTTTTGATGAGTCGGGTTCCTTTGGTTAAGTTTTTTTAACAAGACTTGAGTTGCACTAGCTGCTCATGGCTTATGGCTCTGTGGTGATAGTATTACTATTGGTCAAACACCAATGTCCAACTTCTGAGACCTTATGCGACAGCTTCAGCTCTAAATACCAGAGATCTCTGCCATGTTTGATTGAACTGCACTAGTTTAACTGCACTTGTTGTAAATATATTAGTCACAGGTAACGAGTGGACGCACTATATATATGCGCCGTGAAATTATATCTTTAAACATCCTGTGTTGTTAACTATGCACTCTGTACATGACAACGCTAGCGTTTTATATTATACGCATGCGTACTATCTCTGCTGTTGTACATAGTCGTGTTTCACTTGCTCTTCTGCGCATGCTCTAGTAATCAGAGACTCCCGCGACACGCACGCTCAGTAGGCGGGGTGATTTACCGATGCAGGCATTGTAAACGGATGTTCCTGTTTGTGGCAGGTCAGGCGGCGATCATAATCACTCACAGCGTGTATTTCAAGACACCGGATCTGCCGATCCGATAGCCTATCAGTAATCTATGTGAACTAATTGAGACGCGAAAAAACACACGTACAGCCAATTAGCAATCAGTGTGCACTAATTTTGGCGCGCTGAGAAGTGAACACACGCGTATATAGAGCCCACGGTCACTTCAGCTCCTCCACATCGAGGAGAGGAGGAGCACAGACATAGGTGTAACAGCGGAGACTGCATCGTGGATCAGTAAGAGTGTGATTGAATGTGTGAATGAACATGAGTTATATGGTGTTTCCCTTCTAGTATTTTAACCTGATAATCATGGAGGTTCAAGAAGCACCATTGTTATAACTGCTACGCACTAATATGAGTTATTTCTGTTGTTTTCCTTTCTTTTTCTCTATAATTACTGTAGCGCTGGACCAATTGCGGTCTTCCGCCCTCACCCTCCTATGGGGCACTGATTCCCAAGTTTAGGGTAAGCAATATGGAGGTATTTACCTCCATGTTTGTTATAGTCACAGATGACTGACACTCAGTTTTTCACGAATAGCCACTCACTATTAGTGTCTGTGTATGAGGCTGAGTGGAAATCATGTCTTGTGCTTTGTGTCTTTCTACACATTTGTTTTCTTTTTTTCAGGTACTAAATATAAAGGCCATTTCTCAGTGGGTTGTGATCACGTCACCCCCACACAGTGGATGTCCTCTCACCATAATTGTGGTAAGAGCGGAGCCCTTCAGATTACTATTTAGGTCCTGATGAATGCCGCGGACCCTATTGGGCCTCTTGGCAGAAACATGTTGACCATATTGACCATATTGATGTCGGTTTAGGGATAATAAAATCCCCAGTTTACCGATCACTTTATATTTTTAATACCATGCAGATGCCGGTAGATAATAAATTAATTTGACATCTGGAATGGGTTTTAAATTCACTTTTTCTTTATAAGGGCCCCCACTTAGTTTAGAAGTGCATCCCTGTCGTCAGGTGTATGCCCGCCCTCTATCAAACCAAGTTTTTAGAGGGCGAGGACTGGTCTATGATGAAGCATGACACCAGGTGGTGTGTGAGACCAGTCCTTCACTTTTTGTGAGACACCTTCACTCACCTATTTAGATACATTGCACGTAGACTAGTATACTGGGAGTAGCTCTTTTGTGGTTATACATTGTTGCTGGAGGCTGCTGACTCCCAGTACCCCGTGCCTCTTGTTCCCTTATCCCAGGTATACTCTGGGTACTGTGGTTACACATTTTGTACAGCTGATAGCTGTGGGAACATTTGGGGTATAGATTTCCACTCAAGGAGTGGACATCTTAACTGGAACTATCTGTGCTAAATGCCAGAGGTCTCTTGATAATCAAGATATATATATCCAGTAAAACACACATACCCACTGGTGTGGTGTGTACGGTGTCACATGGTAAATATGGACACCGAATTAGCATACGGTGAGGAAAACTATGCAGAAATACTTAGGAATCCATCCCTTTTGGCAGAAACAGTGGTAGCACATACAGTTCAGAATACCGATGAATGGGATGCTCTTTCGACTAAGAAGAAAGAGCAAATCCGGACAGCTTTACATGGAGCCTTCATGACAGAGTACCTGAGGAAGAACAGCGCTCCCAGAGGCCTGATAGTAACTAATGAGCCCAGACTCTTTCTAAATAACAAAGAGTTCCGTGTCAACTGGTCAGGGATTGCTTGGAAGTGTACTAAGGACTGGCTAGTTCTTATTATTAATACAGCTAGAGAACTGGCGGATGCACTCTTGGTTGAGATTCAACAGAGTGAGAATAGACTTAAAACTATGGTACAGATTACAGTTTTCAAAAAGAAACTAGAAGAAATTAATAAAGACCATTCTGAATATCAAGAATATCTCACTCAAACCAAGCTGACTAAACTTAAAAAAGATGTTCTAAAATTTAATCGGGAAACCATATACCCATATACCACCGATGAGTATTATGAAAAACCACCTCCACCACAACGCAATAGGAAAGAACCACGATTCAGGGCAACACCACAAAATTGGACTTTTAGCTCAGGAGATGAGCGGAGTACTAGTGGGAGTAGCAGTGATGAGAGCGTGGATAGCCATCAAGGGAGACGACAGCAACAGTACTACCACCCAATGATGCAGCATCCAATGCCCCAAATGGGGTATTGGCAGCAGCCTTTTTACCCACCAGGCTTCGGTTTCCCACAAGGTCCGCGACCTTTTTTATACCGAGGCCGAGGACGGGGAAAAGGCAGACAAAAAAGCAGAATCCGAGAGTACAGTGGGAAGATCAGATTCCAGTCTCAATGGGAACAAGGAGCAGAGGGAGAGGGGACGGTCCCTCAACCAGCGGAGTATGACAAACATCGTCAACCTCAGTGATTACATCCTTTCTGAAGATGAGGAAATGGTCCTCTCTAAGGGTTTAGGTTTTGTTCCTACACCAACTAATGACCCATTTGTATTGAACACCGAACTGGCACAATTTTTTAGAAAGATAAAATTGCGCTATCATTTCGGTGAATCGAATAATGAACAGGCTGAACAGACCACCACTGGGCTCAGAAAGAAGTCCACTTTCGTGCCACCAACCCAGACCATTCCTTGCCATATACTTGCATTCGAGCAGGCGGTACTAAAAGAGATAGAAGCAATCGACTTCAAGAACGAGAAGGGCTTTCAAAACTTCACGAACCGAGAACGACTAGCACTGGTGAAACTAAAAACAAAACTGAGCTTATTATCAAACCAGCAGACAAAGGAGGAGCAATTGTCCTGATGAACAAATCAATGTACCAGGAGGAATGCATCCGTCTCCTTTCTGATACTACCAGTTATGAGAAGTATCCAGATGATCCGACCCGCCGGTTGTCTATCAAGATCAAAGGTATGGTGAATGAAGCGGTATGTAATGATTGGATAACGAAACATGAGGCTGAGTTTCTGGTGAATGAATCGCCCAGAACACCAAGATTTTACATCCTTCCTAAAATTCATAAAGAGAAAATACCTCCACCTGGTCGACCGATTGTATCCGGGATCGGATCTATCCTTGAGCCACTTTCTCAGTTTTGTGATTGGTTTTTAAAACCTATTGTGAAAAAATCAAGATCTTATTTACAAGACACAAAGGATGTACTCTGCCTTTTGAGAGATTTGGAAACAAATTATGCGGAAGATCTACTCATTACGATGGACATAGAGGCATTGTACACAAGTATTCCCCAGGCGCGTACATTAGAAGTGGTTGAACATATCCTACTGAACACAGAATGGAAGTTCCTTACACCACAGCACTTCATTATGGATTGCGCTGAGATAGCCCTAACTGAGAACTTTTTTGAATTCGAGGAAGTAGTGTACCATCAGATCTCTGGTACATCCATGGGCAGCACCTTCGCCCCGAGTTTGGCATGCCTGTATGTGCATCAATTTGAGGAGGATTATATTTACCATGCAAGTAACCCGTTTTCAGATAATCTTAAAATATGGAAACGATACATTGATGATGTTTTTATAGTTTGGCGAGGTGATGAGGAAACAGCAAAAAACTTTGTCGAATGGGTCAATACCAAAGACCAACATCTGAAATTCACGCACTCTATTAGCAAAGATCATGCTATTTTTTTAGATCTAGACATTACAATGAACACGAATGGTATTAGTACTAGGGTACACAATAAACCGACGGATAAAAACAGCCTACTGTTATATGACAGTTTTCATCCTAAAGCCCTAAGGAACAACTTGCCTGTGGGCCAATTCCTCCGAGTGCGTCGTAATTGCTCTGAAACCACTAATTTTCATGAGCAAGCTGAGAAATTGGAGGTGAAATTACTTGAACGGCACTATCCAAGGAAAATGATCAAGAAAGCGAAAAAGAGAGCAAATAACAACAACCGTGATGCCTTGCTTGAAGATAACATGAAAGAGAAAAATAACCGGATTGTGTGCGTCACGACATACACACCAGCCTCCAATACTGTTCAAAAGATCATTAAGAGGAACTGGCGTATCTTACATGGTGCAGGAGAATGCTGGGAACCCCCACTGTTTGCTTTTAAAAGAAACAGGAATTTACGGGACGAGCTAGTTCATACTAAAGACCCACCACCAGCGACAGATAATCAAATGATTCTCTGGAATACACAACGTCCAATAGGTCACTACGCCTGTAGCAACTGCGTTGCATGCCCATTCACGTTGACAACTAAGGAGGTCGACATTGGTACAACACGTCCTTGGGTGCTGAATAATTTTTCGAACTGTAATACCGAGAATGTGGTATACCTTCTGACATGCCCCTGTAATTTGAAATATGTGGGCATGACCACACGTAAAATCAAGATTCGCATCAACGAGCACCGCAGTACAATACGGTGCAAAAAGACCAATACGAAACTCACTAGACACTTCATTGAACATAACCATAAAGACACAGATCTTAAATGGGTGATCCTGGAAGTAATGAAGAAACGAATGGTGGACTTGACCAGATCTCTACATATCAGGGAGCAGAGATGGGTGTACCGTCTTCGAACATGGAAAGAGGGTCTAAATGATGAGATTCCTTGGCTACATTTAGCCAAATAATATACATAATTTGTGTCTCTTGCCGACATTCAGGCCCCCTCTCCTTTTTTCCCCCTCTTTCCTCTCTTTCCCCTTCACCCTCCCTTTCCCCTCCCTTTTCCCCTTTCCCTCCCCCCCTTTTTTTTCCCCCTTTCTTTTCTCCCCCACCCCCCTCCTCCCCTTCCCCCTTTGTACTGATGAAAGATATAGAGAGATATATAGAGTGATTACATCTCTTTTAACATCCTCTACCATGCAGTAATATGCTTTATGAACGGGGTCCTTTAGTCCAAAATCAACCTTTACTGGTGTAAGATATACATAGTGACTACACCCCTTTAAAATATCGTCCACTATGTAGTAACATTCTATATGAATCAGGTACCTTCAACCTCCTTGATTGGTGAAAGATACATATAGTGATTACATCCCCTTAAAACACCCTCTTCCATGTAGTCACATTTTTGATGAGTCGGGTTCCTTTGGTTAAGTTTTTTTAACAAGACTTGAGTTGCACTAGCTGCTCATGGCTTATGGCTCTGTGGTGATAGTATTACTATTGGTCAAACACCAATGTCCAACTTCTGAGACCTTATGCGACAGCTTCAGCTCTAAATACCAGAGATCTCTGCCATGTTTGATTGAACTGCACTAGTTTAACTGCACTTGTTGTAAATATATTAGTCACAGGTAACGAGTGGACGCACTATATATATGCGCCGTGAAATTATATCTTTAAACATCCTGTGTTGTTAACTATGCACTCTGTACATGACAACGCTAGCGTTTTATATTATACGCATGCGTACTATCTCTGCTGTTGTACATAGTCGTGTTTCACTTGCTCTTCTGCGCATGCTCTAGTAATCAGAGACTCCCGCGACACGCACGCTCAGTAGGCGGGGTGATTTACCGATGCAGGCATTGTAAACGGATGTTCCTGTTTGTGGCAGGTCAGGCGGCGATCATAATCACTCACAGCGTGTATTTCAAGACACCGGATCTGCCGATCCGATAGCCTATCAGTAATCTATGTGAACTAATTGAGACGCGAAAAAACACACGTACAGCCAATTAGCAATCAGTGTGCACTAATTTTGGCGCGCTGAGAAGTGAACACACGCGTATATAGAGCCCACGGTCACTTCAGCTCCTCCACATCGAGGAGAGGAGGAGCACAGACATAGGTGTAACAGCGGAGACTGCATCGTGGATCAGTAAGAGTGTGATTGAATGTGTGAATGAACATGAGTTATATGGTGTTTCCCTTCTAGTATTTTAACCTGATAATCATGGAGGTTCAAGAAGCACCATTGTTATAACTGCTACGCACTAATATGAGTTATTTCTGTTGTTTTCCTTTCTTTTTCTCTATAATTACTGTAGCGCTGGACCAATTGCGGTCTTCCGCCCTCACCCTCCTATGGGGCACTGATTCCCAAGTTTAGGGTAAGCAATATGGAGGTATTTACCTCCATGTTTGTTATAGTCACAGATGACTGACACTCAGTTTTTCACGAATAGCCACTCACTATTAGTGTCTGTGTATGAGGCTGAGTGGAAATCATGTCTTGTGCTTTGTGTCTTTCTACACATTTGTTTTCTTTTTTTCAGGTACTAAATATAAAGGCCATTTCTCAGTGGGTTGTGATCACGTCACCCCCACACAGTGGATGTCCTCTCACCATAATTGTGGTAAGAGCGGAGCCCTTCAGATTACTATTTAGGTCCTGATGAATGCCGCGGACCCTATTGGGCCTCTTGGCAGAAACATGTTGACCATATTGACCATATTGATGTCGGTTTAGGGATAATAAAATCCCCAGTTTACCGATCACTTTATATTTTTAATACCATGCAGATGCCGGTAGATAATAAATTAATTTGACATCTGGAATGGGTTTTAAATTCACTTTTTCTTTATAAGGGCCCCCACTTAGTTTAGAAGTGCATCCCTGTCGTCAGGTGTATGCCCGCCCTCTATCAAACCAAGTTTTTAGAGGGCGAGGACTGGTCTATGATGAAGCATGACACCAGGTGGTGTGTGAGACCAGTCCTTCACTTTTTGTGAGACACCTTCACTCACCTATTTAGATACATTGCACGTAGACTAGTATACTGGGAGTAGCTCTTTTGTGGTTATACATTGTTGCTGGAGGCTGCTGACTCCCAGTACCCCGTGCCTCTTGTTCCCTTATCCCAGGTATACTCTGGGTACTGTGGTTACACTTACTTCTACTGTAGTCAGAGGTCATACCGTGCTTACTGTAGCCCAACAATGCTTGCCACAGCTACTTGAACAGGTCTGTTAATTAATCATTCTTTGCAAAACTTTCTAAATTATGGCATCAGCATGCACCATCTGGCAAGGTTTGCTTCAACTACCCAATACCATTCAATCAAACAATTCTGGGGGCAAACAGAGGGAAAGTGAATTATTTGGTGGGGGAAGGAAATAGGCGCCAGTGAATTCTGATGTAATACATTAGCCCCTGGAATTGAGTGTGTGTGCATGTCAAAAAATAAGTCAGATGTCATCGGCACAGTTCTTGAATTAGACATTGCACTCCTTGATCACTCCATACAGTGGCAACAGGTACACAGTAAAAAGAAAGTACAGGAAGCGCAGTTTGTAGCAAAGACGCAGTGTAACAGTTTTCTTTGCTGCTATTACAGGCTGTATTTTATTGCAACATGTATATAGCACTTACTACCCCTATGTTGGGTGCTGAAACACTTGTCTACACGGGTAGCATGCTATACCGTGTAGGGTGTGTAGTTGGAAGGATGCTGCCTTTGTTTGATCCTGCATGTGAGGATTTCCATGTCATGCATGATGGCAACCGAGGTGTGATTAGTGTGTTATGGGACACAGCGCTTAGTAGTGTGTGTATGAAGAAGTGTGAGAAACAGGAGCAAAGTTTATGCTTTTCAGTATGCTGGCAGCTTTGAGCAGCTCTCAGGTTCCTTTATGATATTTCTTACTTTCATAGTCCACTTAGCTGGGTACTGCACTGGGTTGTCCATTCTGAGATAAACTGTTTAGATCTTATGGTCCTGAGCAGACATAGGTTAGAGGAAGACATGGATCAGAGATCTTCTGGGATAGACTTTCTTACTATTATTCCATATCTGTGAGATGTCAAAAGCAGTCATAGTATATAGCTAGTTGTGACCCACAGTGGTGGACTAAATTAAAGTTCTCCATAGGCTAGCAACATCAGTATTGATTACCTGGATGCATGTGACAGTTAGGACACTAGAGAACCAGCTGTAAGCCACTCTGTTTCAGAAGCCCACTGAGAGAAACACTTTGCTCCAATATTCCAGTTCACACCCACGGGCATTGAGAGATGGTCTTCCATATGGCCAGTTCTTGCGCATCCGTTGCATTTGTAAATTTAAAGAAGACTTCTTCAAAGAGTCTAAGGTTCTCTCCAACAAACTCATAAAAAGAGGGTACCCAAGAAGACTAGTAAAACATTCTCTCAAAAGAGCCGGGTACACACATAGAGAAGTACTTCTAGAATCAAAAGACACAACCCTACTCAATAAAATCATGTGTGACCACTTTCTATCCTAGCACCAACAAACTAACAAAAAACATTGGAATGTCTTATTTACGGCCAATTTGGCATTAGACACCTCTTTATGTTTTCAAAAAAAGGACGCAATATTAAAGATCACTTAGTCATGGCTTACAAATCTACAAAAAAGGACAATACCATCCATTCCCTACTAGGTCTCCCACCCATACTAGGACACTACAAATGCGGCAATTGCCAGGCCTGTAATCAAACTATGAATGTAAAAACATTTGATTACAACAATGTTCATCAGAATTTGAATTGTTTCTCAAATTGTAACACTAATAATGTCATTTATTCCATTCAGTGCACCTGCAATCTGTTGTACATTGGGCAAACGACCCAAAAAGCAAAATCTAGGATCTTCCAACATAAAAGTAGGATCCACTGCAAGGGAACAATGGTGGCCCTGGTTGAACATTTTGTCCAAGGTGGCCACACTGAGAATGATTTCATGTGGCAAATCACTGACGTTCTGAGACCCCAACCGAGCGGAGAAAACATCCCAATGGTGCTAAACAGACTTGAATGCAAATGGATTTTTAAGTGTGACTCAATAACAAAAGGTCTCAATACACAGGAAGAATGGAACAGTATTCTATGACCTGATTGTTCCAATTTGTTATGATATCGCTGGTCCAAGTATCCCCACAAGCTCTGGGAACGACTTGCTTTTAACAGATTGAGCTTTGTTAGCCCTCAACTTTCATTCTATAATATATTTTTTATGTGTAATGGTATTATACATGCAGCTTGTCTACTGGTATTATTCTAATTGTGGGTATCATGCTCAGCTCCTTATCTGTCTAGATTCTGTCTTCCTTATCTTCTACTGATTTCTCGCTCCAAATTACACTGTTCATGTTCAGCCGAAATTCTACCCCGGCATGCGACACTCTAGACATGCTTTCATCTACATCAGTCTGTTTTTTCTTCCCACTTTCCCCCATATGCTGCGTACGTTACACCATACCTTACATTCGGCCGTGATGCTCTAGACACGCTTCTGCCTCCAGCGGTCTAGTTTTTTCTGAGGATGAGCGGTCCTACCCTTGGGCAAGCGCTCTAGATATATCTTCCCTAGCCTTACTTGCTCCCATGGCTGTCTTGACTCAAGCCGACTCCCGTTTGCAAGTCTGAGGATTGCTGCCGCGGCCCCATTGACTGTTCCCAAGGCTCCCCCACGTCGAGGTTAGTGGTTGTCCTCCTGACGCTAACCCATTAATCATTGGAATTACATATAGGGTTAAGTATATTACTTTTCTCCTTCAGAGACATGCTGTGACTTTTAACCGCTGGCCTTTGACTTTCCCAAGCTGGGAATACTCACAACTGTGAAAGCCAGGACTTTTGCAAGCTCCCTACCCCTCGCTTGACACTGCTGATGCGGTCCAAATCTCTGGATCCCACACCTGAGGTGAGCCAATTGATCACCTCCCATACCTTTAGAATCTTTGAGTCATAGAGCCTCCCCAAGTAATTGGGCTCTTCAGTGACCCGTGGGGAGCCTTGTAATCCAGCATCATTGATAATTCAGTGTTAATAACTTTCCATTGTTTTGGCTGCACAATTCATAGCGTGTTATTTTCAATTCCAGATTCTAATCAAGGGGTTCTTCAATGACCCTTGTGAAGACCTGTAATCTGGCATCATTTATATTTTTGTGTTAATAACTATTGTTTTGGCGGCATGATTCATAGTGTGTTATTTTCACTTCCAGAGTCTAATCTGCCCCCCTTTACAGGGTCTCCAGTTTATCACCCAATCGAGGACTTTCTAGTGGCTGCTACAGTCCTATTCTGCTGACCGGCTGGCCATGCACTACTATAATACTATAGCATAATTCGCTCTGTGTTCAAATAGGTGGAAACTACTGTGCAATCTATAGGTTTACACAGGTGATTTTTCCATCAGCCTTGTTATCATAAAAAATATATCACTACTTTTCTCTTTTCCACCCTTCATAACTATGTTTTGTTATGCTTAGGGCAATATAGTCAGCCCTGAATGTGGTTCCAATTTATTGATGAACCCCCAGACTTGATTTAGTCATCACCTTATCAGGCAGGCAAGCACAGTATTTTATCCATTTAATGCACAAGTTACTAACTTGTGTAACGATATATCTGTAAGAGACAGTAGTTAGTGACAGATTCCTTACCTTAGAATATCCCCAGGCGTCAGGCTGGATCCGGAAAGTTTTTGCGTAGCAGTACCCTTGCGCGTCGGTAGGCGGCGTCGTGCGGCTCCGCGTCCGTCGTCGGCGTCGTGATCGCCGGGATGACGTCGCGGGCAGTACTTAGACGCCGCCCCTGCGCGCTGACGTCAGTTCTGTACACGAATTTCCGTGCCAGGAACGCAGAGCCATGCAAGAAGCTGACATAGGTGTCTGAAAAATACTAGGGCCCTGAAAGGGATGTCCTTAACCCTAGAAATCAGTTCGCAGAACGGGAAGGATGGGTGGGCGGTAGGGAATCTGTCACTAACTACTGTCTCTTACAGATATATCGTTACACAAGTTAGTAACTTGTGCATCTGAAAGAGACACGTTAGTGACAGATTCCTTACCTTAGAATAGATACCCCAGCAATACCAACCCCGGTGGTGGGTCTGCGAACAAAGATCAGACAAGGAAGTCCTGGAGGACAGAACGGCCAAAGAAGCCGTCCCTCCGGACCTGACTGTCAAGGCAGTAATGCTTTGTAAACGTGTGCAGCGAGGCCCACGTAGCTGCCTGACAGATAACCGGCAGCGGAACACCGCGGCCCAAGGCCGTGGTAGCAGCCGTTGCCCTGGTGGAATGGGCACGCAGCCCAACAGGAGGCTCCTTCTTAGCCAAAGAATAGCAGGTCTTGATGCACAAGGTAACCCAGCGGGAGATGGTTCGTTTGTGCACCGCCCGACCTTTTTGGCGCCCACGTAGCCAACAAAGAGCTGGTCATCCACCCGGAAGTGTTTTGTGCGGTCGATATAGAAGGAGAGCGCACGTTTTGGGTCCAGACGGTGGAGCCTCTCTTCCTCTCTGGAAGGATGCGGAGGCGGAAAGAAGGTAGGCAAAGTGATGGTCTGCCCAATGTGGAAGGCAGTAACCACCTTTGGCAAGAAGGACGGACGCATCCTAAGAACAACCTTGTCTGGATGAACAGACAGAAAGGGAGGTTTGCAAGATAAAGCCTGGAGCTCACTCACCCGCCGAGCGGAGGTGATGGCCACCAGAAAGGCTGTCTTCAGAGTGAGAAGACAAAGAGGACAGTTATGTAGAGGCTCAAAGGGAGCGCACATTAAAAAGGTAAGAACCAAGTTCAAGTCCCACTGAGGCATTACAAACGGAACAGGAGGGAAGAGGTGTGCAATGCCTTTTAAGAACCTGTTAACAACAGGGGACTTGAAAAGGGAGGGCTGATCAGGGAGCCTGAGGAAGGCCGAGATAGCACAAAGATAACCCTTGATGGTACCCAGGGCAGAACCCTGTTGGGCCAGAGAAAGAAGGAACAGAAGGACCTCAGAAAGAGGGGCACAAAGGGGATTCACAGCCTTTGCTGTGCACCATGCCACAAATTTGTTCCACCTGCAGGCGTATACCACCTTAGTGGAGGGACGCCTGGCTGCCAGAATCACATCACAAACTTCGGGAGGCAAGTCGAAAGGAATCAACTGCCGCCACTCAATCTCCACGCAAGCAGGTGTAGACTGGACAGGTTCGGGTGGAGGACCGTCCCCTGCTGCTGCGACAGAAGATCCTCCCGAAGAGGCAGACGGATCGGGGGATCTACGCTCATACTGAGTAGCTCGGGATACCAAACTCTTCGAGCCCAGTCCGGAGCCACAAGGATGACTTGGGCCCGGTCGTGCCGAATCTTCTTGAACACTCTGGGTAGAAGTGGTATAGGCGGAAAGGCGTACAACAGACCGCAACTCCACTCGCGACGAAAGCGTCGCCGAGCGAGTGCCGCCTTGGAAATTCCAACGCGCAGAACTGATGACATTGCGCGTTCTCTTCGGTGGCGAATAGATCTAACCAAGGCTCTCCCCATTGTAGAAAGAGTCCTTGCGCCACTTCCGAGTGAAGACGCCATTCGTGATCCATCATGCACCTGCGGCTGAGTTCGTCCGCCCTGGCGTTCAGGGAACCTGCCAGGTGTTGAACCATCAGGAACATGCCCTGATGTTCGAGCCATGTCCAGAGGCGCAGAGCCTCCTGACAGAGGGTCCACGACCCCACCCCGCCCTGTTTGTTGCAGTACCACATGGCGGTGGTGTTGTCTGTGAACACCTGCACTACCTTCCCTTTGACAGAGGAATGCCTCGAGTGCAAGTCGGATCGCCCGGAGCTCCAGAAGGTTGATATGGAGCCGGGACTCCGCCGGAGACCAGAGGCCTCTGATCTCCGCCTCTCACATGTGACCGCCCCATCCCAGAAGGGACGCGTCCGTCACAACTGTGTGCTCTGGCTGGGGAAGGGAGAGGGATCTGCCCATGACCCATTGCCGGTTCGAGAGCCACCACTGCAACTGTTTTGCAGTCCCCACCGAGATCTGAACGTGATCGGACAGGTTGCCCTGGTGCTGCGCCCACTGGAACTTCAGGTCCCACTGCAGAGCCCGCATATGCCATCTGGCATGATCGACCAGCAGGATGCAGTAGGCCATGAGGCCCAGCAGCCTCAGGGTCATCCGTACCGAAACCCAGGATAAAGGCTGAAAGATTGGAATCATAGCCTGAATATCCCGGACTCGCCGTTCGGGAGGATAGGCCCGAAACTGCGTCGTGTCCAGAACTGCTCCGATAAAAAGGAGCTGTGGAGAAGGAACCAGATGCGACTTCGGCACATTGATGGAGAACCCCAGCGAGTGCAGGAGTTCGGCCGTAGTATGGAGGTGGGAGACGACTGCCTGGGACGAGCCCGCCTTCAGCAGCCAGTCGTCGAGGTAGGGGAAGACTGAAACCCCTGCCCGGCGCAGATGAGCTGCGACCACCGCCATCACTTTCGTGAACACCCGAGGGGCACTGGTAAGGCCAAAGGGGAGCACGGTGAACTGAAAGTGCTCGAGGCCTACCGTGAACCGTAGGTAACGCCGGTGGGCCGGCAGGACGGGGATGTGGAAATAAGCGTCCTGCAAGTCCAACGCTACCAGCCAGTCTCCAGGGTCGAGGGCAGTCAAGACCTGAGCTAGGGTGAGCATCTTGAACTTCTCCTTCCGGAGGAAGCGATTGACGTTCCGGAGGTCCAAGATAGGACGCATGTCCACCTTGTCCTTTTTGGGCACCAGAAAGTAGTGGGAGTAGCAACCACGTTCTACTTCTGGGGTCGGAACATGCTCGATGGCCCTCTTGGCCAAGAGGGCCGTGACTTCCTTCTGCAGAAGCACCAAGTGATCCCCTGACATGCGGTGGAATTGAGGTGGCATGGCTGGGGGTGGTCTCGAAGGGGAGGGAGTAGCCCCTTCGGACAATGTCCAAGACCCACCTGTCCGAGGTGATGGGACGCCAGTGGTGAAGGTGATGGCGGACCCTGCCCTCGACTGGCGTGCTGTGCACCTGAAAGGAGGGACTAGGAGGGCTTGGAGGCCGCGGACGGGTTGGAGGTGGTGGCCTGACCCGCACGCTGGTTGCCCGAACCGCCACGGCGGTATCCACGTCCTCGGCCACGCGAAGGCGCTTGCTGCGCGGGCCGTTGGCTGGGCTGTTGACGTGACTGGGCGCCCCTTCCGTGGCCACGAAAGGGGCGAAAAGCAGACGTGAGCGGAGGGCGCACAACAGCAAGGCCCAGGGACTTAGCAGTAGCCCGCGAGTCCTTGAAACGCTCCAACGCATGGTCTGCCTTCGAACCAAAAAGACCGACTCCATCAAAGGGCATGTCCATGAGTGTATTCTGGACATCCCCTGAAAACCAGTGGTTCTCAGCCAGGCGTGGCGACGCAGCGCCACCGTCGTTGCAAGCGATCTGCCCAGCGAGTCGGCGGTATCAAGGCCACAGCGGATGGTGTATTTAGCCGCATCACGCCCTTCCGCAATGGCGCGGGTAAGCAGTGTCTGGACCTCCTCAGAGCACTGCGGCAAAACAGTCGCCACCGAATCCCACAGGGAGTGGGTGTATCGGCCCAAGAGGCAAGCGGTGTTAACGGACCGCAAGCCAGCACTGGAGGAAGAGAAAGCCTTCTTCCCAAAGTGATCCAGGCGCTTGGATTCCCTATCCGGAGGGGCGGTAGGGAAGGCGGTTTGGGAGGCAGAGGCTTGGACAACCAAGCTCTCAGGGGTGGGGTGTTGGGAGAGAAACAGGGGGTCGCCCGGAGCAGGGCGATGGCGTCGGGCCACGTTCCTATCCACAGGAGCCCCTGTGGTGGGTTTGGACCAGGCACCCAAAAGAACGTCAGTGAGTGCATCGTTGAACGGCAGCACAGTCTCCGAAGAGGAGGCCGCCGGCTGAAGCACTTCAGTCAGGAGGTTAGTCCTGACGGCCACTGTAGGCAACTGGAGGTTTAAGGCTCCAGCAGCTCTACGCAACACCGTTGCAAAATTAGCCCCCTCCTCCGTAGCCACGGGAGGAGACAGCATGCCAGAGTCAGGGAGGTGTCCAGACCACTGGCATCCCCAAGTTCCTCAACCCAGTCCGGGTCAAACTCGCACTGTTGTGTGAGAGGGTCCTCAGACCCCTCCCAGCTCTCCTGGTCCTCCTCAGGTTCAAAATATGGAGGAGGAGGGACATTAGGGACCCAAGGTCTCATCGGCGCCGGAACCGGCGTCGGGCGACGCCGGTCCGGCTCCATGTCCGGAGCCGGAGAGAACCGGGGAACGACGCCGTCCGGAGCCCCGGACGGCGTCAGGAACAGCACCGGGGACATCGGCGTCGGCGGAGGCGTGGTTAGGTCAACCGGCGTCGATGGAGGTTGCAGCACCACCGGAGCCGGGATCGAGGCCGGGGCCGGAGCCGAGGCCGGGATGAAGGCCGGTGGGACAGGCGACGCCGGGACCGGAGTTGACGGCGACGCCGGAGCAACCCCATCAGGGCCCGCGGGGCCCGAAGGCGCACCGGAGGGACCTTGAGGCCCGAAGAGGCGGGCCATGGCCGACAGGAACTCCTGTATTTGGGCCTGAGTCGCCCCCGAACCCGGGAAGGACGGGTAATGCGGGGGTAACTCGACAGGCACGTCCGGGGCCGCGGGGGCGGTGACGGTGCCTACAGGGACCTCAGCCGAGACGCGAGACCGGCGAGGCGAAGTCTTAGAGCGATGATGCCGCTTCGACTTCTTGTGCTTCGACTTACCGGAGGAGCGCGAAGACTTGGATTCCGACGAACGGCGGGGACTCCGCGTCCGGCCCCTCGACCTCTCCCGGGACCGGGGCTTGGTGCGGCGCGGAGCCGACTGCCGGACTTCGAGGAGCTTTCGAGACCGCTCTCGCAAAGCCTTCGGATTAAGTTTCCGGCAATCAGGGCACGACTTCGTGTCGTGGTCTCGGCCGAGACAGAAGAGACACTCGAGATGCGGGTCCGTGATCGACATCATGCGACCACATTCCTCGCAGGGCTTAAAGCCGGGCATCCCTACGACACCTTAGGAGTCGTGAAGACTCGTTTGAAGAAACAGTGAAAAAATTCACAAAAAGATAGTCAAAAAGTGACTAGGGCACTGCTCTTCCCGGATCTGCGCTTACTGGCGCGGAAAAAGAAGAACTGACGTCAGCGCGCAGGGGCGGCGTCTAAGTACTGCCCGCGACGTCATCCCGGCGATCACGACGCCGACGACGGACGCGGAGCCGCAGGACGCCGCCTACCGACGCGCAAGGGTACTGCTACGCAAAAACTTTCCGGATCCAGCCTGACGCCTGGGGATATTCTAAGGTAAGGAATCTGTCACTAACGTGTCTCTTTCAGATACAGGCCTATTGATTGTAAGCTTTTCCTTACACAGACCCTCTTCTTTAAATTTTCAGATACTAGGTGCTCTAGCCCCCATCCTGATGATGACGTCCCAGTCATGGAGATCGAAACGCCGTCAACACCAGACTTATATAGACTCCCTTGACAGTGGAATATTTGTATAGATAGGAGTATTATGTCGTTTCAGTAGTGATAGTCGTGGTTCTGTTCCGTCTAGCACTCGGCACCTCTTTTCTTATTCACAGCATGAGCACCAGATCTCTTTCTTTGATAAGAAATAAACGTTTTACATGATGCAATAAATTGATTTAATTGGAAAAGATTTTTTCACTATTTCGGCCTGTTGTTTTACATGCTTTGGTGGAAAGATTTTTTTTCTGTTGGTTGTCTTCATATGTTAGAAGACTTTGTTTAAAAATGTATTTACCAGTTAACCATTGTTTATTTTAAAGCCTTCATAGGCTAGCAGCACTTGGCAGATTTCTTTGGTTATTCCATGGCTGCTCAGTTGGTGATTGGTGATTTAGTGCTGTGAACTGGCACAGTACTATGTGATTGATATGACCCATATCAGTTTTGTCTAATTTGAGCATGAGAGTGCCATGCAGTGTAAGGAAATTGTTATGCAGTCTGTATGAAATACAATCAATTGCCCGACCACTGAGTGTTATGCAATTAGTCTTAATATGAGGCAGGAAGGTTATAAATTGTTTTGTATTGTGATTGCATTTATAGAGCACTTACTACCCCTGATGAGGTATTGTAGCAATTTACACCAGGCAGCAAGCTGCTCCGAAATGCAGGGTTAGTAGTTTTATTTATATATGTAGATAATATATATATTTTTGGAGGGGTTACTATTGGTTATTGCGATTAGTCTTGCACTCTTAAGGAAACAATGCCGTGCATTTACTCCAGTTTCTATCAGGTAGACTAAATTAATAGGAGTGAGGTGTGAACTTTAATGGGAGGGAGGAAATGTGAATTCTTGAATTGATTGACGGTATTAATAGATGAACTATAGGAGATTAGGTATTGTTAGGTTGCAGGGTATGACTTTTAAAGAAGAAGTTGTGATCTTTGAAATGAGGGGCAGGTGTTGAAAATGGTCCTTTCTGCAGGGTCACCACCAAACCTTTTCCTTCCTCCTCCCCTTTTTGCTGAGTTCGTTTTTGTTGACTTTAGGACTCTGGGCACTTTACCACTGCTGACCAGTGCTAAAGTGCATGTGCTCTCTACTTTAAACATGCTAACATTGGCTTCTCCACAATTGGCCTATTTAATGTACTTATAAGTCCCTAGTAAAGTGCACTACATGCGCCCAAGGCCTGTAAATTAAATGCTACTAATGGGCCTGCAGCACTGATTGTGTCACCCACTTAAGTAGCCCTCAACATGTCTCAGGCCTGCCATTGCAGAGCCTGTATGTGTAGTTTTAAACTGCCATGCCGGCCTGGCAAGTTCACCCTCTTGCCAGGCCCAGACATTCCTTTTTATTACATATACGTCACCCCTAAGGTAGGCCCTAAACAGCCCAAGGGCAGGGTGCAGTCTACTTTAAAAAAAAGTAGGACATGTACTTTTAAGTTTTACATGTCCTGGTAGTTAAAAACTCTTACATTTGTTTTTCAGTAGTGCAAGGCCTATGTCTCCTATAGGATAATATTGGGATTACCTTATTACATTTTATAAGTGTAATTTCCAATTGGTAAGAGATTGGACCCCCAAGTTTGGTGTCTCTGGAATCACAATCTCAACTTATGGTGAAGTTGGATTTTAAATTGTAATTATGAAAATGCCACTTTTAGAAAACCTTAATTTGGCCATTTGATGCATTTTGCCTGTCTCTGAATACATGTCTGGGGTGGATGACAGCTGGGTTTTGTACATTCCCTCCAGAGAGCCACATACAAAAGGGAGCTTAAGTGTGACTGATGGGCCATCCACATCCTGATGGTCATCCTGGGCAGGATGGGGAGGAGGAGATGACACACCTGAATGGGCTGGGGTCTGTCTGCATACAAAGGGCTGCATACCCCCTGTAGTGAGTCTGGAGCCAGGGCAAAAACTGTGCACTTAAAATGTCTCTCTTTGAAGTCTCCCCCACTTCAAAGGCACAGCTGGGTATAAGTACTGGACCTCTGATAACACCAACTCAAGCACACTTCTGGACCTGTGAACACTCTGCCAGGAAGAAGGACTGCTGTGCTGTTAAAAGGACTGCCACTCTGCTGGACTGCTACTCTGCTGGACTCCTGCTCTGCTGCCCTATTGCCTGGGAGTGCTGAGGACCGGACCTGAATCTCTCCAACCCAGAACAAAAGTGACTCAAAGGGCTTGTCTGCCTGCCTCCTGTTGGAAGTCTCAGGGACATCAAATGTTTCATTTCCACTCATCACCAGCACCTGGACTCTGCCATCTGAGACTCTTGCCCTACCAAGTGGTGCCAATCCAGTCCTGGGCCCCTGGAAGTGGTTTAAAGTGCTGCAACTGCAAAAACCCACACATTGCTGTCGTTGCGCGGCTTGGAACCGGCGCATCTCCTTCGACACTGACGTATCACTGCTGCTACCAGGATCGAGGACATCTCATCGCCAGCTGCGCGGCTCGTGAACGATGCATCCTCTACATCAGAAGGGTTAGACGACGAAGCATCTCCGATTTCCGTGGCTCGGAACCAACACATTGTCCACATCCCCAGTATCAACGCCTCCTTTGCTCGTCGCATCTCGTCCCCCAAAGCGACGCAACCACAAACCAAGGTGCTGTTTCAGCGGGCCAAGATTGGTCCCTGTACCCGACCCATGCCTCATCGCGCTCAGCCTGAACTTTGGGATTTGTCCCAGTCTAGCGCGACCAGATTGCCAGAGTTGGCGCGTTATGCTTTTAAGCACTATATTTCGAGATATTCTTTAAAAATGCATAACTCCGGTCCTACTTATTGTATTTTTGTAATTTTGGTCTTGTTTTGTTCAATAAATTAAGCTCTAGTTTTGCATCCAGGTGTGGTATCTTTTTGTGTGGTTTTTTTCGCTGTTTTACTGTATTAAGTGTTGCACAAATACTTTACACATTGCCTCTTAAGTTAAGCCTGACTGTTCTATGCCAAGCTACCAGAGGGTGAGCACAGGTTAATTTAGGGTGTGTATCTGACTTACCCTGATTAGGATTGTGGTTCCTGTTTGGACAGGGTGCATACCTCTGCCAACCAGAAACTCAATTTCTAACAGTGGGCAACTTGCAGAGATACACTAATAGGGATTAATGTAAACATTAATTTGATTTAGAATAGGCTGTACCCTGAGAGAGGAGGCATGCAGAGGATGGAAATGAAGGAGATAGTCAATCAAAAGAAAAAGGGGAGTTGAGAACTGGAAGTTTTAGTCTGCAGAGAGTTTTCATGCAGGGATTTTATTAATTTTGTGAAGGCTTTTGAGACAGTGTGCAAACCTGTAGAAAGAAATAACATTATTTGCATGTGTTGCAATATCATTGTAGGCTATGAGAACACCAGTGCACACCCATAGGTAAATAGAATTGAACAAAATATGGTTTCATTTTCCCATAAAATCCAATGGAAGGAAAACATAAAACAGGAATTTTGTATTTTAAATGTCTGAGCTAGAGATGCACCACCCCTTTCCCTCTGATGATCAATCAGGCAGGATAAAGGAGAACAGAGTCTGTTTCAGTGAATTTGTGTAAAGTAATGCTTTTCAAGGCATGAAGACCTGGGGATGTATCTAATCTGGATCACCCACAACATAGGCACAATGAGGTGTGAGAATTTGCATCTGGTTGTCATTCAGACTTCCTGTAGCAGTAATCAGACATGATCGACTCCTTCGAATAATCAACCACTCTGGCCAGGGTCTGAACACTGCACTGTCAACCCACCTTCGAAGGTCATCTTCTGTTTCACTGTTAGTGAGATAGCCAGCGCCAAGGAGGAGATGGGGTGCTCCTCTCAGTTACTACCAACCGATCAAGGGAACAACAGCATTCAAACAAAAGAGCAAGTTCCAGCCTGTCCTTACTTCAGTGTTAAAAAAGAGAATAAAACACAATTGATTATCTGATTTACATTTGGCACACCTTTTAACAGGACAACTTTTGCTACTGTATGTGTTGTACTTATTACCTGCAACACAAGCAAAATGAATGGATCACTGGTAAAACTGCTCTATGAAGGCTGCAAAGAATGAAATAATAAGATTATGATTAAAGGGTTAGATTACTAACTTTAGCTAATAAAATAACATTGTCACAATGAAGCCATTGCATGTTTCAATCATTTTGGAAATGTATATAAAATTTTATTGTAATAACAAAACAGTCAAACCAACAAAGTTAGGAATTTGGTTGACGTGTCTTATTTAGTCATCACCAATGAAGTTAAATATCATTGAGCATGTTCTTCTGGACTAAACTAACCAATCAGAAGTTCAAATATTTGGCCTTTTACCGTGATGCTACTTACCAAACAACACTGATAATTGTGTAAAAGGGGGACCCCCCAACCATAAAATAAGTCTGGCTGCTGGAGATACGTTAGCCAGAAACCTGTGAACCCCCTCCCCTTCTCCCCCAGGTCTCCAGGATTGCACCAATGGGTATCAGGGGTTACGGCCTGACTGGTGGGTGAGCTTTAGAGGTACAGTTTTCGACTTATAATTTTTTTAAATCTCATTCAAGTATAATTTAGCTCAATTTAAAAAAGAAAAAAGCATTTACCAAGGGATTTTTAGTTGTGTATATACTGCTTCTCTAAAATGGCTGCCAAAAGAGGAACCACACTCTCTAGGGAAGCCCCGACTGGTGGGTGAGCATTAGAGGTACAGCATTCTACTTAAAAAAATGTTTTATCTCATTCAAGTATGATGTATCTCAATTTAAAAAAGCATTTGCTAGTGGCTTCTTGGTTGTGTATATACTGCTTGCACAAGATGGCTGCCAAAAGAGGAACTACACTGTCGACTGTGATCCTCACAACTATTACAGCATGTGCTACACAGGTGCACACACACATTGCTTCAGTAGAAGGAGCCATTACATTTCAGCATAAATGAAATGTCAGCCTGCATGACAGTCAATGAGAAAGACTCATTATCAATGCCATGATCCTGTGCTAGCTGCCTGCAATTTAAAAAACAGCAGCACATGAGTGACACGAATGTAGGGTGCAAGTGTATGTTCCATATTATGGACGTCTTTTACTGTCACAGCTAACTGCCCAGAGAATGTCTCACATGACAGGTGGCTTATTAAAAACAGAAACGAAACGGGAGTTATCTTTAAAAAATACCGTGCAAGAGTGTTTGCCATGCAGAAAGCGCAATGTACGGCTGAAGCTCACACCCCCAGAGCACTGTAGGAGAGTTGGTTGCTACATGGAGTTAAATTGCAACACGTCCAATTCTATTTACATTACTTTCAAAGTGCCGCTTTGGTAATACAAAAACATTTCAGTGCTAAAAAATATTTTAACTAGGAGATCTTGGTCAGCTTCCATCCTCCAGAGGACAAAAGTAATCGATGTGCTGGAATTTGAGAACCTCATTGCCCCAACTGGTCCAGCCGGCTTGTAGGTTACGCGCAAACAGCTCCAAGCACTCAGCTCCCGGCTTGATGTAATCTGTCAGGACCTCTGCAAAACACAAGCAACACAAAGATGACGAAGAGGAGGAAGGCGAGCACACAAAAAGAATCAATCTCTTCTCAGCTGCTGGAAGATGAAAAAAAGGGATGTGTCATTAGAAAAAGAAGACAGCAAATTAATTTCAAGGATTTCATCAACAGACCTTGCTATTTATAGGGAGAAAATCGTTCAAAATAAGCGCCCTTGAGACCGCGAACAATACCGACAGAACCTTCAATAGGTGTGATTTATCAGTTTTCATTTAGAGACGGGGATTCGGGATTTCACAGCTATGCGGGTGACTTTTCAATTTTTCAATATAGTCGTCTTAGCACATGTCTCCTGGGTGCAGACTTAATGTTCCAAATGTTAGGCACGTCTAAGTGGAGGAGTGAACCCAATGAGGACAGGAGCCGAGCATTTAACAAATGTTAGCCTTCTAAAGCCCTCAGACAAAAACCGTCACTTATGGAAAAATGTAATAGATGCTGCAGTTATGAGTTATGATTAGACACCCATTCTGTTAACTATTCCTTTTGTAATAATATATACATATTCTGTTCAACACATCTTATTTTCTATAATATGTTTTGTTTATATGCCAACTTCTTTTGTGTCGTGCTAAATTCGTATGCAAATTCATATCAGTAAAACACAGGGGAAAATTACATTGGTTCTGAACTGGAAACAAGCAGGAGAATCTCCAGCTACAAGTGAAAGGTGGAAGACACATTAGGAATGAATCAAAGGGAATTTCTGAAATTGATTTTGTGAGGAAGACTCTCGATAGGTAGAGTTAATCACTAAAGAATTACCTGAAAGTTGCGATGGTCACTAAAAAGAACATCTCAAAAGGAAAGCGCCTTAGAGAAGCCTCATCAGGTGGCAAAAATGGCAGCAAATACAAGCAGATAAAATGGGAAGGTCTATACTAGAGGCCAGAGAACCAAATCAGCACTATGGGAGTGATTACGATACCGCCGACCGCTAACGCGGCAGTCAGGAGACCGCCCGACAAGCAGTCGGCAGTTCGACCGCAGAATTAGAATGTGACCACCGGGCTGGAGGTCGTAAAGTGCTCTTTTTCACAGCGGCTTATGGTGCGGCCCAGGAAAAGGGCCGCAGCACAAGTTCCCGTGAAAACGAACACTTCCTACACGTCCATGGACCATGTGCCATGCACTATGTGGTGCATGGCACATAGTGCATGGAGGTGAGTGGGGCACTATATGTGCCCCCAGGGCCACTTTGCAGTGGCCCCTGTTTGGGGCCCCCAATATACCTTTCCGACAGCCTATACATGGCGGTGTTCCTCCCATGAACAGGCTGTTGGAAAGGGATATCCAAATATCGACGGCAGAGCCTGGATCGGCACTGCCGCCATTCTGGGCCGCGACTCCAACCGCCACCCCGTCAGGATCGGAGATCTTGTCGGAGGCGGTAGTCTGGACTCTGCCCGCTGTGGACCTGACCGCCAGTATTAAAATGCAGTGATCGAACAAAAGGGCTGTCAGCAGTCGGAACGCCACCGACTGCCTGTTGGTGTGCGCTCCGACCGACATCATAATCAGTCCCCATACTCTGGAAAATATAGCCAGCCTCCAATGACCCATAGGGATCTTGAGAATGCTAAATCTTTGAGGTCATTGGCTCACAGACTAATGATTAGCACCACTGTTAGACTTGGCATCTTTTGGCGTGTTTAACCTGACTTTTTGCTTTCTGACCTCCTGGTTTTGACTCGGTTTTTGCTGGTGTAATGATTCTGCGCACTTTCCTCACTGCTGTCCAGTGGAAAAGTGCAAGTGCTCCTGTATAAAATGTGTTACGGATTGGTGTTTCCATGATTGGCCTATTTGATTTATGTGTCAGTCCCTTGTAAAGTGCATTGAGAGTGCCAGGGCCTATAGATCAAATGCTGTTGGTGGGCTGCAGCACTGGATTGTGCCACCCACGCAAACAGCCCATAAAGTGTAACGCTGGCCTGCCATTGCAGAGCCTGTGTGCAGCCCGGGGCTGCCATGTCGACTTGGCAAGTGCACACACTTGCAAGTCCCTAAACCTTCCCTTTTCTACATGTTAGTCACCCCTAAGGTAGGCCCAAGGTACCCCTGTGGGCAGGGTGCATTGTATGTGAAAGGTAGGACATGCCCTGGTGTGTGTGGCATGTCCTGATAGTGAATTACAGCCTATTTCGTTTTTCACTATTGCAAGGCTACCTGTTCCCCATAGGCCAGAATGGGCAGTTTTGATTATTACAGCTTATAATCTTAACTGACCCAGGGAACATGGTAGAAATTCGAGTTTAGTATGCCTGGACTCAGAATGATAAAATGCATCTTTTAGTGAAGTTGGTTTTAACATTCTGTGTTTGAAAATACCACTTTTAGAAAGTGGGTATTTTCTTGTCTAACCATCCAAGCCTGCCTCTGCTAGGTTGTGTATTCCTTGTCTGGAGTGTGAGTGACAGGGGCTGGGGGATGCCAGGAGACAGGGTGAGTCAGCACAGGGCTGAATAGCAAGATCTACATGTAGATGGGTGGGAGGAGTTGCACCTGGGACCTGAATAGGGCTGTGCCTTCCCTCCACAATGCTGGCTCCACCTCCTGTGGTGTGTCTGATGTCCCTGGCCTACACTGCAAAAGTAAAGAAGGAGACTTGTCAACAAAGTGCTCCAGGACTGACCAGAACTGGTTTGGACTAGGCAAAGGCCTCTCTGCCTTCAGAGAACAAAGAGAAATTGAGGATAAAAAGGGGGACCCAAACCCCAGAAGATTGGAACTCTTTGGGATCAAGAAGACTGCCAAGAAGAAGAGCTGGAGAAGCTGTGAGGAGGAACTACCACTTTGCTGTGTACTTTGCTGTGTTGGCCTGCAGTGGCTGCTTCTGTCTTGGGCAGTGAAAGGACTGGAACTGAACTTTCTGCAATCTACTTTGTGAGTGTCTCCAAGGGCTTGAGGTAGAGCTTGCCCCCTGTTCAAGAAGTCTCAGGAACAGCAAAGACTTCAAGCCCGACGCCGTCTACGACGCCGCTGCCGACTCCGTGTCCTGAAGGCACCGCAGAGGGCACCGCCGCAACGCCGCACCGCGACCCTGGTCTCACCGACGACGCCTGCTGACGCCGCCACCGAGCCGCTGCTCGCACCGCGACCTGTGGGCACCGCACTCCGCACCACCTCGCTTCACGACGACGCCGTGGTATCCCCGACGACGCTGCTCCACGCCGGACTCGACGCCGCTGCTTGCACCGTGGTTCGGGGGCACCGCTCGTAAGTTACACGACGCACCGCCCTCATCCCGCACCGCAGCCTTGGCCCACCGACGCCGGTGCCATCGACTCCAAGTCCGTCAGCCGACGACAGCACTGCAGCTACGACGACGCCGCTGCTGCACCGTGACCTGCCAGCACCGTGACGAGCACCGCCTTCATCTCACACCGCGACCCTGGTCTCACCGACGACGCCACCCGACGACGCCACCGAGCCGCTGCTCGCACCGCGACCTGAGGGCACCGCACGCCGCACCGCACGCCGCACCGCTGCACTTCGCACCGCAGCACCCGACACCGGCCGACGCCAGCGCTCCTGACTTCAACAGAGAGGAGATCAATCTGCAACGCGTGTGACTTCGAGGGCCCCGACGACGCCGCACCGACCTCCGGAACCGACGCCTGCAGACGCCGTGTGTTCGGAAGCTCACCGCGAGGTCATCGACGCCCTGCATTTCTGAAAGGTACTGTTTGCGGGTCTTCCCGACACCGTAGCTGACCCGCGACGCCGCGGTCAGCCAGAACTGTTTGGATTTGTTTGTTCACGACGCCGTGATAGCCCCGGACGGAGCTATCGACATCGAGGAACTGTTTTTAAGGACACTGTGATAACTGAAGAGTTTTAAAGTACTGTACTGTGGATTTTTATCGTATTGGTCGTGTTTTAAGTATATAAAAATATTGGATATTTTTCTAAACTGGTGTGGTGTCAGTTTGTAGTGCTTACATTGTATTACTGTTGGTTTTGTGCAAATGCTTTACACACTGGCTGTAGAATAAGCCTGACTGCTCGTGCCAAGCTACCAAGGGGGTGAGCAGGGGTTATTTTAGGAGTGTAACTCCCTTACCCTGACTAGGAAGAAGGGTCCCTACTTGGACAAAGGTGCAAGCCCTTGCCAACTAGAGACCCCCATTTCTAACAACCACTAAATGAGCATTTAACTTAACAGCTGATTGTATTTAGGTGTTATTAAAAAGTCTGACTCATAGCTTGGGTTCTAGAAATTTTGGGTTTGTTTTAGTCTTGTTAGCTTTAACCTTCCTATTCTCTTGTTTGTAAATAACGTTTTATTCCTTCTTTAAAAAAGTAAGACTGACTGACAAGACACTGATTTTTTCTATTTGTGATTGCTGTGTCATACTGTATTTAGCCCCACACATTCCACCTGCTATAGTAAACCTAGACTGTTTGACTAAGTAATATTTGGAAAGTCAATTATAAAAAAAAAAGAGTCTTGGCTCACAATTTGCAGATAACAGAAGCCAATGCCTTGAGTTTACCCAGTGACCACAAACTGCCACTTGACTTAGAATGCAATTAGTGATGGTTTGCAAGAACTCTGAGAAGTCAGATGGAGCTGTTGAGATATTAGTGTATCTCAACAATTCACAAGGTGTATCAAGTAACTTTTCTTCTGTATCTGGTCGTTTGGATTGAATCTCAGTTTTGAAATATATTTCACACTTACTGTGGCTACTCTTTTACTCCAGAAAGTAAAAAAATGTGTTCAACACATCCTCTCCATTTTTATTGATTCATGTCTGGATACGCGAACTCGCACAAAAGTAACTGAGTTAATTCAAGAGTTTTGGCCATTGATAGGTTGAAGTTGCTCGTTTAGCTATTTATTTGAGTCTCATGTAGTACGAATATATAATGCTGACATGCTGCTGTACGGTAGGTAGCATTATTGTAAAGAAGTAAGGTAACATAAGACAAGAAGTCTGTTGAAGCAGGTCGAAGGATAAAGTTACTGCAGCAGGGGCTGCACAGATTGATCACCTAATAATATAGATGGGATCAGGTGCTATTGGCAGGAATATGTGACGTTGCAACGCATGCGTTTACAACGCATGCCTTTACAACGTGGTCGTTACAACGACCGCGTTGTTACCACGCGTGCCATTACATCGCAAGTCGTATCAACGACTTGCTGTAAGGGGCGCGCTGGACTTAGGAATAGTATTAATTACTATTCCTACTCCAGTTGTGCAATAGCAGGGAAGGTGTTGGATTTAAAATCCAACACATTCCGTGGTGTTGCACGCCCCCTACAGCAAGTCGTTGATACGACTTGCGATGTAATGGCACGCGTGGTAACAACGCGGACGTTGTAACGATCGCATTGTAATGTTACCGCGTTGTGGAGACAGCGTTGTAAATGCTGTTTCCCTTTGGCAGTGGTGGCCTAATCTGTATAGCTGGCTTTTCTGGAGCAGTGAACCTGTTTAAATAAGCAGGTTTTTAGTAGACTAAAGAATGTGAGCAAAAAATAAATAAATAATAATAAAAGAGAAGCTAAGTAGGTTGGTGGTTCTGATGTGTGCACAAAATTAGTTAGAAAGGCATAGGTTGTTGCTATACAGGAGCTACCACAGCAGAGAGCTTGCTTATCCTTTGGGATTTCTTAAGTAACATTATTGCCTGTGTTTGTTAAGTGGAGTCGGTTTACTTGTAAGATAGGAGAAATTCCAGGTGAGGAGCGATTTACATGGAAAGCAGAGGTGTAGGAGTTTGAAGCACCTCATGGCGAGCTAATGAAATATTTGTACTTCGGTTGTGTTATATCTTGATAGCCCAAGGTATCTTGCAACCATTTTTTAAATCAAATATAGTGGGATGATTCACAAAAAGTATGTGTGAATCTTGAAAGTTAGAAACAGTCTACAATTTCTGGAGATTTAGTGATACTAAGCTACCTATGAACCAAAAGAAAGCAGTAACTTTAGATATTTGGGAAAGTTACTACTTTTTGAAATTGACAAATCCCCATAGGTAAGTCTGAACATTTATAAATTGATAGCTTGCATTTAGTGGAATGATTATTTGATGAAGACGATTACAGTTGCACCATGACATTTCTTTTTTAATAGGGCACATATTTTTTCTGTGGAAAAATCCTTTCCCCAACAGATCACAGGTGAATTTTGAGTGTGAAAAACCATTGAAAAGTTTTGTGAGCAGTGGCTGCTGCTTGGGATCCAAAGTGCTGTAAAAATAAAGTGAAATCCACTTATCTGCAAGCCGCCTCTTATCTTCCGTCCGGCGCAGGAAACAAGAAGCCCACAGGCTTCCAGACTCCCCTAGGCAATAACGATGCTGCTGTCACCAGCATTTCAGCAGCATCGTGATTGGTCTGAGCGCCATGGTACGGCGCTCAGAGAGGGATTGGGGGCCCGTGCATATTCTCCACCCAGGCTGTGCAATACAGCCGGGTGAAGAACATGCTAAGGGCGCATTACCATTTGGCCGTCCCAAGACAGACAACCAAAAAGTCATGCGCACTTAGAAAGGGCTCACCACTCCTCCCCCTGCTGTGTGGGCAGCCCAACCCTGCCCCGCCTCGCACCTAAAGCCAGGACGGAAAAATAATATGATAATAACATGGTGTTATCATTTTATTTTTCCTGTGGAGCGACGCTCCTCCACCTTAGCGGAGGAGCCGCCGCTGGCCACATGATGTTTCCTCTGGTGTCTCAAATCTAAGCATGATCCAAAGTCAAGCAATAAATTCCCTGTGATACACCAGAAAGCCATCAGGCAGCGTAAGGCGAAGCTATATGCCACAAAGCACATGAAACGAGGCCAGTCGCGATCCAAGTCTCCGACTTTGTAGTACCCATGCTGCATGTGATTGTGCCTATAAGCAGAAATAGTTTGTTCAGTATTGGACCCCTGGCACAGCACCCTCCTCCATCAGCCTGCACTCCAGTTGTGTCTCTCAGCTCCAGAGCTCTGCTCTACTGACCTCTAACCTTAAACATAACATTTTACACTGAAAGGCTTCAGACTGTGGGGCACGCCCCCCCCTTGGGGGCCATGGAATTATCTGAAGAGGGACGCGCATCCACATTAAATCACTCTCCTTACGGCCTGGAGGCAAACAAGCAAACTGCCTGTGGAAAAAAGACAAATGAAGGCTTAACCCACACAATAATTATGATATGTGCAGGAACATCATTGTGAGGGTTAAAGTTAATTTGAACTTCTTTTCACAGGTAGTTGTGTTCTGTGTAAACTTCGGTGTTAAGTGTTGAAAGATGGCCTGGAGAGTAACTGGAGCACAGAAAGAGGATGCACTGCAGGAAGGGGGCACTATAGTCACCTCCAGGTAGACTGAAGGAAGGGGGCTCTGCAGGAGTCAGTGGTGATGAGCTAATAATCAAAGTGAATTATTTTAATGATGGCCATCTTAGTTTCTAGTGTCTTAACGAAATGTACATTCTTAAGCACTTATCCCTGCTGCGGGTAGTTGTGGTGCCCCACTTCAGCACCTAGTGCAAGCAATTGTAGCATCCCTTGCCCACCTCCGCCTTGGGGACTCTCTCTATTGCACCTTTGGCCAGCAACGAATGAACCTCCTTGGCAAGGATGGTGACATGTACAGCAAAAGTCTGAAAAAAAACTTGGGGAACAGGAGGGGGAAGTTGATAGGAAAGGGAGGGCATAACCACGCTGTACAACCTGTATGACCCATTGTTCCCAGTTGACTGCATGCCAGCCGGGTAGATAAAAACATATTCTGCCCCTACCAGCCAGTCATCCCTCATTACTATTGTTGGGAGTATCAGAGAAACATGGCAGTGGCCATGGCAGATGATGAGGAAGACGAGGACTGACCTTGCTGGTGGCTGCTGCTTGTGCCCCCAAAACATTCTCTTGAGCTCCGAAAAGGCCTGGTGGGCTGTATCTGGTGGTAAGCAAGGCCCCGGTTGTTGCCTTGAAACTTCAGATATTGTTGATGAAACTGGTGGGCCAGAGGTAGCCAAGTTTCCCAAGTAGCGAGCCATAGCATGGCTATCTTTGAACCATATGATCCTTGTCACCAAACATCTTGGACCCATCAAACAGCATGTATATTAAGGACATCTGCATGTTCCCGGAATAGCCCAGAGTGCCCATCTACGCATGACGCCAAATCACCACACTGGTGCCTATAGTGCAGCCAACACAGTCTGTGGTGTCCAACTCGGCCCATAAAACATATTTTGCCGCATCTTGCTCATCGTGGACTGTCTTCAATCAATCAGTATTTGTAGAGCACGCTAATCACCCAGAGGGGTATTCAGGCGTGGCGTCTGCGCCCAGAGGTAGTTCAAAGGGTCTTCGCCCAGTGGGGTGTGCCTTAGTTAGATCTGTTTGCTATGCCAAAATCACTCAATGTTGCGTCCTTTAACACTCTGGAATTTACATCTCAAGGCTCCTTGGCAGACATGTTTCACCTTCAATGGCATTCCGGGCTCCTTTATGCAATTGCCCCTCTACCTCTGATTTCCCATGTTTTGAAGAAGGTCAGGAAAGACTGGGGATACCAAATGAACATACCAGGCTGTCTCCAGAACTGTAAGTACTACAAAACTTTATCTGAGTGTAAATGTGACCTATGTTTGGGAAATTCTTAATTAAACAGGTAGGTATATTAGTTACACATCCTTAATGGATGCTAAGTGTGTAGGCATTATGCACAAGTGAGAAACAACATGGAGGAGAAGGAGGAACGTTCCCAGGGGAGTCTCAGAGGACCACACGAACAAGTTGTAACTTTGGGAATATTGATAAAGTAGTAGTTTTGAGGGTATTTTAAAAACAGACATTTTACTTCTAAAAAATATCAGTGCGTCTGCCTTGCATCCAAATAATACACCATCACCCTTCTGCATTCCTTAACTCTGATGTATTGTATTCTCCATTTTTCAGTTGGGTTTTCCTTCTTTTTTTTTTTTTTTTTGCAGTTTTATATAGCTCGAACTCGGCCCGAAGGTATCAGAGCGCTTTACATAAGCACCAGTTGCATTACAGATGGACACATTTGTTTTTTGGGGTTTTTGGGGCATGGGGAGGAGATTAAGTGATTTGCCCAGAATCACAGGATGTTTAAGCATCCCGCCAGGCTAGAACCTGGTTCCCCAGATTCAGAGGTGGCCGCCCTGGCCGTTAAGCCACACCCTCTCCTCACGTTCTGCCCTCTTAGCTGATACTGCTCTCCTTGCGGTCTCCAACCACCTCCAATCTGCTCATCATATATTACAGAACACAAGGGATGAGAGGCAACACATAATAAAAGAGTATCAATTTAATATCAGGTCAACTATTAATATCATTTTCAAAATTATTTATAGAGCCCAATATTGCTTGAATGTTCTTTTTTTCCAATCTTGAAAGTATTACGAGCAGATGCAACCAACGTGCTTGATAGGTGCGGCGGGCCGGACAGCGTTGCCGAACAAAATACTTATCTCGCTGGGATTATTGTCTCCCGAACTGAATATCCGTTTGTGCGAACCGAGACACACATGGTTTGAAATGCTGCAGACACTCTAAAATATTGGTTTGAATGTAAACACTGGGTAGCGAAGCATTTGGGACTCTGGTAGGGACTTTTGCCGCCTACAAACTATATTGCTACCTGTGCTAGACTTCTCTTGCCCTGAAGAAGCCCTTGTCTGGGGCGAAACGCGTTGGTTGCGTCAGCTTGTAATACTTTCAAGATTGAAAATGAAGAAATAAAAAAGAACATTCAAGCAATATTGGACTCTATAAATAATTTTGGAAATGATTTTGATAGTTGGCCCGATGTTAAATTGATCTTCTATGCTTATGTGTTGCCTCTCATCCCTTTTGTTCTGTAATATATGATTCATGACCATTTGGTAGCTGGCCATTTGAGGAGGGCAATATTGGTGTTAAGAAACTTATTTGTGACTATATTGGGTGGTGCAGTGATTGAGTCTACCTAGCTGCCACTATTTCTTCAATCTGCTCATCATTTTCAACTACTGAATCTTCTCTATTTATTCACCTGGACACAGTCGGTCTCTACTCTGACTCCTTTCAGTATTGCTATTTCTTGGTTTGCCTCCTATCTTTCTGTTTGCACTTACACTGTCTTTCACTAAATCTTTATCACCATCTTTCTGTCTCTTTTATGGAGTTTCCCCAAGGGTGTGCCCTTGGACCATTTCCCTTTCCTAAATACACCTCACCACGGTCTGAGATCCTCACTTCTTTCATTTGTTTCGAATATCTTTATGATTACTTTTCAATTTTCTTTCTCTTCTTTCACTCCTTTTCGTCATGATTTTTTCTTGTTTTTCCACAATGAAGGCCTGAATGTCTTTTTAATGTGCTCCAACTCAACACATCAAAAATATCTTTTTCTTTTCTGCTCCTTCACTTCCTAGATCTCCCCCCTTTACCTTTCCCCACTCTGCTCAGATTCTTGATATTACGTTAAGCCCAAGCCTTTCCTTTTGTAAGAATACCTATACTGTCTCTCAAACTTGCCACTTCTGGTTCTAATATCGCTGTAAGATTTGTTCACAACTTTCACTTAAAGCCATCAAAACTCACGTATACACATATTCTATCCCATCTTGATTATTGCTCCACTTTATTACTTGCATTTCTTGTCTAACTTGCCCTCCTCTATCTGTCCTTAACTCTGCTATTTTTATACTCTTCAAACCATTCTGTTTAACTGTCCCCTCCACATCTTATCACTCTTCACTGGCTCCATTTTTACTTTCCATCTACAATTTACTTGCCCATGCATGGAGCCTGATTTAGAGTTTGGTGGACGGGTTACAAATATGATGGATATATCCCGTCCGTCAAATTACAAGTGCATTATGGCCTATGGTGCTTATAATAGGCAGATGGGATATCAGTCACGTTTGTTATAGAGTACCCATCCGCCAAACTTTAAATTAGGGCATAAATCTGTTCATTGTTTAGCCCAGATGTTGTTATGCCTCATAACTTCTTTTAACACTATATTCCAAATTGATCATTGCACTCTGCCACACTTTTACCCTATTCCCCATGTGCCACTTGCCAATTCAATTCTCGTGCACTACTTGTTCTCTAGTAGCTTTCTCGAGCAATGCATGACAGCCCTTGGTGCAAGACGCCCCTCACCATGATGGTATCGTCCGCCCCTACCAAGAGTTGCACGGTCATCGTGCTGCCCATTCAATGTGTGCGTAGGGTATGCCCTATGCAATGACTCTGGGCCCCTGGACCATTGCAGGAGACATCCCATTCCACAGGGTGAGCAGGTGTATCTTGTTAGGCCTGGGTAACTGCTGCATTTTGCACATCTGTTAGGTGGCCAGAATGAGTGAATTTATAAGGGCCCCTCACCACATTTTGCAGGTGGACTGTGCACATTTACATTATACAACTGAATGTGGGAGCCCTATCTACCTTGAGCAGTGGTTGTCAATTCTTAATGTGCGATATGTCGTACTGTGATGGTAGTGTTTGACCTTAGCAGTGGTAAGGAACCATGAAGTGGTACATCCCAGACTATAGGGGCTGTCTCTGCTTTGAGAATGGTCATTGTACATTGAATGGTGGCATCCCCCTCCACACAGTAAGGGCAACACCATTCGGCTGGAACAATCCACACTGTACAATGCTCTGAACAACGGCGCCCAGGACTTGGGGCACACCCCACCTTTCAAGTGTAAGTATTACCCTAATTAACATGCCTTGGCAGTACAAGGGCTCCCACATTGTGATGGTAGAGTCTGTCCTGCAATATCCACCAGGATCTTTTTGTGAGATGTCCCATACTGTGACAGTAATGTGTGCCTCAAGTGTTTGTGTTGCATATTCCATACTGTGAAGGCACTGCTTTCCTTAAGCAATGGCCACTGGGATTTTGCTTAAGAATTCTTTTTCCATACTGTGAGACTCCGGCCTTCTTTCAGTCATGGCCGCTTGGCGCTGGACATGAGCATTCCACAGCATAAGAACACCATATGCAACAAACAATGGTGCAAGACAGCCGGTTCCACACCGCAAGGATAATGACAGCCCTAAGAAAGGGATGCAGGCTTTGCTGCACAACATTCCACGATGCGAAGAGACTGTCTTGAGCATTTGGTACCAGGCTTTTATATGAAACATCCCAGTTTCACCATGTGGCAATTTCTCACACATTGCAAGTGAAAACCTTAACCCAGAAAACGGCCCAGGCCTTCCACACACAAGGTGTGCCACACTTTGTGGGCAGTGTCTGTCTTGAGCATAGCTGCGAGGCCTAGGCATAAGACACTTCGTTGCACTGCGTCAGGACAGTTTCTAACCCGAACAATGGTTGTCGGGCAGTTGACCCTGGGCATAAGACACTGCGTCAGGACAGTTTCTAACCTGAACAATGGTTGCCGGGCAGTTGACCCTGGGCATAAGACACTGCGTCAGGACAGTTTCTAACTCGAACAATGGCTGCCGGGCTGCTGACCCTGGGCATAACACAATGTATCAGGACCGTTTCCAACCTGAACAATGGCTGCCGGCGTTGTGGCGTGCCCAGGCTCTAGCGCAGTGACCGGCCTGGTTTGGGCACAAGTCCTCTCTGATCTTACAGGAGACTTGGTTGCCTGCTTGTACAAGGGTGTCAAAGGCTGCAATTTTCTCTCATGTTTCCCTCTAATTTTTTATTTAATGCGGAAAATGGTTGAAAAGGTAACTCTACAGCCAAAAGCTGAGATTACCAGGAAAATACCTGCCAGAACTTCTTTTCCTCCTCTCCCTAGCACTGTCATATTCCAGCCTTGTAGAGTCTCAGGTTTTCTTATCCTACCAAGAAGATCGCAATGCACCAAGACTTTCTTTTGAAGAGGGAATGCTCCCCGACAGTCCACTGTGAAACATCTCAACATATGTGCTGATTCATTTGTTTCTAAAGTGCCATTTTGCACACAATAGCCCTCAATGCAATAACTCCTATTCACTTACAAATTATTAAATGTGATGTATACAATTAATTACAAGTAATGCAATAAATATTAATGTTACATTAATTTCTAAATTTAAAAAAGGTAAATACTTGTTAAAAAGTACAATAATTCTTTTTTATTGAAAGCAATTTTTTTAATATTAAATAACTTTTTTTTAATAGTTGAAATAATTGTTTTAAGCATTAGTTCCTATGGTTTTTTCTTTAAATCCCTGCCCCTATTATTTTCTCTAGGAGGGTGTTGTAGTACCTGTGGATGGCCATTGGTGGTGCTGGACATACTCCATCGATGAGCTGGAATACATTTTCAGCTGTTTTGGATCCTTTATGACTGTAGTAACTATAGAAGTGCCATTTGTTAATAGGAAAGGGCTTAATATTTTGTGGGTGGATGCATGTCCCTCCCTAAACTCCTCTCTAGTCCTCCCTTAACCGCTCCTTAATCTCTCCTAAACCCCTCCCCTTTTTTAGTATTACCCTTTTTCCAGTCACACCCTCCCACATTTACTACTAAAATGTAGGCATAAGTGTACGGAAATCTTCGCAGTCGGTGGAGATCTCTGCAAAGAGAGACTGGAGAGTATAGATCTCAGCATGTAGGTATGTGAATAGCATTTTGTAGTATGTTAGTAGTAGTACTGTATTACTACTAAATGTACTACAAAATGCAGTTTCTTAATAGGCCCATTGATATTTGTACTGCATTTAATTATTGCACTTACTGAGCAGAAACAGTTTCTCTCATAGAATCAGAAATGTTTAACAAATGTGGAACCATTGTTGTTTATTGTAAGGAAATAACCCAGGTCATGCTTTGATTTTTTCATGACCCAATAATTAGTGGCATCATTCTACACAGGCAGGGCTATTTTGGGAAGGAGACGAGACATGCAGAGGTTGTGTGGCGCCCGGCACATAGGTGTCTTGCTAAGGGCGACTGTTGTTTATATATCAAATGGTACTCTGTAAAAAGGTTTCTGTAGGACACCCAAGCACCATCAGAACACTGGAAGCGGGGATTCTGCTTCACTACCGCCATATTAATGATTGGCCTTTTGCCAAGGCAGCATGAACGTTTGCCCACTGTCATTCTACTTACTAGGCTCTACTTGCGGCATTTACAAACACATGGCACAAAGTAGGAGATAGCATGTGAGGACAGTGGTATCAGCACCACAAAAGGATGCCCTCCAAAGGCAGGAGTTATCACCAAGATAGTTTAAGACCTCCTACAAGAACTCCTCACCTTGCTAGACCATCTCACGCAGCTTTTAACATTTCCTCATTTCACCCGCAGATTTTGCCCTCCTACTTTTCTCTCCAACATACTTTGCCTCCAGTGTTTATTTTGTAGAAGAATGAGTGCTGGTGCCCAAAGCCCTGCTCAGGAGCCCTCAGCCGGTACTGGTACACAAATACTAAGGCTGTGTAGTCTGGAATCTACCTTGTGCCTTTTTAATCGACTACCAGGGACCCCTCGCACTTTATTTCACTCTAGCAGGTCCCTGCTTTCTATTTTTTTAAACGTTTTTTCTGCCTTTATCGTTCTCCTTTATTTCTCCTTTGTGGTTTTCCCTCTCTTGCTCTCGGGAAATGTCTGATGAGGAAAAATACGTTCTGGCCCCCAACACTGAGTGCCGATGGGCCCCACTGGCAACCACCGGCTCAAATTAAGTAGTGCTGATCCCGCACACTGCACCTCTTTCCTTTCAAACCTTACACCCTTCTACCTCCAGCATCAGAATTATGCACGTTCACCTTAAAATCAGGAAGGGAATAAAGAGCTCCTGAAGATGTGTTGCAGGATCACACCGTCCAATAACGGGACCAATCCTAAAACACAAGGAGAGTAGGGCCATATATATGTTAAATAAAGCAGGCACGGCCATGAAGATAATGCAGTGAAATGGACACATCTGTGTGAATTGTTGCAGGATATGTGTAGGAAAGAGTGGCAAAGCATACCTAATAGCATGTATAAATAATGAATTTTGATGGTGATAAATGTTCTTAGTAAATATTAATATGAATGTGTAATTTGTGTTACTGTAGAAATTCATGCTGCATGTAAATGGGCAGATTTATCGTACGGCAAACAGCCATAAATCCCTTATCTTTGTAAACAGTATTGAGTTACGCATGCAGACGTATAATTTGCACACTGGTCTAACAGAAATGTTTGAATACCCAAACATTGTAAATTAGGCACACACAACATTCTTGTTTTTTTTTGTGTGGGCGCGTTCTGCAATGGGATTGTACAGACACATTTGAATAGCGCTTTCATCCTGCACTGTAGGTGCCATATGATGAAGACCATGGAGGACGCCATGTTGTTTCACAGGTGCCCATTCATAAATCTCAGAGGAAAACTCCACTCTCTCCACCTCTCCTGTAGATACCTCCTTTAGGGGGAGCTGTTCTTCCATCAACAAGTAACCCCCTCGTCAGGCATGTAACTGCAAGACAACAATAAGCACAGGGACTCATTATTTTGACTGTAAAACGTATTTTGCTTTCCCATGACAATAAATTAGCAACTAGTCTGCAAGAGTGAAATAAATTAAAATAATGAGAAATATCAGAACAGTCCTTCCTGGTTTCCTCAAGGATTTACTGATTTCCATATTGGATTTACCCAAATGCAGGGGTGTCACTTCCACACCCCTGAACTTAACAACACTGGGGGGTCCCCTAAAATCTGGTAATGCGAAATTAACTGGGGTTTGGGTTGAACCATGCGAATCCCTAGAAGAATGAGAAATTATATGTGGAATCGATAATTCCAGGTCTGACTATAGTAGCCGAAATCTTAAGGGAAATATGACGGATCCGCTGTAACTTTACAGACCTTATAATTCCCTATAAGGCCAGTAACAGGGTTCCCCGCACCTTTGGGAACTGCAGGCCTCACAATATGAGGGCCACTCTGCGCTAAATTGAACAAGTTCTGCATGCAAATTCTCAATACACATTTCCAATTTGCTCATTTATAAGGCGATAATTGTTTTACACTTCTGTGTCGATTTTTCTACTTAAATATGTCGGACTATCACTGTAAACAAAAATTCTATTTGTCTGCTGTTTAATAAGACGGTCAGCCTGTTACTACAAGGGAACCCCTCTGAGAAGGTAATACCTCAAGAGGTTTTTAAAGCATTGTCTCTGCTTGGCACCAATGCGAGTGCCACAAACTATTTATTTGCCTCTTTTCGGGAGCTATTTGACAGAAGAAATCCGATTTACAACTCCAAATAGCTTAATTTAAAAGGGAAAAAACACTTCTTAAATTCAGAAAACTTGTTTTTGCACTCGTATATGGATTTACTCATACCAAAGTTACTTTATGAGGTAATCTACTTCTGCAGCTGAGCAGTAGGCCGCCCCAGGGTGGTTTGTTCGCAACCACAAACAGTCACATTTGTGGGTATTCACAAACCATTTTCAGACATGTTCCCATCCTCGAAACGGTCTGATATTTGATCCTCTCAAGGACAAGAGTAAAACCTTTCCAAAGTGGGAATGGAACACCAACAACGTGTTTCCGGAAGTAGGAAATATTCTCTCTGTGATAAATAAAAGAAATACGTTTTTTGCATCAGAAAATATAAATGTCTATGTTCTTACATGTGAAAAATGAATTAAAAAAAGTTACCATGAGTATGGCTTGAATACCGATATTGGAACGAGTTTCCAGGTATAACCAAGATACGTTTTACCATTTAATGAAATGAGTAAATCTATACTTACATGAGTTTGTAAACTCGCTTCAATAGCATATCCCCTGTTAAGATGTTATACGTTTTGCTCAAGTGCATTGGGTAAAACAATTTTTTCAAAAAGTAAATGTGTCTGTCGATTGCTCAGCAGTGCTGTTGAAACTGCAAGCAAACATCGCAAAGTGTATACTTTATGACTGGACCAATTCACAAAGAAAGCTCGCAATTTGCTACCCTTTTGTTACTCCCACATTTAGAACAAATGTTCAACTGTCTTGAAATTCACAAATAATTCTAGGAGAACTTCTGGGAAACTGAGACTATCGCCGAACCCCTGGAAGGTTCAGATATGTAGACATCTGCACTTGCTAACATGTTTTCTATTTGGAAAAAGTACTTTCCATACACCCCGACTAATTTGGGGAGGGCAGATCTTGCATCTCCTTTCCCAACCCTAAAACAAGAATTGCTCCTGCTCAAGGCAGGAGTAAATATGCAACTATTTCAAGGTGACTATTGAAAACGTTTTAAGAATATCCACACATTTCCAAATGCATAGCTATTCACCAGCGTCTGTAGGTGTTTCCAAAGTGGGAAACCCACAAAGAATCCCTATGAACAGATATACCAACATATAACCCACATCACACTGATGTCATTTTGCATTTCTGCAAATTAACTCAAAGTCAAAATTTACGGTTTGTGAATCACAAAGATTAATATACCGCACATGCAAGTGTCACACAGAAGCATAAATAGATTTGTGAATCACGTCAGAAGCATATTTCAAGTTTCTTTTTTTTAATTTCAAAAAAGTTTTTATTAGAGTTTTGTGCGAACAGGTGTTTGCAGCTGAAAAACATAGAAAATGCAATCCATGGGATGGTACCAACATATCGTATGGAGGTAACAGTATATCATATGCTGAGTGAATCTCATATAACAACGGAGGGTAGGTGTAATTGTATATGTGTGGGATGATGAAGTGGAATGAACTATTGTTTGTATGGTGAGGGAGTGAAACTGTTTAGTGAGAGAACAGGGTGAGGTACCCTGGTTGGTAGCGAGATGGGTGGAGAGAGAGAAAAATAAAGAGGAGAGAAAGAACAGAGAGGAAGAGAAGAGATAGGATACATTTAAAATAGGTAAAGTGTGTGCAGAGGAGCAAATGGGGAGGGTGCAGGGGATGGTGAGATAGGGTGGAGTGAAGGGGGGGAAGGGAGAGTGAGAGTGGCAACTCCTACTACTTTAGGGACATATTTGAGGAATGTTTTGTGCAGGAAGGTACACCTTCCTGCACAAAGACAATACGCGGAGGCTTTTTCCTCTTTCTGTTCTGCAGCACACATAGAAGAGGTAATAACAAGGAGAAATAAAGATATTTCTCCTCATTAAGCCTCCCCTGGGGAGGTATATAGTTTTGACGCATTCCCAGGTTTACAGATCCTTGTAAATCTGGGAATGTGTCAAACCCCATTGGTGTTACGTGGTAAAACCCCCTGCAACGCCCATGGAACACCCGCTGACGCAGTGTAAGGGAAAGCAGTGACTTGCGCTGCGTTGCCTAACACCATATCTAAGAGGCCATGAAAAGTCACGCAAAGTGGCTTTGCGTTGCCTCGTGGATAGGGGTCTGCACTCTGCGCATCTGGAGTGTCATAAAAAGTGACGCACCGGCAGTGCAAGGGGCTTGTAAATAAGCCCCACTTTGTATACATTGCTTCCCTTTTTGCTATTAGTTTTTTATGGAAGTTGAGCTTCTATTAGCTGATGATGTTCATATTTCATTGCCTTCTCCCGATCGTGCCTACCTGGGAGCGATTTCAGAGGTACCATGGTGTATTTATCTTCATGGACACATTCAGCCTCTCTGTCGGACTCTTTACTTTCAGAGTGTTGGCATGCTCTCCTCTCTCCCTGGTGCATTGGTGCGCTCTCCCCAGTGCAACTTGTTGGTCATGAGCTGTTCTCTGGTCGAGCTACGCAACCGTAGCATCCTCAGGTTAGACGGAGGAGCACAGCTGTTGAGAAACTGATTTCTAGAGTTTTCTGGCATTTAGGAGTGCTGTTATGTTGCCTGTTTGGTGCGCCATTGGGAAAGGAGGCGTGCATTACATTGTTTTTTTGGTTTTTTTTAAAGAAAAAGGATTTCTTGATGACCTCTGGTGGCTGGCACAAGGGTACTGTGTTGGAGCTATGGCCTAGCTATTGTTCCGCAGTACTTTGGTATAAGCTAGTAGTGGTTCAGAACCACACTATGGCACATACACATATTTATATTTTATATATTTTTTAAAAACAAAGGAAGGAAGTGTGGAGAAATGGAATCTTTTATTTCTTCATTACTAGCACTTTAAGAGAAACTTGGCCCTTGATAGTACACTGTATAAGAACAGCAATCCTCTTGTCCTGTATTCTTCTATCATGGAGCACAGAAAACACTCCTCCAAGGGACACAACTGTTCAAGAGATGATGATTCTGATGGAAAGAGACATAAGCAGGATAAATCATCTCCTATTTCTACTTCTGGGGCTTTTCAGCTCTCTGAGGAACACATGCAGTATTTGGTTGCCTCTTTGCCTGATGCTCTTGCTAAATCTAAAGATAATTCCAGTTGTCGTCATTCTCCATCGTCTATCACCCCATTTAACATTTCTTCTCCTTCATCTGTTTCTTCATGATTGCCTCCTGAATCTGAAGAATAGGAGATTCAGGTCCATGAAACAACTCATAAGAGCAAATTCATTCAGAAGTCTGAACTTTAGGGGATGATTTACTGATTCCTATGGAAGAGGAAATGCCAAGCACTAGTACTGGGCTACTTAAATAATTATAGTTCCACTCTCCGACTTGTTTGGCTAGGAATAAGGAGGTAATGGATTTACTTCTGAGGGAATGGAAGAATCCGGTGAAGGCAGAACTTCCTAAGTTCTTAACACAGTTGTGCCCTTTGGCTAAGCGTGACACGGAAATTCCCTCAACTATTAGGATTGACTCAATGTTGGCTAATCTTGCAGGGCGTTCAATGGTAATAGCTGAAGAAGTTACAGTTGCAGATTTTGTGGACTGAAAGATGGGAAATTCCTTGAAAAAGTTATTTAGGGCTAACCCTGGCCTCGAGAGCAGCGGCTTATACAGTATATGTCTCCAATCTTTGGTGAAAGATTTTCAAACTTTAACTTCTGCAATACAGGATAGTTCTGAGAGTTCTGAATTATCTTCTAATAAGAAGATGTAGGCCAATTCTTATCATACATATCGTGTGATATTTTGAAGGAATCTGCTTCCTCTATGGCTTCCAATTTGGCTGCTAGATGTCAAATTTATTTAGGGATTGTAAAGCTGAACGGTCCTCAAGAAGGAAGGGCCGCTACACATGCCCTTTTCTAGAAGCAATTATTTGGAGATCAGTTAGAGAACATGCTGCGAAGAGCCTTTCAGAAACATGCTCAGTTGTTCAGGGCTCAAGGTAACTCAGTCCCCCCTCAAAGAGCTGCAAGAAGGAGATGAAAGAAGTGTTTTCAATTTAGTTTTTTAAACCGGCAAGAATAAGTCACATCAGTTTTACTCAGGCAGGGGTCACTGTTTAAAGCTTCTGTCCCCTCCTCCAAAACCCAGGAAGCACTCCTGACTATGCCAAGTCCCCGGTCGGAGGACAACTTTCCTTTTTCCTCCAAAAATGGAAAGAAAATGTTTCAGATGCCTAGGTTCTTCAAACAGCAGAAAGAGGTTATACTTTGAAGTTCGAGGAGATTCCTCCAGACTTGGGACCAATCTATCTCTCATACTCAAAGGATCCAATCAAAGTTCTAGTTTTGTCTCAGGAGATATCAGGACTATTATTAACTAATGCAATCTGTCCAGTTTTGGAAGATTGGAGAGGGAAAGAGTTTTACTTTACTGTCTTCCTGGTCCAAAAACTCTCCCAGGAAGTACAGACTGATAATCAACTTAAAGAAATTGACTGTGTTTCTCTGAAACACCCATTTCAAGATGGAGACACTTCAAAGGATAATTCCTTTGGTAACACAGGGGGAATGGATGACCGCTCTGGACCTGAGAGAAGCTTATTTCCACATTCTTTTTCCCCCTCATCAAAAGTTCCTCAGATTCTATGTGGAAGGTCAAAATAGACAGTTTAGGTGCTTCCCTTTGGTCAGACATCATCTCCGAGAGAATTCACGAAAGTTCTAGCACCAATCGTGGCAAATCTGAAAATCAGAGGGATTCTGATCCATCCTTATTCGGACGATTGGCTTATCCATTCTCCCTCAAAGACAGTGCTTCTCAGTCACACCAATCAGATGTCAGACTTTGCAAGAATTCGGTCTCTTGATAAACTGGGAGAAATCTCATCTTTTACCCACACAGGACTTGGAGTTTATCGGAGCCCGGTTCCAGACTTATCTTGGGATGGTAAGCGTACCAGAAACGAGAGCTCAAGCTATCCAGAGCCGCCTTCTTTCACTGGGTCGGCAGTCAGAGGTCGCTGCCTGACAGTGGTTGCATCTACAAGGACACATGGTAAGCCAATTTCTAATAGGAAGCCTTTCTTTCCAGTCATATTTCCTGATGGATTATTACAAAAGTCATTTGTATAATTTTTTTTCTATAGGCAGCATGTGTTTGCAGTGTCATGGGCTCACCTCCATTTGAGTCCTTTGGTTTGTTATTTTTTAGCTTACTGGAATCTGGCAATGGACAATCTGGAACATATGGTGCCTGTAACGGAAGACTTTTAGGGTAAAGTACAGTGGTGGCTAGATCACATACATTTAGCAAGGGGAGTCCCGCTAAACCATGGCCCCACCTTACATTCTTTCTATGGATGCAAGCAAGTTTAGCGGGCGGCCACTTTGGGCAACCAGTTTCTTCAGGGGAAATGGCCGAGGGGGGTGGAGATCTTACTCCTCGTACTGAGAAGGAAATGACAGCTGTTCATCATGCTCTTCTTCATTTTCCCCACATTCTTCTAAATCAGGTTGTCATAGTGAGAACGGACAATACAGTCACAAAATGTTACTTGAACAAGCAGTCAGGCACAGGGTCCCAGTCCCTTATGGAGCTTGCCTTCCAGATAATCAGTTGGGTGGAGACTCATCTGATAGCCTTGTCAGCAACCTACATTCAGGTGAAGGACAATGTTCTGTGGGACAGGTTAAGCAGGTAATTAAATTCTTCCCACACCATTTGTCTAGCTCCTTTGATTGTAAACCAAATATATCAAAGGTTCGGAACCCCACAGCTAGATTACTTTTGCCAGTGCAGAGAATACTCTTCTGCCAGCATTTCTGTCATGATTTCAAGAGCAGGGTTGTTCGCGAGTGGATTCCCTGACTTGTCCATGGCCTCCTGTCCTACTGTTTGACTTCCCTCCCTTTCCTCTGATATCCAAACTGCTAGCCAGGTTGAGGAGGGAGAATGTGGACCTTGTCCTAGTGGTTCCCTTTTGGCCAGCAATGGGATGGTTTTCTTTACTGATGATAATGGCAAAGGGTCCAGAATGGATACTTCCGCTAGATCAAAGTCCCCTTCGGTCTCCATTACTTCCTCTAATCACATGCAGAAGGATGAGACTGTTGGCATGGTTGTTGAAAGGAGAGCTTTGAAAAATCTGGGACTTTCTTCTCCAGTAGCCAGTTCCATTCAACAATCAAGAAGATTATCCACTAGAAAATCTTATGATCCCCATCTGTCATCTTTTTCTGGATGGTCTGTGGAGAGATCTTTAAGCCCTACGTATTGTGAATTCAGATGGATTCTTCACTTTTTGCAGGACAGATTTGATGAGGGCCTAGCAGTCGCAACTTTAAAAGTCCAATGGGCTACAATAACAGCAGTTAGTGCACCTTAGAGTGTTACTGAGATAGATTCCTTAGGTTCAAGGTTGCTGAAGGGTTTCACCTTGTTGAGGCCAAATGTAAGATCAAGTTATCTTTCTTGGGATCTTCCTCTGGTTCTCAAAGCATTACAGCCTCATCCCTTTGAACCTCTAGAAGAGATTGATTTGAAACATATTTCCTTGAAGGTTTGTTTTTTACTGGCTATAACATCAGCCCCTACACTTGAAGAACAGGGTCCGTTGTCTATTAAGCCTCCTTATTCAAGAAGTTTTTTCAGATAGATGAGTTAATAAATTGGGGCCAGCTTTTTGTTCTAAGATACTATTTTCATTTAATCAGGAAAAGGAAATAATTTTACCTTCTTTTTTTCAGCACCTAATATTTATTCATTGGATGTGTTAAAAGCTGCGAAGATGTATTTGTCCAAGTCACAGAGTTATAGAACTGTTTTACTGCTACTCTGAACTAAACACAATTGCTTTCACATTCCTACTGAACAAATAATTATTGAGCCACTGGGGCAAGTTTAAGAGCTTGACTGTTGCAGGTTTCGGAAGGACAAAGGGATCAAGGGTGAGATCTCACACACCAAAATGCAGTTTCTCAAAGCACATAAATAAAGAGTGAGGTCGCAAAAAACCTTTCAGTGGCTGCAATTCATTGTGTGCATAGACGTGGACTATTTTTACACAACGGTTGCTAAGACCACGAGGAAAAGGCAGCGATCTAGCAGGCTATGACCCTCTTTACAAGTTATATTCAGAGTTGTGCAATAACTCCTGTTACCACACGTCATAATTATGAGTATTGCGATAAGCATCACAGTCCCCGAGTACATTTTGACATGTCAAATCTGTTGATATTTATTGGGGGACAAATACTTGGTAAACACTGGACCATGCCAATTTTGGTGCGGTAAGAACCAAAATCTGCATGTTATTCCCCATTATCAGTGACAAACTGGTAATTACCAGCCAACTCATAATGAGGACCTATCTGCTACCAGATAATCCATGGCAGAGCAGATCACCAACACTTGGGATGGGACAACACACTGTTGCCAAAGTAAGGAGGGTGTAGCAGGATTAGAAGAAGCATGTCAAGAAGGTGAAAAAGATGCATGTAGCAGCAACAGCGTCAAGGCCTGGGCCGTGGAAAATCTCAGACTCACTGCCTGCAAATAAGATATCCTTAGCCTGGCCATCATCTACCCCCAGATACAGCATAGATTGGGTATTGAAGAATTAACCACCCACCCAGGTAGATCAAACAGAACAGTGTGTATGTATATTCATGCCACTGGGTTTCCCTACCCATGCCTCGCAACTCCCTCCCATCTCACTGCTATTTCCTTTTAACCGTCTTCATCGCCCTTTGCCCAGCCGCTCTCTCTCTCTCGGATTTCCCTTTGAGCCTTGTCCTGGTTTCTCTCCCAAAAGCTTCCTCTCTGCATCTTTTTTCCTTTCGCCGTTTGGCCCTTCAATAAGAACAATTGATGGACAGAATGTTGAACAATGTCAAACATTCACCCCAGTACAGAGATCTGGGCCTAAATCCATCATTTTTTTGCTCCGCATGCCATTCCAGGTTAAACCCAACCATATGCAAATCATGAACCTGAGCACATCTCTCTTCCCAGCTCTCTTTGTCCTTGTCTCTGTCTGTGCTTCTTTTTGTCCCTGCCTCCCCAAGTTGCCAATTTCATTTCTCCTTATCTTGCTCCCCCTTCTTAACATGTTCCGTCCTTTCAGCTACTTTTGGCATTACAGGAATTACCTGAGCACATCCCCGTCCCAACCAGCAAATCACAGTGTCACTCGGGCATTAATTACTCACCCACTTAATTTAGAAAAAACAAAGACAAGAGGCGGTGGTAAAACAGGAACAGTTGGTTTAATTAAACACTGCGACCGGGAGTACAGCATACAGAAACGGGTCTGAGGACGGACTCAAAGTACAATCGATTTGAGCATCATTATATATATTTCTTGGAGCATCATAAACCAATTCATAGATCCTTTTTAGAAGGAAGAATGTGTGCCTAGTCATGGAGTCATAAATTACTTCCACCTAATAACAAATGCAGGTGGGTCTCGACCTTGCGTGGACACAATGAGGGTCAGTGGGTAATGTCAATCAATCAATCAGAAGTTTGTTAAAGCGCGACTACTCACCCGTAAGGGTCTCAAGGCGCTAGGGGTGGGGGGGGGGGGGTGCAGGTTCCATTCCATCAAGGAGGGGGTCTGTCGAAGAGCCAGGTTTTGAGGTTTCTTGCGAAGATGGGGAGCGATGTCTGTCTGAGGTGGAGCGGAAGGGCGTTCCATGCTTTGGCTGCGAGGAAGGAGAAGGAGCGGCCTCCCGATCTGGTCTTTCTGGTGCGGGGGACCACGGCGTAGGAGAGCTGGGCTGATCGTAGGGTCCTTTGGGGTGCGTGGAATTTGAGTCGGCTGTTCAGGTATGCTGGTCCGGTGCCGTGGAGGGCCTTGTGTGCGTGGGTGAGCATCTTAAAGGTGATTCTCGCCTCGACGGGGAGCCAGTGGAGTGTGCGCAGGTGCTGGGAGATGTGGCAGTGTTTTGGCAGGTTGAGGACCAGTCTTGCGGCGGCGTTCTGGATGTTCTGTAGCTTGCGGATGAGGTTTTTGTTTATTCCGGCGTAGAGTGCGTTGCCGTAGTCGAGTCTGTTGGTGACCAGGGCGTGAGTGACTGTCTTTCGGTGTTCGAGGGGGATCCATTTGAAGGTCTTACGAAGGAGGCGGAGGGTGTGGAAGCAGGAAGACGAGACAGAGTTGATCTGGCGGTCCATTTTGAGCTCGGAGTCCAGGATGATTCCCAGGTTGCGTGCGTGGTCTGTGGGGGTTGGTGGGTTTCCGAGGGCAGGGGGCCACCAGGTGTCGCTCCAGGCGTCAGGGTTTGGGCTTATGATGAGTACTTCTGTTTTGTTGGTGTTTAGTTGTAACGTGTACAGATGTACGGCATGGGGAGCGCATGATCACTGTGTGTGCTGTGTCCTGATTGGCTGAGTGTTCCTAACTTCATGTGGCATCTAACTTTATGGTGTTATTGGAACGCGCACCCCTCTGGCCATGTGCGCTTGATTGGGACCAATCTCCCCAGACCATTGTGGTGTCACTACCTATCTGTAGGATTAATCTGGGTTTATCCTATTCGTGTGTTTGTTCCGCTGATTACGTGTCACCTCACCTGTGATCTGTCAATCAGTTGCCTCAGGCCTAGGTCGCAGGGCCTGCCTGACCACGTATTTCTGACTTGGGGTTGATGGAGAAGTCATATCAGGTGATTTAGATAACAGTGATTCGATTTCATTTTTATGCATACATGGATCATTGCGTACATCAATATTAACATTCCCCACCTAGCTGAATTTTCAACTACATCATTTACCCCATACTTCATGACAGTCATATTATATGGGGCTTGTTGTGCTTCAGTTTTAACTATTACTACTTCCATAGTTACTTGCATTCTACCCAGTTTGAGGACTGTGTTTTTACAGCAGCAAACCTCGACTTGTAAGAAACAACACAAAAACAATACGAATATGAGAATGGGCAGCAATGCCGTACACAAACTAGTCAACCACCGGGGAAGCCAGGAAAACCAATTGTTTTACCATTCATGCTCAGGGGCACCTCACTCCTCACGCATGTCTCTTTGTAAATGGTGCAGTGCTTGGATGGCACGAGTCCAAGTTGCTTTGTCCATGTCATTGCCTGGGATAAACATGCAACAGGATGCACCAATCTTGGCACACACACCACCCTCCATTGCAGTCTTCAGGTCCAACATGTATCGATGTTGCATCACCATGAGGCGGATGACTCTTAGTTCTTCCTTGATTGCATTACGGTCAAGTTCAGTACTGTTCATAATTTTCAACATTTCCCATCTGGTTATTTGCAACCAGCGGGCGTTTGCTTTCATCTGCACAGTGCAGAATGGTATGGACCCTCCCGCATTTACTTGAGTGTCAGATAACAGTCTGAATTCTTCTGGAATGTCTTTGAACTGAGCCCAGCCAAAATATTCAGCAGTTCTTTTCTCTCGAGCCTGATTAAACAGAGTTGTCTTCTTCTGTAGCGGGTGTTGGTACAACTCTGACAGATCTTCTCCACGAATGACCAGAGTCGGGTGTGTATGGTGATGAGGGAGCATAGATCCCACCATCCGGGGACGAGCTGGGTGTAGGCGAATTCACTGCACTGCCAGTAGGCATCCATCAGCGTGGAGGTGCCCCATTGAATGTCTGGTATGTGTAGTATTGAGCCACAGTTCCGATTTGTGCCGAGTGGAATCGTTCCTTTACCTGTGAAATACAAGGAATACAGCGTAAGTTTCCATACAATTAGGGATTGCCCCTTTCCTTCTAACCACGTGTACCTATCTATATCGGTATCCCAAATGTCCTGACATGGGTTATCTATGCTGGTGTTTAACCCTCCCCTACGAGACTCATTTCCCTTTGTATCATCAAGGTGGATGGCCCTACACTGGAACTCCATGTCTGGCATCCATCTATTATTAAAGAAGACTGCCCTACACAAGCTAAGGACCACCATGGGACCACAGACAGAAGCGGGAGCGGATGTGTTTGTGCACTGGTGCAGTGGCTTGGCTATTTCCAAGAATCTCTTTTCTGGAAAGTCTCGGGCCAAACAGTGTCCTCCCTATGGTGCCCCTCCTGCGCATCCTATCTAGCTCTGTTTGAATAACGCTAGACTCGGTGAAGAGGTACAGCGCTGTGGGATTGGCATCGTAATGGGGCAGATTTACCACTACTCTCTGGGGTTCTACTCTGTTGGGTTGTATCTTGGTCCTAATTCTACATAAGTACAGGTGGAGAAGGCATTTTGCTTTTTCGGGGGCTATCTCTTGGGACAAGTAAAGCCTGTCTGGGCCCACTGCATGCGGTATCAGTGAACAGACGTAACATGGCCTGGTTGATGTCCGGGCGCCCACGGCAGTCATGTGCTGATACCATGTGTTGTGTAGGAGTGCGCTGTGTAGTGCGTTTGGGATGCTAGTGATGGGTTAAGTGCAATTATAAGTGAAATCGGAGAGGTCCCTATGCAAGCACTATGCAAATTCCGGGATGGACTCCAATTGACTAAGCAGATCTTTGGCAACGTATAGATGCGGCCACACCCACAGTAAACAGAGAGTATTTAATTGTACAATAACACATAACTTATTGAACATTGCAGGTCTTGGGGATAGATCCAGGGATGATGTCTGTAGTCCTCTGGTGATCGGGGGTTTCTTTACTTTTGGAAGAGTTAAATAAATTCATGGAAAATGTTTGTGGAAAATGTTTGTGGTCTTTGACTTGCACACTTGGGTCTTGTTAGGATTACTGAAGTGGTTGCCGATGAGATGGTGGGCAGCTGTAAGGGTGGTGCACTTTGGTGGCTCGATTGCGGACCTGTTGGATAAGAGCTGCTGTTCATTGGTTAAGATCAGAAAACATTTGTATCCTTGCGTATACCATCATCGATCATTTTTGGGATTCCTGTGCCTTTCTTTTTAGGAGTGTGCTTTTATATTCATACATGCTATTCTAGTGGGGCACCAGAAGGTGGCCCCAATCAGGGTGTCTGCTTTTCCTACGTTTTAAAACACTAGGGGGCCGATTCACAGAACTAATCTGAGATAAAATCCTAAACTTACTACTTTTGGTATTCACAGAAGGCATTTAGTAGTAGTAAAGTTAGGAGTCCTAACTTTACTACTACTAAACTGAGGCAAAATCCTAACTTTACGACTTTCGGTATTCACAAAAGGTATTTAGTAGTAGTAAAGTTAGGAGTCCTAACTTTACTACTACTAAATGCCTTCTGTGAATACCAAAAGTAGTAAGTTTAGGATTTTATCTCAGATTAGTTCTGTGAATCGGCCCCAATGTATTTATTCATGGGTCGCCTTAATTCTAGTGTTACGGGTCATCGGTTCTCCCCCCCTCACCCTTACAGAAAAGGATGTTCGTTAAGGGGTAGTCTTCATGAGCGTGTGGATAATCTTGGTTGTTTTAACTAATATTTTATGGGTGTCACTAGACTTCCAACATCCTCCCTTTCCAAGTGTATGTGTGGCGGGGGTGCTTCTTGACCTACATGTGCACGGGGCGATGTGTAAATAGGGGGCATGCCGCAATTAGGTGTTGTTGATGATTGCAGCGTGCTCTGGGGTCATGTGTGTACCCCTTCAGTCCCGGCACGCGGCATACAGTGGGACACTCCCTAACAGCGCCAGGTGTCTGGACTATGCCCTTTTTCTAGAGGGTTCTTTTTGGGCTAGCCTTGGGCTTCTTTTTACTGATCTTTTGGGAGTTTCCCTATGTTTCCATATGATTTGCTTGTTTCTATTGTCGTGTACCGGAGAGGGTCGGAGAGCTGTCCCGCGTCCTTCATGTGTTTCTGATGTGGCGGTGTCTGAGATTGGGCTATTTACTTCCCTAGACGGTGTGTGTAATGCCTTGTGTGTGTCAGCTGATCACTAGGCCAGATATATTTCTGAGTACCTCGCATGGAGCTGTGATGGAATTTTGCGGTCTTTCACCTTCCCAGCACCCCCTTACACTCCGTCGATGTCCTATCCAGGATATTTGGGCCTGCTGTCCCTGCCTATCTGTGTGATTAATCTGGGTTTTTCCTGTTCACGCATGTTCTTCTGGTTACGTGTCACCCCACCTGTGACCTATCAATCAGTTGCCTCTGGCCTAGGTAGCAGGACCTGCCTGACCACGTATTTCTGCCTCGGGGTTGATGGAGAGGTCATATCGGGTGATTTCGACAACAGTGATTCGACTTCGTTTTTATGCACACATATATATCACTGCGGACATCAGTATTCACAGAAGCATGGCTCTCAAAAACTGAGTGGCTGGAATCATGTAGAAAAGCAAAACATTGATATTATAGACATATGTGTGCATGACCGAACACTGTTGTTGCATGTGAAGTTACATGAGATGCGCCTCATTATATGAGTAATGCCAAAGATAATTGTTCCCGATCTCCAAACTGATGGCTGTACTACCACTAGGAGTACATCCAATTCCCTATGCGCCATACAACTTTGTATATCAGAAAATCGTAAATAGAAATATTGTCTGAAAGAAATAATGAGTCCTAAATATCATTGACAAAGTCATTGTCCCATTGGGTGTATATATTCTCAGTAGTGGACCGCAATATTTTCAACAGATGTGGTAGGGTTTGCACACCACCTGCTGCAAGCGCATTCAAACCTTTTTGAAGCAGCTGGCACATGTTCCTGCCTACAGTATAGTTAATTATGCTGTGTGGCTGTGCTGCTCCAAATAACAGTGACCCTGTAGGTAACGGCTGTATCTTAATACATGTAAAACCAATAAATCAACACGAAACGCAGGTCTCTAAGTGACAGCAGCAGGAACTTGAAGATGGTTGCGTGAATATCACCCAAGTGAGAATTGTGTTAGATTATGCATATTTACGAACTCATCCACCTCTGCATTGCTCGTATTGAGTAAAGCACCTGCTCCAGAGACCTGTTTGTGACCTACAAGCCACTCATGCCTCAACTGTACATGTTCTGTGAGCGATGAAAGCCTGTACAAGTCTGCTCTGCTGATTCTTCTATTATACCAAAGGGGCAATATGTGCACAAACTATATTTAGCACACTATATCTATGTCATACAATATTCTGACTATGATATTCTGGTGTCTCCCCCCATACAACAGCGGGCAGAATCCCCCAGCAAGGAGATATTCCATCAGTCCTGCAGCAATCATCAGTCCACAGGAGGGTTTATCGGGAAATCATCATATCGATTCAGAAGAAGAAGAAACAAAATTGCCAGGCCCCAAACCAGCACTGAAAAAGTGCTCCATCCTCCAACCTGCATGCCCTGATTTAAAATCTTTTTCAGTCATGGTCTATAAAAGGTTCGAAGCCAACACCAGTATTGCTTGTGCCAGCAACCCAGGGCACCAATGAAGACTCATTTGTGGTGTTGATGTTGAGAACATGCAGTTACCACTCCGTAAGTGAGTCTGCATGCTCTTTTGACACATTCACTTTGGCAGACTCCAGGCACACATCTACTGAACATCCCTGTGCCAAATCAGAAATCCTAGACAATGCCAATAGAGAACCCTTCGATATCCAACTGGTCCAAGGATGCATGGACAGAGCTGTCCTGCAACAGCAGCACCTTTACCAGAGGCAGGCTATGAGAGAGTTTTACCTCTCGATGCAGCAGACTGCTGAGTCTTTGGTAGGGGTCCTGCTGAGGGTTGTGGACAATATACACTGGAACACAGATGGATAAGAAACTGCATCGACTGAGTTGTGCTGGCTGGTATTATTATTGTGTCCTTTGAAGTAACTGCAACTAGGCAAAACACCCCATACATACTGTCTCCACCTGCAGAAACACTCATAGCAGTGGTCCCAGTATAGCTACAACCCCAAACTCATCAGGCTTTGCGGGAGCTACTTCTGCATTGTGCAAGATACCAAGCACATAAACACTAAATTATTAAATACCTATCAATATGAAAACCACTATACAAGTTCTTACCTCTGCACACAGGACACACTGGGCCTGATTCACAGAACTAACTTACGTCAAAAACGTAAAGTTAGTACTTTTTGGTATTCACAGAATACACTTACTCATTTTGGTATTCACAGAAGGCACTTACTCATTTCGGTATTCACAGAAGTTAGTAGTCCTAACTTTAGGACTCCTAAATGCCTTCTGTGAATACCGAAAGTCTTAAAGTTAGGATTTTTCTCAGTTTAGGAGTAGTAAAGTTAGTAGTCCTAACTTTAGGACTCCTAAACTGAGAAAATCCTAACTTTATAAAGTTAGGACTACTAACTTCTGTGAATACCGAAATGAGTAAGTGCCTTCTGTGAATACCAAAATGAGTAAGTGTATTCTGTGAATACCAAAAAGTACTAACTTTACGTTTTTGACGTAAGTTAGTTCTGTGAATCAGGCCCACATTGTCCATGAGTCCTAGTGCAATAACATCATCTCAAACTACCATCTCCAACATCACTGCCATTCACTTACCATGCAGGGCAAACAGATCTCATCTGGGACAGTGTACTTTCTACGGGTGCAATCTGTCATGCACACACACAACATGAATTTCAGAACTAATAATATACAAATGAGTATGTGATTCAACTACATGGATTCGTTTAAATAAAAAAAGAGGACAAAAGAAATGTAATGGGGAGGAACGGTAAATGTAGGAATCGGCATAGACAGTAGAACTCAACAAAATATAAGGGGGAAGTGTTGGGCCTCGCCCTCTCTGCAGGGTCATCCCCAAACTTTCTGCCTTCACCCTTCTGTTTTCTGCAACCGTTTTTGTTGGCTTCTTAGGGCTCTGTGCACTTTACCACTGCTACCCAGTGCTAAAGTGCTTGTGCTCCTTCCTTGGCTTACACCAATTGGCACATTTAATTTACTTGTATGCCCCTAGTAAAGTGGCACTACATGTGCCCAAGGCTTGTAAATTGAATGCTACTAGTAGGCCTACAGCGTTTACTGTGCCCCCAACTTAAGTAGCTCTGTAAAACATGTCTCGGGCCTGCCATTGCAGATTGTGAGGGCAATTTAAACTGCCATTTCGACCTGGCAAAATAAACCTTTTGCTAGGCCTAATCTTTCCTTTTTAATACATATTTCACCCCTATGGTTGGCTCTACACAGCTCAGAGGGCATAAAGTGTATTTAATAAGTTGGACATGTACTTTTAAATTTTACTCATCCTGATAGTAAAAAACTCAGACTAGTTTTTCACTATTGCAAGGCCTACCTCTCCCATAGGATAACATTGGGTTACTTTATTACATTTAATAAGTGATAGCTCAATTGAGAGCAAATAGGAATCTCGAGTTTGGTGCCTAAAGAATTGTAATTTAAAACCCTCTTTAATGGTAAAGTTGGATTTTAAGTCACAGATCTGGGTAGTGCCCTCCCTGGTGGGTGCTGCCTCCTACAACTGGGGTTATACTCTCTTTACCCCTTTCTCATTGGCAGCTCCTGGCAGTGCACCCAGTGGTCGAGTTTTTGACTGTGGCCTAAGCCTGGCCCCTGCTGGTCTTCACCTGATTCATGAATGCCTGGCCTGTGACTGTGAGAGCTTCTATGTCCCTGCAAACGGAGCCCCCTCCCTCCTTTCTTGCCTGCCACAAGGTCACATGCCTGCGCACCTCCAAATGGCGCCGGAGCTTGGTGGCTGAGAGCAGTGGGAGCAAGGGAGCTCAGCTGTCCGCACACCCTTGTCCTGGGGCTCATCCAGTGGATCCATCATAATGTCCTCTGCAAGGAATATGAAAGATTCTAGCATAAAAGATATGCTGACAAGAGCAGGATTCCATCACGCAGACCCACAACCACGATCCACAGGAGGTGGGGATGAGAAGCCTCCAATGATGCTGGGGGGGCGGAGGCAAATGACTTCAGACCTGCGATTCAAAGGTGGTAAATATTGCAGGGCCCACTGGTTCAGGCTCATTTTTCAGTGACAAGGACGCCAGCACCAGCTGCTCTCTCCTACTGAGGTTAGGGAGATTCTTGGGCTGGAATCGAAGGAGGAAAGGCTGGCTCTTTGTTGGAGAACACAGGTCATCAAGAAACATGACGCTTTTACATAGTTCACAAATCAAGAAAGGGGGGTAACTGTTCCAGAGTTCGGCGCAGAAAGTCACCTGCAGATAGACCAAGAAAAGAGGGAAGGGGGCAGATCTAGGTGTAGAACTCACTGTCTAGAGGCAAGCGCTAGTCTTGTCTCATGATGCCCTCACACACCCCGAAGGATGTCATGCTTCATCATCGGGCAGTTGCTCCTCGTCGGGCCAGCGCTGCAATGCCCTACGGGTCCCCCGAAGGGTTGCTTTGGCGGAGATCTTTTGTATAGGATGCCGTTAGATGAGTGCGTGTGTGTGAAAAAGAGGGTCCTCTGTGAGTAGTGAGTAGGTGCGTGAAGGATAAAACTGACTAAGGGATACCAAAAGTCAGTGAAGTTTAATGTGAGGGTTCCCTTGCCAGATTAAAAGACCCCGAAGGTCGTGAGTTACTAGAAACGGCCTAAGGTGCCCTAGTAACTATAGGTCAACATGTTTCGCGCCTGATCGGTCAGCGAGATCCATGGCGCTTCATCAGGACCGGGTGTAGTGAATAAAAACGTGAGAAGTAGTGGGGTCAAGAACCCTACTCGATCAGGGCAGGCAACACCTGTGTGTAGCTACGATGTAGCTCAAATTAAATAGTTTAACCGCTCCTGTCGCAACCTAGGAATCAAGAATGGGCGAGAGAGAGAGAAACACCGGAGGAATCAATGTAGACCTCCACAAGTTACATCTATGCTAAGAGCATAATATCAATTGTAATAAAAACCATGGATTGGCAAAGAGACAGATGACAAACATACTAGTTACTGGATGTGAGGGTACTACCCCCGCATTGGTAGATGCCGCTGTCGGCGTGGGGCACCGGCTATAGGTCATGCCATGGAGGTGGCAAAGACGTATGCGGCGCAGCCCATACCCAACAGCGGGGCATCACCTTTGCAGTGAGAGATAAAAAACGTTGCTCACAATAGTAATTGGCTGGTAGGCACAGAGTGGAAAATAATACAAGTGCCAAGCTAAAACATCATAGGTGCCATTTTTTAAATTCATGACTCAAAACAGCGTAGCGGAAAGTGGGCTCTTACCTACTAGAAGGTAAAGAGATGTTCCATAGCACTAGTGCATGCGGGCACCCGCTCTGTAACGGGCTGTGGTAAAATGCGTGAGGGAACAAACAAAGCACAAGCATCAACAGCGCATTACAAAGACTTACTGGTCTGTTAGCATAGCTGATGAGAGGGGCCGCAGGGGCCCGAGGGCATTTACTCACATATCCAAGAGTGCAACGTCGTGCATCACCTACCCACCGGCACGCCTACCTGCATATTAATGGCCTGTACCGTCTTGGTGCTTCAAATAGTGCGGGGCACTCGATCGAGGAGTGTCCTGCTTCCGGGTTGGTGGTGGGCCAGAGCAAGTGCCTGACCAGGTGTGTGTAATCGAGGCGTAGTGAGTCACGTAAGCAGCGTGTGTAAGCAGACGCGCTGCTCATGCGTGGTGGCCATCTTGTAGTGGCCTTGTGGACAGAGATGACATGGAGCGTCCTATCACCATAAAACTGTGTTGGGAGATGCGTTGCCCATGCACGGGGGCCATCTTACAGTGGCCTGTTAAACTAAAGGGGATAGTATTGAGAGGATCCGTCCAGCGCCATCATGGAGCGGATCCTATAATGTAACATAGGCACAATGGGGCCCAGAGAATAAGGGTCAAACAAAGTGTGTGGCATAACAGGTCAAGGAAAGTGACCAGTAGGCAGGGATGTATCAAGGTCTCAAGCTGGACCATCAGGGCTAACAAGAGTTATTCTATTTGATGGGAATGCGGAGAGATACTACTCTGCAGTGGGTGGATGACAACTGGGGAAACAGGAAAAAGAGAGCGAGGGGGAAGTATTGCATGGGTGCAAGAAGAAGATAATAGCCATCAGCGCAGAGATGCGAGAGTGTGAATTTAAACTCAGGGTCATCAGTATAATCAATAGAGGACATGGCAGATGCTGGGTCATAGTTCTGTCCATGGTATTTCATCGTTAAGGCCTCGTGTGTTAGTTTGGAGTCGGTGGACCCAGCGTTGTTCGCGTCGCAGGAGCGAGGCGTTATTCCATGTTGGGTTGCTTTCCAGAATGGTCCACTGAATAGCCTCACATGAGTGTCCTTTGTCAATGAAGTGAATGCACATTTTGGTAGCAGTGTGACCACAGCGAATGGTGCTCTTGTGCTCGCTTATCCTGATCTTGATGGGTCTGGTGGTCATCCCTATGTAGAGGAGATCACAGGGGCATGTGATTAAATATATGCAGTTCTTAGTGTTGCAATTCGTGTGACAGCGTTGCTCCCAGGTGAAGTCCCCTAGTTGTAGTTTCTTGGTATGCCTTGTAAAGGCACATGCATTGCACTGGCCACATGGATAGTGCCCTGTCACCGGGGGTAGGTTCCAAAGTGTATTATCTGGAGGTTTTTTGCTGTGGCGTGGACGTGTGTGGACTAGGTGGTCCCTCAGATAGGTGGTCCTTTTGAAGGTGAACCTTGGCTGTTCTAGATTGAGGGAACCAGAGTTTAAGATCTTCCAGTTACGTCGGATAATATTTTTGACTTGGTTGGACAGGGGGGGGTGAAGGTCGTAACACAGGTCATGACATCGTCAGGTTGACGTACCCTGGTTTCCAGTAGGCTCTGGCGGTTATTGTTTCTCGCCCTTTTTCTAGCTTTTTGAATGACATCTGTGGGGTAGTGTCTCTCCTTTAGATTACGAGCAAGAGTGGTGGCCTGTTGGTCAAACTCAGTAGTGGAACTGCAATTACGCCGTATCCTCAGGAACTGACCGTAAGGAAGGTTCTCTCTCAAGGACTTCGGGTGGTGACTTTCGAATGAGAGTAGGCTGTTGCAGTCGGTTTCCTTCTTGTAGGTCTTCGTGTGTAGATGGCCACCCTCCAGGGTTATCATTAGGTCAAGGAAAGGGATCTCCTTGTTGGATAGAGTTCTGGTGAACCGTAGGTAGGGGTTCAGACCATTGATCCAATCATGGAAGACAAGGCAGGTCTCCTCCGTACCTTTCCAAAGGATGAAAATATCATCAATGTACCTCTTCCATGTCAAAATGTTCTCCTGAAACGGGTTGGTGTCCGTGAAGATGTTGGATGACTCAAAATGTGCCATGTACGACCCCGCCAGACTAGGCGCAAATGTACTACCCATAGAGGTACCCTGCACTTGATGGTAGGTAGTGGTCCTGTACATGAAGTAGTTGCTTTTCAGGGCGATGGTGATACAGTTGAAGATGAAATCCACAGGTGTGTTGGTAGGGATGTCCGCATCACGTAGAAAGGTCTCAGACCAGTAAGTCTCTGTGATGCGCTGTTGATGCTTGTGCTTTGTTTGTTCCCTCACACATTTTACCACAGCCCGTTACAGAGCGGGTACCCGCACGCACTAGCCTATGGAACATCTCTTTACCTTCTAGTAGGTAAGAGCCCGCTTTCCGCTACGCTGTTTTGAGTAACAAATTTACATATGGCACCTATGATGTTTTAGCTTGGCACTTGTATTACTTTCCTCTCTGTGCCTACCAGCCAATGACTATTGTGAGCCACGTTTTTTACCTCTCACTGCAAAGGTGATGCCCCGCTGTTGGGTATGGGCTGCGCTGCATATGTCTTTGCCACCTCCATGGAATGACCTATAGCCGGTGCCCCACGCCGACGGCGGCATCTACCAATGCGGGGGTAGTACCCTCACACCCAGTAACTAGTATGTTTGTCGTCTGTCTCTTTGCCAATCCATGGTTTTTATTACAACTGATATTATACTCTTAGCATAGATGCAACTTGTAGAGGTCTAAATTGATTCCTCCGGTGTTTCTCTCTCTCTCCCATTCTTGATTCCTAGGTTGCGACAGGAGCGGCTAAACTATTTAATTTGAGCTACATCGTAGCTACACACAGGTGTTGCCCGCCCTGATCGAGTAGGGTTCTTGACCCCACTACTTCTCACGTTTTTATTCACTACACCCGGTCCTGATGAAGCGCCATGGATCTCGCTGACTGATCAGGCGTGAAACATGTTGACCTATGACCTATAGTTACTAGGGCACCTTAGGCCGTTTCTAGTAACTCACGACCTTCGGGATCTTTTAATCTGGCAAGGGAACCCTTACATTAAACTTCACTGACTTTTGGTATCCCTTAGTCAGTTTTATCCTTCACGCACCTACTCACTACTCACAGAGGACCCTCTTTTTCACACACCCGCATTCATCTAACGGCATCCTATACAAAAGATCTCCGCCAAAGCGACCCTTTGGGGGACCCGTAGGGCATTGCAGCGCCGGCCCGACGAGGAGCAACCGCCCGATGATGAAGCATGACATCCTTCGGGGTGTGTGAGGGCATCATGAGACAAGACTAGTGCTTGCCTCTAGACAGTGAGTTCTACACCTAGGTCTGCCCCCTTCCCTCTTTTCTTGGTCTATCTGCAGGTACCTTTCTGCGCCTAACTCTGGAACAGTTACCCCCCCCTTTCTTGATTTGTGTTCAGCACAAGGAGCACGGGTACTGGACCATAACAAGCTCCTAGTCCCCCCCTTCTCTTGATTTATGCTTTTAGAAAGCTGCCATTTTCTTGTTGTAATCATTTGGTGCCTGCAGCCTGTATTCTGGGACACATGACTGGGTTTTGCTGGCAGTTGGTCTTTGTGTATTACTCCCAGACAGTGAGACAAAGGGGGAAAGGGTGTTTGCAGGGTGGGCCATCTCGGACTTGGTGAGTGGGCAGAGCTGTCGCCTACCACACTAGCACATCACAAAGGCTCTGCTCATCACACTCACAAAGGGTTTGATACTAGTCTTTTGTGCCCTCAGACAAGCTGTGGCTAGGGTAGGGAGGCAGGAAATTCCAGACACCTTTGGGAGGGGTGGATTGGAATAACAGTGGTCCCTCAGAAACAACTCTTCATTACACCTCTGGACCCACGGAAGACTCAGAAGGACTGCAGTGCTGCTCAACTGCAAGGAGGACTGCGACTCGGTTGCCCTCCACTCTGCTGCTGTGTAGCCCTGCTGCCTAGGTGAAAAGGACTGCACTTGCCTCTTGATCCCAGGACCACAAGAATGATTCCAAGGGCTAGATGGCTGGCCTCTTGATCACAGCCTCAGGGCTAGAATAGCCTCCTACTACCTTGAATGCAGCACCTAGATCTATCTGCTGTGAGCCTTGCCCCCAAATGTTTCTGCTCGCTGTACACCACTCGTAGCGTGGGAGCCTTTTGCTATTTAGATATCCTAGATATCAGTATAAGGACTGCTAGGCTTCAGAAACAAATTACATGATCAGTCCTGGACCAGGTAGCGTTAAAGGCTGTGGGCAATCCCTTTTAAGCACTTTTTCATACAATTACCAATTTGCAGCCCATAAGTATACTTGAGTAAACCTGGACTTGCTCCCATAAATGTTGCACCAAAGGCAAGTTTATAAACATGAGATCCTAGGTCCCAGTCTTTAGATTGTGGGCACTTTGGATCAGCTTCAAGGAGCTATTCAGGAATTCATGTTGGATTATAAATAAGCCTGAAAAGGTCAAACAGAGAGAACGCCGAATGTTAGTTACTCAAATAAAAGAGTATGCATTTTCTTCAATAGCTGAAAATGACCAATGTGGTTCATTCTATGCCAGCTTTAGTCAATTTCTCTTGTATATCTGAAAATGAGTTGTCACCAGTATAGTTCAACAATAAACTGGTATATCTCTCGCTTGCTTGCAGAGAAGGATCCAACAAGAGTGTACCTTGTCAGGTTCAAAGGAATCCATAATAGATAAAAGCCAACAACAGAGTTGCAGATATTGAAAAAGGCACCTCTATTGGGATACCGTTTTCCACCTTAATCCCGGTAAAGGGTTTGATTGAACCATCTTGCGCTGGATCTCCAATAGTCTTAATTCCTTTTCTCCATGTACATTATCATCAGATAGTGCTGAGGGAGCCATCATTTCCCAAGAGTGGTGTCAGTTCAAGAATTTGAGGGGTCTTATTAATCATTTGCTAATAGCACAGAATGTTTTGTGGTAAGTAGTCAGGATACAAACTTTTATGTATCTTTTAATTTGAGATGGTCAAATTTAAACCTATAACCTTTCATTCCTCTTTGACATGACACGGACCACATCAAACTGTGGTAGAAATTAAAATACTTTAACATAAATGATACATATTACTAAATATTCTTTCTGAAACATTTCTAATATCTACACATATCAAGGGTAAAAAAAATTATACCATGAGGGATTGTCGGGTCTTACTTTACAGGGACAGTGTGTAAATATGTCACAGGTTATCTGTATTTTTTCTTGATTAGGTTGTTCATATGTACACTTTTACATACAGACCCAAAATGTGAAGGTTTTTCTATTAGTTATAATTGTTTTTAAGATTTCAACATAGTATGTTGTGCTCCACTTACCTTTAGTTTTGCTGAGCAGCTGCCAGGGGGACCACAACAACTTGAAGATGCATTCCCATGGCAACAGGGACTCCTTGGTTCTGTTGTTGAATGTGGTGTGGGATGGGTTTGGATATTTAACCCTCTAGCGCAGGTGTAGAGTATTGTCTGCAATGGCTCTGTCGGTGGACGGCATTCTAAATATGGCGGATGGAGTAGAGCTTCTTTTGCTGGTCTGTCCACCAGTTTTCTTCCAAACAAACATTGACGGAGGAGCAGGAGTGTGGGGAAAGAGGCGGACGAATAAAGATGTTGCAAAGAAAATGGTCCAGACGGTCAGTATGGTTGACTGTTCCTCTGCATCCACCAAACTCTAAGGCTTAAAGTCAGCAGCGGCCGCCATAAACAAAGGGTGGTCGGGTGGGGTCGCACAGGAGGCGTCGCGCGGGGGGGAGGAATACAATTTTTTTTTTAATGAACTTACCTTTTGCCTGCGACCGCCTCCAATGTCGCATCTTGTTGCGCCACCTCTCCTCTTCTTGCTTGTCCCAGCAGCCCCTGGGGCAGACTCCCTGTCCAATCCCCACGCGGGATTTGTCTGAGCAGGCAGGAAAGACACCCTACTCAAACCAGGGAATCTGGGGGGTTTCTCCAGCCTGGCTACTCAATGCAGCTGGGCTGGAGAAAACCTAAGTGGGCATGAGATCTAAAAAACCTCCTTCACCTCACTGAACTCGCCTTCTCCAAACTCAAACCCCCGGTGAACACCACTCCCCTCCCTATCACTGAGCCCCACACTCACCCATTACCGCTATCCCTGAGACACCTTCGCCCTCGCAAACTACCATGCCACCTCTCGGAGGAGGAAACTCTAGCTCTCCTCCTCTCCTACAACTCCACCATTGCCACCCCGAGTCCGCCAGACCTCACTGAAGAGGAAACTCTAGCCACCGTCCCTTCCTACAACTCTGCCCTAGCAACCCTCAGTACACTAGACGTGAATGTCGAACATGCCATTCGCACGGTCGCAATCAACCCCAACAGATCAGCTACTCTCCGCAACAGAAGTGTGGTTGATAGCAACCTAGCGCCAGTACTCCTGTCCGGACCAGCGCACGACACTCTCTCTGACCCCCCTTTGTCTGGCCTCCTAATTAACTGCCGTTCTGCAGTTAAGCATGCCACCGATATCGCAGATCTCATACTGAGCCAAAACATTGACTTAGCAATCCTGACTGAATCATGGCTCAATGAATCCTCATCTCCATGCCTAGACCTCCTAGTCCCTCCCAACTACAATATTGCAAGGCTGAATAGGCAATCCAGCAAAAAAGGGGGAGGCATTGCCTGCATCTACCGCTCTAATCTCCTTGTCACGGAACTCCTGGCAGATACCTCTGACTCCTGTGAATACCTCGTACTCTCCATATGCAGCAACACCACGTAACTGTGCAATTTGCACATCTTTTACCACCCCCCAGGCACGAATGACATCTTCACTGACCACCTCATGGAACTAATTACAGCCAAGGTTTCCTCCAACTCCAAAGACATTTTCCTTGGTGACTTCAACCTTCACTGGAATTACCCCAATGATCCTCATGTCAACGCCATCAAAGATCTCCTGGCCGACCAAGCCCTAATCAAAGACAGAAACCCCTGGTTCAATGGATCCCTCAATAGCGAGAGGAGATCCCTGCGGCAGTCAGAAAGAATCTGGAGACAGCACCCCTCAGCCGCTCATTTAAAACTTCTCCGCCAGGCCAGAAATGCCTACAACAGAAACATCCTCAACTCAAAAAAAGAATTCTTCAGATCTGAACTGGGGAACGCCAAAAACAGACCCCGCAAACTTTTTGAACTGGTCAAACACCAATCAAACAAACTGGCCAAAACATCGAAAGAAAACCGCAAGTCACTAATATCATCTGACAAATTCTCCTCCTTTTTCGCTGACAAAATCACATCCTTAAGAAACGAACTTAGATCCGCTACTTACTCGCAACACCTTCCAGATCTACATCCTCCCTCCGTGCCGCCTCCCCAGGCTTCACCCAAAAACGAAGCACACTGGACTGACTTCAAAATCTACGACGAACACTCCGTCTCGAAAATCTTCTCCACCTTAAACCCGAACAACCACTTTAATGACCCACTCCCCTCTAACTGCCTAGCTGCCGCCTCCCAATCCATCATTCCGAGCTGGACTGCAATAATCAACGCCTCCCTGCTTCAGGGATCCATACCCGACTCTCTGAAAGCTGGCCAAGTCCTCCCCATTTTAAAAAAAACGTCACTGGATCCTGCCTCCCCTGACAATTTCAGACCTATTTCTAACATCCCACTTTTAGCTAAAGTACTGGAGAAATGTGTGCAACAGCAGCTGAGCCAACACATCACCAACTTCCACCTACTAGATGATTTCCAATCCGGTTTCAGGCCAGGGCACAGCACGGAAACCACCATTCTCCATATCGTGGATGATGCCCTCCAAGCCCTTGACCAAGGCAAAACCTGTCTCCTAATCCTCCTAGATCTGTCCTCAGCCTTCGACACGGTCAACCATGAGAAACTACTTGAACGCCTCAAACTCAGGATGGGAATGGATGACTCTGTTCTTGAATGGTTCAGGTCCTTCCTCCACAACCGATCACAGAGATTCCTAATTAACGGTAACCTGTCTGCTCCCTCCCCGGTCATGGTTGGAGTCCCCCAAGGATCAACCTTGTCCCCCACCCTCTTCAACCTTTACCTAGAACCGCTCGCCGAAGTACTACACACCGCGAATATCTCATACCACATGTACGCTGACGATACCCAGATCTACATCAAGAACTCCTCTCTCGAGGAGATTCTCTCCATGAACGAAGCCTTGAAATTGACTGTCCAATGGCTCTCTTCCAATCAACTCAAACTTAACGCAAAGAAGACAGAATTTCTTCTAATTTCCCCACCCAAAACCAACCCTGAGGCTCAGGTATGGATTAAGGCCATCACAGCCTTAAACTGCCCTCCGACCATCGTGGACTCGGCCAAATCCCTTGGAATTACCCTGGACTGCAACTTGAACATGCGGGACCACATCAATGCGATGGCCAAATCAGCCAGATTCCACCTAAGCTATCTAAGGAAACTGAAACCCTTCTTGGATACTCCCGACCTAAAAATGGCAGTTCAAGCACTAGCCATCTCCAGACTGGAATATGGCTGTTCTACCCTCTCGGGTTTACCCATGATCTCCCTGGCACCTTTAAAAGCGTGCCTTAACGCAGCCGCTAGGCTACTAACAGGCTCAAGGAAGTTCGATCACATTTCCCCACATCTAAAAGCTCTGAACTGGCTTCCTCTACAGGCCAGAATCCAACTCAAATTGGCATGTATCACGCACAAGGCATTATACTCAAACTCCCCTGCATATCTTGCCCATAAACTCGTGATTTCCGGAGGAACCAGAAACTTGCGGTCCTCCAGAGACCTCTTGCTCCAACCTGCACTTTTTCGGAAAAAGAAAACTTACAATCGGGCTTTCTCAGGGGCCGCACCAAGAATATGGAACTCACTCCCGCCCGATATTAGAAGAATCCCTTCTCTGGCTCGCTTCAAAAAGGATGCCAAAACCTTCTTAATGGGCAAGTTCCTCGCCTAAACTGTGCCTCTACTTCACACAGAGTCCTTGCTCTAATTCCGCTCTAATGCATCCCCTGGAACACACTGACACTATCCTCCCGGAACCTCCGGGCACCCCTACAAGGACCTGGGGACCTTCGTTTCTCGTTAAATGTAAATGTAATTTGTATTTTGTCCCTTTTTATCCCTTTGTATCCAGCCCCCCCCTCCAAGTCTTTTGTATACTACTGCTTGATTCCTGTAAAGCGCTCTGATACCCTAACGGGTCAAGTTCGCGCTCTATAAAACTCAAAAATAAAATAAAATAATAAAATAAAATAAAATAATGTGTGTTTTGGTCGGCCTGAGACGGCCGGCCAAACACACATGAGCACTTAGAGAGTGGAGTGCACATAGCACTCCTCCTCCTTCCCCCCATGTCGGACCTGTCCCTCCCAACACTGCTGGCTAAGAGCCGGCAAATGTAAAATAGAACGATGCAAGAGCATCGTTTTATTTTACATTTGCTGTCTGTGTGACTGGCAGTGGGGCGATGCTCCTCCGCCACTGTGGAGGAACCGCCACTGCGTAAAGTCTTGTTGGAGATGGACCAATAGTACCATCAGCACAGAAGGTGGAATCAACTACTGTGTTCCTCACACGATGAAAATGTAAACCGGTAAAGCCTTTAAAGTTATAATAATGTCTTCAGTTCTGGAATGGTGAGGCAAAGGCCGTTCTGAGCCGTCCAACCGGCGATTACCTTTTTATTTTCAACAACTGTTACAAAGCACTCATTTTTAACATAATGGTATTTCTTGATGTTTTCTTATCTGATGTTCCTCGGAAAACATGGGAGTTCGTATTACAATTTTTAGTATCTACACCAAAATTCATAAAGTACGCAGCAACCCCCATTTGTCTCTTTCGCAAGATCTAAGCTTGTCAATACATTGATTATATGATAAACCTTTCTTCAGCATCGAATCCACAAAACGGCAGTAGCGGACACACTTCAATTTTTAAAACGTTTAAGTTTAATTTCTATGTTCTACATGTTTTGTACATTACTCTTAGTTTCTTGCACTGTAATAGATTTTTTACAGTAAACTTTTTGAATGATTCCTGACAATGAAACTAAGTATGATTCATAACTGTATGAGAGGCAAAAAAAAAAACGTCTTACTATTTGCTAAACTAAAAAGGTCCTAAATAGCGGAGCTGGGTATAGTAAATCAGACCAGACACGACGCCTGCTGGTGTCTGAGTCAAAGCTATGACATATTAAATTTAATTTCGAACCATTTGCATGAAGTAGTTTAAATACATTTCCTGTGACATGAGAAAGCTGCGAGCACGAGATGCAGGACATGCATCACCACGAACGGAGCCCCGCAGTCATGATTTCATAGTTAGAAGCTCGGCAGGATGCTGCGTGTCTCCCTGTGATGGCTTACTTTAATTTGCATCCGATTCCTCTTTGTGAGCCAGAGGAATAAATTGATGCAATCCCTCACTAAAAAGGATCCGGTTTTGTGTACAGGAGAGCATGCTCGGCAACAGTGGCGCGGGACAAAATGACAGACAATAGTAATAAATGCCAATATTTGTGCCCAAAACAAAACGTAAAAAACTCGAATGAGTCATCGAGGTCTTATACCGCTCTCACTCCTCGCCAAAGTCAAAAACTTTTCTTCGCATTGTTCAGAAAAGTTCACCCGTGTGGTTATGCTGCTCTCTAGTGGCCCCGATAAGTAATGCAGCTTCCTCAAAGCACCAGCAGCAGCGTCTGCTGCCTCACTGGTTCTATATGTTTTATCTAGTAGTTGTGAACAAGCGGCAACCATGAAGGTATTACGAGTAATAGATGCTTCAGTAACTTGAAAAGTCACCTCTTCAGTGGGCAAATGAAAAAGGCATAGATGCGTCCTTTAAAAAAATATTCAAGTTCAATTACAAATATGGTCAAAAATGTATTTAATCACTGGGTGGGGAACATATTTGTTCCTAAAATTCGGGACTTTCAGTCCACACGTTTCCCAGAAATTACAAAATAGGATTAGGTCTTATTTTTTAAATTTAAGTCATGACACTGATAGTCAATTTTACGGTGCAACGTGTTAAATGTGAGGCTTAAGGTTGTGGAAGGAAATACATTATTCATCTTCAGTCACTCAAATGAAGATGTTTATATAAGTATTGAAAACTGGGAAAACGTGTGCTTTGCTTTTGTTAATTAGCACAAAAAGTGAGGATGGAAAAAATCTCTGCCACTGGAAATTATTCTGGGCTGCATTCCAGCCAATTGTAGTGGCTGCATTCCAGCCAATTGTAGTGGCTGCATTCCAGCCAATTGTAGTGAAAGCTTATCTGTGCCCTTGTGAAAGGGACCAACCACATGCAAATCAGCCTTCATCCCGCCCAGAAGGGCCAATCCAGATGCAACTACTAGGCCAAGTCCCAACTGAACAGAAACAAAAGCAACCCCTGATCACTTTCAGACTTTCTGGGTACCATCAATGAGGTGCAGCTTGAGTACTAAGGCACGGCAAGCAAAAACCCACATCCGGGCATACCCATTCAACTTAGGGAGACGCACCACAAAAGTTGATGGATGGGATGCTCGAATTAACCGCAGTCAATGGTAATCTGGGCTGTATTCCAGTCAATCATATTTTTATCGTTTATGCACCAATACAGTTATGGGACGGTCATGGACAAATTAGTCTTTGCCCTGCCTCAGACGGGATAGTCCATATAGAATTGGCCAAGTTCCATCTGAACAGAAATATTAGCAACCCCTTACTGGTTTAAGCCTTACTGGGCTTCATCAGTGAGGAGCAGCTTGAGTTCTAAGGCCCATTGGCCTTGGGACCCATGCTTGGACATACCCCACTACTTGGGAAGACTTTCTTAGGTAGCAGAAAAATGCTAACTTGTCAAAACAAAAAGCGGGTTGGGGGCAGGGACAGCCGGCCATGTACAGCACGGGTCAGCCACCCACGGCATTGGGTGCAGGGCCAGGCCAAAGGCCCCCTTTTGGGATTTGAGGAACCTTGACACCTAATGTGGTGGCCAGAGTCCGCGGTATATAACCTTCTTTGAGTCTCTACCATAGTCTGCTCTCAATGAAACTTGTGGACCCGCTTTAGGCTCTCTTCCATAGTCCGAGGTCTCAATACCACGATCATAGGATGCAGCGCCAGTATTTTGAGTCTGCGGCCTTGAAAAGAGCAGACTATGAACACATTCAGATGCAGTTCTAAATTTAAAAACTAAATCATACCATCATAAAATTGCCCACTTAGGTGTAGAATAAAATTAGATTCATATTTAATAGGGGACTTCACAGTGAAGTCAACTTTCTGAGAATGGGACTCGTCACATCTAGCATTGAGGGCAGAACCTCCTTTATAGTTTGTACACTTCGGGTCAAGTCCAGATTGCAAAAAAAAATCTGTGAAGGGCATTCTGAGTTTGGGAAACAAATGGACAAATCTCAAGATGGACACTTTATTGCTGCCCCAGAAAAAGAGGTAGTAGTATGCCTTGGAGAGAGTGAAAAGGTGAAAAACACACCAAAAATTCAGATTAGTGGGTGTTCTTCGCACATCCACTGGTGGCGAAAGGAGCTCAAATCAAGTAGGGTCGCCTCTGAGCTCTGTGACCATGGGCCAGATGTACAAAGGATTTTTCCAGTCGCTTATGGACCGATTCAGAGAATCTGGCATTTGCAACTGGAAACATGGTTTTTCTGAAGTACAAAATACAAAATGTTGTCATACGGCTTGTACCTCATCAGTAATACTGTGCGTTTGTCAGACAACATGACCGGCAGGAGTGTGCCAGACTGATTCCATGCACACCCTCAGGATATGTTGGCCTGTATCCCTGCTAGCCCACAGTGCACCATCTGCACCCCTAACCTGTCAGGGTAACAAATGTGTGTGAGACCTCAGAACATGTCCCCCAAGATGCCCCAAGGAAATCGTGTTAACAGACCTAGAACCATTTTGCTTGGCCTGTCGGGCATACCCAAAGAAATAAACAAGAAATACTCAGCAAGGCATTTCAATATTTATTGAAACATTGTGATTCTTGTATAAAATGCATGCACTGCTATAATCAATAGAATGAAACCGATTAGAGTAATTAGCGTTACAAGAATAGTTAAAAAGATTAACATTTCCATCATTGTGCTAAGACAGTGAATAGATGAGAGCATATAAGTAATGTGTATAGTGTACTCCTACCTTGAGCTCCCTAATCTAGTCTTGCCTAGGGTGGGTGATCTGCCAAATCCCCGCCTGTGTGGTCTAACTACTCAATACCTGCGGGTAAGTGTCATCAGGCTGTCTGTCTTGGTGTAGAGCAGGACATCCCTTGTGTTGATACGCAGCAATCAGCTGAGCTGGAATTCCGGCACCTAGTGACCTCGCAGTGCGAGCTGAGTGCTCCTCTCCCTAAACAAGGCAGTGGTTCTGTATATATAATAACAGCACCCATGTGGCCAGGTCGCAACACCTGTCAAGCCGCAATCGTCTATTTTAGTTGGATAGCGTTGTCGCCTACCGCACAATAACATTTGCGCAGTGAACTTTATCTCTTGTACTGAATGTTCGAAGTGTTGTGATAGTGTGCCTACGAAGTGGAAATGTAAGCAATGCAGATTCAGACAATGTTATCTGCATGGTCACGCATGCAAATGTATATTAATAGTCACCGTGTTTAAAAGAGAAGGCAACTTAAGAAACGTTAGCATGTAAATGGTAGCGTTTCTAACCAGGCCTATCCTGACCACGTGACACCCAGAAAAATCAAGAAGCATAGAGAAAGCATATTAAAAGCTGTATTAAAAATAAATTTAAAAAAGCAATTTTGCAGTAAAAGGAAAGCTGAATTAAAAAGAAGTCCTGTGACTCGAAACTGCAAGATTAATGTGTTTCAAGAGGTAGACGAAGCATTGGTGTTCCCAGCAACCGCAGACAATGTTCCCAGAGCGACCCATCGGATCAGATCCATCGAGCAAACATGTTCCCATTCATCCACTTCAGCAGCGGCCGAAAGAGGAGCAGAGAGTGCAGGATCCTCAGAAGCTGAGCCAAGATCCATATCATTGAGAGCAGAAGCATCCAAGGAGGGCTCGTAGAATGAGTTCAGAAGCAACGGCAAGAGCAAGGCACAACAGTACAAGTGGGCCGTCAACAGGCTCAGCAGTAAGTCAATGTCCAAAGACCAAACCAGTTGCGTTCCTAGGAATATGTCCAGGGCACACACTCAAAAGTGCACAGAAGACAGCGGAATACGGGCTATACGCAGCATAGCCACATAGGCCGAAAGGACAAGAACCAGTGGTCATTTAGTTAATGAAGCAAGGGTGCACCAAAACACTATCATGCATGGAGTTGATATAGGAAAGGAGACAGCTGTTAAGAGTCCCCCTAAACCAAAGGAGAATTCGCTCAAGGAGACAAGCAGTTTTGGCATGCTTTGACCCAGCAACACCTCAATTAAACTGTAGACTAGTGAGATTCCTAGATGTAGCCGAGAAAAAAATGCCATTGCACACCTAAACTTCTTCCAGGCTAAGGGGTAGCCCGTTAGGCCATCAACTCATGTAGGTGGCAGGATGCCGAAATAATTGGGAATATTGTGTCCACCCTTTCTACTAGGATACGAGACTGCCCCCAACAAGGTCGACCTGGGAAGCCTCCATACAAGCGCTTGGACTGGTCTTTTAATAATGTCCATTCTTGGCTAATAGCACTGCCCAGACAGAGTAATGAAGCAGGGCAGAACGCACAACTTATATTGAGAGCTATCTGTATGAGGAACAAAGCACTTTTAATCTGATAGCAATTTAACTGTTTTTAAGCTTCTAGTGATATACGAATTTTGCAAATGTGTAATTAATATCTTATCATGATTTTATTGTTTTACTTGATATTTGTATTGCAATGATTTTAAGTAACTATGCAAATGTAATAAAATTCAAAATTCAAATTCAAAGTATCATGCACTCACAGCACAGGAGCACATGTGGAAGTGCTAGTTCCATTTGGCCTCCTAATGGTACATCCATTGCGGAGCAGAAAGAGTAAAAGCAAAGTTCTGACAGGACTAGCGGATGACTTCCAAAAATTCTTCCCAGCATGAAGTATATGAATGACGGAATAACTTCAAATACTGTCTGGAAGGTACTAACCAAGTCAGAGCCTATTTTCTTTAAAAAGTGTGCCACTCTAGTGGTACTAGACATGTTAAAAATACGGTGCACTTGTTCCCCAGAATGTAGTAGGAAATTAGTGCGAAGTAGCGACTGCATCTAAGAAGATGACCTTGCAACCTGAAAGTCAAGCCTCTCCTTTGCAGATGTTAAGGCCACATCCGTCTTGAACAATAAGGCTTTCAGTCTGCTCAAAGCATCAAAGTGCACATTCAAAAGCTTTATCGAAGGCCAAAGCCTTGCCTCCCTAACTCTGCGGGCAGGTGGAAACAGTACTTGTGTGCAACAAGTCACGACTGCAGAAACCATCACCAGATAAGTGTTGCCTGGCTTCATGGTCCCTTGCTCACTGTGCCACTGGATTCAAGCTAGCCTGGCTGATGAAGGGTGACATACCCCGAAACCGGTCCCAGGATGCTTGTTTCCAGTCCAGGGAGGACCTGGCTTGGCAGTTCGGTCTGGACTGTTCCCATGAGGCACAGGGTCAAGACTGATGTGCATATGGCTGGGTCCAAACTGGGGTGGCGTAGTGGGCCAAAGAACGATGGATTTAACCCAGATCTCTTGACTGGGGGAGAATGTTTGAATCATTCAGCATTCCGTCCATCATTTGTTGCAGTTACACTTTTCGCCCTAAGTGGGATGGGTATGCCCAGACGTGGGTCCCTTGCTCACTGTGCCACTGGATTCAAGCTAGCCTGGCTTATGAAGGGTGACATACCCCGAAACCGGTCCCAGGATGCTTGTTTCCGGTCCAGGGAGGACCTGGTTTGGCAGTTCGGTCTGGACTGTTCCCATGAGGCACAGGGTCAAGACTGATGTGCATTTGGCTCGGTCCAAACTGGGGTGGCGTAGTGGGCAAAAGAACAATGGATTTAACCCAGATCTCTTGACTGGGGGAGAATGTTTGAATCATTCAGCATTCCGTCCATCATTTGTTGCAGTTACACTTTTCGCCCTAAGTGGGATGGGTATGCCCAGACGTGGGTCCCTTGCTCACTGTGCCACTGGATTCAAGCTAGCCTGGCTTATGAAGGGTGACATACCCCGAAACCGGTCCCAGGATGCTTGTTTCCGGTCCAGGGAGGACCTGGTTTGGCAGTTCGGTCTGGACTGTTCCCATGAGGCACAGGGTCAAGACTGATGTGCATTTGGCTCGGTCCAAACTGGGGTGGCGTAGTGGGCAAAAGAACAATGGATTTAACCCAGATCTCTTGACTGGGGGAGAATGTGTGAATCATTCAGCAATCCTACCATCATTTGTTGCAGTTACACTTCATGCCACAGCAGCTCTGATCGTTCAACATCAAATAATTCCCATTCGAGAGCAATCTGAAAGCTGGACGTATCACAGCAGCTAAGGAACCCTTCAGATAGCAGGACATATTTCCCATGGATGCAATACACGCACCATGAAGCGAAACCTCCCTACACACCAAGGAATGTCCTAAAGTATTCTCGCAGTCAGTCCCGCTAAGAAAGACTTCAGTCTTGCCATTCCTACAGCGATATCTAAAAGGTAAGATCCATGACTCCTGCACATATCCTTCTCCTAGCGCTTCATATCTGCCTGCGTTATGGTGCTGTAAACAGTATTGTAAGTGGAATGTTGAAATTGGCACAGAAATAAACCCATGGATTATCCAATCCGCGGAAAGTATTTCTGCAACAGTGAATGGCAACTTCTCTATGTGTAACATAGTGTATGTCGCATCCTTTCTGGGCCATGATTGTTTGCTGTTTTGTGAGACTGTTAGGTAAAAACAAGCTTGTGGCATTAAGGTGTCGCCATGGTTCGCGACCGGAAGTGTCTGAAGAGTCCAGCTTAATAACATAATCGATCTAAGCTGTGACTGCCCATGTTGTAAAGAGAACATGTCATTCTGTATGATGTCTATCGCAGATGACACAATGTTACCCAGAGGATATATCCTAGTGGATAATGTAGTCATATACCATTACCAACTAGAGCAACTGCTAGAGCCCTTTCAAAATTTGCCCTGCCAATTTTGCACAGATATTCAGCAGCCTCCTGCTGGGAAACCATCCACACTTCATTGCATATTGCATACAAGAAGCGCTTTTGACGTGGTTTTCGTGGACCTAATAAAAAGTCCTTTAGTCCCATGTCATCAGAAAGAAGGGACTAGTGTTGTTTCACCTGGGACAATGTTGAGGTCGTTAGCCAATCAAGGCACAACTTCCCAACACTAAGTTGTTACCACCCAGAGTGTTGTGTCTGAGCGTAATGTGGATTGGGCCTGCTGATCTTAAACCCTTTGGTGTCACCCAGGAAACATGCATGACACCTGTTAGTATATAACACCACACTAACTATACCCTCTGATTGGTCACTGAAGAATTGTATGACCCATTGCGCAGCATGGTGTCTAATGTTTCCTCCGTGTAGTTTATGAACCATTGCCAGTTCCCAAAACATGCAAATGTGGGAATGCTAGGTGTATTTAAATCCTTTATCTTAGCCAGACCAAGATATGAGGTCTGCTGCACAGTTTTGTTCAGGAAAATCATTTGATGTGGAATCTGGCATGCTCTAAATAATGCCTCATTCCCCTGAACCTGCCAATCTTTAGTTCCCCAAATTGATTTTAAATCAACAGTGTCTCTCCAAAAGTTAAGCCCTTGTGTGGACAACTGGAAAAGAACAGATTCAGAATATATCAGCTTTGTATTAGTGAGCATATTTTTCTTTGCTGGTGATGGTGTGAGCCTATAATAATAAAACACTGGGTCAGTTGCATTGTGACCAGAGAAATATGCAAACATCTGTGCAAACGTTTGTGAGCTACCCCGTGGTGGTGTAGGGCAGTGTTCCCATTGTATGTAACTAAAGATTGCACATGGAGTGCTAGCTTTATGCAAGAAGAAGTAGTCACCATAATGTTGAAAACAAAACTACAGTTAAAGTGCAGTTATAGTTAGGATTTTTTATCGCACATTAACGAATGTTTAAAAAAAAAACACTGAAATTCACTTAAAAACAATAAAAGAAATGTTTTGAAATGCTGTTTTTTGGCTATGAGAACACAGATTCTTTTTCCTCGTCGCTTTTTCATTCCACCTTCCTCTCCACCCTTAACTGCTGTTCCTTATCCTTTTTTCATTGTACCTAATTAGGAGGTATGTCCTTTTCCCTACTTCCCTTTCAATATACTAGGGCCCTCCTCAGTACCCCTACAATGCACAACTCTTTACTCCAACATCATCCCTCAATATATGTAAAAGTATGTTGCCTCCCTCTTTTCTTCCCCATAGCTTCAATCCATCTTGCTCTCCTTATCCCTTTTTCTAATTGTCCCTATGATATCATATCCTAAAGCCTTTAAAACAAGCCCTAGAATACAAACTAGCCACACTGCAAACCAAACTTGGACTCCAGAAAACGCTTTTCTTTTGGTGCTCCAGGTCAGTAGACACAACCAGCGGGCACTACTACCAGAAAGAGTACCAGAAGTGAGGACACCACAGGATCCATCGGGCACTATGCTCTTGTGCACTCTCTTCCACAAATACTTTCCTCCACAGTAAAATGGCGAAATGGGCAAGGTGGGCCAATCTATGAAGGAAATACACGATGCATCCAAACCATCTCCACCAAAAGGAAGACAACTCGTCCACTGTATATGACTTGAAATTGTCAATCCTTAGTAACAGTTCCACAACAATGAAGGTTAATGTGGGGCGTGACTCTTGAACATGTTAAGACCCAAAGGCATATGCCACTAAAAATGTGTTCAAACTCCCATCTATTAAAAGAGCACATGTCCCACTATCAAACTCAAAAGATCAGTGTGTGTGTGGGAGTCATACAAAGCACACAATGTAGCAATTGTACTGTTCCCCTTCACAGTCAAGACTCTAAGGAAAAACATAAGTAGCTGCCCCACCCCTGGTGTGAATAGCAAGAACACCATCTTATAGGGATGTTTGCAACTTCACAAAATACAACACAAGAAATAATCCTGAGAGGTGTCATCTGATTTGAAGGCACCCGTCAACTTCAGTAGCAAATGCATCTATTCATGAAGTATTTGTCAGTTGCAGGAAATAATAAGCACCCTTCCTGTGGTCCAGAGCTTACGATCGCTCATCAAATCGGAAGAGTGCGATATCAGGAGGAAGATAATACTTGAATCGTGTGATTAACTAGAAATTCTGAGACAACCCTGGGCATAAAAGAATATTTGCCACTTTAGAAAACAGCATAAGCAGATCAGTCGACATCAGCTGCAATTAAACGAATCTTCTGGCAAAGGGAAAGCTATCAGAAAACTGTTTTGAGGAACGGGATTTTGAAAATTTATTAAAGCAGTAAGTCAGGATTTCAGAGGGCATTTGCGCAGTTTTAGTTGATATCCATAATTAGGGGTGTCAAACAAGGAATATCCACTGCTTTTCCATAAAAAATTGAAGGGTCTGCAATGTAACCCCTAATAGCTGAGAGGTAAAAGCTCTTGCTTACATTAAAGGTGGAAATCTTGCAGAGGTTGGCGCACGTCTAGCATGAGGCGGAGAGCGCCCAGGAGGAAATGGCTTTGGCATCCATTGATATCGATAAGGTATCGAACACAGTGGACTGGGGATACCCTCCTAGGAGGCATGCAGGCTATGAGATTCGGACCTTGGTTTCGGGCCTGGATATGATTGTTGCATACTAACCTGGTCACGTGGGTCCTTGTAGGCCAGTACTGTTCGGCTCGATGGGACATTGAGCGCGGCACCAGACAGGGTTGCCCCTTATCGCCCCTCCTGTTCACCTTGGCAGTTGAGCCACTGGCCATTCAGGTCTGGGGTGTGATGCACAATTGGGGGATTGAACTTGGGCGTAGTAGACATGTGGTGTCCTTGTACACAGACAATGCATTGTTCTATCTGCGCCCACGGAGGGAGTCGTTGCCGATGTTGCAGATTTTGGAGGACTTTGGTGGGGTGTTTGGTCTCAGACTTAATAGAGCGAAGTCATTGTTATATCCTTGTTAGCGTTGGTTGGGGGCTCCCTGGGGGTCGCTGCCAGACCTGGGGTTGAGGTGGGAGCTAGATAATTTTCGGTACCTGGGAGTGATAGTGGCACACACTAAGGAAATGCAATTGCGTTATAATGTTGAGAGGGTGTTGGACTCCCTGCAGAGTTCGGTACGGTTTTGGAACACTTTGCCACTATCTCTCATGGCGAGAATCGCGGTGTCAAAGATGGTGCTGTTGCCGCGATGTTTACATACCATCCAGCACTCAATGTGCCCCTTGCGGGCCGGAGTCTTTCGACGTCTAAATGCGCTCCTCACTTCGCTCCTATGAGCTGGGAAGAGGTGCAGGGTAGCTCGGACAACATTGATCACGGGGTATCAGGATGTGGGGCTGGGTGCCCCGAATCTGGAATTTTATTATTATGCATCCCATCTGCAGCACGCAGCACATTGGATGGCTGAGGGGGACAACTGGGAAAAAAATCTGCTGACGGGGTTGGTGGAGAACGGCAAGCTTCCGGAGATGCTGATGGCGGGCTCAAGCATGCCAACTGAGGCTCCTTATAGGGTTCCCTTTCATAGGGAATTAATTTGGGTGCTGGCCCCGTTCCGCCAAGTGGAGGGGGCCATGTCGTTTCAGGCTTGGCATGACAGGGTTTGTGAAATAAGTGGGGATTTGTATCCCAACAGCACTTTCCTCTCCTTTGAGGATGCGCACTCTCACTTTGGCCTGGGTGCTGGGCAATTCTTACAAAATGCGGGGGTGACTTAGATAGGTAGGCAGATGTGGGTGCTTTGCTGTTGCGCCGCAGGATTTGGCGGTATTGGGTGTGCTTTTGACGTTGGGCTCAGGACGTCGTCTTATCTCCCAGATGTACAAAGTGCTGCAGGCACGACAGCATTCGGAGGGCAACTGTGGGTGCGGCAGACCTGGGAGGAGGATGAAAACACTCCCATATCAGAAGTAGAGTGGGCCAGGGTCGGTGAGGTACTGAAATCAGTGTTTAGCAACGCTCGCTTCAGGCTGATGCATTTAAATGCAATTTGTGAATATCGAAAGTCGTAAAGTTAGGATTTTGTCTCAGTTAAACTTAAGTTTTGGTCTTAAGAAGACCAAAACTTAAGTTTAACTGGGACAAAAACCTAACTTTATGACTTTCGGTATTCACACAGGGCATTTAGGAGTAGTAAAGTTAGGATTCCTAACTTTACTATCCCCTTTGTGAATACCGAAAGTCGTAAAGTTAAGATTTTGTCTGATTACTTTTTTTTTAATCGGGCCCAATGTTCTGAAAAGGAAAGGAAGTCCTGATAGAGCCTAGTTGGAGGTTCTGATGATGAGCACAAGGACTATAAGGAGGATGCTAATGCTTATGTTAATTTTTTTTGTAAAGCGTGAATGCAATGAGGGGTCTTGGTGCTGCGGAGTCATAGAGCTTACAGTACTGTGAGAAAAAAGGAAATGGCAGAATCAGTGCCGAGATTAGGTTGAAAAAAGTCAAGTTTTTAGGTCTTTCCTAAACCTTAGCAGGGTGGTCTACGATTTTAAATACAATAGAAGGCTGTTCCATAGTTTAGCGGTACCGCCAATTAAACTCCTGCTTCCCCAGTTGGCCAGTTTAAACAGGGGAGTCCTGACAATCTTAGGTGAGGCAGAACGAAGAGTTCTGGCAGGGGTATACTATTGAAGGCGCTTTCTGAAATACTCAGGGCCTGAGTCGTGTAGGGCCTTGTGGGCGATGCAGAAGACTTTCAAAATAATAATTTTTTGGTAGGCAGTCACTGAAGTTTATCTAGGGCTTGGGAGGGTGACTGGAATTTTAGGGTCCCTAATTGCATAGGAGCATCTGCATTCTGCAGGGTCTGAAGCTTGTTCAGCAGACGTTGTTGCATGTTAAGATAAAGGGTGTTGCAATAATCAATTTTTGACAGGACCAGGGTAACAATCACTGTTTTCTGGAGTTCGTGGGGAATAAACAGATTTTATTTTTTTAATTATCCTTTAGGTGTTGAAGGAGGATGAGGTGAGCGAGTTCACCTGGGCTCCCAACGTCAGTCTGTCGTCAAATAAGACACCCAGGTCTCTAACCTTCTTGACAGGGGTAGGAAGTATCCACAGATTCTGTGACCATAAATAAGGGACCAGAAGGAGGGATCTTTACCAAAAAAGAGAACCTCAGTCTCCTCGAGTTTAATTTCAAGCAGTTTTGTTTCATCCATCTCCTCACTTCTTCCATGCAGTCATGGCATCAGACAGCAGGAAGGTGATCAAATGATGATCTAATAAGGAGAAGGATACTCTAATAAGGAGGAGGACATGAGGAGGCTGAAGTGGGGGATGCTCTGATGAGGGCAGTTAGGAGTTCCTAATAAGGAGGAATTTGAGGCTCTCACAAAGAGGCTCTGATGATGAGGAGGAGTGGGAGGTGGAGGGGCTCTGAGAAGAGGAAGGAAAAGAAGCTGAGAAGAGGCGGTGGTTCATCTGATTGGGAGTGCATGTTGTGAACGGGGGGATGCTCTGATGAAGCGAAATAAGCTCTGAAGTGGAGGAGGAATCGTTGATGAGAGTTGTCTTTTAAGGCGCGGGAAGATAAGGAGAAGGATGCTTGAAAGAGGTGTGGAAGGCTGTATGTGTAGGAGGACTGACCCATGAACTGTTTTAGAACTCATCCTGAAGTGGGATTTCTGGGAGTGCCTCTAATTAGCTTAGAAGAGCATCACAGTGTGGGTTATTAGGTTCAATTCACAGCTAATCTCCTGTGCTTTAATGTCATCTGTTTCTTCCTGTAGTATTCAGTCACCACTGTTGTCTCTCATCTGCTGGGGCAGATATGATAGGATCTTGCCAGTTCAAGCGAAAGCAGCCATGCGCTGGCTGTGTGCCTGCTGGAATACTGGCCCCCGTCCTAGGTGGGTACACTACTGACAGCTGCGAAGGGAAGACTTTGCATATCTTCAATCCAAGTTAAAATAGCATTAGTGAACTCAATGTAGCTGCTGCAACAGGAAGGGAAGGTTAGGGAAAAATGCTGTTGACACACAGGGTCCATATTATTGGTACAATCCAGGAATGTTGGGTCCCAGTCACCAGGAAGCAGATTCTACTCCACAGTGAAAACCGATCTGGGGTGGCTGTGCAAGGTACACGCAGCATGAGGTGGGGACAGTCGCTCACAATAGATGAGGGAGAGGTGTGGCGCAACGGCCAGAGTGGCTCATGGTTCGATCCCCGGCGCAGTTGGCAGCGCAGCTAAGCATCATGTGACTCTGGGCAATAGTTCACTTAATCTCTCCAACGGCCCCCCAGCGCCTGGTTACCCTTAGGGGTGATAAGTTCACGCTTTACAAATGTGGAATCATTATTATTATTATGTGCAGCAGAAATACTTTCTGAAGGACAGTCTCGTGGGAGACTCCAAGGTGACCCAACAGATACAGATAAAAGAGAGTTAGATGCAAGACTATGTTTACTAAATATGAGTTAACGTCAGTCTAGCCCTGCATGATGCAGTTTTTAGTCTCGAACCCAAGCAGGCATTATCCACGTAGAATTTACATTTTTCAACTTTTACTACATCACTGAGGCACTCTTTCAATTTATTTCTTGGAACCTGCTATAATTTGCCATTTTCTTACAGCGAGCTTCCACTAGCTTTCTTGAGGCTTTGATAACAACTCACAACTCCTTCCTTCTTTTTGTACTTTCAAGAAACAAAAAAATGTATACAACGCCACCGAATATATACATTTACTGCAATACTACTATGAAACGTGCCAGACAAATTTACTAACAAAATATCGCAAGTTTGTGTCAAGTATCAGTCTGCAAGGGAAGATAGTCAGTGACAGCTGTTGGCAAATTTGTATAGCTCTTACTTGGCATGCAGAATTGGTGGTTTAGAAAAAAGAAGGCGGCCTGTTTACGTGAAATGTACACATACCAGGTACACTCCTGTGTGATCAACTCCCAAAACAGAACCTGTTTCCACAACTGCAGCAGGGATGAGCTGATAACCATGCAGAGGTGAGCCTTGGATACATTCTGGTACATGTGCCGGCAAGCTAGCACGAGCGTGATGACGCAGACATTAAAAACTTAAGCATTTGTTGCGAGTTAACCACTTGCTCAGCAGACACATTAACCTTATCTCGCTAAACTCGTGAGTGGTACATCAGACCCTCGGTGAATGGGCTTATGTGACCTGACTTTATTTCCCACCGGGAGGAAGAGCATTTCATTAAACAGATCACAAGTAATTTGGCGCATCCCAGAAGCTGAGCTTCGTGAAATGCCAAAAGCAGATGAGCAAATAAATGAGTTGAAAAAACGCAGGCATGTCTCTGATCTGATTTTTCTCTCTGTGTTTGTCCTTAGCATCAGCAGAAGGCATTCCTTGCCTTGCAAATAAATCATAACAAAATGGAGCAGGGGACAAGTCGAGGGTACACAAGTGTGACAGCGTCTACCCGCTATTTTCACAGGGTGGACGCTGTCTACCCTGCCAAGGGGTTGGGCCCCACAGAAATATGCTAAACTTGTCCTGGTGTAATTTTCAGACACTGAGACACTTTCAGCAGCGCCTGCGCGTTGTCTGCTTATGTTCCAAGCAGCAAGGGGCAGGCAGGGAGGGGGCTGATCTGATTCCAGCTGCGCCCATAACAAAAGCCATCAGGCCTCCTTTTGTTGGAATATCCTGGTTAGGAGCTATGGGAGCCTCATACCTAGATGCAATGGAGGGGAAACAAAAGCACGCAGCCTTTGATCTCTTCGCAGGTACTTAAGAGAGGCATGCTTTTGACTTTGTTCAGTCCCTGTATATTAGAGCTATGCATGCACTGTAAGAATGTCAGATGTGTTGGTCTGTGTCCCAGTATTTACACAAATAACAATTTAAATACCACTATTTTCTTTTATAGCACTTTAGCACTACTCATCCCAATGCAGGGTGTCAGAATGCTTTATATCACATTTACACATTATACATTGACAATAAATCATGTGTGTGTAAATCAATGTGCAGGGTGTGTTACATAAGAGAGTGAGGGTTACAATGTGTAGAAGCCACATGTCCTTCATAGCTCACTGTACTATATTAGAAGGATTATAATTTATTAACTGCAAGTAACAAAAGGATCTCTGTGTTAAATGCAGTAACCAACTTACCCATTTACATAAAATAAAAATCTGTCATCTGCATGTTACATAACATACTTTACAGGAGACAATTAACCCCCTATGCTACTTTGATTGAAAACTGAGACTAGACAAAACACAGATCTCCCCAGCAAATATGTTATCCTCCAGAGTTATCTTACCATTATTATTATTCTCTGAGATTTAGCAGACACACAAAAAGCTCTGCAGCAGGTGCCTTTACCCCATAAGATATTTTAAAATAGAGAATTTGCAACTAATTAAGCAGAACAGATTTACTACCATGGTTCTCCTTGTTGCCAATTTCTTTGTGGCAGGGTTTTAAAAAACAAATGTATAAGTTAAGGCCCAGATTTAGCATAGGGGTTGCATCATTTTTTTTTACACAACCCCATCGCAAAATCTCATTTGTTAAATATTGCAATGCGCTCAAATGTACTCATGACATACCCCTGATCCCTTGCTTGCCCTTAGGGGAAAGTGGGAGACTGATGGTCTTGAGATCGATGACGAAGAATGGAGAGAGGCACTTTCCTCCCCCAGGGAGGTGGCGATTTCGGCGAAACTGAGACTGATACAACTCAAAATATTACACCGAGTATACATCTCTGGTACACGGCTAGTATTGATGGGTAGGAGTGAGGACGGGCTTTGTAGGAGACAGTGTGGGGAGGTGGGGACGTTCCTCCACATAATTTGGGAGTGCCCTCTAATACAAGCCTACTGGAAACAGGTGCACAGCTGTATGCGCACTGTCTGGGGGGCAGAACTGCGACCCGAAATAAAAAGGTGCATCTTAAACATCTGGGAGCCCACAGACCTGTCCGCAAAAGGCAAAATATGGGCGACACTGGGACAGATGATTGCAAAACGAAATATTGCACGCCAATGGGGAGCGGGCGCACCTCCAACACTAAGTGAATGGAAGAAAGACATGGACTGGTGCATGTTGCGAGAGAGGACAGTCTATGTGGCCCGGGGGTGTCCCCGGAAATGGGTAGCAATTTGGACAAAATGGAATAAGTACCGCGGACATCTGTGTGAACCCCCCTTGTTCCCCTCCTTTGAAGAACCATTAACGCCGTAATGATTTAAGTATTGTGGCCATCTTGTGTGCTGTAACATCAAATGAGATATATTGCAATGCGAATCAGTGAATGCAACACTGTACTTATCATGCATCCCTGTGTGTAATGACCAACAAGTTTATTTTCTGCAAATAAAAAGAGTTTAAAAAAAAAAAAAAAATGTACTCATGATAGACCTGCTAAACATATGTGAGGTCTTAAGATTGGATGTCACTTCCTGTGAGGTCGTGGGTTGTGATGCCACTTCCTGTGATGCCATGTGCAATGTCACGCGCCGTAATGTCACTCACTGTGATGTTACGTGCCATGATGTCACTTGCATACTGCCTAACTTGGTTAATTTCCCCACTTTTTTAGGACTTGTGCCCTGAAAGAGGACATTGGGAAAATTATAAAATAATGTTCACGACTCTGCAAAGCATTCTGAACAACACACAAACACGTACAGCCGCACGACCTACCAGCCAGAGGAGGCTTGTGGGAATGAAGGCTGCAGGGGACGCTGACAATTAGCTTGTGGTCAGGAATTGGGGTCTCGTCCTCGTCCGACTGCCTTTTTGGTACAAAAGAAGAACAAAGAAAGGCAAGAGAGTGAGCATTACATTTAACGTTACAGAGTGAGGAGTAAAGCAGACTGCTAGCTCACTGAAAACAGTGTTGTGAATAAGCCTCCTGCAGCAGTTGATATAAAATGGCGGAGAGCCAGTCTGAATCTATCGTATTATCAGGCACTGTAGAAGGCCTACCTGGATGGTGACTTTGCTGCTGCGCGGAGCCTGCCAAGTACAAGGACTTCGTAGGGTTTCTTATGGGTGGATTCCAAGGGAAATACGAATTCCCCAGATCTGGTAATCTGCCAACAAGAAGCGAGATGGAATGAAAATATATGTGGGTGTTCGGTGCTCATCTATCTACAGCAGCTGTGTCTTCGCAGGCTTTGTATAAATATTTTTTCTCAAAGTTTGGTTTTATTAGCTTCTATTTCTCCCTCTAAGGGTGATTAGTCATTTCGCTACAGCTTCTGCAAGATTTTATTAGAAAGTAACAATATGCTTAAAGGTGATTCCGGATCTCTGACTCTGTGGCAGTGTGCGTCAGACTCGAGTTCAGATCACCCTCATGGCAAGGGCGGGAGCCTGCTAGTCACGCCACGAGACAGGCCTTTGCAGGAAGACATGCTGGACAAACACAGCACGGAAGCTAGAGAAATGGGTTTAGGGCAGAAAGGAGATGAGGATTATAGAGAAAAGAGGTGAATGACAAAGACGGAGGAAAAGTAAATAAAGAGTGATTAGGTTGATACAGTGGTAGAGGGTGAAGTAAAGAGAGAGTAGTGTGATAAGAGTGGTAAGATAGGGTATGTGAGGTGGAGAGAAATATTAGGAAATATAAGTAGAAAGAGAGGTGAGGTAAAGATGGCGAGTTGAAAACAGAAGAAAGAGTGTGGGATGTTTTTACCGAGGGTCAGATGTTTCCAAACAACGCTACTTGGGCTGCTCGAAGGTCTGTTAAAGACTCTTTCGGACTGCCATTTGCATATCTACTCTGCTTTTTCCCGCTAAGCCGCCACTTTGGTGAGCCTGCGCTCTAGTCTTTTTCATCCTCGACGGTTATTTAAATTGGCCGATGCACCGGACGTGCAGCAGTGAGATCCGACCACTCTGTTTTACTTGGTTAGCTGTTTTTTATAAACTCTGCTGCTTTTGTGTATTTTCTTTTCTGGTTCCCGACAAATCTGTGTTTGTTGTGTTAGCAGGTCGTTTTTGCGAGTGGGGTATAGTAGACCTACTTCCTTTAACTTTTAACTTTGCCCTGAGCGTTTGTGTTCAATAGCTTGGGCATTTACTCTGCGTGGGAGGTTTTTACCGGGGGTCAGGTATTTCCAGACAACGCTACTTGGCCTGCTCGACGGTCTGTTAAAGACTCTTTCGGACTGCCATTTGCACATTGGCACATTCACTTTCATTTTGTCCCGCTAGAGCCCCCATGTTGGTGTGGTTGCGCTCTAGTCTTTTTATATCCTCAGTGGTTATTTTGATCGGCCAATGCACCCGACGCGCATCGGACGTGCCTAGCGGGTGTGACGCTGGTGCACCTAAGGCAAGCCTGCCTGTGCCCATCCGCGTCCTGATCGCGGCCAGCGCCAGCCATGCTGCCCGTGACATGTCTCATTCGGCAGCTTCTCCTTCCATTAAATATACCAATATGGAGCTGTGGGCACTGCACCCTGCGCACTGCATTCGTCTAGGGCCCCCTTATGATGTCATTTCTGATACAGGCTTTACCAAGTTGTGGTTTTACTTTCCCATTGTTGGACCAAGCCTCTCTTGCCTTCTATAATCCCTCCAGATCTTTACATTCTGGCGACTCTTTGGGAGCTTCCTCAGGCTCAAAAAAAAAAATCATTTAAGGCTGGCCTGCTGAATTGCCGTTCTCTATCGAGACATGCCCTGGACATTTTTAACTTGTTAGCTGATAATTATTGGGATGTCTTGTTCCTTACGGAAACGTGGCATAAGGACAGTTCGGCACCTGATATAACACTAGCCATCCCACAAGATTTCTCCATCAGACATCTTGAGCGTGATAATAAAATTGGTGGTGGGATTGCAATGATACATCGTGCATCAATCAATCAATCAATCAATCAGACATTTGTAGAGCGCACTACATACCCGCGAGGGTCTCAAGGCGCTGGGAGTGGGGGGGGGCGCTACTGGTCAAACAGCCAGGTCTTGAGTAGCCTCCTGAAGGTCAGCAGGTCTTGGGTCTGTCGTAGGCTCAGTGGGAGGGTGTTCCAGGTCTTGGCGGCGAGGTGGGAGAAGGATCTCCCGCCGGTGGTTGTTCTTCGGATGCGAGGGATGGTGGCGAGTGCGAGGCCGGCGGAGCGGAGCTGGCGGTTGGAGATGTAGAAGGAAAGTCGTCTGTTGAGGTAGGCTGGGCCGGTCTTGTGGAGTGCCTTGTGTGCGTGGATGAGGAGCTTGAAGGATATCCTCTTGTTGACGGGGAGCCAGTGCAGGTTTCTCAGGTGGGGGGTGATGTGGCTGTGGCGTGGTACGTTGAGGATCAGTCGTGCAGATGCGTTTTGGATGCGTTGCAGTCGTTTGATGAGCTTGGTCGGGGCTCCCGCGTAGAGGGCGTTTCCGTAGTCGAGTCTGCTGCTAACGAGGGCCTGGGTGACTGTTCTTCTTGTATCTGTCGGGATCCACCTGTAGATCTTGCGGAGCATGCGGAGGGTGTTGAAGCAGGAGGAGGAGACGGCGTTGACTTGCTTGGTCATGGAGAGCGTTGAGTCGAGGATGATTCCCAGGTTGCGTGCGTGGTCGGTGGGTGTCGGGGCTGCCCCCAGTGCCGTCGGCCACCAGGAGTCGTCCCAGGCTGAAGGGTTGGAGCCGAGGATGAGGACCTCCGTCTTGTCCGAGTTCAGCTTCAGTCGGCTAATCTTCATCCAGTCGGCGACGGCCTTCATTCCTTCGTGGAGGTTGGATTTGGTGGTGATGGGGTCCTTGGTGAGGGAGAGGATCAGTTGAGTGTCGTCGGCGTAGGAGATTATGTTGAGGTCGTGCTGTCGGGCGGCATGTGCGAGCGGGGCCATGTAGATGTTGAACAGTGTCGGGCTGAGGGAAGATCCCTGGGGTACGCCGCAGATGATCTCGGAGGCTTCGGATCGGAATGGGGGAGGCGGACGCTCTGGGTTCTGCCGGAGAGGAAGGAGGTGGTCCATTCCAGAGCCTTGTCTCGGATCCCTACGGCGTGGAGGCGTGCGCGTAGTGTGTGGTGGCAGACGGTGTCGAAGGCGGCGGAGAGGTCCAGGAGGATGAGGGCCGCGGTCTCACCGTTGTCCAGCAGGGTCCTGATGTCGTCGGTGGCGGCGATGAGGGCAGTCTCGGTGCTGTGGTTGCTGCGGAACCCTCACTGGGAAGGGTCCAGGATTCTGTTTTCTTCGAGGTATCGGGTTAGCTGTCTGTTGACGATCTTCTCGATGACCTTGGCCGGGAACGGAAGCAGAGAGCTGGGCCGGAAGTTCTTGAGGTCTCTTGGGTCCGCCTTGTGTTTTTTGAGTAGCGCGTTGATCTCGGCGTGTTTCCAGCTCTCTGGGAAGGTCGCGGTCTCGAGGGAGAGATTGATGACGTTGCGCAGATGGGGTGCGATGGAGCTGCTGGCTTTGTTGAAGATGTGGTGCGGGAATGGGTCTGACGGGGAGCCGGAGTGGATTGTGCTCATGGTCTTGATGGTGTCATCGATGCTCACGTTGGCCCAGACTAGCAGGGGGTCGTGGTCGGTGGTGTGCGGAGAGTCTGTTGTGTTGATGTCTGTTGGGGCTGTCTGGGTGTTGAAGCTGTCGTGGGTGTCTGCTATCTTGCGGTGAAAAAAAGTGGCGAGGGAGTCGCACAGGGCTTGCGACGGCGGGATGTCGTTGGTGTTGGAGCTGGGGTTGGAGAGTTCCTTCACGATGTTGAAGAGCTCCTTGCTATTGTGTGCGTTGTTGTCGCGGCGGTCTTTGAAGGAGGTCCTCTTGGCAGTCCTGATGAGGTGATGGTGGTTGCGGATGGCGTCCTTGTGGACTGCGTGGCTGTCCGGAGTCTGCTCACTGTGCCATTTCTTCTTTAGTTTCCGGCAGGCTCGCTTGGAGGCTAGGAGTTCTGGGGTGAACCAGCTGGCCCTCTTGCTGGTGTCTCTGTAGGAGGGTTTCTTCAGCTGGGCGAGGGTGTTGGCGCAGTCGTTGATCCAGCGTCTGAGGCTGTGGGCAGCGTCGTCGGTGTTGGAGGGTTCGGTGGGTGGGCTGAGAGCGAGGTTAGCGTGTAGTTGGTCTTCGGTGATTTTGCTCCAGCAGCGGCGGGGGATCTGTTGGGTGTGGTGGGTTTCTGGAAGGTGAAGTGGATGCAGCGGTGGTCGGTCCAGAGGAGTTCGGTGGTGTGGCTGAAGGAGACGTGGGAGCTTGAGTAGAAGACGGGGTCGAGCGTGTGGCCGGCGGAGTGGGTAGGCGTTGTGACGAGTTGCCTCAGTCCGAGGTTGGCGAGGTTATCGATCAGGGTGGTTGAGTTGCTGTCGTTGTTGTTCTCAAGGTGAAAGTTCAGGTCTCAGAGGAGGATGTAGTTGGTGGAGGTCAGGGCGTGCGTGCTGATGAAGTCGGCGATGGAGTCGCTGAACTGGGGTCGGGGTCCGGGGAGTCTGTAGACGAGGGTGCCTCTGAGGGTGGAGTTGGGGTCTGTGTGGATCTGGAAATGCATGTGTTCGGCGGTGCTGAGAGTGTCGTCGGTGCTGGTCGAGACCCTGATGCTGTTCTTGTGGACGATGGCGATTCCTCCTCCGACTCCGTTGGTGCGGTCTCTGTGGGTGATCTTGTAGCCGTCTGGGATGGCAATGGCGATGTCGGGTGCGGAGGAGTTGTTCATCCAGGTCTCTGTCAGGAAGGCGACGTCCGGGGATGAGGTGTCGAGCAGGTCCCAGAGCTCGACGGCATGTTTGCGTGCGGAGCGGGTGTTCAGTAGGATGCATCGGAGGTGATTGTGGCCTTTCTTGGCGGGTGGTTTGGCGGCTCTGAGGCTGGTGTAGCTGCAGTTCCGGCAGGTGAAGGGACCCTGTGTGCGTTTCGGGGCGGCTTTGAAGCAGGTGTGGGTCCGTCCGGAGTTGAGGGCGTGGAGTGTGCTGGCATCGTAGCGGCGGCGGTCGTCGTGGCGGGTGCGGGGACCAGGGGTACTGGCGCTGGGCGCGGTCCAGGCGCGGACGGGCGCAGACGGGCTTGCCTTAGGCACGCCAGCTGCGCGCGGCCGCACAGCGGCCGCCATATATGGCGAGGTGGGAGGGAGGAGCAGCTGGGAGGCGGGAGAAAGGGCAGGGGCAGCGAAAGGGCGGTCAGGGGGGCGGGGACGCAGCGGCGGGAGCGGTGAGGGGCGACGAAGGGAGCAGAAGGCAAAAGGGCACCGAATTACGGGGGCAACAAGGGAACAGAAGGCAAAAACGGGCACAGAATTACGGGGGCAACAGGGGAACAGAAGGCAAAAACGGGCACAGAATTACGGGGGCAACAGAAGGCAAAAACGGGCACAGAATTACGGGGGCAACAAAGGGAACAGAAGGCAAAAACGGGCAGAGAAACACAGAGACAGCGAGGGGAACAGAAGGAAAAAGAGGGCACAGACCAATACAGGCACCGGGGGAAAACAGACAACAGCAGTCACAGACACCAAAATAACAATAAAGGCAATACAATAAGATACAGATGATGATACAAACCTACGGCCTACCACTGGCCACCAGGGATGAGGCGCAGGTGGTAGCCTGCGGGTGGAGGAGGGCCTCGAACTTCCTCAGCAGCGGCAGCTGGGGCAAGGACACACAGGCGGTGCTGTGCGGAGGGGGAGCGACCTACCTAGCAGGGTCAAGGGTCAACTCCGTGCTCAATTTCTAAGCTTAACAACAATGTCGTAATGGAGGGTATGCTGTTCACCATTACCCTTTCTGCCACCTTTTCTGTTTCTGGTGCTCTTATTTACTTTCCCACGGCTGGGTCAGCTACGTCTTTACAATCTCTTTCTGAAGCACTAGCAACTCTATTCACTGAATGCTAATTTTATGGTTCTTGGAGACTTTAATCTCTGCGTAGATGACATGAACAACAGATTGGCACAACAATTTTTGGGCACTCTGGAAGGTTTTCATTTGGTACAACTTGTTTGTTAAGGGACCTACTCATACAGCTGGTCATGCTCTGGATCTTTTTTTGGCTAGCCCACTCCTGATCAAAGTACTCCAGGTCGTTAATCTTATATGGTCGGATCAAGTCTTAATTCCTTTTGAGATTTTAAGTCTCCCCCCGTGTGTCCTACCCTGCACAATCAGAAAAATGTCCAGACCTTGGCACAAAGTTAATGACCTCCTTTTGGCTGACATATTACAATCTGTCATTGTTGATCAGACCAGTGGTGGCGTAACAAAACTTGAGGTGGCCACCCTTGAAAAGTACATGGAGGGCCCCCCTCCGACTCACTCAGAAGCTCTCAGGCTAGGGTATTGTGCTGAGGGGGCCCCCTAGAGCTGGGGCCACCCCCGCACTGAGGGGGCTTTTTTTACGTCACTGGATCAGACTAAGTGTTAGAGCCAGATGCCGCACTTTTTAATGTTTGGGTACAGAAAGCAATTGACACTATTGCCCCTAAGAAACTATATTCAGCTAAGAGACTTAAGCCTTCAGCCCCTTGGTTCTTTAAAACTTTTTAAATTCAGCTGTAAGAAGCTGGAGAGACAATGGAGAACTAATTATAATGTAGAGGCCAAGGAAATTTATCAGGAGGCTCTTAAGAAATATCATAAAGCCATATGCATGGCTTGTAATGCTTTTATTGCCCCGTCCATCTCTGAAGCAGATAACGCCCCCAAAAATTGTTCAAGGTGGTCAACGCCTTTCTTTCTCCACTGGCAACTAAAAATACACTTATTCCTTCCATGAAACTCTGTGCAGAGCTCTGTTTTTTTCATAATACATTTCAGGTTATTTAAGATTCTTTTCCTCATCCTTTCACAGCCTCTTCATGGCTTTTTCGCTCTTTCTTCTGCTTCAATTTTGTCTAGTTTTTCTCCCATCTCCCTTGAAACATCTGCTACTGATCTTGTCAATTGTAAACCAGGAACTCCACTTGATCCATGCCCCCCAACTATTCTTAAAAGGGTAGTATCAGGGATTAACCCATGGGTGAACAACTTGCTCAATGAATCTCTTGCTCAGGCAATGGTCCCCTCTGGATGAAAGCAGGCCCTGCTACTCCCCTTACTTAAGAAGCCTTCCGCTGACCCTAAGATTTTGAGCAACTTCAGGCCCACTCTCTCCTACCTACTATGGCAAAGTTGGTAGAAAAAAATGTTAACAGACAGTTCACTCTTTTCTTGGAGGAAAAACTTCTGCAATATAACTTGCAATCAGGTTTTCGGCATGGTTATAGTACTGAGACAGCTCTTCTTGAGGTTTCTGAGCACATTAAAAGCAATCTTGACCGAAATTCCCCAGTTATGTTAATGTTGCTGGATCTCTCAACGGTATTTGATGCGGGCTCTCATGCTATATTGCTTGAGAGACTGGAAGGCATGGGTATTACTGATCGTGCCTTGTCTTGGTTTGTCTTTTATCTGCAACCGTACACAGGCAGTCTTTCTCCTTGCTTTTACGTCTGCAGCAAAGCCTTTAAATTGAGGTATTCCACAGGATTCGGCTCTAAGCCCTACCCTTTTTAATGTATATATGTCACCCTTGGCCAATACTGTGGAGTCTTTCGGAGTTAGAGTTGTTTCGTACGCTGACGATACTCAGCTATTTTTGGTCTTTCACAAAAATGTTACTTCATCATTGAACTCTTTTAAATCTTGTCTCAGATTTGTCCTAGAATGGATGAACACCAATTTTTTGAAGTTGAACTCAGACAAGACTGAGATTCTATTCTTTGGTTCTAAATCTATACCCGACTCCAACCTTTGGTGGCCATCTGAGATGGGTAATCCTACTTGTCCGTTCCCTGTGGTCAGAAACAGAAGAATTTAACACAGGTTAAATTCGATGCTGAGCTCACCTTTGGATCTCAGATAAAATCGCTGTCTAGTTCTTGTTTTCTGATTCTCAGATCTTTTCGACGTATGATGCATTTTATTACCGTGGAACAGCAGAAAACTATTGTACATGCCTTGATCACGTCTAAACTGCACTATTCCAATAGTCTGTATCTCGTGCTCCCTTCCATTCTTATTCAGCGTCTTCAGACTATTCAAAACGCTGCTGCCCAATTGAGCCTGAAACTTTCTCCCTGGTGCTCTATCTCTAATCATTTGCGTCGCTTCACTGGTTGCCGATCAGCAAAAGGATCCAGTTTAAGGCCCTCACTTTTGCTTTCAAGATTTTTAACTCCTGGGGTCCTCTATATCTTAGGCGCTGGTTCAAACTTTCTTCTCAGGTGCAATCCCTTCGTTCTAATAATCTTAAATTGTTTCAAACCCCTTGCATTGCTAAATCCAGAAGAGGTGGTCGTTCCTTTGCCTACCTGACAGCCAGACTGTGGAATGCCTTACCGTTCACCTTGAGAAGCTGTCCATCTGAAACAATTTTCAGGAAAAAACTTTAAACGCTTCTTTTTGACCTCTGCAATAACCTCCTCCTAAACTGGTTTTTGCCCTTGAACTTAGTGGATACTCTTAATCGCTAGCATCGGGACACCTTTTTAGGTAGCTGTGCACTTTACAAATGTATTGTATAAGTAAAGAGCGAGAGAGAGTGAGAGGAAGTAACGATAGAGAAAAAGCAGTAAAGGAAGTGAGTAGGGCATTGAGAAAGGTGAGGTAGAGGGAACAGGGGTAGAAAAAGAGCAGAGTTACAGACGAGAGATAGTGAATGACTGGTAAGGGAAATTGAGATGTAAGTAGTAAGAGAGGAGGCGAGGGAAATAAAGTAGAGTGACAAATGTGAGTAGAGAGAGAAATGAGGTAGAGAGGGGTCCGGCAGAAAATGGCGAGGTAAAGAACTAGGTATAGAAATGTGAGGTATAGAGAGATGGAGAGAGCTAAAGGGTGAGGTAAAGGGTGATGAGGGTGCGAGTGAGGTGAAGTAGAAGCCATCTCACTTCCCTGTCTCTCTACAGAGAAGTGAGATGGCAACAACAGTGATTTGCAGAGAGTTGGGTAGAGGCAGTTGGGGTAGAGTTTCTCGTAAAGAGAACAAGCATTAAAAAAAAATGTAACTACATAAATTGCATTTATGTGTTATTTCTGGAAAAAAATACGTTTTGAAAAAGTGCCCCAAATAGACTCTCGACACCAAGGGGGGTGTTTCACAACTTACTTTCACCCAATGCCATTCAGCAAGCGGTTCCACCGACCAGTCCGGGTACAGTTCGTCTTTGACAAAGCGAAGGTGCTTCTGTCTATTTGTGACCCAGGTAATCACCAGGCAACCTGGCGCAGCCAAGGCTGGGACAGGCAACTGTCGGATGTGCCACGAAGGTAAGAAGCCATATCTAAATAAATACAGAAAATATATCAGTTGGGGCGTAGTTTCAGGGGAGGGGTGTTTGGGGTGTTAAACTTCCCTAATAAATGTATTTTCTGATTAATAATTGCGTGCAGGTGTTTTCAGTCGGGTATGGTGAGGTGTCTGTCGGATTTCACCTGAGATTTTTGCATGCGCTCACTGACAAAAACACACACACTCTCATCTCTGTTTTGAAAGTCCTCAAAAATGTTGGTTATTTTACAAAATGTTGTTTTTCTCTCATTTAGTACTCCTACTAATCCGCATTCCTCTTCCTTCCCCTGCCCCTTACGCCCCTCTCATGCGCCCTGCTCGTCGTATAATGTATTTTAAAATTATATGCCAGCGTGATTGTTGGCAAATCTGAAACTCACACCCCCTACCCAATCTTACTGACCAAGCTTCGCCCATGTATATCAGCGAACATACAATTTGACACGCAGACGGGAGCGGTGCTCTCGCTAATGCAAAAAGACTGTAGCTCAACAAACATTGTAAGCAACAATTTCAAATGTGAAACAACAGTGACATCAGGTGGACAAATCTGTTTCTGCCGTTTGGGAGAATGACTTTTCAGTTGCTTTTTATCAGTGAGCTCGAGCCCAGCTCCAGTGGTCCCCTAATTACTTTTAGAAATCACATTTGACAAATGCGACGAGCAACGATTTTGTTCAATGACAACAGACATCGATCGAAATGCAATTTAAAGCGCCACAGATCTTCACCCACTTCCCTCATGTAGTATCACTGCCGCAGATATCAGCGATTACATTCAAGTTTGCACTGCTCCAAATAGATAGCAGCATATTGAGGAATCATAATTATCAGCACATAATCACACCTTTGTAGGGCACGGAACCTTGGTATAGAATAGTTGTATCAAGGCAGCCGGCCCTCAGCAGAGTGGCGGAGGGAGAAGCCGCTCACACGATAGTGAACCTTGACACCCTGGGACACGTGACCATCGACTCTGGGGGCCACTGACTGGCTCGGCCCGCATTGTGGTAAGGGGAAGAGAAGGGTATGCACACATACACCTGGTGCACACAGTAGCGCTAGTATTGACTCATTCAGGTGGTGGGGGAGGGGTAGTAATGCACAGATTGTTACATATACCCCACGTTTCAGGTTGCTGAGTTCGAATGTTAAATGTCTTGCTAATGGAGATCGAGCCTTCTTAGAAGGAGTTATAGGGTGGGTGGAGTTGGGGAGTGGAGGGATATTGTGGTCACTTTACAGTTTTATTCGGTGTTTGTCATGCTCTACAGGTGCAAAGTGTTACAGGTCAAACAGACCTTCACTCCTCTCACGCTTTTAGCATCCCATAAGTCACAGTGGCCGGTGCAAAGATGGAGTTGCAGAGAGGACCACCAATTTAGTTTTCGGTGTGCCAGGGTGGTGAGGTGTAACCTGGGCCCAAGCTCAATGGGGCTGTGGAGGAACATGGGGCTTTCCCCCTTAATCCGCTGGCATTATCACCCATCATGCATGACAAGACCTCAGGCCAGTATAGTATTATGTCCTGGAATGTTAACGTGTTGAATAAAAAGTGTAACTGGGATCAGTCATGCTCTATGCCAAGAAGCATGCCCCTGATGTCCTTTTGCTCCAAGAGACACATTTGTTGGGCACTAAATGTGACTTGCTGGTTCAAATATTTCACGCAGGTTTCACCCAGGGTTCCAGAGGGAAAACCTTCTCTTTTATACAGTTTGCAGCACCCCCTGGATCAATTTGCCATTGTTAGGGCCGAGTAAAGGGACATCTGTGGCTGCTCGAGAGTATATACTTACCTCTGGGTCTGCAATACAGTACACTCAAGCACATCTTCAGCTCCCTGTTGAATGCTCCACCAGGGCCGAAAATTCTCGGGGAACTTAGCAATGAGCCCTACACCAGATGTGCACACTGCGAATTCCTCAAGCAGATGATCGGCCCTGTGTAAATAGGCAACCCCACTGGGTGTTCTGAATGACTGAAGGTGTTTTGAAAAGCACATAGCTACTCTGAATAGTGTCTCAGCTACTGACACATTGCAGCGACGGCACAGAGAGGAAAGGCAGTACACTTATTCTGGGGCACATCACTCTCTTTCACGCATTGATTAAATTTTCCTACCTGCTGTGGAGTCGACTGTGGGTGTGGATACCCCCAAGAGGACTCTCCGAGCACTCCCCCAGTTGATAAGGAGCAGGCAGAGGTCCAATAGGGATATGGAGGCAGAATGGCTGGTGGCTGCACGATGAGCAGATGGCCGACCTACTCAGAGACATACCTGCCAACTCACACAGTGCTACGGTGTGTCACACGATATCAGCTACCATCACACTGTCTCCCGACGAGGAGCCGATATCACACGGTGGCAGGGAAAACGAGCTGAAAGCCACTGTTAACAGTTGATTTTCAGCTCGTTTTCTCAGGCTTTGAACTGCCGACGTCCATTAAGGGGTGTGAAAACACCCCAGGACATCGGCGCCAGCAAGCTCTTTTTTTGTGTGTTTTTGCAGGAGGGCCTCGTAGGTGCCTCGTAGGTAGTTCTCGGCAGGAGGCCCTGCCTCCTCCTCGGCCGCACTGAGATTTTTAGGTCTCGCCTAGCGTTGCAGCGCATGCGCTGCTCGCTCGGCGAGATTTATTGCTAATGAGGACTTTGAGAAGAGGGCTTGAAGCCCCGCCCCTCATTCCCATTGTCTTGCGTCACCGTTTATGGTAAACAGTGGCCTGCCATTAGAAATGGGGTATTTTGGTTGCCGCCCTTTGGCTTTTTGGTCCGGCCCATCCGGACTGACTCGTCTGCTTTGCGTCTGTCGCAAAGCACTTTCTTATCTTTATGGGGCCATGTGTTTCTAATTAGAAACACATGGCCCCATAAAGACAAGAGATCGATGCTTGTTTATTCTTCTGCGCGGTACCATGCACGCTTTCACTTTCATTATTTCTTCAGCGGGCCATGCGCTTTCCGTTTTACATGGCGGGCCGCACACAACACTCCCGGAATGCTTCCCTTAATGAATAATGGCGGGCGCTTCTTGTTTTTGTTACAATCTGGATAGCGCTGGCCTGCTACAGTATTTGAGTGAATAAATAAAAAATAACGCTTTTGGCGTGGTGCTGATTACTATGCAGTAGGAATAGTAACAGTGAGTGCTTAGTTGGTTTGCATTCGGTTAGCTGCAGTACACCTATATGTAGTTAATTACAAGACAAAGGCACATGATTTAATGAAGGATTTTATATAGCTCCTCAAATCATACGGCGGGATCAGTTACAAGAATGACCACTTTACGGTCCGATCTCTTTTGTAAGTTGCTCTTCGAAGAGCTGCATAGATGCAGATGAATCAATGGATGAAGGTATGAACGAACTAAAGCTTTTCGTAATGTGAAGTGCACCGCGATAGGCTTACTTTACAATGCATGGCCGCTCGTGTATAGAAGCAGTTCATTACACAACACATGGAGTAGACTTGTTGCCTGAAAAGGACGAATGAATTAGCGAGTGGATATTTTTCGATCGCAACATACCGTGCACGTGGACCCACTACAGCCAAAGCACGGCCACTCGCTTCGTTTGCACGCGTTGTTACTCTCCACGGCGAGCTAGCTGGCCGGAGGGAGGCACAGGCCCCGCCCAGCTGTCCCAGCCCTCTCGGTGCTGGCCAATGGCATGTGGGCGGTCTGCTCCTGGGGGAGAAGGGAGGGCGCTGGGCACGCGCCCGCGCAGGCTGTCTGTGGGCTCAGCATGAGACAGTATTAACTGCAAGCCGTGAGGCAGGCAGGTATGGGACACGAGCGCGCGCGCCCCCTGCTTCCCTCCAGTGCATGCATGCGAGAACAGACAGCAGTGCAGTCGTACCTCTAGGATCCAACCCGGGACCTGCTGCATCCCGCAGAAGGCAGAGCGGGAAGAGGGTCCAGACCCCGCCAGTACTGTGTGTGTGGTGTTTGTTGCCCGTGGATTGACTTTGGTGCTGGCGCCTAGAGGAGTTGCTCTCGTGTATGTCCTGTCGTGATCTGCAAGGTGGGCACTCGTCTAACACCCGGCACAGTTTCGCCCTACTTTAAAGTGTCACTGTGCCCCTCAGGCCACCTTATCCTTCCCCGGGGTGAGCAGACTGCGGTGATTTGCCCTGCCTTTAAAGCTGCACCGTGCCAGGCGCCTGGGGTCTCAAGCGGGAGGACCCCAATGTGGGAGAAACCACTCTGCCCCTTCAGTATCGCGATGGATTTAACCCAGATCTTTTGACTGGGGGAGAATGTTTGCATTGTCAGCATTCCGTCCATCATTTGTTTGCTGTAACACCTTCAGTATCGCGGGCATGCAGGTAGGGGAAGAGCTGTTAAGGGATTGGAGGGGGCGCTTGTTTGTATCGTTGTAATCCCATCACCCCCCACCCTGGGAAGAAACACGGAGAAGCTAATCCCACCTTTCCCCTTTCTCGTGTTGTGTTTTCTCTCGTATTGAGTACAGGCGATAAGGGCACAATGGTTCCCAAACAATCCCGGCCCGCGGGCTCTCGATCCCTCCTGTCAAACATTTTTTTGAAGCTGTCTGACTCTTCCCTAACTCTCTCCCTCCCGGTTCCTGGAAAGCTGCTGGACCACCTCTTCTCTCCCTGCCTGTGTATGTGCATGAGGTCTTTCACGGTTTCCCCCTGGCTTTCATCCACTGTATGCCAGTCTGTAACGTTTTCGTTTTATTCTAAGAAGGGATTTTGTTTTAAAAGTCGAATAAAACCAATTGTCATCGTATTTGCACAGGGGGTGTTAAAGCAGTGGTACAGCTGTGGCGCTCTTTGTTAAAGGCAGTGGTGAAGTTAAGGTGCACGTTACTACCGCAGAACGTTCATGCTGTCTCCGTTACATGTGCAGAAAAGTTTTAGCGAGATTTTTTAAAGACGGACCACACGATTAAACGTGTGTTACAAGGCGGGCGAATTTCACCTCCATCTTAAACTTCTCCGTGAAATCAACAGGTGGATAAACTGCAAAAAACATCTATAATGTTTTTGTTTTGGCGTGTTAGGTACATAGACGACAAAAAACGTATTGTTATTGGGGCTGCAAGATGAATATAAAATGAGCTATTGTGTGCAGTAGCCAGCAAGACCAATAGCAGAAAGTGTCTTATTTTTAGTGTCATTGTGCTGGACAGGTGTGAAAATGTAATACTTGCCAGACAGCCGGGTAAATAGCAGGAAAGGTTAATCGATCATTGTATTTAGCGTTGCAAACAGGTCCAGCATCTTCTAGTCGGCAGTGCCAGCAGAAAACGCACGCGCTGGTACAGATCCTTAAGAGGTCAGAAAGGGCCGTGGGCCAAGGCCCTGCTAGGCCTCAGTCCCAAAAAAAAGCATTTACACTGCAATAGGTCTCGCAATTACATTATTTTAAGCTATTGACATTGTAAATGGCAATGTCTTTAAAAAAATTAAAAGGCATTGTTATTTACAATACCAAAAGCAACACCTATTGCATTGCTTAGCGCGGTGTCCGTGAAGACGGCGCCGTGCTTATTAAAGGGAAAAAAAAAATGACAATTCCTTTTATTTATGTTTTAAAAACCAAAACATAAAAAAAGGCATTGCCATTTACAATGCCAATAGCTCAAACTCTCGTAAATGCGAGACCTATTGCATTGCCAATGCTTGTTGGTCAAGTTGGCAGGTATGCAGAGATGTAGTCGCTGAAAACTTTGAACACAGCGAGAGTTCGGTCTCCTCGCAGGCATCCCTGTGGGAAGCACTCAAAAATGTTGTCAGAGGGTAGGCCATGACCTACAGCAGGAGTTAAGACAGGGAAAGGGAGCCTGGGGTGGAGGAACTAAAGAACAGTTTAGAAAACCGGAGGTGCGACTAGCCACCAGGCAAACAAAGGACACTCAGAGACCGCTTGAGGCATTGAAAGGTGCCCTGAGGGAGAAAAGGTTGGACTCTGACTGATATGTATGGCTCCATCCCCAACACAGAATATACAAGTGGGGAGAGGGGGGGGGGGAAGGGGGAATAAAGCAGGCAAATTGCTCTATTGGCTTGCCAACTGGGACACGGAAAAATGGACTCTCCCTTCTATACTGGGTAATACTGGGCAGTTATTTACTGATGCTTTTGGAATCGTGCTCTATTCTTGGCAGACCCCCCACAAATGGAACTGGAGCACCCAAAAGCAGAAGGCCTTTTCTTATGCACCCTTTCAGAGGCCCAGTTACAGCTAGCAAGCTACAACAGACTATTACTGACATGCCATAGTTGTGTTTGACATAGCGCCCTCGAGGCACACGCTTTGTGAACCGCTTACATATGCCCAAGGCTCTGTGATGCCATTACATTCCATTTGGAACCTTGCGCATAGGTAACGGTCAACTGAGTCAGTTGGCGTGAGACCTGCTCTGAGGACGACACTGCTCTCGGTGTCAGGGCATTACTTCATTAAGGATACTAACTTCTCTTCATCATGTTGTTCCAGCGTATCTTTACAGCCCTCTGGCAAGGTTCTGGGTCCAAATGGATTTCCGCTGGAATTCCACAAGAAGCACGCTTCTCTGCTACTGCCACACCTACAGGCACTATTTGAAGAAGGGCTCAGCACCGGCAAATTCCTGCACGATCTACGGAGGGCCCTGATATTGGTTGTAGTAATGGAAGAAGACGGTATTGGGGTAAAAAGGTTTATTGAAGATCTCAAGAAACAGGTGAGCGCCAGGCAGCACGACTTCCACTCCAGGACTCCAGATAAACTGACGACCTGGATTGGAACTCATGACGAACACAAAGAGTGTTCCATGCCACGCTCCGCTTGTACACAGTAGGAACATTGAGAATGAAAGAGAACATAAGGCATAAAGGAAATGCATATAAAACACATCCCCCTCCTTTGGAAGTAGAAGAAAAAAAACAAAAAACAGAATTACCTAACATATTCACTGAGCCATCCTGGCAAAACCCTTTTTCTCTTTCCACCGACACACAAGTCGCTCTCCCCAACTTGCTCAGTGTTACAACTAGCAGTACTCGGAAACCCCTCCCCTCTCCTCACAGAAGGAGCAATACCCTGAAGAAGAGTTTCTTCCCCAACCTTTGTGGAGACTTGGTTTGTCTCTGACGATTCATCCCTCTCCACAGTTTTTGTCGGTACACAGCCCTCAAGTCCCAAATCAGTTTGTATAGTACTTTGATTAAAATAGTCCTCCACCCACTCAAAGTTGGAAGGGTGTTGAAACACAGGTGTAGTATCCATGTCATGTTGTTGCTTAAAGTCTAAAGCCACATTCTTTAGATTCCAAACCCTACCATCCTTAAGTCTTATTGCATTGCGAAGAACTTCTGCCACTTGTTGTGGTTCCTCAAACATGCTTTCGCCTTTAGGAACTTTAATGGGTTTCTTAATGCGGACCCAATCACCAACCATTACGGAAACATTTTTAGTACCATGACATTTGTCATAATACTCTTTGCTTTTCATATGTGCCAATTCCACTTTTCCCTTTGCATCAATAGGTGACCATTGTTCTACCTTACCTTCCATAATCCAATTGGGGCTGAACTTGCACCTGGGTGTTCTACCCCTCATCATGACAAAAGGAGATAAACCAGTTGCAGCATGTGTTGTGGTTCTATAAGCCCAAACAGCTTTTTGTAATTCCAACTTCCACTCCAACCCTTGGCTCATTGCACCCTGAATCACACCTTTTAACACACGGTTAAAACGTTCTACGGTGCCATTCCCACTAGGGTTGTACAGTGAGGTGGTCTTGTGCTTGATCCCACATTTCTGAAAATAATCCTTGGCCAAATTAGATGTGAACTGTACCCCATTATCACTCAACACACATACTGGTAATCCCTCCAAAACAAATAATTTGTCCATAAACTTCAAAACTGCGTGTGTGTCTACTTTTTCCACAATCTTAACTACAGGCCACTTTGTAAACAAATCAATTACAACCAAACCATATTCCTTTGATTCTCCCACAGGCCCAAAAATATCAATTGCAATCACCTCCCAAGGAAGATTAGGAATCAACCCTTCACTCATCGGAGGTCTCAATGTCTTTAATGATTTATCTGCCGAAGAACAAACAGAACACTCTCTCACAAACTTCTCCACTTCTTTGTCAACGCCTGGCCACCAAAAGATACCTTTGACCACCAGTTTGGTCCTGACTACCCCGAAATGTCCTTCGTGACATAACTGTAACACTCTTCTCCGTAAAACTTTGGGTGGAATTACTCTCTCACCTCTCAATAATAAATCCCTATCAAATGACAGTTCCATTCGCACATCCCAATATGATTTCAACTCGCCACTGATAAATTGCTTTTTGGGCCATCCCTTACAAATATGATTACAAACAGCTTGTATCACTTCATCTTTAGACAGTTCTTCCACCCACTCAGCTTTGGTAATGACCGGTGTACCAGAGTCCTGAATCAAAGCAATACTAAAATTGCCCCACGGATCATCCACACATTCTTCCAAAGGTGCAGGTAGCCTGGACAGACAGTCGGCCACCACATTGTCTTTGCCGGGTACATAGATAATCCTATAAATGTATTCCTTCATTCTCATGGATATCCTAGCCAACCTAGCAGAAGCTCCTACACTACCTTCACTAGTTAAAATCCTTACCAAAGGTCGATGGTCCGTGCGGATGGTGACAGATTTTCCCCAAACAAAGGCTCTAAAATGTTCTAAGGCCCATGCACAGGCCAGAGCTTCCCTTTCAATAATGGGGTATTTACTCTCTGCAGGGGAAAGTGCTCTGGACGCGAACAAAATGATCTTCTCAGTACCATTACCCATCATTTGCGAAAGGACTGCGCCCAGTCCTTTGTCACTAGCATCAGTAGTTAACAAACATTCCAAGTTTGGGTCAAAGCTGCTCAAAGCAATTACATTCCCCAAATCAACTTTGATCCTAGAAAATTCTCTTCCACATTCATCCGACCACTCAAATTTTACATTCTTTCTAAGGAGTGAGCGTATATTGAATATCTTGCTTGCGAAATTAGGTATGTATTTAGCACAATATTCTGTCATTCCTAAAAAGGATCTGACTTCCTCCTTAGTAGTAGGAGCTGGTGAACCTACAATGGCATTTATAAGTGAGGGTTTAGGTTTTACACCATCCTCACTTATGATATGTCTAAGGTACGATACATTTCTTTGTGCGAATCTACACTTGCTCAGTTCTACACTTAACCCTGCATTTTGCAATATACCCAACGCCTCATTGAGAATATAGTCGTGTTCCTCTTTGCTGGTGGCAGCAACCAGGATGTCGTCCTGAAAGAAACTCACGCCCTTCGCCTTTCCAAAAAGTCTGTGCATCAGCCGCTGAAAAACAGCAGCGGCTGAGGCCAAACCGAATGGCATACGTCTGAACTGGTAACATCCAAAAGGCGTAATGAATGCGGTGAGTTTCCTTGATTCAGGTGACAATATAACTTGATGATAAGCCGCTGATAAATCTATGGTAGAAAACGAGCTCGCTCCATTCAGAGAAGAAACCATTTCATTGATTTTTGGTAAGGGGAATCTTTCAACCACAATGTTATTGTTTAAATGGCGCAAATCAATGCATAAACGGATTTTTCCATTGCTTTTACGTGCGACCACGACCGGAGAAATCCATTCAGAACTCTCCACTTCTTCGATTACACCTTTGGTTAATAACCCTTGTAGTTCCTTATTGACTTCATCTCTTATGAGTATAGGTATTGGCCTCACCTTATGCACTTTAGGTTCCGCCCTTTCCTTCAGTACAATCCTGTGTTCGAACCCCTTGAGTGCTCCCAGATTTTTCCCAAATACTCCTGGAAATTTCTTTACCAGAACCTCTCCCAATTTACTTGTCTCATCCATTATGAGTACCTTTTCTTCACTATTAGGATCTAAAATAATATGTAGGTTCTTTTGGTCCAACCAGCCAAGTACCGATGGACCATTTTTGGCTACATATAATTTACCCCTCGCTGACCTCCCTTTGAATAGGAATGTAAGCCACCTGAACCCAAGCATATTGATCCTTTCCCCAGTGAAACTTATCGGGTTCACATCCGTAGGAGATAACTGTTGCCCAATTTTTCCCACAAATTTATCCTTCCATATAGTCTCATTAACTATCGTGTAGGGCGATCCCGAATCAGCATACACATTCACTGTAACACCACCCAATGAGATTTCACATATTGGCTTCCCCTTTACAGAATTGTCCACAACATTTAAAAGGTAATTTCCTTGTAAACTTTTCACACAACTGTCCTCATTATCAACGTCCCTATCAGTTCCTTCTTCATCATTCCATACATATTTAACATTGTTCCTCCTCCGGCACATTTTACTAAAATGCCCTATTAGTCCACAGATACCACATTTTTTTTTTTAAAGCAGGGCAACCCTTACTGAACGCTCAAATGTTCTTTGCTATCACATCGATAGCATCTCCTTTCTTCTACTCTTCTGTCCATTTCTGTGCTCCTTTGAGGTGTATTCCGCCAGCGCCCGGTCATGTGCTGGCCTTGATACTTATTTGCATTCTGTAGTTTGAACACACCTCCAGAATCTTTCTCCGATTCTTTAACCACTGTGGCACACCTCCCTGACATTTCAGCTTTCCTCATTATAGCCAAAACATCCTCTAGAGGTGCATCCCCGTTTATCCACAACCGGTCTTGAATAGAATCATTGTTGCTGTGCATTACTAATTGGTCACGAATGAGATCATCATGTAAACCTCCAAATTTGCAGTCTATTGCCAATTTTTTAAGATCATCTAGCCAGTCATCCACATGTTCTTCTTTATTTTGCTTTCTCTGGAAAAATTTGTATCTTACCACCAATGTTCCCTCTAATTTTTTTCCTCTGTGTGCGGCAGTGTAAGGTCTCTGTGCACTGCAGCCCAGGCTATGTGCGCCGGGAACCAGACCGCGCGTAAGGGTGCAGCGCCAAATATCACTCCAAGTTTTTGCTTAAAAAGTGAAAGGACGGTGCATTTCCACACCTGTAGCACCACATGAAGGGTCTAAAGGCAGGTGTTCAATTTAGATACACACGCCATGACATGAATTGGTTACACAGGCAAGTACACTTCGGGTTTAGAAAAGCATAGGACTCCAACGATGGTACCTTAAGATTTCACTAAAGATCCTCAACTCGAGCACTGTTCATAGGGTGGGAAAATGTTGGGAGCCTATACAAGATCACAGATATACAATACACATGGATATGGCACTAGATGAATCTGGCTGTGGGCGGCTTGTAGAAGCCTTTAAATACACAAAGTGCAAGCACTGGGTCTAGCCTCACAATGACCCCGGCACCTTTTCTTATTTTCCGGCTCCTGAAACTACTGAGCTTAAACACGGAGTTGCATAAAACCGTGTTCCAATTCTGCCCCGCGCATTGGCTTGCAATGCCAAAGGAGTGTGTAGTAATTACAAGGAGACTGACCCAGCATCACCCAGCTTGTCAATGAGGTGCCTTACACAGTTTTTGGTTAAAGATAGAACATCCTTTCAAGCAATAATACAGTAAATTACCTTTGACACAATTCTGTCCCGAGTCACTATCAGAGAAGTGTATTTGTTGTGCTTGATCCCATTAAAATGGAAAAGGTTGAAAGAGTGGCGGATTTCAGAAAGGAAAGAGTCTATTGTGATTTAATGTAGTTCTCTGCTCATATAGTTTGTTTTGCTTAATTTTGATTCTTCTTGAATCTGTACATTTGTGAGCGATAAAAGGTTCACACCTTTTAATTTCTGCCTAGTACCAGTGATCACTCATGTTCAAGTGTTAGTAGTTGAATAGTGGTTATTGGAGGTAGATGTGAAGACGTCTTTTTCAAAGAAAATCCTGCAACACGTTGTATTGCAAAGGAATTGGTTACTATTCGGTATGCTTGAAGTGTTATGTAGATACCTTTTTAATTTCAGAACAATTTTATATGTAAAAAGGAAACATCATGAAATGCAATACAAGCTTTGTAAAGTATACAAAGGCAACACACACTAAAATCAGATGTGAAATCACAAGTTCTACAGTTTAAGGTGCAGTGCTAATAGGGATTAAAGACTATGTTAATTAATTCACTGTTATATTGGTTATGGATCAAAATGTTGTTGGGAAGCAAAATATTGAGACGCATCAGACATAAGAATCGAAATGTCACACAAACACAAGGAAAATATGAAAATGTCACATAAGGAAAATGAAACTTGCCAGCTATTTTTTGCTGGAAATAAAGCGTCACTCATAGTTGTTGAAATGTCACTAATAATTACACTGAAATCATGAAAAGGTCACACAGAGCAATGTGAAACCTTGACAGCTATGCATGTAATTTCTATATACGTTTCCCTCCTCTTTATGGCTTGATTTTGCTGGCGAGAAAGTATTACTCACAGCCCTGCCAAGGACGACGCATCAGGTGTTAGACTAACGCATTTCAGCCTTGGCTGTGAAGCCATAACGCCGCTATGCTGAAACTGGAGTGGCAGCAGGCCTGTGCGAGAGCGCTGCTCCTGGTAGGCTTTGCGGGCTGCTGGCTACAATGTATTAGTTAAAATAGGAAGTAATCCTCATGGCTGTGTGCGGCATTACGCTGGACGTGACAATGCCAGGGCAGTGCTTCCACCGCAGCGCAGTAATTTAAGCATAATCATGAATGATCCCTGCCACCGCCGAGACCCAATCCCAAGGACCCGTGGCGGCCGCTGGAGTCCAGAGCACGCACTGTGCAGCTGCTGAGTCTGAATGCAGCCCGGGTGGCACGTTTGCTGAGGGAGTCATTCGTTGTGGCCAGGAGGACTCTAGTTTCTATGATTCGAGAGAGGGCAAAGCTCTGGTAAAATAGGCGCATCAGTGCTTGTTGGTAAGTGTGCTCGCTTTTAAGATGCATGCTTTTAATAAATATGCATACTTAAGCTCATGGTATTTAGAGAAAAACGTGCCTTGGAGTTGAAAACATTCCCGACTTCAGCCTAATCTATATCTAATCACGAGTGTATGATTTTTATTGATCCAGCTAGCTGTTTAGTGGGGTGATCAGTGCCCCAGTTGTACACCGGCGGAGCCAGAGGGCAGGGCCGCCAGTCACTGACTCTGTGCCCCCTCCCGTGGAGAGCGAACAAAGACTTTAACATGCGAGGGGTGCTCCCTTTGACCTTTTGCAGTAACATTCCTATACCTGAAGCGGAGACAACCTTTAACAGTATTTAACATTATTTCTGCACTGGTGAATATTGTATTGTCTTTCTATATCTCAAATCTTGCTCCCCACAGCCCACTTTCTCCACCAGTGGCGCCAGCAGAACCCTCCAGGAACCCTCTCCTCTTATGCTGCAGTCTGGCTGTTTTCGGCTGCCTCCAATGCCGCCTCATTGCAAACACGTCTCCCGGCTGGCAATTACCAGAACCCCTCGGGGTGATCCAGGCAGGCCCCTGTGTTATGACCGATCGCCTGTCTTGACCGCAGCGCAGCCAGTTCTCGCCAGGGGCACTTCAGCCCCCCAGGGCACCCCCACAAAAAGACACCGCCCTCCACTGGGTCAGCCCTCCTTCACGCAGCCTCCACTTCGGAGTCTTCTCCTCAGAGGCCTCCGCACCAGTGCCTTGCTGCAGGCCTCACACAACTTTGTTTCCGCCGTTAGCCCCTCTTTCGGCTCTTTGTCCTAACCCAGGTGGCGGGGACTGCAGGATTCAGCGTTGGATTAAAAATTACAGTTTTGTGTCCAGGATGAAGCACTTCTTGTCGACATCTTGCCGGCCATGCCTTCCCATGTGTGGGCATTTCAATGCCAAAATGAGTGTTTCTACTCAGGGCCGGCTCTGGGGCGGTGCGATCGGTGCCATCGCACCGGGCGCTGACTTGGGGTGGGGGTGCCATGTTTATTGTTTTAGAGGCAGCTGGTGCCAAGTTCTTGGTTCCAGCAATAAAAATCTCAAGATAACTCATCTGATTAATGTTCTTCCTGGAGAGAGACCGGAGCTTTGTCTAAGAAATGTTGACTTGTAGTGCAGAGGGTTAATATGTCTGCTGCAAATAACGTGTCCCATTCATATCACAAAGTGCATAAAATATAAATTGGTCAATGGGTTACCGCTTTTGACAGAGAGATCCTGTTGTTACTTGTATAAGTTAAAATCCTAATATATTCACTGTCATCAAAGAGCTGCATGCAAACTGCAAGGAATGTGTTAAGAGCTATGTGTGTTTTTTGCCAGTCTTTTGTTATCCTAATATTGCAAAAAGGGTTCATTTATGTAGAAATCAATTCTTATTATTTAGGAAAACCCCAACATTGGTGTAACATTTTTAAATTCTGAATTTGTATTTTTCAAGACCAAAGACTCAAACTATACTGCCTACCAGAATGGATGACATTATACTCCTACACCTTGTAGGCCTTTGTCTTATGTAACATTTCCTATACACTCATTTACACATGGGATTGTCTCTGTGCAATGTGTGTGTGATCTAAAGTGTTCTGACACCTTACTAACTGGTATGAGTCGCGCTATAAAACGAAATTAATCTAAGAGACGGTGGTTATTGAGACTTGAGGAGCACTGTCAAATGGTGGTAGTGTGGGAATCTGTGGCGGAGGTGGTCATTGGGGGCGCCACAAAACATTGTCGCACAGGGCGCCACCATTGCTAAAGCCGGCCCTGTTTCTACATATGCCTTGTGCAGGCGAATGCATCAATAATGTCGCCTTGCACCTAATTTGTGTTTTGACTCTAAGGGGAAATGAAGTGGAACTTAGTCAAGACCTATGATTTAGTGATTTTGTAAATGTCATGAAAAAGAGTCCACCTCACAGTTTCTAGTGGTCGATAGTTTTCACGAACAGTGCAACGTACTTGCAATAATACAGCACCCTTGCTCACTCCGCTGCTGCCCGGCTATGTGTGCCCCTCAGCCTCTCTTGCACCCCAATTAATGCCCCTTAGCTGTTTGCCGTGGCGGTTGTTAAACCGTGAATTTGAGTGTGTTGATTTTGCTTGTGAGAAAATGTCACTCATATTACACTGAAACATATGAAAATGTCACACATAGCAATCTGAAACCCTGGCAGCTATGAAGCACACGTCCTGCGTTACATTTGCTACATTCCTTTTCCTACTAGTGGGCAGCTGCGGGCTGAATGTGGGCCTTTGAGATAATAATCATGTTAATTGCAGCGCACGTGTGCACTGCAATTAACAAGAATACTATCTCAAAGGCCCACATTCAGCCACGCATTTTTAACAAAAGAAATGCAGGGTCAAACACGACATGTGATTCTGAAAGCACAAGTTGTGTTTCACCCTGCATTCGTTTTGCTAATAGTGCGGGGTTGAATGTGGGCCTTTGAGATAGTATTCTTGTTAATTGCAGTGCACACGGGCGCTGCAATTAACAAGAATACTATCTCAAAGGCCCACATTCAGCCCCGCAGCTGCCCACTATTAGCTAAAGACTGCAGGGTCAAATACGACGTGTGCTTTCAGATGATTCTGAAAGCACACGTTGTGTATGACTCTGCATTACTTTTGCTGATAGTGCGGGGCTGAATGTGGGCATTTGAGATAGTATTCTTGTTAATTGCAGCGCCCGTGTGCACTGCAATTAGCATGAAAACTATTTCAAAGGCCCACATTCAGCCCAGCAGATGCCCACTATTAGCAAAGGAATGCAGAGTCAAACACGACGTGTTCTTTCAGAATCATCTGAAAGAACATGTCACGCTTTAGATTGCCGCATTACTTTTCCTAATAGTGCATGGCTGCGGGGCAGATTGTGGGCCTTTGTAAAGTATTCATGTTAATTGCAGCGCATGACGACGCTGCAATTAACATGAATACTTTCACAAAGGCCCACAAACTGCCCCGCTGGCGTGCACTATTAAGAAAAATGCAGCAAGTGCAGGCCCCACTTGCTTGTAAACCCGAGCCCTCCCTAACCATACAGGACTATAAGGAGACACTTTCCTGACGCTCGACTGTGTCCTCTCCTTTTGTCTCCAGCTCTGCCTCGTGCAACCAGGAAATTGCCGTTTTTCGCGCCTCTCGCGTTTTAAAAGCGGTGGCGCGAACGGACTTACCGGCTGTGTTGTGTGTGTGCGCGCTACAATTGGGACACTGCGCGCTCGGGGTGACTTCAGTGCGCGGGCGCGCACCCGCGCACGTTCTAGGGAACAGTGCTTACCACTCCAATACACACTTTAGGCGCAAAATACTTGTCAAGATCTTTTAACGCAGTTTCGAACACATTCTCCTCTCCGCCTGTAATCTTTGGCATGCGAGAATATGTTTTCAAACCTATCGGACCTAAGGAGTGAAGTAAAATCCTTTTCTTTTGATCAGGTTTCATTTTGCCTGCCTCATCTATAGCCTCGATGTAATTCACAAAGTACTCTCTCCATTCCACCCATTTAATACTGGGTTGGGACCCAGTAGTCCAAAATGCATGTGGGTTACTGATGGTAAAGTTTTGTTGCGTCATGGTTTGCTCTACTCCTTGGTCCCCTTGTTCCATATGCAATTATCCAAAACTGCTTAGCTAGGCTGCCTTAGCACAGTACCAGAGAAACTCCCAAAAAGAAAAAAACCGAAATAATGCCACAGAAATTCTTTCCAAAATGTGATAAAATACAATTAATTTGGAGTCGTCCCCCGACTCTCTCACCTGTTTCTTAATACGTCACACCATAAACTTCAAGTTGTGCGCCGTGTCCCTATCGTTGCAGAAGTAAGTTTGTACTCTTCCGACAAACTCTTCCGATCCTCGAACTCTGTTGATGTATTTGCCCCCAAAATGGCCGCCACGCAAGGTCACGCTGCGTGACCTTGCGCGCTGACGTGTGAATCAGTGTTCACAGTATTGCGCGTGCAGGCAAGCAGGTCGCACTCACTCGCGCGATCCACGCTCGATCCCCGAACTCTTCCTCTGCTTGAAAGATGCGGCCAATGGCAGTTACTCCCAACGATCCACACTGACACGGTGAGTAAAAATGGGAAAATCTTACCCCATGTACTTAAAGTTTCAGTCTGTTTTGAAGATGGTGAACGATTCCATTCACGATTCCAGTTTAAATAGAAATACGCTGGCAAACGTCGAAATACGTTCCGTTGCTGATAACGCGAATTCCTCTTCCACCCAAAAAAAAAATAATATGTCCTCGAACAGGTTCCTGTAAGGTTCTTCCAACGATCGTCGCCAATTGTAGTAATGGAAGAAGACGGTATTGGGGTAAAAAGGTTTATTGAAGATCTCAAGAAACAGGTGAGCGCCAGGCAGCACGACTTCCACTCCAGGACTCCAGATAAACTGACGACCTGGATTGGAACTCATGACGAACACAAAGAGTGTTCCATGCCACGCTCCGCTTGTACACAGTAGGAACATTGAGAATGAAAGAGAACATAAGGCATAAAGGAAATGCATATACAACATTGGTAATCCCGAATCCCGGCAAACCCCTTAATGGGGGTTCCTCTTACCAACCAGTTTCACTACTAAACGTTGAAGCAAAGCTCTTGGCCAAAGTCCTAGCCAGTAGACTGGCTAAAATTATATGTACCTTAATTCAGTAATCAGGATGGCTTCATGCCAGGGAGGAGCACTCAGCAGAGTCTTCGGCACCTGTAGGTGGAACCGGTGCACACAAATGAACTCTGGGGTCAGGCAGCTCTACTGTCGGTGGACTTCAAATAAGCATTTGATGTGGTCCATTGGTCTTTCAAGCATAAGGTACTTGAGAGGATGGTCTTTGGCCCCTTTACTTAAGATATGTAGTTGTACTATACACAGCCCCCTGGACCCCAATAAAAATAAATGGGGTATTACCTGCACCCTTTCCTATTGAGAGAAGCACGCTCCAAGGCTGCCCACTCTCACCACTTCTATTTGCACTGGTGATTGAGCACCTTGCGGAGTAGTTGCGCCATAATGTACAATTGTCAGGCTTCCAGTAGAATGGTGGGCTTTTTTTGAGAGTTTTATATAGCACAAACTCGACCTGAAGGTATCAGAGTACTTTACATAAGCACCAGTTGGCGTACAGACGGACACATTCATTTTGGTAGGCACAGGGGGGATTAAGTGATTTGCCCAGAATCACAGGATGTTGAGAGTCCATGCCAAGAGTCGAACCTGGTTCCCCAGCTTCAAGGTCGACCAATCTAGCCATTAGGCCACATCCTCTCCCCAAAGACTTGAAGACACGGTGTTGCTTCACGCGGATGACCTGCTCCCTCATGTCCAGCAGTCTAACTGCTCAATTACCAGTACATTTCTATTGATGCAGATTTATCTCTAGCCTTAGGGTGAATTGGGAAAAGTCTGTATATATGCCAGTAGGGGATGTACCAACAACAGGGTTGGAAGGCATCCATCTATGCGAAGCAGAGGTAGGGAGAGGTGTAGCACAGCGGCCAGAGCGGCAAGAGCAGCTGACTCTGGAGCGGGGGGTTCACGATTCGAGCTCAGCTCAGCATCATGCGACTCTGGACAATGGCTCACTTAATCTCCCTGACGGACCTCAGCACCATGAAACCTTAAGGGGTGATATGTTCGCGCATTACAAATATGGGTTACTTACTATAGCAGAAGGCCCTTTTAAGTAACTGGGTATGATGGTAACAAGAGACAAGAAGAGGTGTTTGGACCAAAACATCGTCCAAGCAAGTAAGCAACACTGCCTGCTCAAGCAAGCAAATGGAGAACTTTTCAAAATGATCACATTATCTCACTTTTGGAACATCATTCAAAACTAGCCATACCACTTATAACACAGTTCTTTCAACCCTTACAATCACACTTTGTAACTTCCTGTGGGCGGGATGTTTGCTGTTTTGGCTGTGATTGTGGGAGAAGGAAGATGGATTGAGCTAGTTAGATTTGTTGATTGTAGAGTTTTCTTAGAGATTTTACATTTCTGTGGATTATTGGAGTTATAACGTCTCCAGTACTTTTGAAGTACATGTATGTCTTTTCTTTGGTGTTTACTTCAGTGGACCACGAATGTGAGGGTAGGAGACGTAAACGTTTTGGTTTCAAGGGGGTTAGGACTGTGCACTGCTTGAGCGATAGTCTGGTTGTATCTGGAAAGAAGAGAGATGATGTCCATGTTGCCAGGGAGTGTGAGCAGTTTACTAGACATCCCATCAATCTGGTTAGGAGAGAGATTTTTGAAGGATTGTTTTCAGATGGTGGGTGGTCGAACCTTGTTGAGGTTGGTAGGTTAGGGAGAAAGAGGGAGGAAAAGGATGGTGAAGTGGTCAGACCAGTAGACTGTGATTGGATGATGACAGTGCACTCTGTTTTCCTGGATATCACAAGGTCGAGAGTCTGGCCTTTGCAGTGAGTCTGGAGGCTATTGAGTTGTTTTAGATCATGTGATTGGATGATGGAGTTTAGGGAATGATAGACGCTGCATTTGATGTCACCCCAGTTAATGTTGAAGTCCTTGGGATAGACGATATTTGAAGAAAATTATTGTTTGCAGCTAATATATCCAGCTTTTTGTTGTAGAAAGCCTGCTTTCAGGCTAGGTGGGTGGTATATAACATCAAGGTAGTGAGAGTAGGGTTATGTTTTCAGAGCGATTTGAGACTTTCGAAAGTTATTGAGTTAGGTGTTGGTATTTGAGTGCACAAAGGATTTTTGTGAATGATGGCTAGTCCTCCATCATGTTTGAAGTGTCTGTCTTTGCAAATGATTTTGTAATTAAGTGGCAGACTAGAATAGGACTAGAGAACTAATTTTCTGTGATGCAATGCAATGTTTCTGTGATGCAAAAAATATCTAGGTTGTAAGTGGTGATGAGGTCTGCTATATTGGCATGGTGAGTGTTAGAATTGGGGGTCTCTAGTTGGCACAGGTAGGTACTTGTGACAAATAGGGACCCTCGCCTCTACTCAGGGTAAAGGGGTACACTCCTAAAATAACCCCTGCTCACCCCCTTGGTAGCTTGGCACGAGCAGACAGGCTTATCTCAGAGGCAGTGTGTAAAGCATTTGTGAACACATACAGTAATCTAGCAACACACTACAGATGGACACCACACAAGGTTTTATATCAAAAATAAGTATTCTTTATATAGTTTTAACACAAGACCATAAACGACAAAAATCCACAATACTATACTTAAAATGGTAGTTTTAGCTTAGTTCAGTTCAGTTCTTAAGATGCGACACTTTAAGTCAATGTACCTTACGATGCGGGACGCTTCCACAACAAGCAATGTTGCAGCGATGGAAATGCGACAAAGTTCTGGTGCAAAGAAATAAAAGACGTCAAGTTCTTCCTGATGCGGCACGCTTCTTAGAGGTTGCGAGAAGTCTCGACTCGATGCGTCAGCTACAGCGGCGACACCCTTGTTCAGCGATGCGACGACAGCGGCTTTGGCGGCGACCCTCTTCTCCGACGTGGCGAGACGCTTCCGCTCGATGCGACAACTGCAGCGGCGACACCCTTGTTTCGTGATGCGACGGCAGCAGCTCCGACGGCGGCACGCTTCTCCGTGGATGCGAGGCGCTTCTCTTGATGCGGTGCAATGCGACAGCTACAGCGGCGACACCCTCCTTCGGAGTTGCGACGGCAGCGGCTGCGACGGCGACACGCTTCTTCCTCGATGCGAGACTCTTCTCGTGATGCGGTGCAATGCGACAGCTACAGCGGCGACACCCTCCTTCGGAGTTGCGACGGCAGCAGCAGCGACGGCGACACGCTTCCTCTTCGTTGCGGGACGCTTCTCTCGATGCGGTGCAATACGACAGCTACAGCGGCGACACCCTCCTTCGGAGTTGCGACGGCAGCAGCAGCGTCGGCGACACGCTTCTTCCTCTTGAGTCGCGCTTCCAGCTCCTTGCGACACGCAGTCCCTTCAGAAGGCCCAAAACAGCAGCAGGCACTTCCAAAGGATTCTTGGGGAGCTGGTGGTTGAAGTCTGTTGTCCCTGAGACTTCAGCAGGAGGCAAGCTCTTTTCTCAAGCCCTTGGAGATACTTTACAAGTTGAATAAAAGTGCACACAAAGTCCTTTCTCCTTCCTTTGGCAGTCAGGCAACCACTGCAGGCAGATCCCTCTAGCTTAGGGATAGTCTTCTCCTCAGTTCCTTCTTGGTTCCGCTCCTCAGCAAAGGTTTCTTCTTGTTTCCCAAAGTGATCTAATTTCCTAGGGGTCTGGGTCCCCTTTTTATACACAGTTTTCCTTTGTTCTCTGAAGGCAGAGAGGCCTCTGCCTAGTCAAAACCAGTTCTGGTCAGTCCTGGAGCACTTTGTTTTTCTGACTCCTTCTTTCCTTTCAGAATGTGGGGCAGGGTGCTCAGCCGCCCGGCAGGAGGTGGAGCCAGCATTGTGGAAGGCAGGCACAGCCCTATTCAGACCCAGGTGCAACTCCTCCCTCCACTCTGGATGCAGATCTTTCTATTCAGCCCTGTGCTGACTCACCCTGTCTCCTGTAGCCACCCCCAGCCCCTGTCACTCAATCTCCAGACAAGGAATACACAACCTAGCAGAGGCAGGCTTGGAAGTTTAGGCAAGAAAATACCCACTTTCTAAAAGTGGTATTTTTCAAACACAGAATGTTAAAACCAACTTCACTAAAAGATGTATTTTATCATTCTGAGTTCAGGCATACTAAATTCGTTTTTCTACCATGTTCCCTGGGTCAGTTCTGACTATAAGGTGTAATAGTCAGTCTGCCCATTCTGGCCTATGGGGAGCAGGTAGCCTTGCAATAGTGAAAAACGAAAATGGCTGTAATTCACTATTAGGACATGCCACACACACCAGGGCATGTCCTACCTTGTACTTACAATGCACCCTGCCCTAGGGCCTACTTTAGGGGTGACCAACATGCAGTAAAGGGAAGGTTGAGGGACTGGTAAGTGGGTGTACTCACCAAGTCGACATAGCAGCCCTAGGCTGCACACAGGCTCTGCGATGGCAGGCCTGAGACACATTTTACAAGCCGCTTCTGTGGGTGGCACAACCAGTGCTGCGAGCCCACCAGCGGTATTGGATTTACAAGCCCTGGGCACACTCAGTGCACTGTACTAGGGACTGACAAGTAAACCAATCATCCAATCATGGAGTCACTAATACATAGCGCAATTTATCATAGGGAGCACTTGCACTGTGGCACTGAATAGCAGTGGCACAGTGCCCAAAGCATCTAACGCCAGCAAAAATGGATCGGTAACATAGGAGGCATCATAAAAAATGGAAGGGAGACCCACGCCAAGGATGCCAGGTCTAACACGTGTCCCCTCCAGCTGAAATGTGGGGAGAACTACCCTACCTCAGGGGAGCTCTCTTCACTAAGGCGGAAAAATCTGGACAGACCATCAGCATTGGCGTGTTCTGTACCAGGGCGGTGTTCCACCGTGAAATCCATCCCCTGTAGGGAAATGGACCACCTCAACAGCTTTGGATTCTCACCCCTCATCTGCATCAACCATCTGAGGGGCCTGTGGTCTGTCTGAACCCGGAAGTGAGTCCCAAACAGGTATGGTCTCAGCTTCTTCAGTGCCCAGACCACAGCAAATGCCTCACGCTCAATAGCACTCCACCTCTGTTCCCGTGGTAGTAACCTCCTACTGATGAAGGCTACGGGTTGATCTAGGCCCTCCTCATTCATCTGTGACAGAACAGCCCCCACACCATGCTCTGAAGCGTCTGTTTGTACTACGAACTCTCTGGAGAAGTTGGGTGCCAGGAGCACGGGCGCCGTGCACATGGCAGTTTTCAGGGCCTCAAAAGCTTTCTGACAGGTGCCAGTCCAAATCACTTTCCTGGGCTGCTTCTTGGAAGTCAGCTCTGTCAGGGGTGCAACGATGCTGCCATACCCCTTGACAAACCTCCTGTAGTAACCCGTGAGTCCTAAGAAGGCTCTCACCTCTGTCTGGGTTTTGGGGGGTTCCCAATTCAGGATGGTTTCAATTTTGGGTTGTAGGGGCGCCACCTGGCCGCTCCCCACTTGGTGTCCCAAGTACACCACGGAACCCTGCCCGATCTGGCACTTACTTGCCTTGATCGTGAGGCCTGCTCTCCGCAGTGCCATCAACACTTCCCAGAGGTGGCGCAGATGTTCTTCCCAACTGGCGCTGAACACCGCGATGTCATCCAGGTAGGCGGCACTGAACGAGTCCAGCCCAGCCAACACCTGGTTGACCAACCTCTGGAAGGTGGCAGGGGCATTCTTCATCCCAAAGGGCATCACCCGGAACTGGTAGTGCCCATCTGGTGTGGAGAATGCTGACCTCTCTCTTGCCCCATCAGTCAAGGCGATCTGCCAGTACCCAGACGTTAAGTCAAACGTGCTGAGGTACCGTGCAGCCCCTAGCCGATCTATGAGCTCATCAGCTCTGGGGATGGGGTGCGCGTCAGTCCTGGTGACTGAATTGAGTCCTCGGTAGTCCACACAGAACCGGAGTTCTGGTGTGGCACCCGGTGCGGCAGCCTTTGGGACCAAGACCACTGGGCTGGCCCAAGGACTGTTAGAGGACTCAATCACCCCTAACGCAAGCATTTTGGAGACCTCCTCCTTGATGCAAGCTCTCACCCTGTCAGTCACCCTGTAAGATTTGTGCTTCACAGGTGTACTGTCCCCAGTGTCCACATCATGGATGCACCAATCTGTGACACCGGGAACCAGGGAGAACAGATCAGAAAACTGTCCCAGCAACTGGCGGCAGTCATTCTGTTGCTCAGGGGTCAGGGTGGAAGAGAGGTTGACACCATCCACTGACCCATCTTGCTCTGTTGCTGACAGGAGGTCAGGAAGAGGCTCGGTCTCCTCCTCCATCCCAGCATCTGTCGCTAAGAGCATGCCCACTTGGGACCTCTCCAAGTGGGGCTTCAGGCGGTTGACATGCAGGACCCTCAAGGGGTTCCTGGGAGACCGCAAGTCCACCAAGTAGGTAACCGGACTTTTGCGCTCTACAACCTCAAAGGGTCCGGTCCACTTATCCTGGAGCGCGCAGGGCTCCACTGGGGCCATGACCCATACTTTCTGGCCAGGCTGAAGCTCTACCAGAGTGGCATTCTGGTCGTACCACCGCTTCATCTCCTCCTGGCTGGCTTCCAGATTCGCCTCAGCGAGTTGCCTGAAACGCCTAGTTTGGTTCCTAAAGGCCAGCATGTAACTGTATACATCCTGGGGAGGTTTCCTGGGAGATTGCTCCCAGCCTTCTTTGACCAAACTTAGAGGTCCTCTTACTGGGTGTCCATAGAGAAGCTCAAAGGGACTGAACCCTAGAGATTTCTGTGGCACCTCACGGTAAGCAAAGAGCAGGCATGGTAAGAGGACGTCCCACTTACGCCTCATAGGTTCCTCAAGACCCATAATCATGCCTTTGAGGGTTCGGTTGAACCTTTCAACCAATCCATTTCCTTGGGGGTGGTAAGGAGTGGTAAACTTGTAGGTTACCCCACACTCCTGCCACAGGGACTTCATATACTTGGAAATGAAGTTGGTCCCCCGGTCAGACACTACCTCGCTAGGGAATCCCACTCGGGAGAAAATTCCCATCAGTGCTCGTCCCACCACGGGGGCCGTCACTGTCCTCAGAGGTATGGCTTCCGGGTACCGGGTGGCATGGTCCACCAAGACCAGGATGAACCTGTTGCCCATGGCTGTCTTGGGGTCCAGTGGCCCCACAATGTCAATACCCACCCGTTCAAAGGGGGTGCTGACTACAGGGAATGGCTGGAGAGGAGCCTTGCGCTTCCTCCCACTCTTTCCACTTGCCTGGCAAGTCTGACACGTTCTGCAGTGAGTGTCTGAACTCCTGCGCATTTGGGGCCAATAAAAGTGGGTGACAAGCCTCTCAAAGGTCTTGTCCTGCCCCAAATGTCCTGCCAATGGAACATCATGAGCCAGCCCCAGTAGGAAGGCTCTGAAGCACTGGGGTACCACCAGCACACGGGCTGACCCAGGCTCAGCAACCTTAGGCTCAGTATACAGGAGATCATTCTCCCAATAGACCCAATGTGACCCAGACTGATCACCTGTTGCCTGGTCTGCAGCCTGTTGCCGCAGACCCACCAGAGAAGGGCATTCTTTCTGCTCCTTGCAGAATTCTTCCCTGGAGGGTCCTCCTTCTTGCTGCCAATGGGTCAGCTCAGGCAGGTCCCCCAGTTCAGCTACCTGTTCCCCTGTAGGCTCCAGGGCATCCCCCTCAGGGTCTGCCTCCTCCTGGACCGTGGGAACTTCGGGGCCGGTTTCCCGCGCCCCTGCCTCTTCTCGTGACGGCAGGTACCTGGGCCTCCCTCTCAGGCTCCAGGTCCTCTTGAGCACCTTTACTTGCTGCCATGGACCGGGTGGTCACACACGCCCAGTCAGGCAAACCCAACATCTCCAAATGAGCACTTCGCTCCAACTTCGCCCAAGGTGAGCTCTCCAAGTCGTTCCCTAACAAACAGTCAACAGGCATGGCGGGCCTCACAGCTACCTGAAGAGTACCAGAGACCCCCCCCCACTCAAAGGGAACCTGAGCCACTTTGCAGTGACTCTCTGTGTTGTCAGCGGCAACAACTGGATAGAATGCATGGGGGACAACCTGCTCTTGAGACACCAGGTGACACTTGACAGCTGTCACACTGGCTCCTGTATCTCTAAGAGCCTCCACCCTATGGCCATTGATGGTCACCCACTGCCTGTATTTCTTAGTGTTATCAGGCAGCTGGGTCTTGGGGACCATCTCACAGTCTCCTAATGAGACAAGGGACATCTGTGCGGGACCCCACCCCTCTGGGGCATCCATCTCCTCCCCAGGGCTACACTAGCCATCTGCCGGGGGCTGCACCAGGGGTGCGGTCTTTCCAAACTGGCGGCACCTGGTATCACTCGCTATATGACCCAGGTCCCCACATTTGAAGCATCTCAGGGGTCCCCTTTGAACATGTGGACCTGTCGGGCCCCTGAGGGTTTCTGGGGGGGAGGCTGGGAACCTTTCCCTTGGTTCCCTTGGGGACTACTTTGGGGCCTTCTTTGGAACTCCCTCTGTTTACCCTTGTCCCCCCCACTCTTCTGCTGGGGACCCTGCCCACCCTTGGCTGAGTCTCCCACGTGACCCTTGTGGACCCTGGTACTGACCCAGCGGTCCGCCTCCTCAGCAAGCTTCCTAGGGATAGTCAGCTTGCTATCTATCAGGTGCTGGCGTAGCTCTGGAAAACAGTTACTTGACAAGTGCTCCCATGCAATCAAATCAAGGAGCCCCTGAAAATCATCAACTTTGCTACCCTTCACCCAACCATCCAATGCTCTGCAGAAAAAAGTGACATATTCAACCCAGGTACTGTTCTCTATCTTTGTGCAACCCTTGAACCTCTGCCTATACAATTCAGGAGTTAAACCATACCTAGACATTAAAGCATCCTTCATGTGGCGATATGAATTATGGACATCAGAAGGCAGATCTAGCAGTGTGTCCCGCCCCTCACTAAGGAACCGTCCCCACAACCCCGCTCCCCAATCCTTCTCAGGGACCCGGTGGGAAGACATGGCTACCTCATAGGCCTTGAACCACTGCCCAATGTCATCATTTTTAAAAACTCTCTGACCACATCTTTAGGAATATATACTCTAGATTCCACAGGCATTGACGGTGTGCTGCCACCAGAGGGAGTAATTTCTAAGCTCCTAGCTTTCAAATCCAACTCCCTCAAACTTCTATCATGCTCAAGCTGCATCTTCTTTTCTTCTAGGGCCAGTTTCCTAATTTCCAATTGCCCGCTCATTTTGGCCAGCTCCAACTCATGCATCCTATTTCTCTCCCTGTCCTCCAGCTCTTCTGTGGACAGACCTTTGGCAGAAACACTGCTACCTGCTGGGGAAGGTGCCTTCCTTTCCCCTGGACCCAATGGCCCTACCAGCTGCACATCTGCATCATTATCCCCTTCCTCATTCTCAGGGGTTTTCCTTGCTTCTACCCAGGCCCTCAGCGCCTTATAGAACTCCTCCCTCCTGGTGAGCCCGGTAATTACAACATTAAATTTTTTGCAGAAGTGCTTCAGCTGCTTCACTTTGTAGCTTTCCAGTTTCTCCTCTTCCCACTCAAAATCAACAGATGCTATGGATGCTGTGTCTTCCATGATGGTTAAACTTGGCAAAAATGGAACGTCCTAGAAAAACAAATCTACCAACAGTATGTGGTCGCGTTTTGGTCTGCACTCACTAGTAGTGTTCACCAATCACTGTACATGAGTCACAAATGCAAGTCCAGAATCCCACCGCTGCCACCAATGTTAGAATTGGGGGTCTCTAGTTGGCACAGGTAGGTACTTGTGACAAATAGGGACCCTCGCCTCTAGTCAGGGTAAAGGGGTACACTCCTAAAATAACCCCTGCTCACCCCCTTGGTAGCTTGGCACGAGCAGACAGGCTTATCTCAGAGGCAGTGTGTAAAGCATTTGTGAACACATACAGTAATCTAGCGACACACTACAGATGGACACCACACAAGGTTTTATATCAAAAATAAGTATTCTTTATATAGTTTTAACACAAGACCATAAACGACAAAAGTCCACAATACTGTACTTAAAATGGTAGTTTTAGCTTAGTTCAGTTCAGTTCTTAAGATGCGACACTTTAAGTCAATGTACCTTACGATGCGGGACGCTTCCACAACAAGCAATGTTGCAGCGATGGAAATGCGACAAAGTTCTGGTGCAAAGAAATAAAAGACGTCAAGTTCTTCCTGATGCGGCACGCTTCTCCGAGGTTGCGAGAAGTCTCGACTCGATGCGTCAGCTACAGCGGCGACACCCTTGTTCAGCGATGCGACGACAGCGGCTTTGGCGGCGACCCTCTTCTCCGACGTGGCGAGACGCTTCCGCTCGATGCGACAACTGCAGCGGCGACACCCTTGTTTCGTGATGCGACGGCAGCAGCTCCGTCGGCGGCACGCTTCTCCGTGGATGCGAGGCGCTTCTCTTGATGCGGTGCAATGCGACAGCTACAGCGGCGACACCCTCCTTCGGAGTTGCGACGGCAGCGGCTGCGACGGCGACACGCTTCTTCCTCGATGCGAGACTCTTCTCGTGATGCGGTGCAATGCGACAGCTACAGCGGCGACACCCTCCTTCGGAGTTGCGACGGCAGCAGCAGCGACGGCGACACGCTTCCTCTTCGTTGCGGGACGCTTCTCTCGATGCGGTGCAATACGACAGCTACAGCGGCGACACCCTCCTTCGGAGTTGCGACGGCAGCAGCAGCGACGGCGACACGCTTCTTCCTCTTGAGTCGCGCTTCCAGCTCCTTGCGACACGCAGTCCCTTCAGAAGGCCCAAAACAGCAGCAGGCACTTCCAAAGGATTCTTGGGGAGCTGGTGGTTGAAGTCTGTTGTCCCTGAGACTTCAGCAGGAGGCAAGCTCTTTTCTCAAGCCCTTGGAGATACTTTACAAGTTGAATAAAAGTGCACACAAAGTCCTTTCTCCTTCCTTTGGCAGTCAGGCAACCACTGCAGGCAGATCCCTCTAGCTTAGGGATAGTCTTCTCCTCAGTTCCTTCTTGGTTCCGCTCCTCAGCAAAGGTTTCTTCTTGTTTCCCAAAGTGATCTAATTTCCTAGGGGTCTGGGTCCCCTTTTTATACACAGTTTTCCTTTGTTCTCTAGTCAAAACCAGTTCTGGTCAGTCCTGGAGCACTTTGTTTTTCTGACTCCTTCTTTCCTTTCAGAATGTGGGGCAGGGTGCTCAGCCGCCCGGCAGGAGGTGGAGCCAGCATTGTGGAAGGCAGGCACAGCCCTATTCAGACCCAGGTGCAACTCCTCCCTCCACTCTGGATGCAGATCTTTCTATTCAGCCCTGTGCTGACTCACCCTGTCTCCTGTAGCCACCCCCAGCCCCTGTCACTCAATCTCCAGACAAGGAATACACAACCTAGCAGAGGCAGGCTTGGAAGTTTAGGCAAGAAAATACCCACTTTCTAAAAGTGGTATTTTCAAACACAGAATGTTAAAACCAACTTCACTAAAAGATGTATTTTATCATTCTGAGTTCAGGCATACTAAATTCGTTTTTCTACCATGTTCCCTGGGTCAGTTCTGACTATAAGGTGTAATAGTCAGTCTGCCCATTCTGGCCTATGGGGAGCAGGTAGCCTTGCAATAGTGAAAAACGAAAATGGCTGTAATTCACTATTAGGACATGCCACACACACCAGGGCATATCCTACCTTGTACTTACAATGCACCCTGCCCTAGGGCCTACTTTAGGGGTGACCAACATGCAGTAAAGGGAAGGTTGAGGGACTGGTAATTGGGTGTACTCACCAAGTCGACATAGCAGCCCTAGGCTGCACACAGGCTCTGCGATGGCAGGCCTGAGACACATTTTACAAGCCGCTTCTGTGGGTGGCACAACCAGTGCTGCGAGCCCACCAGCGGTATTGGATTTACAAGCCCTGGGCACACTCAGTGCACTGTACTAGGGACTGACAAGTAAACCAATCATCCAATCATGGAGTCACTAATACATAACGCAATTTATCATAGGGAGCACTTGCACTGTGGCACTGAATAGCAGTGGCACAGTGCCCAAAGCATCTAACGCCAGCAAAAATGGATCGGTAACATAGGAGGCATCATAAAAAAATGGAAGGGAGACCCACGCCAAGGATGCCAGGTCTAACAGTGAGCGTTTGCAGAATGCCATACATATCATATAAAAATTATAACGTGCCATCTAGACGGTGCTCTGAAACTTGAATTCAAAGCAGAGCATTTGATCAAAGATTACTGCCTGGTTTCGAACTGTCCTTGAAAATGGTTGACCCATAGTAGTCAGCCAGCCCAAAGGAAGGGGATCTTAAGAATTTGTCGCTTAAAGGTAAGACTTTGTTACCCTGCTTTTTCATCCAGGTTTGATGGCTGACAAACAGTTTGGCCACTTAGCTACATCACTCGAATCGACATGCAAGTTCAAAAGTTATAGTTAGGACCACGTTTCCATAGTTAATGGATTTTTTGGTTAGCTAGTAACTTTAGCACCGTTTGACAAATTATTAAGAACCTTAAAAAAAAAAAGTCTTATACACCTCGACTCCTCCCTGGAATGTTTTGGGGTGATCCATCAAGCTGGGCCGAGAAAAAGGGGGAGGTCCCAAAATACATTTTCCCCATGCAATTTTCCATATGAAAACTGAACAGCGATACAGCATAAATGACAATGGAATTACATCAAATTTAACAGAAAGCTAGATCCTGGTCCAGAAAGTGTGCTTTTTGTTTTTTGGTGTAAACCACAAAAAGCACCCTCGCCATGCACTACTAATTACTTCCCGAAATTACATTACGCAAGTTATACTTACTTTAGGGCACGAGTTATAGTTATTGAAGCAAGATAGATAGATAGACAGACAGTCAAGGTACAGATATGCGAAATTAAAAATAGTAAATCCATACTTACCTACATTTAGTTACCTTCACAACATTATAGTAGTCAACTTTTTGATCATAATATTCTGGCAAGGTGATATTTAAAACTCGATACTGTGGTCGAGAAGGTACCTTCTGTTATTGTAAGTCATTTTTGGGTGTGAATTCTATTGCACGTATATTTATTTGGGAGTACATTTATATTTTTCAGTTGGGTCACAGTATATTTGTTAGATTAGAAAAAATAAAAAACAGTACTTGTCCTGTTTTGACCCTGGTTTAGGTCTTTAGGCAATGATTAATTGACCTCTCCTAAGAGAGGAACACAAATGCACTGTAATTGAATGTGGCCTTTTGTTAGGTTTTATCTAATCAATGCTTTATTGATTAGTGGCTCATGTGGTTTTTGTGTTACAACATAAAATTAAGTGCATCAATATCTTATTGCCAAATTAACATGTATGAGGTATTCTGGGGAGAGAATCAATTCACTAGTCTAATATGTATTCACAATGGAGATGCGTATGCTGGAATATGCTTGTGATGAACAGAAAATCAAGGCGGTTGGTTCCATTACTGTGCACTTAAAAATATTCTCACTCATCTGAAATTAGTTTTCAAACCTTCGTGTTTTCTCTGTTAAATAATTTTATTAACTTTAGCTGTTTCAGCCTAAGGAATTAGGTTCCCAATAAAATTAAAACTATTTTAATAGTTACCTGTTGCTCCGTTTCACTGATTTGTTCTCCCATGGTGGATCAATAACAATGACGTCATACTTTTTGCCATCTATAAAAGAAACAGAGGTCTATGTCATTTCCAAACTACTGCTACGCATTCAGGGCCAAACAATATATATACATTAAGCAGAAACGACAGCCTGAATGTGCAGAAAATATCATAGACTGGAAATAACAAATGGAAAAACAGTTGAAGTATGCAATAGAATGCACACTCATTTCCCAACATCTAGCTCAGTAAGAAGGCATCTCATGATTTTCCAACATTAATCTCGACAGGAAGTGATATCACTGCATTTTCCAGCATCGATCTGTATGTATATGGTACAGGAAATAACACTGGTTTCCCTCCAACACCATCTTTGAAACAAGAAACCAGGTAAGCAGACTCATTTCCCACGGTTGTACGACAGAACGAGTTCCGCAACAACGCCTACCTTAACAACGCGGTCTCTAGAACGACCACGTCTTAACCACGAATTGCTTTACCACGCATTCCTTTACCACGATTTTTCGTGGTAAAAACATGCTTAGTAAACGCCTATCCGTGGCTAAGTTTACCACCCCCTTCCTCTCCCCCTCAGTCCTAAGTACACCCCCCAACCTCATAGAAACTACCCCGAACCCCTCCCACCCCCTAAAAACTAACACAAACCCCTCCCACCCCCTAAAAACTAACACTAACCCCCCCCACCCCCTAAAAACTAACCCGAACCCTCCCACCCCTAAAAACTAACACAAACCCCTCCCACCCTTCAAAAACTAACACAAACCCCTCCCACCCCCTAAAAACTAACCAGAACCCCACCCACCCCGAAAAACTAACACAAACCCCTCCACCCCCTAAAAACGAACCCAAACCCCTTCCACCCCCTAAAAACTAACACGAACCCCCACCCCCTAAAAACTAAAACTAAAAACTACCCCAAACCCCTCCCACCCCTAAAACGAACCTGAACCCCTCCCACCCCCTAAAAACTAACCCGAACCCCTCCCACCCCCTAAAAACTAACCCGAACCCCTCCCACGCCCTAAAAACTAACCCGAACCCTCCCACCCCTAAAAACTAACACGAACCCCTCCCACCCCTAAAAGCTAACACAAACCCCTCCACCCCCTAAAAAGTAACCCAAACTCCTCCCACCCCTAAAACTAACACGACCCCCTAAAAACTAACACAAACCCCCCCACCCCTTAAAAACTACCTCAAACCCCTCCCACCCCCTAAAAACGAACACGAACCCCCCACCCCCGAACCGTCTTACCTGTCCTGTTGCTGTGCGACGCTCCTCTCAACTCCGCCCATCCTGAACAATAGACTGACTTAGCCTTAACCACGCACATGCGTGGTTAAGGCTAAGTCGTTGTTCGGGCAAGTCGTTGTTATGCTTGCGCGACTCCGGAACTCGTTGTTCCGGAGTCGTTGTTCAGGATGTTTACCATTTCCCACCAGCCTTCTGAACACAATGATATTTCTGAATCTCCCAAAATCCATCTCAAAAGGAAATGGCATTATTACTTTACTCCAACCTCCACAGCTGTCAAAGACCTGCCACCCAGTACGTCCTTCGACCAGCGTCCCAACCTAAGGGCAGCTAAGACTAGGGCATCGCCAGTTTTGAACGGTTCAGACCCGAAGACCTAGGGCTAGAATCCATGTTGACACAGTAAGTCATCCATCATTATGCATTTTTACCCCTAAACCCACCATTCCCACTCTCACATTAAGACCACGCAAACCTACTCACCATACTCCCACATCTATCACAAACTGCCTCATCCACATACCACCCACATCACACCATCTTCAAATCATGCTCATCAATGCACAATCTAAAATAAGTTATGCCCCCAACATCGTCAAAATCATCACGCACCACAACCTACATGCTCTTTTCATTACAGAAACCTATATCACAGACTCCTCCGTGCACATTCTTAATGTCCTTCTCCCCTTTGGGTAGAGCATACAATATAAGGAATGCACCTGCAAAACGGAAGGGCAACTCGCAGTCATACACAAGTCGAAAATGCCTGGTACTTTCTTCAACATGACCACACCTGAGTCTTTTGAGCTCTTCTACTGCTTTCCTCTCACAGCCTGCAAAGCAGCCTCCTTTCCTCTCATCTACAGACCACCCACAGACCATAAGGACTTCATAGATGAAATATCAGAACTCATCACCTCTCTCTCCAATCAACACTCCAACCCCACCTTCCATGGAGACTTCAATCTGCCCAGCGACTCCAGCACCAAAACCCTGAAGGAAGCCCTCACTACTCAACACCCTACAATAAAAACACCAAGTCACAAACTCCAAAAGTTAACACAAGGGACCACACCTTCTCTGCATCCCCCAACATTCAGTGCCAGCCCCCAGATTCCTGGACTGATCATCTTGCGGGCCCCCTCATCACCACACATGCCGATCCCAAACATGACACTTACAAAAAGTGATGGAGGGAATGCTTGATTAGCCATTGATTATTACTCGGGTCGCATCCCAGTACGTCGTTATTTTGCACACCATGCTGTCTCAGTTTGAACCCAGCCGTAATGCAAATCACTTTTGAACGTACGCCAATGGGAACATTCTAGCCTGAACTGTGAGACCAGGTCCTCATTGAACTGGAACACAAGCAAAGTCAGGACCAGTTTCGCCCTGATTAGGGCTAATCCGCAAGGTAAAGTTTGGTTCAGGTGACAGTGTGCACAGGATCCATGTCTTCGGATGCAGCTCCGAGTGATTGCCAGTGGTTGAGATTAATTCAAGCATTCCATCCATCACTTTGTTTTTGACTCTCCTACATGAAGGCTGCACAAAAGGATAAAATTACCTTCTGCTGCTTTAACAACATCCATCTAGAACTCCAAGAAAAACGAATCTACCTATCTAAATGCTTCTAGCCCTCACCTGATGTCAACATCACTCTCAACATCTACAACACCACTCTAAAGAATCAAAGATATCTCCATCCTCCTCTGAAAACTCACACTTCCAGGCTTAAACCGTCAGCACACATCCAAGTACATCCAAGAACTTACAGAGAACAAGCACACAATTGTAAAGACAGGAGAGGAAATGGAGAAGATCATAATGCCAGGAGGACCTACCTCTCTTCTGAAATCACTGTGCTCCAATCGTCGTTCTATCATCACCACACCTAAAGTCACCTTCAACAACCAAATCAACAGAAGCACAGCTCTCTTTAGCTCTCTTTAAGGGAGTCAAACAGTGTGCCAAGCCCATCCTGAAACCTGCTAGCACACCATGAGTTGACAGATGCAATGCAATAAACTGCTTCTTTACAGAGAAAACCAACAAAATCAGATCTAACCTCACTAATTCATCATCGTTATCCACACAGTCACCTATAACCAGCTGCCACATCACTAAATGGTCATCCTTCCTCAATAACTCCCACACAGACTTTTCCAACATTCTGAACTCACTCAAAGCCTCTTGCTACAAAGAAGATGGGGTACCCTCTTCAGTCATTAAGTCACTTCAAGAAGAAGCCCGCACACCCCTTCGTCACACTGCCAATGCCTGGCTAACCCAGGGCACCTTCCTGGAGAAATCCTCTTCAGGCTGAAAAAGCCTGCATAAGATCCAACCAACCGTGTCAACTTCAGTCCTATAACTTACCTCCCATTTGCTGAAAAAAAATAATTGAGGAGGCAATCACCACCCAGCTACAAGAGCACATCAGCAAGAATAACATACTTCAAGATTATCATTCGAGGTTCAAACTACAATGCAGTATTGCAATAGCCACCCTCCAAATGGCTGACAACGCCCTCTTCCTCAATGACAAAAACAGCACTTTGCTCTTGGTCCTGCTCGATCTCGCTGCAGCTCTCGACAATGACTACCATTCTGTATTGATTGATCCAACTGGAAAATTTACATGGGCTTCACTGGCACAATCATACAATGGTTCGCATCCTACCTCATCGTCCAACAGCAACTCTTTCAGACAGGAGCTTCCAGATCTCGGACTCTCCACGTCATCTGCTGAGTCCCCTAGGACTCTAACCTGTCACCCATCATTTTCAGACTTTATTGGGAACCCTTGGAGCTATCCTTGCAGAAAGCAAAATCAAGATCCACTAGTATGCTGTTGACACACAACTCTTCTTCAAAATCTCCTCAAGCAACAATATAGAGACTCAAAGGCTGTCTCAAATGATCCAAAACTAGATGTCAAAAACTATCTGATGCCAGTGGCAGCTCACCTATAGGACGTGCCAGGGCTTCCCCCTCTATCTTATCGCCCAGCTCCCTAAATATCTTCTCATCTTCATCTTGCATCTTTTACATAAAACAAACATTTTTGTTTATATGTGAAAGCGCAACATCAGTCTCCATAAGTAGTGGCTTCACGAGATGACCGGAGGATTACAGAAGTGAGCATAGACAGTGATACCTCTATAGGCTCATAAATATTTGGAATGTGAGACTCCCACGCCGATCAACGTACAACCCACAGAGCTCATGGCAACAAATAGAATACAAAAGAGGATTATGAAACACCACTGGATAGTACTTAGTTACATGGTTTCCCAGGAAAGGGGACAGTTTTGTTGTTCAGGAAAGCAAGATATGGTTTTATTGGGTGTAAAGAACTGCAGCTCCTCATATCAGATGATGCTGTATCAAGACAGAAATGACTGAATGAATAGCAGTATAGTATAAAAGTGTGATAGGAGTAAACAACCACGGATGGAATTGTAAACACTTGCAGAGCTGCTATAGTTTAGTTGCTATAATTGTAAACCTGGATGATGTATACTATACTGTGATGTAAATCTATTGATGCCTATATGTATGTAATTATGAATAACTTTAAAAAAAATGCTACTAAAGACATATCTATAAAAAAAAAAAAGTAGGGGCTTCACTGTGGTTTAAGGTCTCGCCTAGCGTTGCAGCGCATGCGCTGCTCGCTTGGCGAGATTTATTGTTAACAAGGACTTTCAGGGGGGCGCTAGAGGGCGCACTGCGAAATGGCTGCACCCTAGTGCTGCTCCGCCGGCCAGAATATTAATCCGAACAGAAAGTATGCAAATGGACCCTAAAACAACGGGAAAAGCATAAAAACGGACATCGGAGTGTGCCTGCCATAAGAAGATAACCATGGTTCGTGAGTAAATGGGCTAATAAGGGCAAAACTGCCAAGTAAACGGCCCACGGCTTGATTTCCACCGGCTGAAACAAAATGGCGGCGTACACGGCGACATATCCCGAGCCCGCGATATAGCGTCTGACTGACTCCTGGAGCGATGACGAGAAGCCGCTGAACTGGTGGAGACGGCCGTCGACTTTGAAATATGTGGTGGAAGCAGCGCTCGCCGTCAGAGAGATAAGTAACGCGGCAATGCGAGTGCCGGTGATGTATAAAACAATGCCATAATTGCCAGCTGTAACTGCCTGAATGATGCGCGATTCCCATACCCCTATGAAGCTGGGACATTAAATAAATGTGACGCTTACCACACTGGAGGACAATAACAGCAGCCTGCTAATCCACCTAGCTAGCAGTGTATACGTGCACAGATGATAGAGGACTTAACTGCAGCCCACGGAAGAGAATTACCGATAATAGCGGCCATCTTGCTCAGTGTTCTACAACGCACTAAAACGTTGCATCCCTTCTGCGACGACCACCAAGTAACACTACACCACCAATAACGCGCCACACAGTAGTGGAGGGCATCCGGTGAAAGCTGAGTGACCTGGACTGGAGCACACATCTCTCTACCACACGGTTACCAGTGCAGTAAGTGCAGAGGGGGAAAAAATAAAAAAAATAAACCCAAAATAAACAGGCGCCGCGCACCATCGGCAAAGAGTGTAAAATGCAGTTAAGGGCCTAATCCCACCGAAACAGTACCTATAATTTGCGCTGCGGAAAAGCGAAGAACAAAAGCAGGGACGGCGCGCAAATCAATAACGCACTCTGAGTAACAAATACGTGCACAGGTTATAAGCCACGCCATGAGGACCAACTAGGGGCAGCGACGAAAAAGAACGTAACTCCGCACATCCAGGACATTCAGAACAACAAAAAATGTCATATAAGTGCGGAGACTGACCCTATATCAGGTGGTGCAAAACACGGCTATACTTCTATGCCCAGGGCCCTGTGAGTTAAAAGGCATATTCAACCGGCACCTGTGCACTGGGACCCCATCTCAGCACCTACAAACAACGAACCGCTAAATACAATGGGCAAACCAGATAAGCAGCAACCAAAAATTTCTTTTGATACCCGCCGTACGCCAAGACTCACCTCCGCTCACTCGGACACGGAACTGGACGCAGCTCCACCTAAAGATACCACTATGGAAACTGCGCTTCAAGCTATCCAACAAAGTCTGCAAAGCATAGATGGTAAAATCGACACATTAACTACCAGGGTGGATAACATGGCAGCCAAACTTGATAAGCAAGGGGAAAGATTGGACGTAGCGGAGCAGAGGCTGTCAGCGGTGGAGGATGAGTCGGGTGCCACAACTAAGCGATGTACAGACATGGAGAAACTACTAGAAAGTATCAAAAACAAAAATGAAGATTTGGAAGCGAGATCCCGCCGTAATAATATACGCGTAATGGGCGTACCGGAAAGTACGAACACAGGGCGATTGGAAAACTATATAGAACAGCTACTACATGAGGTATTTGGTGCAGACAAATTTTCACCCTTGCTGATCATTGAACGCGCCCACAGAACACTGGGAACGAAACCTCCTCCAGGCGCTCCTCCACGCCCCATCATAGCTCGCATCCTGAACTATAGGGATAGAGATACGATTCTGAGACTGGCACGAGACAGACAAAACATACAATACCAAGGCAATAATATAGCATTTTATCCAGATTTTACCATCGCAGTACAAACGGCACGTAGAGAATTCCTATCGGTAAAGAAGAAACTACGAGACATGGAAATAAACTACGCCATGCTATACCCAGCGAGGTTGAAGATTGTACATGAGGACCAGACAAAAATATTCATGACGCCGAAAGCTGTACAGGACTATCTGAAGAAGATCACACCGAGGCAACAATCCCCTGTACATGAAAGGCCATCAACACAGCCAACAGGACACAAGAACTAAGTAAGGATGCTGACCACGGCTGTTGCAGATGACAGAAGTACAAATGGCCGAATGGATGGCACAGGTAGCGGATGACTTGCGTTGAACTTTGAAAGGTAGGATCTACGCAATACATATATGTCTGAAACACACGGACTCGCTTACGAACAATGGGACATTAAACTGCCCTGATATAGGCGAAATGTATAAGCCATACCGTTAAGAAGAGAGACAAAGTACGGTAAAGATAAAGTTAAGCTCTAGATACTCACTGCAAATGGGGTAAAACCTGCTAGATACAGACAGAGTACTATGCTGTATGTTTATTGTGCATCACAGAGCACTACTCATATACATAATATACAAGATGGACAAACAGAGATGTATAACGCACTTTGCGATTCCGATGCACGTCAGTATAAGACAATGGCCAAACCATTAACCGAAATTCTGGCCGCATCCACTCTGCGGATGTGTATGTGGGCACCTAGCGGCCCCCCATACGGGTATTCCCCAACACAGTTCTAATGTTAAGTTTATTTTTTATAAGGGTATGTCTTTGGCATGATTGGGATGCTAAAGTGGGAGGGGGGTTATGGGGAAAGTTTAGTTTCTCAGGCAAAACAAGGCGAGGTATAGTATCAATTAGCATGACTGCGAAACTATACATTATATGTACAAGTATAAAATATGTTCGATTCAGTTTACACATAGCACAAAACAGCTACATATCCAGCGACAACACACAACCCATAAGATGAATGATCATACACGATCGATACAGATCCGATTACTAACCTGGAACATACGGGGCCTGAATAATCCGAAGAAAATAAGGCAGATGTTTGCATACATGGATAGACATCAGGTGGAAATAGCCATGATACAGGAATCACACCTACCAAGCCAAGAAAAATGCACGATAGGTAAAAGATGGGCAGAAACGACTTTGGCATCCTCTTATTCATCATACTCGAGAGGGGTACTACTGTTGATTAAGAAAGGAGTACAATTCCAATTAGAACATACTATTAAAGACAACCAGGGTAGATATATCATAATTACAGGATATCTCCGTGGACACCATGTGGGACTAGTTAACACATATGGCCCCAATACAGATGACCCTGACTTCTTTGACGATGTATGGAAGAAATTGCGAGAACTACCCGACATAGCACTCATATGGGGAGGGGACCTCAATGTCTCACTAAATGCAGATCTAGACAGATCAGGACATACACAAGAACCACACAAAAAAGCGGCGAAAGCTGTACACGAAGGCATGGCCGAATTTGGAATGGTAGATGTCTGGCGTGAGCGCCACCCACAGCAATTAGCAAGTACGCATACCTCCACACCTCATAATAGCTGGTCCCGGCTGGATTATTGGCTAACTACAGAGACAGCCTGCACATGGGTGCAAAACATCAAACACTTACCAAAAACACTATCGGACCATAACCCAGTCCTACTAACATTGGCACTACCCAACTATATTCCACCGCCCTTTATATGGCGATTCAATGCCAAGGCATTACTAGACCCATTGTATAAAGAAACAATACGAGAGGCTATAGAGGAATATTTCTCTATAAATGAACATTCGGTAGAGGATGCTAGTCTACTCTGGGAGGCTTTTAAAGCCACGATACGTGGCATTTGCATAAGTACAAAAGCCGGGATCCTAAAGGATATACGGCAGCAACTTAGTCAGCGAGAAACACAACTTATGAAACTAGAGCAGGAATATAACCGCACAAATGATGTAACCATCCTTGCTAAAATTAGGGAAATAATATCGGAATATCAGGACTATGCAGACACCGAGCTAAAATATATAACGAACAGACACACGGCAAGAACCTATGGCGAAGGGGGCAGAGCAGGGCGTATGTTAGCGCAAAAAATCAATAAAGATCATCAAGCACACACAGTCACCAAAATAAAAGATAGCCAGGGAACCACGCATTATGATACTACAGGTATATTAAAAGCTTTCATGGACACATATGAGGAAATGTACACATCTAAGGATACAGCTAATGCTGGTGAAATTATGGAATACCTAGAAGACATAGCTATAGCCTGGCTATCAAACAACCAAAGGGAATACTTAGCACAACCAATCACGAAAAAAGAGCTACAAGATGCCATTAAATCTATGCCCAACGGTAAATCCCCAGGACCAGATGGGTTTACGGGAGAATTTTATAAAGAATATATGGAAATAATATGCCCTTACTTGGCTGCAATGTATAATGATGTATATGACAAACAAATACTTCCCCCTACGTTACGAGAGGCCTTATTAATAGCGTTACTAAAACCCGACAAAGAACCAGACCAATGCATTTCATATCGACCACTGTCATTGATCAACACAGACACGAAGATTCTAGCGAAAATTATAGCACAGAGGCTACAACCCCTAATGACGGCTATTGTACTACCAGACCAAGCAGGGTTCATACCTACAAGAGCCACCTCCCACAATATCCGCACATTATTCGCTTTATCACACCAACTCAACCCGGAACTAGAGGCGACGGCGGTATTACTCGATGCCGCCAAAGCTTTCGACTCAGTTGAGTGGGAATATCTTTTTACTGTCCTGACTAAAATGGGTATGCCTCCTAGTATCCTACAATGGATCAAAATTCTCTATACCAAACCAATAGCACGCATAAAAGTAAACAAACATATATCGGACCCAATACAAATAACTCGAGGTACCAGGCAGGGGTGTCCACTGTCACCATTATTGTTTGCAATTGCCCTGGAACCTCTAGCCTGCAAAATCCGGCAACAACACAAAGCCACAGCCCTACAATTCCCACAGCGTCCTATTAATATTTCACTATACGCGGATGATATGGTGCTCTATGTGCGAGAACCAAAGGTGAACTTAATGCCGTTATTGTGGGAATATATTAAATTTGGTAGGCACTCGGGCCTCCAGATAAACTGGAGTAAATCAAATATCATTCCACTAACGGACATAACCAAACCTCACACTATTGAATACCCACTTGAATGGCAAACCGAACCTATTAAGTACCTAGGAATCTGGTTTGACCGAGACACAAGCACAGTAATAAAGGCAAATTATGGAATAGCTATCACTAAACTAGAAGAGCAAGTAGACCGATGGATCCGATTACCACTAACATTGGCGGACAGAATAGCCATAGTGAAAATGGTGATACTCCCAAAATTCCTATACTTATTTAACAATATCCCCATAACACCTCCAACACCAGTATTTCAGCAACTGAAAACGCTAATAACGAGATTGATATGGGCTGGCAAACAAGCGCGTATCGAACTGAGGACACTAACTCTGCCCTACTCCAAGGGGGGATTTACTGTGCCGGACCTCCGGCTATACTATCTCTGCGCTCAGGCACAATATGCACACTACTGGTTTCTCCCAGTACCATATATGACCCATGTGGCGGTGGAGGATGGAGACGCCAACCCTGTACCACTCAGTAGTATACTTACACACCGACGCCCACACATAGACAGAAATGAAATAAATACAATACGCACGACTAGCTCAGCATGGCACCACATGGGTAAATTAACACAAAAGCTACCATTATACGCACCGGCGCTACCACTGAGACATCACCCGGCCATTTCAGTGACACAAGAAGAGATGGGTATGAAACTACTACAACAAGTGGGAATAGACAAGATGGGAGATTTGTATGACAATGGTGTCTTTATGGATAGCACTGATCTCAAATATGTCAGCAACCAATCGCTCCTATTTAAATTTAACCATCATAGAATGAAAGGAGCAATTAAGAAGCTATACCAGGACTTTCCTGCTGAACCACCGACATTACTAGCGCTCCAAATGATTATCACCAACCCGAATGGTGCACACTTAGTCTCCAGACTCTACAAATTACTGCAGGAAGACATGGCAGGGAATACTGAAAAAGCTAGGGAAAGATGGAATACACATCTAGAAACACCATTAGATGTGCCTGACTGGAACTCTTGTTGCACACTAACGGAAATGCTGACTCCCAATGGAAACCTGAGAATTATACATTATAAATACCTGCACCAAACATACCATACTCCACTGAAACTACAGAAATGTGGGTTGAGGGAAGACGCGAGATGTAAACGATGTGGTTCAGATAATGCAGATTTTATCCATCTAGCATGGCACTGCACAAAAATTCGGGAATACTGGACCGAAGTAATGAACATATTAAGTAAAATGATAGCAAATACACTGGATTGCACAAAACAGGTCTGCCTTTTAGGCTTAGTGAAACACTTGCGCTCTGTAAAGAAAAAGTTATGTACTATAGCATTGTTATTAGCGAAAAGACGGGTTTCTATATGTTGGGATAGTAAGAATAGTCCAAACAGCAAAATGTGGTTGAAAGACATGGTGTATTGTAAAGACACATTAAAAACCTATGAAGAAGAGCTACCTTCTGGCTCAAAACCAAGAGACTATTGGACACTCCTTACAGACTTCCTGCTGCTTAATCCAGACATTTTAAAACCTGCTAATGTGTAAATTGTCAATATATCACTGAAAAGTTGTGTATTTATTCAAAGAATTGTACGTTATAGACCAGATCACATATAGTCATACTGTAACCTCAAATGTCATGCATGCCTGAAGGTTTTATTGTGTTATATTGTTATGCAATGAAAATCTTTAATAAAAATAAAAAATAAATAAAAGGACTTTCAGAAGAGGGCTTTAAGCTCCGCCCCTCATTTCCATTGGCTGGCGTCACCGTTTATGCTAAACGGTGGCCTGCCATTGGAAATTAGGGTTTTTGGTTCACGCCCTTTGGCCTCCGATCCAGACTCGGTGGCCTGCTTTGCTGCTGTCGCAAAGCACTTTCTTATCTTTATGGGGCCATGTGTTTCTAATTAGAAACACATGGCCCCATAAAGACAAGAAATTGAGGCTTGTTAATAAAGCATTTCAGTACCGTCTTGCTTCCGATGTTTTGGCAGGTCATCTATAAAGGATCGCAGACGCAGACCCTCACATGTTTCACTAAGATACCTTCCAAACAAATGACTACCTGCTGTATCTCATACTTTCCTGCCAGCAGCATCCAGGAGTATGCCTGCTCACTGCGGCGGACCTGTAGTTACCGGAGCCGACTATAAAGGATCGCAGACGCAGACCCTCACATGTTTCACTAAGATACCTTCCAAACAAATGACTACCTGCTGTATCTCATACTTTTCTGCCAGCAGCATCCAGGAGTATGCCTGCTCACTGCGGCGGACCTGTAGTTACCGGAGCCGAAGCATGCCTTCTCGCTAAAGACACTACAACTGAATCAGGCGGGGGAGGTGGGGTGTCCAAGCAAGATGGCCGGTTGGAAGCACTGAGCGTGGCTTCCGCTGCCAAAAGTGAAATCCTGCAATCATCCTGCGGCATCATTAGTTGGTGATACAGGAATCTACTCCTGAACATCACACTGGAGGTCTAGGAGCGAGACATGAGTGAATTGGTGGCTGTGGGGACGGTGGGGGGCAAAAATGGGCCGCCGCCGCTGGCGAGACTCCTAGGCCTGTAGCAAATATCCCCCCTCAGACCGGAGCAGGCAGGGGAGCAATTCCGCCTGGACGAAAGATCCTGCCTCGTAAAGCCAGAGCGTGGCTGTCTGCTTCTGAGGAGACTGGCTCCGTGAGGTCCCGAGGCCCAACAGAGCTGTAAGTCGGGCCGGGAGACAGCGAGGGATGAGGACCACCGCCGCGGTCAGAACGGATGGAACCCCCCACCGTCAGAGCAGCGTTTGGTGCGGTCAACACGGCTGGTGCAGGGGGCGCAGGATGAGTCCTCAGCGGCGGTGAGTGCCGGAGGCGGCCGATCCGGACTGAAGGACAGACTGCGTTCTCCTGGAGGCCGAGCAGGCCGTGAGCTTGCTGGTAACGGCCCCCCAAGAGCGGACTGAGGGCCCCGCACGCACAAAGACTAGCGGCGGGTTGCTGGCTGGGCCCGACAAGGTATTTAAGGTGAGGCCGACATGCGTTTATGAAAGAGTGGAAGGGGGGGGCATGTAATTAGTCTGAAAAAAGGGGTTAACCCAGCAGCCGGGGCTCTACTAGCACCCTCAAGGATAATGCCTGGACCCAGACAAAGGTTGGCCCTGAACTCCTAAACTGTTGGCAAACCAGGGGGACGAACTGGGGAAAGTCTGGTAGCATGAGGGAGAGGACTGGAGTGGGCATATGTCGCCCCTTATCCCCGCTGAGACCCCGGGGAGGGCATATAGAGCAATGACAGCGGGACCCCCGCCCCATGGCTGGAGGTTGGCCCCCTGACAGGCTCCAGATCGCCGGATCACCATAGTGACCGCACTACTAGCAGACAGAAACAAGCATTTGCAATGCAATAGGTCTCGCATTTATGCAAGTTTCAGCTATTGACAATGCAAATAACAATGCCTTTTATTTTTGTTTTCGTTTTTAAAACATAAATAAAAGGCATTGTCATTTACAATGCCAATAGCTTACACTCGCGTAAATGCGAGACCTATTGCATTGCAAATGCTTGTTTGGTACTGCACTTGTGTCAGGCGGTGGCATTTGAGTCCGTCTTCACATATTCACAATACATATCTGACACGCTGCACAAGCCTCAGTCAGTACAGCATGCCAGGTAATGAAGCTTCAGAGCTAATCCATCATGCACTCACATGACTTATCAGAGTCGGATTAGAGAAGGAAGGTTAACGAGCCCTAACCGGGCTTCTAATTAGGCAAAAGCTCAAGGAAATGCCTGAACAAGTAATAGTTTTCCATCAAGAAAAAATACTCTTCTTGTGGCGTGAGGTTTTTAAAGCCGGGTAGTCGTTCGGGAAGCTTTGAGCCCAAGCCATGCAGAGATGGTCTGTGTCATGTCAAGATAAGCCTCCCCTTTAGCCGCTACTGCTCCATAGCCTACCCTACCTACACTCACTCCTTCCGCCTGTGTCCAAGCCCTTGACGAGTTTACCCACAACAGCCCCCCGCTAACATATTAATCTGATTCAACCCTTGCTTATAAACATTTTTGGTTTTATTATGCACATCACCGAGAGCCATGCAGTGTAAAATCTCCTATTACTGCTTATTTCATGGTGATGTGCATCCAGTGCCAGGAAATGGAAAAATGGCTCCAGGATGATTCATCTTCTAAAGGTAGGGTCAAGATGTACCAGCAGAAAGGTGGTAGAGTGAATAGGGGAGGAGTCATGAAAAACTGAGTTTGCCAATCAACATATACATTTATTTTTTAATAACTCAGTCCTAAAGAAATTGACATGAAGGACAAATGTGACGCCGTACCTGTTCTGGCTTACGTAATTGGTCACAAACAGGCTACATTAAAAAATATTTTTAAGGCACCTGCGTACGTTAAAGCACCAGTTTATGTTGTTTCCTGCCATTAATTATGGTAAGCTAACTCTGGTGGTTAATGCACGTGCTAGAGAGCTGTGTTTTGTCCAGACACCATTCTGACACATCATAAAGTAGCACAAGTCCAACTTGTGACATACAAATTATGGATTTGGGTTTTATGTAGTTAGTTCAGTCAGTTACTGCTTCTGTCACAGAGTGCCTTTTGATAGCAATTTATAAGTTACAATCCTTCTAATAAAGCACAGTGAGCTATGAACCAGCATCAAGGAGCTGCATACACACCGCAAGGCATAGGTTTAGAATTGTATTGGGTTTTTTCCAATCTTTTGTTATTCAAAGGTTGCAAAAATGGTTCCTTTTGGTAGTAATAAAGTCTTTTTTAGAACAGACTATCCCAATCGCTGGATTACATTTTAAATTCTGACTTTGTGTTTCTCCAGACCAAGATCTCCTACAATATAATGCCTACCAGTCTGGATGTTATTCACTGTCCCTGTGTAATATCGGTTTGCCTCTGGGCAAATCTGGCAGAATGGAGCCTCCCGGATAAACTGTTAAACTCAATCATTGCCCTGTATAATGATGCATGGGTACAGGTTACAGTTGGTAATGGTAGTAGGATCACGTCCACGGTTCAAATTAAGACTGGCCTCAAGCAGGGGTGAGTTCTGGCTCCTGCCTCTTCAACTTGTATTTGGCTGATCTTGAACAACACTTGGCACAAGTGGACAGCTTTCCACCAAGACTGGCAATAGACACAATTGGTCACCTGCAATATGCCGATGACTAAGCAGTTTTAGGTCAGACTCCTGTTGGCCTATGGAGGTCAATCAGTTGGCTGGGTATATCGAGCAGCAAGGCCTTGAGGTGAATTTAGGAAAAACAAAGGTGATCCGTCTGGTTGACCCAAAGAAAAAATCTCCCAACTGGTTTGCGAAGGGCAGTCGTATAGACGCAATATTCTCCGACAAATATCTTGGAATTGTGACAGCTGACCTTCAACAGCACTTTTCCACGATGCAGGCCAAAGCACGTACTATAACTTCTGCATTCGGTCAGCTGCAAAAGAAGCTAAGCTGCCCATCGCATCAACATCTGCTCACAGTAATGGAAGCACAGCTTCTCTTCTATTGATAGTTTCATATGGCCTGGAACTCACTCAAGGAAAAGATACGATCCTATTAAATCTTCTTCAAACAAATGTCTATAAATCCATCTTCCACCTGCCAAGGTCAGTCTCCCAAGGCCAAGTTCGGCTGGAATTTGGCCCAATGAACCAAGAGCAGCAAAGAATGAATGCATTTGTAAAGTTATGTTGGCCTCTCCATATCTCTAAAAAAGTCTCCATGAACAACCTTTGCTGGCAGGAAATACAGTCCCAGATGAGCAAAAATCTAAGGAAACCATAAGGAGCGTACCCGTGGACGTCTATCATTGCTCTGGGTTTAAAGGAAGCCTGGGCCCTCCCTATGGAAAATTAATCTTTCAATCGGCTAAGTTACACCTTGGCCAAAGCTCTGTCACAGCTGCAAGATAAGAACACGTTAGCAGCCAAACATCACGCATCGACTGTTACCGTCTTATATCAGCATTTAAACCCTCAAGCTTACCTAACAACGAATTTCTTGCGTACGTTAAAGCACCAGTTTATGTTGTTCCATTTTGGTCAGTTTGAAACAAAAGATCTCATCCCGTCTTGGAAGAGCCGACTGACAACGATAAGTTGCCGCCTATGTGGGTACAAACGGGAGTCAGTAATCCACATATTATGTGCCTGCCCAGCGCTCTTAGTACATAGAATAAAGATACTTAAATCAGCTTTCTTACAACAGCAAGTGTGCACTTGTAGGCAAGCCGTAACTTGTTGGCTCAGTGAAGATTCCATTGCCCTGGCATGCCAGGGGACTAAATATCTGTGCCTGGTGCAAAAATTGTTCAGTGACCCGCTGCATAAGCAGTCACAAGAAAACATCACTTCATAGGACAAACGCCCAAGAATGGCTGAGACTCAAAACCTAGTAGCGGTGGTAACCAAGATGGTCTTGACACGACGGGCATAGTTAGCATCATCTTCACCTGCATAAGCACTTTTACACTTTTAAAAATCATTAGGAATCTAATTATGCAGGTTTTAATGCCAAATTGGCAAAAGATACAAGCCGAGGCAATTTGAGTATTGGGACATACAAAATGACATGCACAAAGCACTTGCACGTTTTATATAGCAGTTGGCTTTTACTGTTAGAAATGTTTAACTAATTTGCACAATCATTTTAAATCATGTCTCTCTGCTGGTTTTAAATTGCAATGGTTTTAATTAATCATCAATCAAGTATGATAATTTGCGCATTTATTTGATGGAAAGCACTGTAACACCCTACATTGGTATGAGTAGCGCTACAAAAGAAATTAAATGAAAAAATACATTTGTAAATGTGTGTAAATGACTATTCATGTAATTACTCATACAGACAGATACATCTGAAATTTTACAGTGTAGGCATATCTCTTACATACAGAGGTTGAAGAAAGTAAAAAAACCTGCCTGAAATCATAGTTTTTTTCCGAAGAATTTGTGAAGTGATTCTCAGCTGAGTGTTTTTCATTACCTCCATCGCATTGGTATCTAAGTGCTAGGCTGCAGACAGTTCCCAGCCAGGATGAGACTCCAAGGAAAGGAGGGCTGATGGCCCTTTAAGGGAAGCATTTGTGTTGGACCAAGCTGGAACTGAAAATAAGAACATCCTTTTACCCCTTGTAGGATCTTCCTCCAGCCAAAGCAAAGAAGGTGGGTGCGGCTGAATTTGTCCCGGTAGCAGCAAATTTCACAGAGAAAGGTCAGCGTATTTCACTGAGGCGAGCCTGGATCCAGCTAGATAATAACAGCTGGATCCGTAATTTGCTGGATTGACCTCATTTCCTGCATTGTGTGCATCATTGCAATGAGAACATCAAAACTCATGACTCAGCATCTCCAACTTGAGCAAACATCTTTTTCACCAAACAGTGCTTCTGGATATGGGTGATGCACCTACACTGCATGGTTTAGAAGGTATGAGAACTATGAGGGATGTTTTAACCCTGTATGTTTTACACTAATATGCCTACAACTTCAATATATCAGGATGATATGTCATTTTCTCATGTTGCACATTTCAGGGTGTATATATAGTGTACCCACCACTGCATATTTAGGAGCTTTGTGTGAGCATACCTACATCTGTTTGAAATATGCAGTGTACTTGACTTGTACACATCAACCTGCAGGGTTTAACATCACAGATACCTGAGCATATCATACAAATGACCGTGAAAGGGGTAGTGTAAGCATATGACGCATCTTGTCCTAAAACATGGAGTGTGAGGATATCACACACCTCAACCTAAAAGATGATTGCAGTGAAGTGTGAGTACATTTCATAAAGCTCCTAAAAGCATGCAGCCTTTGAACACCCCTACTAGGACAATGTCTTACTTTGTTTAATCTCAGTACAGTGTGTATGTCAGAGTACAGTTGTAAAGGCAAGTGGGAGAGCAATGAACTTAGTCCCTGGACGATCGGTCTCTTAATTTTTGATCATATACCACTCGCCTATACACAGACCATGACACCCTCTCATTCGCTGACCAAAGCCATTGTTAGTTGGGCTATTTGCAGTCTTGTGCAGTGTCGTGAGGCACACATTGTGTTCCTTCGGGCACTGTGTACAAGAACAAATAGCAGCTATGTTATAGTATATTTCAATAGACTTATAATTATAAGGGCTCACAGAAGACCATAGAGGACCTGGCAAAGTACTCTGCAGGGCCATGCCTATGAAAGGCTTGTGGGACAGAGCCAGACCCAATTAGAGGTAATCACATTTGAATGACATTGGAATAGAACACAATCTATCATTGGTTTGGCATCGTAGTGCTTGAATGTAAGTCTTTAGTAATGTACTACTGGCGTTTCGGAGACCTCCCACAACCCAAATAGCTGATGGCCATGTTGGAACTGTAAACTAATAAAAAACAATGTGTGGAACGCCAATGCTATCAAGACTAGTAAATCCAACAGGTCAACACTACCCTTCTAAAGACGAGACCTATTGCCTTTGCCAATGCTTGTGAATAATATTTTCCTTTCATCTATGCCATACCCCACAAATTTAGCCTAGGTGAGTTATTCGCTTAAACAGATTTCTAATTTCATTGCCCCTATTTCAAATCAGTAGAATATGACTATACATTAGTTCAGGTTTGTAGCAAACAGTAAGGGCCAATAGGAAGGTATATTTGTATTTTAATATGGCCATTTAAATCAGAGATATTTTGCTCTACTTGATGATCGTTTTGGATTTAAAATTGGCATAATAAATAGCCTTGACTACCTACGGGAGTATCAAAGTTACATTCACATTCCTTTTAATATAATGGGATGTGAGAAGAGTTTAAATAAAATCCTTTGCTCCAATCGAGAAAATACAGCTAACCAGTATGCCAGTATTCAGATATTCAATACATTTAATAAATGTTATGGATTCACTAAATTGCACAAGATTTCCCCTTTTAGTATAGTGCATTTAGAAGGGGTTTGGGACCCAAATCCTTGATGAAAAAGTGGCCGCTTTCAATCTAGGAAGAGTAGGGGAAATTTGGGCATCCCATAGGTTTGTGATCAGGTTGGCAAATTCTTTTGTTATTTCGATTGTTTTTCTCTATTTGGACATAAATGTACTTCACCATTTTACCAACAGTTTTCTTGAGAGGGAGAAACTCAATAAGCCTGAGGCGGGTAATACTTTGGAATATTTCATTAGTGCCCCTTCAGGAATTCTGGATTTTTGTCAAATTATGGAAAACTGTGTGGGTCAAATGTTGCACCATTTGACCCTGTTTTTTTCAAACATTTCTTGTGGAGACACCCTCTCACACCCAAACCTTTTTATGGAAAGCCAGGCTCACTCTGGAAAATTTGAGGAAGTATTTAAGCCGCACTACTTTCAAAGTTCAACTGCCGCCATTGCGTGATGCTAAACCCCCATGAAGACTGAATGCCAACAAAGGCAAACATTTTCTGATTCTGTCATTGCTCTCCAACTTAAATCTAATGGCTTCATGCCCCAACTGACAGAACAGGCCGAATCCCTCGGATGCACCATCAACTCAAACCTCTCACTCAAAGAACACATTTCCAAGATCCCAAAACAACCTGGTTCCAACTCGCCTGAAAACAGTGAAACATTATTTCCCAGGAGAAGACATCAGAATAACTCTTTGGGCCCTGGTCCTCTTCCACCTAGATGGAGGCAATGTCGCGCTCAACAGCATCACAGAGACCACTCTTGTTCTCTGAAAGGCATTCTTCATGTAGAAGAATGTCTCAAAGGGCTGAAGAAATCTGACCACATAACCTTTGCACTAAAAGATCTACACTGGCTCCTCCTGCAAGCATGGATCATCTTCAACATCAGCTGCTTCACTTACAAGGAGCTCTATAACCGTTTACATACCTAACATACTAACAATATATGGAGGTCAATGCCACACGAGGAAATCAATAGATTAGAGACTAACCTCTACAAGAAGGAGGAAACGAGCCTTCTCATTCTGTGCCCTAAGGATCAGCTAGTCTTCCAATTCAGGAACAAACTGAAAACGTCATGGAACACTACCACAGATAGGCTGACTCCTCACCCCTTCAACCAGGTCTTTCGCTAGCCATCTAAGTTTGTGCTTCCGAAATACCAAAACATATATACACCTTATGTGCATTCAACATTGATCATAACTTTATGATGTGTGGACAAATTACTGGACATTACCACAACAATACTTACAATCTAAAAGCGGCTGCATGCAGGAAATATCAGATAATAGGAAACTGCATTTTGGTGGCAGCAGATATTTCTGTCCCATCAGTGGTATGATCCTGGCGCAGTCCGCACTATTTTCCATCATGTGTGAAAGCAGGTCCAACTCTGCCTTCGAGAGTGCTTCCTCATTTGGCGCTAGTATGAGGCGTCCATGACATTCGTTCTCCGAAGTTAGTTGTTTTGCCATTTCGCACAGTTCTGTTAACCTGCAGCTCCCAACCTGACCAGCAGGATCCCTTGGCTGATGCTTCTCTGATCCAGGAAGTAGGTCAAGGAAATCCTTCTTAAGTCCTTCTTCTATCAATGTTTTCGATCCTTCTGAAATCAGTGCACTGATCTTTAGTAAGTTAGTGGAGCAGAATAAAAAAATTTAAAAAAGATTTAACTTTTTTAATCAGTGTTTGTAGGCACGGTAACATTGTTTAATCCTGAGGTACAAGTTAAATTCATACTATGTTCAGGCTGTTTTCCTCATCATACTGTGATTCCGACAAGTATTAGATATGAAAAGCGTGTGCTATATACATTGCGTTGCAAGCTAGGAATATAGGTCATGATTTATATAGTCATTTTAAATAAAAATTCAAAATCTAGTACGTAGTTTGTCTGCAATAGGTTGCGTAGATTTCAGCATTTTAGGAGATTCACTAAATTTCCAGTACTCCTGGAAATCTACAACAGTTGCTTCTCCTCTTCCATACTTAACCAGGCTCCTTGTCCACTACATATACGGTCTCCTGACTAATGATGAATGGTTTGTACTTTAGCATATTTACCAATTGTTTTGCCTTTGGAGAAAGCCCTTCCTCTACACAACCCCATTAAATTTGAAGGTATTACTTTTCCTTTCCCACCCTTGTTATAGCTGATCAAACATTTTTGGGAAGTAACTTTACAAGTGTGACCAGAATAGGATTGGCCATGTAAAATGTCACAAACGTAAGAGTTTGTAGGTTTTGCATGTAGTCTGCATAGAAACTCTGCTCCTCGTGGGGGTGGCGCTGCAGTCCCTCACGGGCCCTTCAAGAGGGCACTTTAGTGGAGATCTTTTTAGGAGTTGCTGCAGTTGTGCAGGTGGGTGTGTGGGCCAAGGGGTGAGTGAAAGTGAAGATAAAATAACCCGGTGGTGCCCTAATGAATTTATTTATGGGTCCTCAGGGTTAAGCTAAAATCAGAACGGGGATGGAGAGGCAGTTATTGCTAGTAGAGAGGGGAGAGAAAAAAGAAGACTCCCACTTCTCTCAACCCGTGTAGAAGTGTAATCGTGATGTTAAAAGTGAGAGGTCGACATGTTTCGCGCTAGTAGTGGGTCCCTAATGGATCCCGGAGCGTTTCATCAGGACCATAAGTGGTGAAAGGAGAAAGCAGGAATCAGGGAAAAGACACCCTATATTCCTACCATACCTTCGTTTGAGGAAGAGTAGGATATGTTAGAGGCACGTCTTATCCGTGTACTCTGATTCAAACCCTTCCCGAGGTGGAATAGGGCTTCTTCGGCGGGTGGCGGTCTAACGAGAAGGGGACGTTATCACCCTCCAACCAAGTCCTGGAGACCTAACTGCCTGCCCAGTCCGCCGGCGCCCACACACCCACCTGCACAACTGCGGCAACTCCTAAAAAGATCTCCACTAAAGTGCCCTCTTGAAGGGCCCGTGAGGGACTGCAGCGCCACCCCCACGTGGAGCAGTGCCCAATGATGATGCTTTACACTCGCAAGGGTGTGTGAGGGCACAACACACATAGGAGTATCACTCCCCACTCTGACACACTCATTCCTTGTCTTTGGAGACACCCTACCCTGACTTGCTACCATAATAGGCAGCTGACCTCCCACTTTTTCCTAGGAACTGGTACCCATTTGAGCATTTGACATTATTTTTAGGAGCTTTGGTACAGGACCTATTTCCAATTAGCTCCTTGTCCCTTCTTTCTCCAGAATTGTGATTACTGCATAGAAACTCTACCACTTTCATGGCCTAATCCTAACCACCTTTCGATGGAAAATGTACCATACTGGTTGATTTCTGAAGTTGTAAATTCACTTTATCATCCCAGAATTCCACTTACAATGATGAGTCCGTGAGTCAGGATTTTGTTTTAATTTAGAGTCCTAAATGCCTTTTTGAGTCCCCCGAGATGAACTTAGCTAGCAACACAACAACGATATTGAATGGAGCTCTACAGGAGAACTGACTTTTGCAAATGGTGTATTTCTGCATACAGTACATGCATGTCAAGTGCTCCCTGAATGATTTAGATGAAACATAAAACAGTGAGTTGTGAATATTTATATCAAGCATCAATAATTAATTTTGTTATGTTCATGGTGCATTCTAAAGGCAAAAAAACGAAAACCACTCCTTTCCATGTAATCTTTACACATACAAAACAATTTCTACATACCTTCATGGCTGGAAATGTAAAGTTCTGAGTACCGCACCTAAATGATCAATTATGTACTAATTTCTCAACCGGTTAGTTCTTGTGGCCTCATTACGTAAGAAATTTGTAGTATGCTGTCCTCGCGTGGACATTCCATTATGTGATTACTCGCGCTGCCCGCGGGCTCGCGCCTAGCTCTGTGAGGTGACGGTTGGTTGGGGACAGTTGGGAGCGTTCGCGCTGTTCTTGCACGCATGGCTGAGGGCTGTCTGAGTTTTCAGCGTACATACGGAATAAAGACTGTTTACCTCATCATACGTATCCTGTCTTCACTACATGGTTCATGGCGACGAGCTGGAGGACGACCTGATCCCACACAGAATCCACGCAGAGCTGCTCGCCCTCATTCGGAAGTACAAGGTGGATGTACTTGATTTATAAGGTACTCACAGTACCTACAACGCTACACGACGTGGTCCGCTAATACGGAATTCAGACGAGAGGTCGGACGCATGTCTTCTCCACCCACACCGACACACACAACGACACCAGTACGAAAACCTGGACTGCTTAAAGGATCCGTGGTGTGGAGGAAGAGGTGGAGTCCCGCAGTGCGTAAGTTCCCAGCTACAACCACTCCTTCCTGAATGCCTGACTTGGCTCTGCCTGGTAGGAGGGGAACAGGAGGCGGACAAGACTGAAGCTTTTCATAAAAAGGGGCGGAAGAGAAGCACTTGCAGAGTCGGGACACCATTCCTTGTCGAGGTATTCTATTTTGGATCTTCTTCACCTGAGGAGGGGCCCACGGCTCCAACTCCTCCCCGTGAGGCGGATTCTCTCAACGTTCTCTCGGAATTCACAGCCCCTGAGGAGGAGTTTAAGACGACCTCTCAGCCCAGTGAGGTGGAAAATCTTTCCTTCATCGCGTCCTCTCAGGAGAGTTTGGATGAAAATTTTAGTGAGCAATTGGTACGTGACCAATTTATAAGCCATTGCACGGATAGAACCATTAGACAAAAACTATTGTCTTTAGGGAATCCTACCCTTGAAGAGTCTATCCGTATTGCCAAGAGCATTGAAACTGCTCAAGTCTCAGTGAAGGAATTAGAAAACAAAACAGTGGAAGTTGTCACTCCAGTACGCATTAACAACTACAAAAAAAACAGAGAAACTTCTCAAAACTGTTTTTTTAAACGATCTGACATTTGCTTTTGGTGTGGTAACTCTACGCACAACAAAAACAGCAGACCGTGCCCTGTAAAAAACGTAGTCTGCCAGTCTTGTGGCAAAGTAGGCCATTTTGCTAAGGTATGTCAGGGGCATAAAAAAGAAAATGTCAGAGTAGGGTATGTCAAAGACACTAGTGACAGTGACAATGAAGACCCCTTGTCTGAGGTGAAAGACATGATACTAGTCATCAGGGAGAGTGAAATTAGAACTGGCGATCCTTCTGATTGTGTAGATCCTTATGCTAACATACTTGTAGGGGAAAAGAAATTGCGACTTCTCGTGGACTCTGGTGCACGTATCACCAGGATATCTAAATCTCTATTCACCGCCAACTGGGGTGAAAGACTGTTGTTGCCTCCTGATCGTGCACCCGTGTCCTACGAAGGGAGTAAAATCGATCTCCTAGGATATTTCGAAGATGTCATGGAATTCAAAGGCAGACGCATCCAAGGGAAAATTTACGTAGCTATCCAAGGTTTGAATATACTAGGGTGGTTTCACCAAGGTTTGTTCGACATGATGTTGTGCCCAGGTGCCAAAGAACAGGTTTTAGCCATACGTGATTCCTCCCAGGTTGAGGAGCTTTTGAATAACTATCCTAAAGTCTTCTCTGGTGATCTTGGAAAAATTAAAGGCTTCAAGCACAAGATTAAAGTAAAAGAAGGTGCCATACCTGATAAACACAAGTTAAGGAGCGTGCCTTTCAGCGTCAGAGAAGACCTTGAGAAAGAACTTACAGCATTGTGCAACAGAGGAGTAATCGAACCTGTTGAATCGTCAGACTGGTTGTCTCCACTTGTCGTAGCGCACAAAAAGAACAATGAACTCAGAATTTGCATAGACTTGCGCAGCCTAAATAAAGAGATATGGGTAGACTCACATCCACTACCCAACATCACCGAAATGTTGGCCATGGTTGCAGGGGCAAAGTTCTTCAGCAAACTTGACCTCGCTTCTGCATACCATCAAGTTGAGCTTGACAGAGATTCACGCCATCTCACTGTGTTTAATTCTCCATCCGGCATGTTCCAGTTCTGTTGCATGCCATTTGGACTGGCATCGACAGCATCGGTTTTTCAGCGCCTCATGGTTAATCTACTCAAAGGCAATAAAAATGTTGCTATTTTTCAAGATGACGTTCTTATACATGCCATCGACAAAACTACACATGATGAAACCTTACACCAAGTTCTGTCCATTTTCCAAGAGCACAGGATTGTTCTCAAACGTGAAAAATGTGAGTTCTCTAAAAATTCGGTAGAATATCTAGGTCACACAATCTCGAGTGCAGGTGTCACACCGAGACCAGGGTTGGTTCAAGCCATCTTAGATGCATCTCCACCCATTGACAAAACTGGCGTCAAATCCTTCTTAGGTTTAAGTGAATTCTATTCACGTTTTATACCTGAATACGCCACGAAAGTACGTCCTATCTCCAACTTGCTAAAGCATGAGACTGTTTTTGCATGGGATGATGAGTGTAAAAATGCATTTGAATGGTTGAAAACACAACTTAGTAAGGTTAAGGCTTTGAAACCGTTTGACCCAGCAGTACCTTGCATACTAACTGTCGATGCCAGTTGTTATGGTCTTGGTGCAGTCTTAAACCAGCACATAGGCACTCAAGAACACACCATAGGATTCGCATCAAGAGTACTAAGAGACACAGAAACACACTACTCTGTCATTGAAAAAGAATTACTGGCATGTTGGTGGGCCATCGAAAAATTCAAATGTTACCTATGGGGTAGGAAATTCACTCTACAGACCGACCACAAACCCTTGGTAGCCATTCTAGGTAACACAAATTACTGCAACAGTACACCATGCATAGCTAGACTTGCTTCCAAACTCCTCCAATTCCAATTTAATATTGTACACATTCCTGGTGGGAAAAATGTGCGTGCTGATGCTCTTTCATGTTTGCCTGCAGTTTCTAACATGACAGAGTGTATTGACAGACCCAACAGCGATGACGAACTCGAAGATTGTCTAGTTGCTGCAATAGAATTACAACACACCTGTTCTATATGTGAAAATGATTGGAAAATTGCTATGCATAATGATAAAACGTTGAAATGTGTCAAGAAATACATTGCTGAGGGTTGGCCTAGAGAGAAAAATGTAAATGTTGATGTCCAACCATATGTGAAAATATGTGAAGAATTATCTGTAGAAGATGACCTTGTCTTCAGGCTAGAAAAAATAGTTTCCCCCTATGACCTCAAGAATACTCTCTTGTCTAAAGCCCATGAAGGATATCTGGGTGCTACTCTCACAAAACGATGAGTACGTGAATATTTCTGGTGGCCCCAAATGGACCAAGACATTGACGCCATGATTATCCAATTTGTGCTAGTAGTGACAAAACTCTACGCATCTCCAATCCTTCTCTTACACCCATTCCCCTTCCCGACAATCCCTGGGAAAAACTGGGTATTGATGTACTGGGTCCCTTCCATGCATTACCTCATCAGACCCGCTTCGCTATAGTCTTAGTTGACTACTACTCGAAGTGGCCTGAAGTCAAATTTGTAGCTAAAGCTGACTCTAAAGAAATCCCAGACTTCATGAAAGAGGTTTTCATGCGGGAGGGTTTTCCCAAGACATTAATCTCTGACAATGGTGTACAATTTATATCTGCTGATGTTGAAGTATTCCTCAAAGAATCTTCCATCAACCACCTCAAAAGCTCTCTCTATCATCCACAAACCAATGGTTTAATGGAAAGGCTCAACAGAGTTATTGGGGATTGCATACGGTGGGCTATTTCCCATAACAAAGTAATACCTGTTCCTGTAAGAACCATGCTTTGGTTCTACAGAAACACGCCACACTCGTCTATGGGTGTTTCTCCTTTCGAATTGTTTTAAGGCAGGAAGGCCTGCTCTGAATTCAGACCAGCATGGATGTCTAAGTGGTTCAAACACAGGGTCACTGCTCACGAGCTTGACGATATGGTCAGAGACAAAGTTGAAGACACTCTATCCAAACAAAAAACATATTTTGACTCTAGAAAAAATGTCTCTAATAGGAATTTCGCAGTAGGTGACTTAGTGAAAATAAAGAAACAAAGTTTTGTAAGAAAAGATGACTCCAAGTTCAGCGAACCTGTTCGCATTGACAAAATTTGTGGCAGTGCTGTTCATGTCAATCAACGTAACTGGTGGAATATGAACAAAGTTGTTAAGGTCAATGACAAGATACATTATAAACCTTCTCAGAGTGCTAATGATGTTACCATGCATTCCACTGGTGCAAGATGCAGTAAATTTGATGCCGATGAAAATCCTCTTATTCTCCCCAGGAGGAGTGGCAGGATTATCAGACTGCCTGCCAGGTTCAGGTAATTTCCCCCCCACTCTTCGCCCTCTCTTCATCCTTTACCTCTTCCCCCCCCCCCCTTCTACTCTCTTCCCTCTTCTCCTGGTTCACCTTTCTATGCTTCCTTTATTAAGGAAAAGAGATATGTAGTATGCTGTCCTCGCGCGCTGTCTGGCCGTGGACATTCCATTATGTGATTACTCGCGCTGCCCGCGGGCACGCGCCTAGCTCTGTGAGGTGACCGTTGGTTGGGGACAGTTGGGAGCGTTCGCGCTGTGCTTGCACGCATGGCTGAGGGCTGTCTGTGAGATTTCAGCGTACATACGGAATAAAGACTGTTTACCTCATCATACGTATCCTGTCTTCACTACAAAATTCTGACAGGTAAATTACCCCTCCGCTGACATTACATCTGGCCCAAGCATTCAACTTAGGGAGTTTGTACTTATGTATTACTGCTGGTAGTATGAATGACTTCCAGAGAGTAATTACTGCAGTTAATACATATGCAAGAGGAACAACAAATATTTTACCTTATTGCTAAGATTTTAACACATATCTGCATGGAGTGGGGAAGTAAAAGAAATACTGCAACAATAACATTTAAATTAAATGTCAATGGTATGAAAATCGCATCAAAAGCACAAACCATTCTTCCATCAATACCAAATGTGACCATGCATTACTCATAACTCAAGTTGCTGCATGGCGAAGACACTAAGACAACAGGAGCTGGAACTGCTCAATACATGGAAGAATTTGTGAAATAGGTTAAAGCCAAAAATGCCACATGGCGTGGTAGCAATTTCAACCTTTTTGAGAAAAGAGATGATGCAGCTACAGCCCAGCTTTAGACCCAGCTTACAAAATTGGAATTGAAACATAAGCATGAGGGAAGGAAAATGTGTTATAGCAAATTAAGAAAGGACGAAAACCCAGCATCAGCAAGGGCATGTAAGACATTGTTATAAACAAACCAGTTCTAGTATGAAAAAAGTAATAAAGCAAACTCATTCATGAACACTCAAGGACAATAGCTACTCTTTACCAATGCTCCCATCCCCACGAATCCTGGTGCTGCTTTCCTTCAGCCCAGCCTAAAGGTTGCTTAACAACGGAACCATCATTTTATTATAGCCTTATAGCCTGCTGCTGAGGGCTATACCGGTTGTTAAAGGCCCTGAACCAGAGTTATAGGCCCGAGCCGCAGGTGAGGGCCTATAACGAGGGAGAGGGCCTTTAACAACCGGTATAGGCTGAGGCAGAAGGGCTATAAGGCTATTTGAACATTCCACTCACTACGGGTAGAATGTTCAAAATTAAAAAGGGGAGAAACATGAAGACAACCATTGCAATGTTATATTATAAGCTCAGAGCTATTCCATTCTCTTCAATGAAGTTTTCAACATTCCAATGTACTAATAAATATTTTTTTGCTCCCACGGCTCATCTTTATTTACTCTCTTTTGGTGAATTCATGTAACTGAATCTAGATGTTAATATTTCATCCTGGCTTTTCAATGTGTGCTGTGATGTGACCGGCCCAAAAGCTGGCCACCCAGAGATCATGATTAAGAGGATCACTACGTCCAAATGAAAGGATAAATCTTGGAGCCTGATACTGGATGTTGGAATGAGAGGAAAGTCTGCCAGCTCCCTGGAACAACAAGGTGATAATAGTGGGCGTGTCCCAATGGAAGCATCACATCCCTCTAACAGCATAGTGCTCTGCTTTCACCCACATGGTCTCCTTCTGCCAGTGACTGTATATAGTAGGAGTGAGCAGGGAACCCACTGGAGTTATTTCCAAAGGGTAGGAGAGTACCCACCCCTTAACTGTACATATTCTGTAGAAAAAGTCTACATGGACACTGGTGTCCTTGGTCTCCATGAAGTACACGCTAATGACACTATATTTTTAGCTGCCAAAGACTACAAAAGCATGAGGTACACAGAGTACAGAGCAAAGGAATTGTCAACGTTTTTTAGATGTACAACATTTGAGTAACAATTAACTTTGAGTATTAATTATGATGAATTCTAGACACAAATGATGACGTAATAACATTGCACTTAAAACAAGTTAAATATGATATTTAAAAGTGTGTTTATTAATGCGATTCAGTTGTGCCACATTTTCACAAAGTTAAAAATGATGCTGCTTTGTTCATCTTGTGCATTACCCGTCCCATAAAGTCCCTCTGCATTTCTTCTCTCCCCGCAGTCTCCGCAGAGCACAAAACACTGTGACGCTACTAGTTATTTTCTTAGAGTGCATGTATCGTGAATGAAGCTTCCTCGTGTTCCTAAAGTTACGAATGTCCAAGGGCTTTTCCACTGTAGTTCCGAGGTGGGCCTACCAGAATACTCTGGTGTATGTGGAATTGATTAAATAATGTTTCATATAGTGTTGCGCAGTGCAGAAGTTGCTCAACGCTTTCTGAACAGTGGGTTAGAATTATGTATTTAATTCTTATGTGTCATGTTCTGATTTGCCTAAAATGTGCTATCACTAGTCATGCCATGCTAGATTTGCAGTTTTTGCTCATTTTGTATTCTGAAAATATGTAGTAAAGCCCCTTTGTTTTGAGGTGAGCCATATTACTTTCCTGTCTACTGGGGACTCTGTCTGTTTCAATTTTAGATGACTTAACTTTTCTACCAGATACTCTGCTCAATTTATTACAGAGATTATTAGATTTTAATCTAGGAATGCTGTTCTTTCTGTATAATTGTGCTGTTCATTTGGGACTTAGAATAATACTGATTTCCGATGATGTACTCTGCATTTATGTCTTCATGGCATTTAACAATTATTCTGTACCACTTGATTTATGAGATTTTGTAATAAAACCCTTAAACTTTCCCTTGATTTAGAACTCAGTTATTCAGTAGTCTGTGGCAGGAGGAACGGAGGATTGGGAGAAGGGCACCCCGGGGGCACGGGAGGGATGCGCTCTAGCGGTCCGCTCTCACCCAGCCCGGAAGCGGATATGAGGAGGGCGGAAGAAGAAAACGGGAGATACGACGGAGAGGAGCCGAGTTGGGAGGAGTTCGGAGCGGAGGACCTGAAGAGAGCGAGAGGAACAGGGGACGTGAGGAGAGAGAGATTAACGGAGGACATGAGGAGTGCGAGAGGAACGGAGGACCTGAGAAGAGCTGAAGTAGCGGAGGACGGCGGCTGGACCTTGGAGGACGACGAGGAGGTCACGGCAGGAGAAGGAGACGATCCTGCGGGCCGTGCTGAGAGAGACCCGAGGGAAGGCGTGACAGACGAGGCCGCCGTGACTCCGGTCTGGAGTCACGGCCCAAGGCAAGTGTTGTCCCCAGGCGAGAAGCTGAGCGGGTGGGGCTTCTCCTGTCGGTGGTAGGGTCTGTCCTGGAGGAGGCTCGGTGGGGAGGAGAGACAGCAGGGGTGTGAAGGGAAACATCAATCTTTTCCTTCCCTTAATCACCCACCTAAACAAAACCTGCCACACTTGAGGAAACCAAAAAGTTGGTTAAAACTCACATACCTGGTGTGGTGTTCGGTGCACAAGTGGTGATTGGTGAAGGGGTTCACATTATAAAGAAACAGAAAATTAACTGCCGCACACCCGTTTTTGTGTTTCCCGAGGGCATAGCGGAGATGAAGGACGAAAGACGGGAAAAAAAAGCGACTAAAGGAGAAGAGTGAAGATAACACTTTGTGTCACCTGAGAGGCTGCGTGATTCTAGAGGAATAGAGAGAGAAAAATAAAGCAATCCCTTCCTTATCATTCACATTGACTCCGCCTATTTCTTGTCCTATCACACGGTCCCAGTTACTTCGTTTTGTTACTCTGCAAAAAAATGTTGGACCTATTGTTGAGGCGGGTGTATTTTAACACAAGATCAAGGGTGAGGTGCGGAAGTGACCGAGGTAATTTTGAGGTGATCAAAATTTTGGTGTGTCTGAATTTTGGGGTTCCTCCCACAAATTGGTAGCAGAAGATATTTGTGTAAGAGCACCTCGTCTTGTGTAGGGGTACCCCAAAAGTTACCCAGTCCTTAATGTCCGATCTACCATTCCCTGGGAGTTTTTGGAACTCTACCAAAAAGTTCCGGTACTGGAGATACCTGAGAAGTGCCTAGCTGGACATTCCTGAACGATTTGGAGTGTAAGTATGAATAAGGTGCACTGATTTATGTGTATGATTGAAGTATTAGTTTAAGAAATGGATGGGAGGCGTGGCCTGAGGCGTCAAGATGGCGGTCGCACTCTAAGAGTGCTCCGGACCCCCTCCGTCTTCCGCCTGATATCCGCCTTTGCAAGACCATCCTAGCTGTCACCGAGAGCCCCCTGCTCCCTCGGCAGTACCACGGTTCGACTGCCTGGCGAATTGGACCCCCCGGTGCCTTGTTTTGACCTCTCGGGCTCAGAGGCCTCCGGATCCAAAATGGCGGCCTCCCGAACGACCGATTGCTGAGATGCCGGTGGGCTGTGCACGGCATCTATAAAGCGGCGGCCCTACGGGGGGACCGCCTGGGACCGGGAGGAAGAGATCGGCGGCGGCGACCGCGACCTACCCGCAGGGGAGGCCCCCTTACTACTGCCTACCTCTGCCGACTGCCCTCCCTGAGGCCTGCTGCTGCGGAAGACTAGTGGAGGTCGGGGTGCTGCCGGGCTCGGCTGCCGGTGTCGGGCAGCGCCGTGGGTGCCCTCGGCCTCCCCTTCTTCCCCCGCTGATTCAGCCCACACCGACCTCTTATCGGAGGAAGGGCCTGCCCTGACCGCGACGCCGGCTTCAGGTGTCTTGACCCGCCGGGTCGCTGCAATACCCGGAGGAGCTCGCATCCCTGCCTTCAGCTGTGTGGCCTGCTGATCCGGCGCCTGGGGCTGCGTGAATTCCTGCGGACCGGCGGTGAGTGGGGTGGTCCTTGGGGGTGGCGGGGGGGGCAACGTGAACGCTGTGGAGGCCCCTCCCCCACTCCCCGCGCCTTGCGGCCCCGCGCTGGGCCGTGCCGCACCACCGACCCCGGCCACCATTGTCGGGTGGCGGCGTGAGGAGCCCGCCTGCGTGCACCGTCCCTGCCCCCATACTATTGCCTGCCTCTGCCGACTGCCCTCCCTGAGGCCTGCTGCTGCGGAGGACTCGTGGAGGTCGGGGTGCTGCCGGGCTCGGCTGCCGGTGCCGGGCAGCGCCGTGAGTGCCCTCGGCCTCCCCTTCTTCCCCGCTGATCCAGCCCCCACCGACCTCTTATCGGAGGAGGGGCCTGCCCTGACCGCGACGCCGGCTCCCGGTGTCTTGACCCGCCGGGTCGCTGCAATCCCCGGAGGAGCCCGCATCCCTACCTTCGGCTGTGTGGCCTGTTGATCCGGCGCCTGGGGCTGCGTGAATCCCTGCGAACCGGCGGTGAGTGGGGCGATCTTTGGGGTGGCGGGGGAGCAGCGTGGATGCTGTGGAGGCCCCCTCCCCCCCCTCCCCGCGCCTTGCGGCCCCGCGCTGGGCCGTGCCGCACCACCAACCCCGGCCACCATTGTCGGGTGGCGGCGTGACGAGCCCGCCTGCATACACCGTCCCTGCCGGATCCGACTCCCCACTGGCGGGGAGGCCCCGAGACGACCCCCTCTCTCCTGCTGGGGCCCTTCTTCGGCGGACGGGGGCCCTCCTGGCGGGCGTGGACGCCCTACCGGCCTCTGTGGCTACGCAGTGCAGAACGCACCACCGGACTCACTACCGGGCCCTCTCTGGCCCTCACCCTCGTCCTGGGCCTACCTACACCCCTGTAGTCCATCCTCTGGGGGTGGCCGATCTACCCCCTTCCTCCCGGCCCTTCGGCCCTTCCTTCGGACTGCGAGGAGGTGTGGCCCGCCCCCACCCACGGCGCTGGGCCTTGGCGAGGCGTTGGGTTGCCCGGGGGTCTGCGGGGGGACCTGGCCTGAGCGCCCGGGCCTGAGTGCTGACGGTCTGGGTGCGAGGGGCCCTCTTTCCCCCCCCCTCCTTGCTGAGACTGTTGACCCCCCCCTTTTTCCCCCCTCTGTCCGCGAGGAGTCCGGACCTCATCACCGGTGGCTATGGGGAGGAACCGCACCATGCAGACCCCTGGTCCTCCAACCCAAACAACAATGGACCAATATACTACGACCGACCGGGGCCCTGAGGGAGGAACGCCTGGTCCTCCTGCCCCCACGGGGGGAGACCTCTCCGCCATCCTCCAGGCGATCGGCGCATCACAGGCCTCAGTTGAAGCCAAGATAGGCGAAGTGATGGTGGACGTGGCCCTCATTCGTCAAGACCTGCGCAACGCAACGGCACGAATTACAGAGACGGAGTCTCGCGTCTCCACGGCCGAGGACGACATAAGCCAACTTAAGACTCAGATGGCCCACCTCCAGACCCAGACCTTGGAACTCCACCGTCGGGCCGAAGACGCGGAGAACAGGTCGAGGAGAAACAACCTACGCCTCATTGGATTTCCTGAGGGGACGGAGCAGGGCCACGCGGACACGTTTGTGGAGACCTGGGTCCGCTCCTGGATGCCCAAGGACTCCCTCTCCCCTTGGTTCGCGGTTGAACGCGCCCATCGTTCCCTGGGTCCTCGTCCTCCCCCCGGGGCTCCAGCCCGGCCCATCATCCTGAGGGTCCTCAGCTTCCGAGATCGGGATGCTATCCTCCGAGCGGCTAGAGCGCAAGGCCCATTGGCGTTTCAAAATAGCAAGATCATGGTTTTCCCGGACTACACTAGGGAGGTGCAGGCCCAACGTCGATCTTATGATGAGGTTAAGCAGAAACTCCGCAACCTGGGCCTTCGCTATGGTCTCCTTTTTCCGGCCCGGCTCAGAGTGGTGTTCCAGGACAAAGCACTCTTCTTTGAAACCCCCCAGGCGGCCTGGACCTGGCTCACGGAAGAACGTCCCCTCCGGGGCCCGGGGGTCTCCTCCCCACCGCGGCGAGAACAAACACGTCCCCGCCGAGACATGCCCAAGCCTCAACGGCGCCGCACCAGGTCCCGCAGGCAGGGAGACCGCCGCGATGGGATCTCCAGATCGCCGGATGCGGTGTCCCACCGATCCCTCCCCCAGGCGCTATCCCCAAGATCGGTTGCTTCCGGCCTGGGGGTTCCCTGAGGGACCTGAGCTGCATCCCGGACCCCTCCAAGACTCCACGCCCGGCCATATCGGACTCGGACTTGTCGAGGAGCCCTGCCCTCCGAGGATCCGTGGATGACGAGGGAGCTTGAGCCCAGAGACCCGGAACACGGGGGTCCACACATTGTCTTTCCGAACTGCTCTAAGTGACAGCACACTAGTTCCAAATGTATTTTCAATTGTCACGAATCTTACATCCTACTATATGGAGGGGTCCATCTACGCTATGTTCACGTCCTGCTAACCGTTTTAGTTTAGCTTCTGGATCGATTACTGTTGTTTTAGGGTGTTATCCTTTTAGGGCGACAGATGCTTCACCTGTGGAAGTGTAGGGTGGGGGGTGTTGGGGGCGAGGGAGGTGGGTAGACCGTTGTCTCCCAATTGGTTTCTGTTCTCGGCCGCCTATGGGCCGCTGTTTTTTGTTTTATATAGCCTTTTCAGCACACATGCCACTGGCCCCGCTTCGCGCTCTCTCGGAATAAAAGGCCCTCACTCTCGACTCTCTCGTGAGATGAGACGAGGCTCCCCATTTTACCTATCAACGCAATGCACAAGTCCACCACCATGTCAGCCCCTGGATCACTCCTGGTTCCCGGACCCGGTCCTTCTATCCACGTGCCGGGGGATTACTCCCCCCGAGACACTGGCCCCTTGGCCCCTTAACCAATGCCCTGATGTCCGCCCTCCCTAGACCCCTCCACGTACTATCGTGGAACGTGAATGGTCTCCTAGACCGAATCAAAAGAACAGCGGTGCTCCGCAGTGCCCAGCGCCAAACGCCTGATATCCTCTTCCTGCAAGAGACACACCTTATGGGGACCCACTGCACTTTCCTTGCTCGATACGGGTTTGACAGGGTCTGGCACTCTGGCTACGCACGGGGATCCCGGGGTGTGGCCATATTGATGCGCAGGGGTTTTCCCTTCCAGCTGACAGGGGTGGAGACTGATGTCCAGGGATGCTCCATCGCCGTTACGGGTAGGGTCGAGGCGTACCCCCTAAATCTCCTTTGCACATACATTCCTCCCACGATACAACCCACAACCCTCAAGCGCCTCACGACGCTGATTTCGGCTTTCTCCCAGGGTTTGACGGTCGTCGGGGCGACTTTAATGCTGTTCTGCAGCCACTGCGCGATTCGACGGGTGCTCCCTCAGTGACTCGCCTTGCTTCTGCAAGGCGTCTCTCCGACTGGGCCGCTACTCTGGGCCTCTGCGATGTATGGAGGGTATGGAACCCCCGACGGGACCAATACACCCATACCTCAGCGGCACACCATACCCATTCTCGCATAGACCTACTACTGCTGCCTGCCCTCGATTGCCAAAGTGTGACTGGAGTGGCTATTCTTCCTCGCGGCATTTCCGACCATTCTCCCGTCTCTCTCCGTCTCGGGCGACCCATTGAGGGCATCCGCACGGTCTGGCGGATGAACGCCTGGTTTTTGCAAGACGCTGATTTTGTGGAACACCTTCGACGAGAACTCGAGCACTACCTGGCCACTAATGTGGGCTCGGTCCCCTCCCCGGGCACAGTCTGGGAAGCCGGTAAGGCCACGATGCGCGGCGTAGCGCGAGGGCTGATCCATGCACGACGCGCGACCCAGAATGCCCGCTTGTTGCAGCTAGAGACCCAGGTGGCTCAGCTGGAGGCAGCCCACCCTATCCCCGACGATGCGTCTTCCTCCCGACAGCTCGCTCTCCTCCGTGAGGAGATCTGCCACATATCCCTAGAATCCGCCAAAACGCTTTGGCGATCCTCGGTGGCGCGCGTTTACGGATGGGGGGACAAAAACGGGAAGCTCCTCCATAGTCTTGTTTCCTACCCCAGAGCTAATCGTATCATCCCCGAGATCCAAGACGGAGCCGGGAACCATCACCTCTCCTCCCGGGCTATAGCCCAGACATTTGCGGAATACTATGCCCGCCTCTATGAGGCCCGGCCTTTGGAGGCCCCGGTGGCCGAGCTGCTTTCCAAGGCCTCTGTTGGGCTCCCCAGCCTTCCCCGGGCAGTCTCGGAGACGCTTGATCTCCCCTTCACCCCGGAGGAGGTGCACAAGGCCATCACTCTCCTGCATTCCGGTAAGACCCCCGGCCCAGATGGCTATCCCCAGGAGTATTATGCGGCGTATCGGGAGTTGTTGGTCCCGCCCTTAGTGGAGCTGTTCCGCCATGTGGTAGACGCAGGCTCCTTCCCTGTAGAGACAGATGTGGCCACCATAGTGGTGATCCCCAAGACGCAGCCGCCCTCACTCACCTGCGCGGACTATCGCCCCATCTCCCTCATCAATACAGAGGTGAAGATTTTCGCCACGATTCTGGCGCAACGCCTCCGCCCCCATCTGCAGGACTTGGTCCACCCAGACCAATGCGGTTTTATGCCTGCCCGTAGCACTCGGCATTGCATACGCCGCCTCCAACTCGCTCTCGCCCACCGCCAGTCGCTTACCCCGTATTTGGCCCTACTCCTCATAGATTTCGAGAAGGCATTCGATACCGTTGACTGGCGTTATTTGGAGGAGGTCCTGGAGCTGATGGGATTTGGTCCCCCCTTCAGGAGCTTCATCCATGTCCTATATTCCAACCCCACGGCGCGGGTCCTGGTCAATGGAGCGCTCTCCGAGGCATTCCCCATCCGTAGGGGCACCCGTCAAGGCTGCCCGCTCTCACCGCTCCTGTTCGCCTTGGCGATGGAGCCTCTGGCCCGGCTTGTCCGGGGAGACCCTCTCATCCGAGGGTGGGAATGGGACCCCTCTCGAGTGGACAAAATCGCCCTCTATGCGGATGATGTCCTTCTCTTCCTGGCGGACCCGGAGGTCTCCGGCCCACGGAGCATGGAGGTTCCCCCTTGCCTTCGAACAGGTCTCGGGCCTGCGCCTTAACCCGGCAAAATCCACGCTGGTCCCTCTTCACCCGTCCCGATCCTGCCTCGATTGGCAATCCACCATCCCCCTGCGGCGACAGTCCTTTAAGTACCTGGGGATCTGTGTGACCCTGCTCCCAGAGCTCGAGTGGGCCCTTAATCTCACGCCCTTGGTCAACAAGACCAAGACGGATCTTAAACGATGGCAGTCTCTCCCTCTTAATCCTCTAGGCCGCAGCGCCCTTTTTAAAATGATGATTCTTCCCCGTTTTCTTTACATTCTTCAGAATATAACTCTTCACCTCCCAGGGAGCTGGTTCCGAGAGCTCGACGGCCTACTTACCTGATTTTTGTGGGGGGCAGACGACCACGGATGGCGCTGGCTCACTGCCGGATCCCTCCATATGACGGCGGTATGGGGGTGACTAATCTACATCTCTACTACTTGGCCACCAGGCTCATTGTGGTCCACGACTGGTTTACCGGCGGCTGGTCCGACCCGGCATACCAAGTTGAGCTCCAAAAGATGGATTTCCCACAACTCCAGGCGTACTTATATGGGGCTCCGATACCCCAAACCCTTCCCCCCTTACCAAGGCCGTCTTCCTGGCCTGGCGCACCGCCCTGCGTCACACGAAATGGAGCCGGAAACTTACCCAACATACGCCCTTATGGCATGGAACTTGGCTTCGGAGACTTCTTCCCTACGGGACTTTGACCACTGGGACCACCTGGGGATCTCACTTCTTGGGGATGTCTGGACAGGGGACCACATCAGGACCTTCACAGACCTGCAACAACGATACTCCCTTCTCCCCTCCCAGTTTTACCGATACCTACAGCTACGGCACGCCCTCACTGTGCACATCCCGTCCCCCACCTCCCTTCCTGAATTTAGTCCGCTTGAGGCACAAGTGATGATGGGAAACCTAGGCAAGGGGGGGTATCAAGGATTTATCGCTCCCTAGTGAATAACGGCCCCGCATCCCTGGACTCACTACGCACCCGCTGGGAGGGTTGGCTGGGCCCCTTAGAAGATGAAGACTGGCGCGATGCACTGATGGCCCCCAGGACCCTCACGACCTCCTCTAGACTGCGTCTGGTGCAAATATATTACCTACACACGGCATATCTCACCCCTGAACGGCTGCACAGGGCGCGACTGCGGCCTACCCCGAACTGCGCGCGCTGCGACCACTCCCCGCGGATTTCTACCACATGACCTGGCAATGTCCCGCCCTTACAGCATTCTGGACGGGGGTGGAACGGGAGCTTACATTGACCTTAGGGTGGGAGATCCCCCACGACCCGGTGCGCCTGCTTCTGGGGGTGTTTGATGGCCTGGGTGGCTCACGAGCCGACAAGCGTCTCCTTGGCACTGCGGTGGCTGTGGCCAAGAGGGACATTGCAGCGCTATGGTCTCAGAACAAACCCCCTACAGTACAGAGATGGAGACGGGGGGTGGACTGGTGCGGATCTCAAGAGGAACCTCTCTTTGAGGCCCGAGGCTGTCCTGATCTATTTCGAAAAATTTGGGGTAAATGGTTCAACCTCATATTATAACCAATATGGTGGTCTTGGGTGTGGGGGCAGACTTATAGGGGCCCCTGGGACAGCGAATGGAGAAGTGGGTTTGTGGCTTTTTTCTCTTGCTATGTTTCCATAAGCTACTGTGCTGACACTGGCTGTCGTTGTATTGTTGTGGTGGTTTCTCTTAAATGTCAATAAAAAAAAAAAAATTAAAAAAAAAAAATTTGATTATCAAAAGAAATGGATTTCTGGTGTCTGTGTGAGTTGTCTGGATATGGGATGATAATTGTGGGTTCAATTGGGGGACTGATTACTGTTCTGTTGGTATATTATTCATATTTGTAATCTCATTTGGTACTGTTCGTTTGGTTTAATTAATGGATTTGTCGAAATCCAAGATCTTGAAATATATTGGTTTCACTTGTCTGTACAAGGTAGTGTATAGTGCAAGCACCACATACACACTGACAAAGATTCTGAAACTAACAAGTCTTCCTTTACAGGTTGTGTGCCTAATTTGGGTTGGTGTAGCTTGCTACTGAGTGCACAGGAGTGAGCACACTAACTAGGGTGCACTGCAGCTGGATAGGGGTCTATCTAGTGTGAATTGTGTTTTTAACAGGGTTTCGTTTGTCGTTCTTGACTTTGAATTCTTGTTTCCTTATTCCTGAAGTTTCATGGCTTGCGAATGAATTGCTTTACTTGATTCATTATTTCCTTCCTATCTAGGGTAAACAAACAAGAGATTATTTAGTTTATTGGTTTAAAAGAGGTTTTGTAATAGTTTTCCTGTTTACGAGGAAGTCATGCTGTGATTGTTTTGTCGCCAGGGAGCCATGCTGGGATTGATGAGATGTCACCACAAAGCTGTGGTCTGATTGGTTGGGTGCTGACACAGCCACGCTGTGATACGTTGACCTTTGACAGATACACACTGTGATTGGTTGTTGTTCACTAGTTTGTTTACAGTGTTTTTGAGTTTGTTTTGAAGCGAAAATAATGGGGAACATACTAAAAAAGCCTAATGTTACTGTAGTACCTGTAGAAGGCCAGAAAGTACCGCAAGAAGGAACACCTGCAATTGAAATGATGATGACATTGGGTATTATATGTGTAACTGGATTTCTGAATAACATGATTACACCACATCTAGCAAAACTTTACAATTTCCATACGAGGGTACTTTTAACACTAAAAAGCTCATTTTCTTGAGGCAGACTATGTGCGATAAGAAGATGATACATAAACCCACGCAGTCTGAGGCACTTAAGCAGTGGGATCGCATGGTGACAGCGAAAGAGAGAAAGAAAATGGCAAAACAGATGAATGGGCAATTTAGACAGTGGCTTGAGAGCAAGTGGGACAGACAGAAGAAATGCGGGAGAGAGAATATGATCAAGTATGTGAAGACATTTCCTGCATTAAAGAAACCAATGACAAAGATAGGACAAACAAGGAAGAGAAGACGAATGATTCCGATGAGAAGGATAATTTTATAAATGAGCTTTTGAATTCTAGACCCCCTCCTTACACAGCCAGGGCAACGCAAACGCATGGTAGTAGTAGTGCAGAACCTGATACAGGTGCTGGGGGAGATGGTACAGTGTGTGCAAGCTCCTTTACTGGAGTGAAACCAAGTACATCGCCTGAGAAGGAAATGACACCGGTGCCCAGTACAAGTAGAGATACACAGCCTGGTGTCCAAATACTGACTGCCGCACATGTAAGACTGGTGGTGGTTGAAGAGGCTCCTAAAGAAATTAATATTGACATTTCAAAAATTTTATTTGGTGAAATATTGCAGGGAGACATTGATTTGAACAGGTTCTTAACTTGCAATGCTGATGAAATGAGGTATTTGAGTAAAGAAGCAGCCAGATGCGCAAATGAAGCACATGATAAATTGGAAGAGTTAGATGATGAATTAGAAGTTGACTTCGGTAAGATGAAAAGAGTGAAACTAAATTATAAAATGGATTTGATTCATGATGAAATTAAGGAAATGGGCTTGATAACTTTGAGAGCTCATATAAAAAATGTAATTGAGAAAACAAGAGAATGGAGTGATTCAAAGAAATATCGAGAAAGATGGAAAAGAACTAACAAAAAGAAATCAAAGGGGACTGAAAGTGGGGCAAGAGGTGTAGCGAGTGACTCTGAAGGGGGACAGGAACAGTGTTGGAATTTCCTTTAAGAGAAATTCACAAAGGGAATCTTGTGCATGTGCCATGGACAAGGACAGATCGGTATGCTTTCTTTCATAATTTCCCAAAATTGCGAGAGGAGCCAGGGAAGTGGTATGACGAGGTACATAAATTGACACCCATTTCTCAGATATTGTGGACTGATTTGAATTCATTGTTTGAAACAGTGGTTCCCAGTGACTTGTTGGAAGAATGTAAAGCTGTAGTTGGATGGCCAAATGCAGAACCTGTTTGAGGGGTTCTGTCAGAACCCCTTTCAGAGGGCCACAAGGCACGGAGGGGCTACTGGGCCCAACTGTAGTGGTTGAGGCCTTTTACTCCTGATGTCCAGAGGCTCCACCTACTATAAATCCTGAGCAACTGGGCCAAGTACCCCTTTTGCACTTGGCTCTCAGTGGTAGCTGTGGACGAGCAGTCTAAGTCTCCCTCAAGGAGGGGAAGTGTTGATACAGGTAAATGAACACAACTCATAACTCAAAGTGCACACAGTACGAACAATAAATCAGTGTACGTTGCCTGGATGGCCAAGATGGCAGGCGGACTAATCTGAGCTCCCGCACCGCCACTCCGTATCTGGCCTTTTTCTGGGTGTGGGCATGCACCAAAAGGGCATTACAGCAGGCCTAATCACCACGCATGGCAGCTGGAGCTGCCGACACGTCCTTCAACGATCCCGATGGGCCCTCAGTGGCCGAAACAGCGAGAGCAGCAGGAGGTGCAGCCCCAGAAATGGCGGCAGGCTAGAACAGAGATTTTTACACGTGGCTGTAGCTGCGGTAGTCACATGGACTACGCACCGCCAGGGGAATGTATTTTATCAAGGAGCTGCTAGGCCCCGGGCCATGGTGGGAAATCCTTGCCACGGGCGCGGCAGCAGGTGGCCTCCGATCAATCTCTGCAGCGGGGGAGACGTCGTGGGCTGTCGACCGTCTGAAAACACGAGGTAAGCCGTGGAAAGAGGAGCGTGCGGAGGCAACTGCGGCAGGGACCCACATTTTAGCGGGGCGATCGGGTGGTGCCCTGACACCTCCTCTGGGATGGCGCTGGTGGGGCTCGGTGACCTGGGATCCTTTCCCCGAGTGGTTTTGGGCCCAGATCCGAAGCCTGGGGCTTGGCTCGTTGGCACATGGGATTTGCACCTCCCACCCCTTCAGATACATTTTACAGCCCGGGAAGCCTTGGATGGTGGGGGCCCCCCTGTCATTGTGCTCTGAACCCTCCATCGGGCCCCCAGGAACAGGGGCCCCTCTACTTATAAGTGACATGGAGGGGACAGCTGTTGGACCACTGCCACAGAACACCACATCTACCTAGGCCTACAGGTCCAGCCAGCAGTTGACGGATCCTACACTTGATGATTCTTCCAGGCATCTGGGGCCCCCCTTAGTCTTAACTGTACATGCAGTTGGAGGCAAAACGTGGAATAACTGCGATGAATGTTGGCGGGTCCTGGGGTGGGGAGGGAGCTGACTGCTCATGCTACTCGGAGGGCTCATTCTTGAAGGGCCTCACCTGATGTAAGTGGGTCTGTTCTTTCCCCCTCCTTATTGACTTTGACACAATCAAACAACCCAGGGGAGTCACCACTTTCTCCGCATTACACTGTCTGGCGCAGAGACATCTCAACACTCAAGGACCACAAATCCTTTAGCCTCCAAAAAGGGTCATGGGCCGAGATAGAGGACCAGGGGGGCAAACCAAGATGGATTAGTACACGGGCCCCGCTGGGGGGATGAAAGGACCCTTGAAAGGCGCCCCGGGGGGTAACGCCACAGTGACGGGCAACACTACGACCCTCATCTTGCAGGCTATTCAGGAGTCCAAGAAGTCACTGGAGACCAAAATAGGGGAAGTGAGGACAGATGTATCTCTACTCCGCCAAGACCTCCGTCATACGGTAGAGAGGGTACCCGAGGCGGAAGAAAGGATATCTACCTGAGGACACAGTTAAACACATCTCTTTGGAAGTGGCCCACCAGAACAAAGACATGAAAGATCTACAGGACTGTGCGGAAGACATCAAAAACAAGGCCTGGCGTAATAATCTGCGCTTTGTTGGGTTGCCGGAGGGGGTTGATGGCCAATTGCCCAAACATTACCTGGAGCAGTGGCTTTGGACCTGGATGGACTCCTCTAACCTCTCCAACTGCTTTGTCATAGAACGGGCGCACTGCTCCCTTGCACGAAAGCCTCCTCCTGTGGGGCCGTCGAGACCCTTCTTAGCACATTTTTTAAATTACAAATACAGAGACGCCATTTTAAAGGGTGCACACCTCACCAAAGAACTTTCATATCAATCAGGGAGCATCTTGATCTTTCCAGAATGTACTTATATGCTACAAAGCAAACATAAATCCTTCAACCAAGTTAAAATCTGACTATGAGCTATGCGGGTTCCCTACATGCTCTTGTACCCTGCCAAGCTACAAGTGGTACACCAGTCCAAAACGCTGTTTTTGACTCACCAAACGAGGCATGGACCGGACTCACTGAGCATCAACCACTCACTCTTAACTCGCCTGCTCCTTGGGGCAACCCGAATCTCCAGTGAGACGCTATCCGGGAAACCACACGGCCAAAGAATAAGCACCAATGGAAAAGCTTGAGACAGCGACTAACTGACCATCACACTGTAGATCCAGCCTCAGATTCAGAGGGAGAACAGGGGTGCCGACAAGTTGAAGATGGCCCGCAGCCTCAGCCTGACCTTGCATGCTCACTCATTGACCCTGGAACACAGTAGCTGATATACGTTTCTGATAGTGTTTGCACACCAGCACCATGATATCCTGATATGGTAATATTCCACTGTACTTAGGAGCAGTGGGCGGGAACTTCTGGGTCTGCACAGTTAAACCTCACCCCCATTTATTGGATAGTTTGTTGTACCCTATGTTGGGACAGGGCAACTGAGGCTTCTTCTGGGTGATACGTTTATGGTGGGGGGAGGTCGCGGGTATGAGGATGGTTCTATGCGTTTATGTTAAGTTGGTATTGTCTTGCTTTGCCTTGCCTTTCTCCAGGATGGATGATAGACTGGATGACCCATCTAACAGGATTTCCGCTGTAAGCCTCTTCTGTGGATGCCCTCCTTTTCATCGCAGTCAAGTCATAATATGCCACATCTCACTGTCAGCTGACACCAACATGTCCCACTCTTTTGCGATTTTTACCTGGAATGTTAACGGTCTATTAGACCCTATTAAGAGAGAAACCGTCTTCTAGTTCATCCAGCGCCATTCCCCGAAGTTAGTATTCCTACAAGAAACACATCCCCAGGGCTCCAATTGTCACTTCCTTGCCGGCAAGTCATATGACAGGGTATTCCACGAGGAGTACACTAGGGGTGGCCATCCTCCTTCCCTTAACAAATCCCTGCCCATGGCTGTGACCAAGGTTACGAGGGATACCAATGGCAGGTATATCCTTACCGGGGCATCATGGAGAGTACCCTATACAATCTGCTAAGCGTTTACATCCTTCCAACATTGCATCAGAATACGCTTAAAATCCTGGGGGACTTGCTGGCTGCACTCCCACAGGGAATGACGATTTGGGGGGGGGGTGACTTTAATGACATAATGGGGCAGACCTACTGGCACAGACCCAAGGGACATGCCCCCTGATGTGGTCAAGGGCTGACGGACTGGTTGAAGGGGCTGGGACTCAGTGACGCGTGGCAAGTGTGACATCCAAGGGACTTGGGCTTTACTCTTGCATCGGCCGCACACGGTTCGTTCTCCCGCATCGATTATCTGTTTCTGCCACCACTGATCTCCTCTGAAGCATTGGATCCCAGACCCTGCCACGGGGATATCGGACCACATGCCTGTTCAGCCTAGGTTTGTTATGGCCCGCCGAGGCACTCGCCCAATTTGGCGCCTCAATGCCTGGTTCCTGCAGGTGGACAAGTTTGTAGACCACTTGCAGGAAGAATATAAGGCCTTCCTTGAGGTGAATTAGGGCTCGGTTGACTCTGCCAGGATCCCTGTGGGAAACGGGCAAAGCTTACATGACGGGTGTGGCCCGCTCCTACCTCAAGGGAGCAGAACAGGAAAAACTAAGCTGGGTGGTCGAGCTTGAGCAATCAATAACACAGCTTGATCGCAGGGGGCCGGGGTCACTTAGCGATTCGGAAACACGACAGTTAGAAGATGGATCAGACATCATTACGCCAATTAAGTCTGAAAGAAGCCCGAAAATGTTGGATGACGACCACTCTAAAGGTTTAAGAATGGGACGACAAATCCAGTAAATTATTGCACTGGGTGGCCACTCGCCCGTCTGAAAATAGGGTGATACCCTGAGTTCTGGGGGGGCTCCAGGGATTGGGTGGAGGATTCTCAGGTGATAGCCGCCACATTTGCCCTGTAATACAAAGATCTCTAGTCATGCCGTAGGCGCCCAGATATTTAGAGATCAGCCTCCTTGGTAGGAGAGCTCCCTCGAGTGTCTCCCCAGGAAAGGGATGCCATAGAGACCGACATCACCGGAGAAGAAATAGGGGACACGCTGTCGAAACTTAATCTGGGCAAAACGCCGGGACCCGACGGTCTCCTTGTGGAGTTCTATCATTAAATTCCACACAATATTATTCTGCCCCTGCTTAAACTGTATACGGAAGCCGTTGATAGAGGCCAGCTTCCTCCTGAGACAAATCAGGCCACGATTGTGGTACTTCCCAAAACAGGGGGTCAGCATCCTACATGTGCATCTTTCAGACCCATTTACCTTATCAACAGTGAGGTCAAGCTATATGCTAAGCTACTGGCAAAGCGCAAAGCTGGTCCACCCTGACCAGTGTGGATTCATCACCCGACGTAGCACTAGACACCTCATTCGTATAGTGCATATAGCACTGTCCTGTATTAGGGCTCTGGGTAGTCCGACAGCCCTTATGTCAATTGACTTCTAAAAGGTATGCAATACGATCGATTGGACTTATCTTGATGAGGAGTTCGAGAGTATAGGCCTTGGGCCTCGATTCCGGACTTACGTCCGTGTTCTGTATGCAGGCACCTGGGCGAGGGTTAATGGAGCACTATTAGAGGCTCTTCCGGTGACGCTGGGCACCAGACAGGGGTGCTCATTGTCCCCTCTCTTATTTGCGCTTGCCATCGAGCCGCTGGCGGTGTGGGTCCGCTGCAATGCGCAGGTTTGGGTGTTTGACTGGGTCTTGAGTATGGAGGATCGCATAGCGCTTTACACCAATGACAACCCATTATTCTTGTCTAGACCTGCAGATACTGGGCCTAGGCTTCTCCACATCCTAGGCGTTTTTGGGGAGGCATCTGGACTTTGGGTTAATTGAGGCAAATCCCTATTGGTCCCTCTGAGGGGAGACAGCCGGGACGAGACCTGGCAATCCCACATTCTGATGTGTCAGGTTAGCTTTCAATACATTGGGGTCTACATATACTGGGAATCGGACCCGACATGGAGCCTGAATCTGGCACCTGTGCTGCGCAGAGTTAGAGAAGATCTTTCGAGGTGGACTAACCTACCTCTCAACACTATGGGTAGAATCGCTTTGTATAAAATGGTGATCATTCCTAAATTCCTATATACTCTCCACAACTACCCTCTGCACAGATCTGGTTTGACTCCGTGCAGGCTTTGAGCTGCAAATTTATTTGGGCTGGCGGCCCTTCGAGGGTATCCTTTAGCAAGTGTACACTGGCAATGTATGATGGGAGCCTCACAATGGCAGACGTGTGTCTTTATTACTGGGCTTCACAACTAGTCCCTATCAATGAATGGTTGCATGGAGGGTGAGACGATCCTGCATACAGATGTGAATTGGCTATCCTTGGCCTAGATAACATCCTACATATCCTTTATGGTGCCGCCATCCCTTTCGACATTACAGAGGTTACCCAGGTGGTGTTTGGAGTGTGGAGGGCCGTGTTGCGGTGGCTGGGATGGAACCGCAAGTTGACAGAGGAAACCCCGTTGTGGGTAGGCAGGTGGCTGGAGCCAGTATCCACCCTAGAAGGGTTTAGCGGATGGGACTCCATTGGAATACTGAGTCTTGGCGACATGTGGAGTGGCAGCCACATGAAGGCATTTCAAGAGCTCCAATCTGATGTCCGCATGCCCAACTCCCAATTTTACCATTATTTAGAGCTAAGATGTGTAGGAAAGTGCCCCTTTTTGCATGGTTACCCCCCATTTTCTGCCTGATATCTGATGCACTTTGACTGAGTGTGCACTGGGTCCCTGCCAATCAGGTTCCCAGTGCATGTGTTCTTTCCCAAAATTGTATCTTTGTTTTCACAATTGGCACACCTCTGGCCCATCTGTAAGTCCCTTGTAAAAGGTACCACTGGTACCAAGGGACTTGTGACCAGAAACGGGCTCTAAGGGCTGCAGCATGTATTGTGCCACCCTCAGAGACTCCTCACCAAACACATACACCCTGCCATTGCAGACTGCGCGTTTTGGTGCAGATAAAACTTAAAAGTCGACATGGCACACATCCCTGTGTGCCATACCCACCAACCACTTCCTGTGGCATAGGAAAGACCCCCCCTTTAGCAGGTCTCACAGCTCTATGGCAGGGTGCACTATACCACAGGTGAGGGCATAGCTGCATGAGCCATGCACCACTACAGTGTCTGCGCCACTCACAGACAAGTGCAGTGGAGCCATATTGAGTACATGGGCTGGAAATCTGTCATTACGAAATCCACGGCACCAAGATGGCTTTACTGAATGCTAAGAAGATTGATATGAAACTTTTTTACATAATAGACCCACACTCATGCCAGTGCTGGATTTATTACAAAATGCACTAAAAGGGGATCTCAGAGATGCCCCCTGAAAAGCAACCAACTCACTCGTGTCCAGCTGACTGGTCTGCACCAGCCTGCCACACACAGACATGTTTCTGACCCCCTTAGGTGAGAGCCCTTGTGCTCTCGTGGTTCAGGAACAAAGCCTGCTTGGGTGGAGGTGCTTCACACCTACCCCCTAGCAGTAACAGCATTCAAGGCGCCTCAAAGGCTTCCTGCCCTTTGTAATGCTAGCCAGGGCCTCTCCAGCCAGTGGTGATGCCCGCCACCCTGACCAAGCCCCACGTTTGGCGGCAAGGTCGGCGGGAAAATTAGTAGTCAGGAGAGGTATGTCCCCTCTCAGCCAGGATCACCCCTAAGGTGTCCAGCGCTGAAGTGACCACCTCATTAGGAAATCCTCCATCTTGGATGGAAGGATTTTACCCAATCAGGTTAGGGGGGTGCCCCCTCCCCAAAGGGAGGGGACATTCTAAAGGCAAGTAGCTCATTACCTACCATCTGCTGTACCTGTAACACCCATAAATTCAGTATTTAGGGGCACCCCTGGACCCTGACCCTCAGATTCTTGCGACCCAAGAAGAAAAGGACAAATAAGACGCCATGCAGCCAAGCCTGGAAGACAACTACTGATTTGGCATCAGCCCAACCGGCCTGTCTCCTGCTCAAAGACCTTGCGAAAAAGACAACGCCTGTCCTGTGACCAGCAACTTCCAAGAACCCCAGGAAGACTGCCACTCTTCAGCCAAGACCAGATCTCCAGAGGACAGTGGTCCTTCCAGAAAACTCCATCTTCAAGGACTCTGGATCCAGGCGGATCCGCAACCCCTGCCCACTCTGCACCCAATGCCCACGGCCCGAGTCGGAGTTGCCTACCTGTCCAGTGACTTATCCCCAGCAATCCAGACCTCGATTCCATCACTGACTGACTTCTCCTGGACCCCACGAAGTGGCCTGCAGCCTCTACGCGAAGGGAACCCCTGACCGCAACCGACTCCGGTAAAGAAAATCTGACACCAAAAAGTACCCCTGCATACTGAGCCACCCGCCTTCGGGAAGCCCAGCCGACAGTGCCAAGGCCTGCTCCTACATCCTATCTTACCTGCCCAGGCAGTGGTCACCTTCATCCAGGCTCCTGGTCCGAGCCTGCAGCCTCTTTGTGCGGCCGAGAACCCGCACAGAAACGCATTGGGCGCCAAAAGCTGATTTGCACCCTACACCCTGCGGCCCCTTTGCCACTGGTGGTGTAGCTTTGGTGCTGCCTTGTTGCTCTCCCTGTGCTTACCTTAACCCGCAGGGCCTGTGCCCTGAAACTGTGGGTACCTACCTGCAATCTGCACCTTGTTCGGTGCCCCCAGTCTCCATTGACTAACATTGGGCTCAGTGACCTCTGCACCCGGCCGCCCCAGTGCCGCTAGTGGTGCAGGTCCTGTCTTAAACTAAACCTTGCCCAGTGTTGGTCTAAACCCCTGAAGACTGGAAGAGTAAGTCGTATACTTACCTGTTAATGCATATACCTGTTTTCCTCCCATAAGATTGCATTGCATTTTCTTCAATTGCATTTACCTGTCTATCTTTTACAATTGCTAAGTTTTACTGTTTCTGATTGACAATACAAAAGTATTTCTATTACAGCAAAGCATTCTTACCGCCTTGCAAAGCAATTCCTACTGCATCTTGAAAAGTATTATTGCTATTCTTGAAACTGTTACTTACCTGCAACTGAGTTCCTCTTGGTTCTAAAATAAAATAACAAAGTAATATTTTTTTTACAGATAAATTGGTCTTGGATTCAGTCTTTGAGTGTGTGCAGTCATTTCTTGCCTGAGTGTGTACAAAAAATGCTTAACACAGCCCTCTAATAAGCCTAACTGCTCGACCACACTACCACAAATAGAGATTTTAGTATTATCTACTTAAGCCTCTGTAAGACTCTGGGGATCCACTGGTCTTGGTGTACACTATACCTTACTTTGGTATAGTATATACAGAACCAGCTTCCTACAAAATGTGCACCACATACATACCAAGATGCCCTCCAGAACATTCCTGAATATAGCCCCTTGGAAAATAAGATTCTTATGAGCCACTTAGGAAAAAGGGGGTGTGGGGGGTTTCCCAAATAAACAAATCCCTGGTAGTGTACGCACCTACGTCATTGACCCCTCTGAAGGAGAGGTGGGAGGGTCATGTGGGGGAATGGATGAGGTGGATTGAAGAGATGCCTGTATGGCCCATCGCACTTTGACAATCTCTGCTAGACTCTGCTTTATACAGTTTAAGTATTTACATCAGGCCTACATGTCCCCCCTTCACCTGCAGAAGGAGACCTTTTCACCTTCCCGCATGTTATAGGTGCAGGACTCAGGACGGAGATTTTTTCCATGTTGTATTGCAATGTCCATTGATTCAGAATTATTGAAAAGCTGTTTCTGATGTATTTTCTGCCTTGGTGGGTGAGACTGTGGCTAGGACTCCTGGAATCACCCTGCTTGGTATACTTGATGACCTAGGAGGACCCAGGGGGACAGAATATTGGTTGCGGTGGGCAAGCCAAGGGAGACATTGCCTGTGGCTGGACTTCCGCAATGGCCCCCTCGATTACGGCCATGACTTGGGGCATGGATTGGTGTGACAGACTGTAGGAAACCATTTGCGAGGCCTGGGGATGCCCTCCCAAACATGATAGAATTTGGAAAAAATGGTGGGACTACCATGGCCTGTCGAACAGATAACACTAGAGGGTTGAACTGTAGCAATGTGGACATTATGGATCTTGACTTAGTCCTGCGCTGTGAAATGACAGTGATACAATCTGATTTGGCTTTTAAACTGGACAAGGCAAACGTTTTACTGCTTTCATGTAAAATTACTTGCGGTACACCTGGCAGGTGCAAGCTTCATCTCCTGAGCAATGTGGCTAGCTCTCCCCAGCGACTGAAGCAGCTTCCAGTTCGTCAAGACGCAATAAGTCACTTTCTCCCCAACCGGGGGGAAATTGATTCTTTGGCTCCTCACTGGAGCCCAGCGAGGTGTGACGTCCTCCTTGACCTTGCGGGTCAGTCAGGGCAGATCTTGCTGTGCAGCTAAACACGCTAGTCAGATCCTCACTCCAGTCCCAGGCTACAGCCCATAGTATTTGAGGATTTGGTCCCAGCAGCCCCTCCTGGCACACGAGGATGCCGCAGTACCTCCGGGCCCAACGTAGACTCCTCCGGTGCAGTCACCCACACCACGGTGCCCCCTACTGGCATACGGGGTCACCACTAAGGCGTTCACAAGTCCTGGCATTGTGGTCACAAAATTACTATAACAGTGGCCCCTCTGGCATATGGGGTCACCACAAAGAGACAGTGCGGGCTTGGCACTCTCTGCACATCGCTCAATACTCAGCTCAGTCTACGATGGCCCTCTCCTGGCATACAAGGGTCACCGAAAACAATACTGCATATAGGCTACAACCCCATCTGTGCACAAACGAATCCTCACACCTCGAGTCGTCGCAGTAGAGTTCTCCACTGGACCTAGCTCCCTCCAACGCTCTCCTCTTCCTCACAGGGTACACTGGTCTTGGCAAGCAGGCAGGTGCTGGTGCTCCAGGAACCAGGGCAGGTGACTTTGATTTCCCTGGGTGATGTCCCTTCACCCAGCAGGGAGACTAGCAGCCTTGGCACCCAGTCAGTCCTGGTCACAGGCAGAAGTCTTGCAGAGCTTACCCTCCTCACACAGTCCATGTGGCTGCTTGGCAGATGACGAATTTTGCCGTCTCAACCTTCCCTTCTTATAGTCCTTTTCCAGACAACAACATGTGATTGAAGGTCTGAGTCTTTGAAGCTTTATGTTGGGGTTCCACTTCTCTTGAAGTGTGCACTTCTCTTTTCTACTTTCTCCTTGAAAGGATGTCCGTCACAGCAGGCAAGACTCTAAAGCTGATTGACCCACAACATAATTCACGGGAGCGGCCAGAGTTCACACCTGGATGTCAGCCACAGTGATATGTGCATCAAAAGGTTAGTCCCAGGCTCCCAGCCCTACTCTTTATGATTCCCTTATCATCCCCATCTCCTTCCTGAGATGTGTCCAGGCCATTTACTTGTGAACTATCACTGAATCAAAAAGCAACCTTCTTAAGTGTAATAGGGGGAGTCTCTTTCTCCCTTCCTCCTGTGTGTGTCCACCCAGCTCACAGGAGTGCAGCAATACACAAATCTGTCTGCGAGGATTCCTCTCCTTCTCATGTCTTCACCAGGCAGGCCTGGGCTCCAAATGTGGTACCCAGGGTCCTCCATATAATGTACCATTGCAGGCACAATTGCACTCAGTGTACATTCATAGCACACTGATTGCCCAGTACTGTAACCACAATGCACTGTGCCGTTACAGACACACACATTCAGTCTGGGCACACTGCCCAGTACTGTAGCTCTTCTGTATTGTACATGGGTGTGCTATTTGCAAACACACACACTTCACTCATCATGTATTGTACTTCATATCAGCACATATACACGAAGCACATGCTTCATTGCTCACGCACTGCACACCACTACATCTTTCATCTCATGGATTCCATACACTCAGCACATGCACTAATCCCACATGTACTACACAGTCCTGCTCTATCCCCGTACTGTACCCTTCCCAACCACACTGTGACGGGGTCTCCTCGGGGGTCGACCTTGTGTGCCCCGGGGGCATCGGAGGAATCCATCCTCAGCCGTCTCTGGCGACGTCAGGGGGACGGAGCCCGGATGTGGACATAACCCCGGAAAAGGTTCCAGACGAGGAGAGGAAGGACAAGAAGGAGAACGGCGGAGAGAGCAAGAACGAGGAGAGACGCGGGGCAGCGCGATAGACGGAGGAGGCGGATTCGGGAGACAGACACCAGACGAGCGAGAAGGACGACGAGACGAAGAAGACGGGAGGCCCAGAGGAAGAGGGAACGAACAGCCATCAATGGGAGGAGGCGTCCCCGGAGGAAGGCTCTAAGGATGAGGCGGCCGCGACCCTGTCAACGGGTCACGGCTGCAGGCAAGTGCTGCGAGGGACAGGGCGCCTGGTGGGAAGGTGGTTGTGGTCTCAAGCAGTGTTCACGGAGATGTGAGGAGGGACAGAGGATATACGGAGGGAAGGGAACAGCCTTACTTGTCTCGCACAATTGGGGGTCACTTCTAGTACACTACAGCGTTTATTCTAGCACTGGGCACCTAGGGATTCTAAACAGACTCAAGGCTCAAAACTCGCATTAAGGGCACACAAGGGAGGGGGTCACCTAAGGCTAAGGTCCCCCTCTAGGCTGCACTCCCCTAACGGTGTGAAAGAAAACACCAAGACCCCTCTCTTTGCCAGGAAAGCAGGACAAGGGATAAAAAGGGGAGGAATTACTCTACTGTCAACAGGGACTGAGGGAAAAGTTCACGGCGCTGACAGCCTCTCCTTACTTTCTCTTTTCCCGAGGGGACGAGTCGCGGAAAAGGGGCCAGGAGTGGACGCAGGCACCGGGCAAGAGAAGAACGCAATCTGGGAAGACGAGGAGTACGGAGAGATAAAGAACAGAGACTGTCATACCAGGCTGCAATTCCCAACCTTAGTGGATGCAATAAAGCCTTTCTACAAGTACTTCAGTCGTGTGTGATACTTGGGTCGGTGACACATGGTGTCACAAGTGGGATCAACTACAACCCAACCCGGACCAAAGGCATAGGCAGGATGACACAGACCATCAGCCTGGATGATATGCTGAAGCAGTTGGCTGAGGGGCAACAACACCTCCAGTTGGTGGTGGAGGGACAGACCACAGAGGCCCAGAAAGACCGAGAACACCTACAGGAGGCCTTGCAGGCCCAGGCAGGCCTCATAGCACAAAACCAGGTGGTGCAGGACTCAGCCCTCCAACGCCTGACGAACACTATAGCAAGCAGCAAGGTCCACCCTAATGTGCCGAGCTCGGTATTGCAAAAATACCAGACAGGGGAAGACCCAGACTTTTTCTTCACCAATTTCGAACGGGTGGCCAGTACGGCCCAATGGCTGGTGGAGCGTTGGGGGCAGTACATTGCGCCTCTGTTATCAGGGGCGCTCCAGACCGCCTATCAGGCGGCCAATTCGTCAGGCACCACCCCCTATGGGGCCATTTAGAAAACTATGCTAGAGCGGTTAGGGTACGACCAGGAACACTACCACACCAAGTTCCGAAAAGAGAAGTGGTTACCCCAGGACAATCCCCACGCTTTCTTTTATCATATCCAGGATCTGGGAACCCATTGGCTACAACCCCATACCTCTACTATGGAGGAAGTTATGGACAGGATACTGCTGGAACAGTTCCTGGAAGGGCTTCCAACTGCCACCCAAGCATGGGTCAAACAGCACCCGAACGTCATGGTCTCCAGCGCATTAGACTTGGCCTGTGCCCATCAGAGGGTGCCAGAGCAGCGGGCTATCACACCACAGATACCGACCCCGCTGGTCCAGAGATGGAGGTTTTCTGCACCAGGTCCCTCGATCCCTCCTCACTGACCACTCATTGATCCCCGACTGCTCCCTCGCCCAGCGGTCAGGGAGAGCGGACAAGGCACACAGTGCTACCATTGTGCTGACTGGGGCCACATAGCACGCAACTGCCCCCAGAAGTCCAATCCCTCTGAACCAATGGAGGTGGGTTATACAAGGGGTAGGGTTCTCTGGGCAGGAGAGGGGAAAGAGGCATATCACCTGTATCTCCCGGTGAACGGCATCAAAACCAAGATCCTTATTGACTCTGGCTATCGCCATTCCGTCCTCACGCAAGAACGCATGCTAAAACACCAATGGCAGGCGGGAGAGAGGGTGGCTATTACCTGTGTGTATGGAGACCAGAAAATGTACCCTGTGGCTGTAGTGTACCTAGGTGACAAAAACAATGAGAGGCCTATCCGAGTGTGTGTCATTCCCCGTTTAGTGGAGGAAATGATCACTGGCACAGACTTTATTGACTTTCCCGACCTCCTCTCCAGGGCTATTGAGGAGAAGGAAGGGCAGACATGGTTGAGGGAGGCTCCCTTGTGGACGGAAAACATAGAAGGGGGTAGGTACAAAACCAAAAAGACCCACAAAGAGAAAAGAGAACAGAGCAAGTTGATGGTATTAAACGGGCTGACTAACACCCTTTCTACTTCCACAGCTGCAGACGGAGAGCAGGGTACGCCGCGTAGTTTCAGGGCGGCCCAGAAGGAGGATCCCACCTTGGGGAACGCCTGGGCCCATACGGTGACCGAGGAAGACGACCAGGTAGGCCCCTGTTTTCTGATATCATGGGGTTTGTTATACAGGAGGGTAAGAAAACCCACTGAGACTATAAGACAGCTCTTGGTTCCTCTTCCCTTCCGTACTCAGGTCCTTGTCCTTGCACATAACCAGGCGGGCGGGGGTCACTACGGGCGGGAGAAAACAGAAGAATACCTCTTGCGGCGGTTTTATTGGCCGGGGGTCTTCTCTGATATCAGGAAGTACTGCGCAGCCTGCCCCTGGTGTCAGCTCCTCATCCCTTCGCATGTGCCTAAGGCACCCCTCTATCCCCTTCCAATAATCGAGGTCCCTTTCTCTAGGGTAGGGATGGACTTAGTGGGCCCTCTGGTTGCCTCGGCAAGGGGGTATCAATATATCCTGGTTTTGGTAGACTACGCAACGAGATACCCTGAAGCCATACCACTTACCAGCATGACCACTAGCAGCGTGGCACAAGCCATGATAGGGTTCTTCAGTAGGGTAGGGTTCCCTCGAGAGCTGCTGACAGATCAAGGCACACCCTTCATGTTACGGCATATGGCTCAGATCTGCAAACTCTGGGGGGTACGGCAGATACATACCTCTGTTTACCACCCCCAGACAAATGGCTTAGTACAGAGGTACAACCATACCATCAAAAACATTCTCAAGAAAATGGTGTCGGACACAGGGAGGGACTGGGACAGACAGCTACCGCTAACCTTGTTTGCGATCCAAACACATACCCAATCCTCCACGGGGTACAGCCCGTTTGAGCTGGTTTTCGGGAGGAAACCCCGAACCCTACTAGACATGGCCGCAGAGAGGTGGGAGGAGGACGAAGGGAAGGCCTTGCTTGACTACGCAGCCCTGCTCAAGGACAGACTAACTACCCTGTGGGAGGAGGTCCGACGGAATTTGGACTCAGCCCAGCAAAAACAAAAGAGGGGTATGACCAGCAAACAACTCTGAGGCACTTTTCTGTTGGGGACCGGGTCCTCCTCCTGCTCCCCTCCACCGACAACAAGCTCCTGGCCAAATGGCATGGCCCCTTTGTGATACTGGCTCAGGTTACACTTGTCACCTATAGGGTAGCCATCCCACATACAGGGAGGGCGGGGCAGATATATCACGTCAACCTACTAAAAAAATGGGTCGACGTACCAGATGCAACTGTCCAACCCATCACCACCAACCTACTGATATCCAATAGCCAGCCCTTAACCATCCCTTTCCCACAGGAAGACGCGGTCCTAGACCTCAACGCTATCCCCAGGGGCTCCCAGTTACTGCCTGAGCAGACGAAAGACCTATTGTCCGTAGTAAGCGACTTTCTGGATGTCTTTTCACCTAAACCCGGAAGGACCCCCCTGGTACAACACGACATCAAAACCGATGGGGCTAAACCAGTAAGGCAAAGGCCTTACCAGATACCGGAAGCCAGAAGGAGGGAGGTGGAAAAAGAGGTTGAGGACATGTTACACAGTGACATCATAGAACCATCCCGCAGCCCATGGTGTTCCCCGATTGTACTAGTAACCAAACCAAATGGTACAGTGAGGTTCTGTGTGGACTACAGAAGACTGAACGAGCTTTCCCGCTTCGATTCCTATCCAATGCCAAGAGTAGACGAGATGATAGAGGCTAGGCACAGCCCAGTACTTGACAACGCTCGATCTGACAAAGGGGTATTGGCAGATAACGCTAACTGCCACTGCCCAAGAAAAAACAGCTTTTGCCACCCCTTCGGGCTTGTACCAATTTAAAGTCTTGCCTTTTGGCCTACACGGAGCCCCAGCCACCTTCCAGTGTCTCATGGATGTGGTGTTAAGGCCCCACCAGGCCTACGCAGCCGCTTACCTGGACGATATTGTGGTATACCGCCGTACGTGGGATCAACACCTCCTACACCTAAAAGCCACACTAACCAGTCTTCGTCATGCCGGACTGACAGCTAACCCGGAAAAATGCATGTTGGCCACGAACGACATACGATATTTGGGGTAACACATCCAGGAAGGCCGGATACGCCCACAGGTGGACAAAGTGGACGCCATCAGGTCATTAACAACCCCCACCACAAAGAAGGGCATCAGGGCCTTCCTGGGTCTGGTCGGTTACTACCGGCGGTTCATACCCCGATTCTCGGAAGAGGCCGCCTTACTGACAGACATGCTGAAGAAGTCATGTCCTAACACCATCAGGGAGTGGTCTCCCTCTCAGCTGCGGAGCTTTCACCATCTCAAAGACCTGTTGTGCCACGACCCTGTCCTTGTCTGCCCGGACTTCAATAAAGGCTTCACCCTACAGACTGATGCATCAGACAGGGGCTTTGGGGCGGTGTTGTCTCAGGATGATGGTTCGGGAGGGCTACACCCTGTGGTCTATCTTAGTTGCAAACTGCTACCTCGGGAGACCCGATACTCCACTATTGAGAATGAGTGTTTGGCTATCAAATGGGCCATCCAGGCCCTCCAGTACTACTTGTTGGGTCGTCCTTTCCTTCTCTTGACTGACCATGCTCCCCTGGTTTGACTGGAGCGGCATAAGGATTCAAATGCCCGTGTTCTTCGCTGGTTTTTGGCCTTACAACCCTTTTCGTTTCAGGTGGCCCATTGTCCTGGTTCCCTCCAGGCCAACGTGGATTTCCTCTCCCGGTCTGCGTCTCTCACATGGCCCGATCGGCCATGCCTGGTGGGGAGGCTCTGTGACGGGGTCTCCTCGGGGGTTGACCCTGTGTGCCCCGGGGGCACCAGAGGAATCTATCCTCAGCCGTCCCTGGCGACGTCAGGAGGTCGGAGCCCGGATGTGGACATAACCCCGGAAGAGGTTCCAGACGAAGAGAGGAAGGACGAGAAGGAGAACGGCGGAGAGAGCAAGAACGAGGAGAGAAGCGGAGCGGACAGCGCGAGAAACGGAGGAGGCGGATTCGGGAGACGGAGACCGGACGAGCGAGAAGGAGGACGAGACGAAGAAGATGGGAGGCCCAGAGGAAGAGGGAACGAACAGCCATCAACGGGAGGAGGCGTCCCTGGAGGAAAACTCGAAGGCCGAGGCGGCCGCGACCCTGTCAACGGGTCACGGCTACAGGCAAGTGCTGCAAGGGACACAGCGCCTGGTGGGAAGGTGGTTGTGATCTCAAGCAGTGTTCCCGGGGATGTGAGGAGGGACAGAGGATATACAGAGGGAAGGGAACAGCCTTCCTTGTCTCGCACAATTGGGGGTCACTTCTAGTACACTACAGCGTTTATTCTAGCACTGGGCACATAGGGATTCTAAACAGGCTGAAGGCTCAAAACTCGCATTAAGGGCACACAAGGGAGGGGGCCACCTAAGGCTAAGGTCCCCCTCTAGGCTGCACTCACCTAACGGTGTGAAAGAAAACACCAAGACCCCTCTCTTTGCCAGGAAAGAAGGACAAGGGATAAAAAGGGGAGGTATTACTCTACTGTCAACAGGGACTGAGGGAAAAGTTCACGGCGCTGACAGCCTCTCCTTACTTTCTCTTTTCCCGAGGGGACGAGTCGCGGAAATGGGGCCAGGAGTGGACGCAGGCGCCAGGCAAGAGAAGAACGCAATCTGGAAAGAGGAGGAGTATGGAGAGATAAAGAACAGAGACTGTCATACCAGGGCTGCAATTCCCGACCTTAGTGGATGCAATAAAGCCTTTCTACAAGTACTTCAGTCGTGTGTGATACTTCGGTCGGTGACACACACATTCATCCAGTGCAGAGTCACTAGTCCTGTATTGCGCAGCACTCTACAACTAAACTACCTGGTGTAGGCCAAGGGTGAGTTAAGCACACAGCAGCGGAACTTTTAAAAAGGTGTGTGAGCCTGAAGGTCTCACTTCAGTGGAACAAGGCAAAAAGGACCTGTTCACTACTACTATTCACTAGACGGTATGCGGCCACCACTGCGCTCTACTGTTTAACTCCTTGTGAAGGTGGTAGCCTTTTACCACTATGAGGATAGTGCTTTGGGTGCCCTTCCCGGTCCATGAGGCAAGCCTATGCCATGCTGCACACGAATAATCCTTGTTTACCTGTGACAAAAGCGGTAGGGATCCAAACAACTGTACGGTAGGGCACTCAGGGCAGGGGTACGTCTTTAACCATGCAGAGGACTTTTCCTTCCCAACAGGGTCCCAATTATGCTCCAACTGCAGTGGTAGCTGTCAAATTTAAGGGTGTGATTTAGCAATTGAAAAAACGGCTTGCTGAAAAGGATATAAATTGATTGAACATTTTAAGAACTTCACAAGAGTTGAGAGGTCAGTGCATGCATTTTACGAAAGGCTTACGCAGATTTTCAAGAAGCATAGTGGAGTCGATGATCCAGAGAAAGATGGGGTCAGTTAATTTATGTCCGCTTTCATGATGGATTGAGACCTGAGATTAGTAGTCATATTCTTTTCAATGAATTGTGTTGGCTCACAGAGAAAATCTTTAAGTTGGCAAAATACAATAGTGATTATTTTGATGTGAAGCAGAAAAAGATGAAAGAGAAGTTTATGATTACTCAGAAAAAAGCATTTGAGAAAGGGTCCTGAAACAAAATGGGTTCAAATATGAATTTGGACTCAGCCTAGTGCGGATGGGATGAATCAAATGTAAGGTGTGCAAAAGGGAAATGGAGCGATGCAGATGCAAGGTGTTGGAAGAGGAATGATGAACAATGATGGCATGAACATGAGTGTTGAAATGATGAAGAAGAACTCAGCTTATCAGTTCTGTTGCAAGATTGGGCATTGAAGAGGGAGTGTCATCAGAATCCAAATACGATTCAGGGGAAGATAGTTCCACAAATGCAAAGAAATGTGCCTAATATGCAAAAGTTTGATCAGAGTGTACAGAATCAGAAATAATTTAGAATGCCGATTCCTTCAGCTCCAATGATGCCGAAAAACAAAATGCCCTTTAGTGGAGGGTATCAGCAGAATCCATTGATTCTGAATGGAGAATTGTCAGGGAGTAGTTCACAATGATGGTGCCTGAGCAAGGGGAGGAGGATTGCATACTTGGAGCAGTCTTAGAGGTAGACTAAAGTGGCCCATATGTTGACTGAGAAGTCAATGGCCTTCTCTTTCAATTTTTGAACTATACCGTGGCTACCTGTTCTACAGTCCGTTCTGTGGAAGTCCCAAACCTACCGCTCTCAGAAACAGAAGTCCAAGTCATAGGGATTAATAATAAATGAATTTGCTAATCAGGTCTCAGCAGATGTCCCAGTTAAAATTGGTACAATGGAGAATAGACCAGTTTATTTTGTGACACTCAAGTCCTGTGAACTTATAGGGAAGGGACTTGCTCTGCAAAATCAATTGTGTGATTTATTGCACACCGGATGGTGTTGCAATTGAAAACACAAGATAAGGACTCTAAGTTTAAAATAAACTTGCAAGAGTTCAGTTGTTCCCAGCTTTAACAAAAGAAGACCTGCCTCTGGATTTAAGACATACTGTCAAAGATGAGGTATGGGATTTTAAAGGAAAAGAGATTGGATTAATTAAAAGAGCAAAGCCAGTTAAGATAAAAGTCAAACCTGATAAAAAAAAATCCTAGAACTAGACAGTACAGACTCAACATAAGCAGAAGAGGAAATGAAGCCAGTGACTACAAAGATGATTGAGTAGGGAATCCTCTAGGAGGTACTTGTAACTCTCCTGTGATCAGAATTAAAAAACTGAATGGAAAATGGCGCATTGTACAAGATTTGCACAAGGTCAATAAGATAGTGGTTTCATGTTGTACTGTGGTACCAAATCCAGTAGGAATTATGTTTCAATTTCCATGAGATGCAGAATGGTATACAGTTATCGACTTATGCCAAGCGTTCTTATCAAATCCATTGCATGAGGAATCGCAGTTTCTGTTTGCATTCCAATTTTTCAATAAAGTTCTCGTGTGGTGGAGAATCCCACAAGGGTACACTGAAAGTAGTTCGATTTTTAGCCAAATCTTGAAGAAAGAGCTAGAAAATTTGAGGTTACCTTGCAATTCAGTATTGGTTCAGTACGCAGATGACCTGCTGGTTGCATCAAAAAAAGGAAAAAGAACTGCAAGTTTTATATAAATGGTCTGTTGAATCATTTAGAAGAAAATGAATGTAAGGTTTCTCCAACTGAAATGCAGTACCGTAAAAATGAAGTAATTTATCTAGTACACCACATTGGAAAACGGTGTGATGAAAGTCTTAAAAGAAACATTTCTGCGAATCCAAGGATGAGCTCACTAACTACCCAGAGGAATTGTTGGCTATTGTCGTCAGTGGATTCCAAACATTCCCTTGATTGCAAAACCTTTAGTAAGGTTGACATGTAGTGACAGTGTGTCGTGCACCCGTACTTTGGATGCCCGATTACAGTTTACCATTCTTTTTGTTTTGTCATGAAAATGGTGGATGTGCACTTTCAATTCTTACAGAGAAACATGGAAATCTCATGTGGCCAGTGGCTTACTTATCAGCTATGTTGGATCCAGTAGCTGTAAATCTTCCAAGTTGCTTGAAATCGGTTGCAGATGTTTGCATTGCCATTGAACAAAGTAAAAGGATTGTGATAGGTCATACTTTAATTGAATATGTCCCACATTCAGTTGAGAGTTTTCTGATTATAACAATGACACTACATCTTACTAACAGCAGGCAGACTCGCTACAAGGAAATCATACTTACAGCTGAGAACATCTCTATTAGGAGGTGTAACTCACTATATCCAGCAACACTGCTTCATATTTCAGACAAAGATTGTGAAGACAGGAAACATTATGAAGTTGATCATGAACCCGATTATGACTGCATAGAAGTGACACAAAACCAAGACCACATATAAAAGAAAAACCTATTGAAATGGCTGATCTTTCATTACTTGTTGATGGTTCTTGTTTGAGAGACCAATATGAAGCGCTGAGAGCTGCCAATCTAGAATGTTCCATTTCTGAGACTTTGGAAGCATCTTCTCTACTTGATGTAACTTCAGCACAAGTGACAGAGTTGGTTACATTAACAAGAGATTGTTGCTTGTCAGAAATTTGAATGTGACCATTCACACAAACAGCCAGTATGGATTTGGAGTTTTGCATGATTTTGGTCAACTGTGGCCACAAAGGGGCTTTATGACATCTTCAGGAGCTGCAATTAAGAATAGTATTTATATCTTGGACTTACTGAAAGCAATACAGAAGCCAAAAGAAATTGCGGAGGATTTAGTCACACTTGGCACTAAATATGCAGACCAAAAGGCAAAATATTGTGCATTACAGGATGAGACAGTTTGCTGGAGAGTGAGGATGATGAGTCGAGAAAAAACACATTTCAAAATGCAGAAAATTTGAATTGTTTCTTTAGGAATTCTATCAAACCTTCATTGAGTGAACTGAGAGATCCCCAAGAAGATGCCTCGGATGATGAGAAAAAGAAATGAGAAAAATTAGGTTACAAGAAGAATTATCAGCATATGTATGTTAAGAAATAATGAGAAAATAAAAAATTCAGAAATGTTTCTGAGGCTGTTCGTTCAAGGTGTTATGACCTGCCAATTGAATAACCATGGTAAAATGACTTAAGTGTTGATGAACCATATTGGTAAATCAGAAGGCCCATTTACAAGGCGTCAACGGACTTTATAGAGATCCCAAATTACAATGGATTGAAATACATCTTAGCAACTGTCTGCTTGTTCTCTAATTGGATTGAAGCATATCCCACCCAGAGATCAGAAAGCTTTACAGGTGCCAAATAGTTGTTGAGAAGAGTTAATACCCCGATTTGGCCTGCCATCATCTATTGAGACAGATCGTACAACACACTTTAGGAATGAAGGTTTGCAAATCATCTGTGAAGCATTTGAGATCAAAATCTGTTTAATGAAATAAAAAAATAAAAAACCTTACAATATAATTGCAGTTGAAAAACAACCCTCCTTAGACAATTGCATAGTAGTAGCAGTACATTCAGGACTACATACAAGTATTACAATACAACTGACGAAGGATCCTGGGAGAGAGCAAATCCGAGGTGTACATTCGTGCTCCTAGTGAGAAGCCCAGGAGAACCTTAGCAAGGGCCTGTGCAGTGTAGTCTCTTGTTTTGCTCGAGGTATGTTTATTAAATGTTAAAAAAAAACATTACGGGGAAATAAAGTTGCAGTTCAAAAATAACCTCAAGTAGACATTTGCATAGTAGTAGTGAAACATTTAGGACTACGTATAAGTAAAACCAACTGTGGCCCCCTAGGGAGCGCACCTATTAAGTATGTGTGTACTTCTCTTGGGGAACCCAGAGGATCCCTGGTGCTGTGAAGCATTAGAAATAAAGGTTTCACTGTAGTTATCGTCGACAATCTTCTGTAGTGGTGGAAAGGGCCAATGGGACTCTTAAGAATAAACTGGCAAAAATGTGAAATTGAGCTTCAACTGGTTTAAAGTGGCCTAATGTCCTTCATTTTGTTTTGATGAGCATGAGAAGTACACCTGACAGGAAGACAAGTTTATCGTCGCATGAAGTGATCATGGGTAGAGCAATGAAGCTTGCATATATAAAGTCAGCTGCACTAGCTTCAATAACTGATTACATCATTTTAGATTCCTGCAAGGGTCTGGCTGATATGGTGAAATCTGTCTCTCACCAGGTAAATGTGGCAACAGAGGAAATGAAGGACATTCCTTTCGATGACTTAAGCCGAGGTGATTGGATTACAGTTAAAAACAACGTGAGCAACAGCTGCTTGGATGAAAGGTGGAAAGGACCTTTCCTTGTGATTTTAACGACAAACACTGCAGTGAAGTGTGCAAGAGTGGATCCACATTGCTCACACAAAGAAAGTAAGAGCAGTTGAAGCAGTGGCTAAATCTGCTGAAGAGATGAAGACATGTTGACAGTCAGAATCAAGCACAAATTCAAGTACAAAGTCAAACTCTAGTTCACAGCACTATTCAGAGGGGGGTGAAACTTTTGAAATTGGTGAAGATACAAACAATGGAGTGAGAAAATTAGAATTTCAGGTTAGTGAAAGCTCTGATAAAGAACCTGGAAATTCTAAAGTCAAGTTTCAAAGCAGGGTTCAGAGTGAAGAACTGTTGCAGTGCAAAAGTCAAAAGCATGAGCGGCAGCGAGAACGAGTAGTCTCTGATCCAATCAATGAGAAGTTGCCGTTGAAAATCAAAGTTACAAAGACCCCCAGGGCAAGAAAGAAATTTACAGTGAACAGAACATACAAAGATAAAGCTGTTACTTCCGGATGTTTATACAGCTCAAGCTGTTGCTTGCTTACTGGCCACTTCTTCGAGGCTGCAGAAGACATTTGACACAGGATTAGGACCAGCTTGATTTGTTATATATTATGAACTTTACCTTTAGTATGAGCCTCTTAATGAGTGTCTGTTAATCTGTTGGGCCAGTTGGTCCTGAATGCATTGCACTTTATTGTGATCCGCTGATTTCTCAAGTTATTTGATAAGGTTTTAATAAGTATATACTGCTCTGGCTCTGAACAGTTTTGATAGTTTACATATTTTCATATTTAGCACAATATGTTTATTCTGTTTTTAATTATGTTTCACCTAGGAGTGATCCGTTAGCTGTATCTTAATGTAATGTATTCAAGCGTATCTTGTTGTTTTGCGGAACTGTAGTGAGGGGTCTTATTCAGTATGTTCTTTTCTGACCCTGAACTGCTTGTATGGTTCATCTATTTGCTCAAATTTGCACAATATGTTTATTCATTTTTTGATTAGGTATAGTTACGGAATGTAGTGGGGATCCAACTAGAGATAGTATTAACTTATATTCTGTCTTTTTATTGATTATTTTATGTATTTAGATGTTTTCTGTTTCATTGATTGTTTATGTAATGACGTTACTATGCAGATTTATGGGTTATTTAGACCAAATAAAGTTATTGGAAGATAAAGCTGTTCAAAGTTCCAAGTTCAAGTTTGAATTTGAGTATTTTGGAAAATGAAGAGATTCTGACAAAGACTGTTGCCAAAAAGACAAAAACTGAAGACGATATCCCAAAGAAGAGAGCTTGCAAAAGAAAGCACTAGGAGCCAGTTGAAACCCTTGAGACACAAACAGACTGAAACTAGTGGAAGTCAATCACCAGTGGCCAAAAGATCAACAAGAAGAAGAGTCCCAAATAGAAAGTATGCTACACCTGAATGTGTGTATCTAGCTGCAGTATCTGAAGAAGAGGAATAAGCAATAGAGTTAGAAAATGTTGACCCAGTAGTTGAAAAACAGTGAATTAAATAAATGGCAAGAGGCTTTGAGCAAGTTGAAAAATTTGCCAAATACAGACTGATGAACCTTTTAAAGAATTCTTTTAACTGTTGAGAAGACTCATTTTTTATTTTGATTATTGTTTTAATGAAATAAGAAGAAATAAATTACTGTTTTGATGACATTTTGTGTTGCCTCTTCCTTTTTGAATTTTCTTGTTCAATATTAGATTTTTCTGTCTCAGTTAGAAGATGGGATATAGCGAATGTAAAATGGTAGGAATGACAATGCTAATAACAATATTAGTAATTTTAGTTGGGCTGTTGGTGTGCTTACTATCTCAAGTGGGACATATTTCCATGACAGATGAATTAACACCTGCTAGCAATATGTTTGACCAAGATAATTTAGAACGTAGAGAGAGTTTTAATAAGGGGTTCCAGGGCAACATATTTACTAGGATGATTAATGAACATAGAAGAATAATGCTTGTTTACAGATGGTATATCTGAATTCTTCTTCTTCCTTTACCTGTTTATCCACAATCCTTCATTCTTCCAAATTCCTCCAATCTTAACTCCTCTCTCATTGTATTCACTAATACACTCTTTTTGAAGATGGAACATGAAAGAAAGGGTGAGTTATGTATGGTTCCAAGAAGAATTTCAAATGAAGTTAAGGTTGAAAATGTGGGAGAGAATCAGTGTGAGAAAAGCTATGAGGTGAGTGGATTGAGGATATGGACTGGCGGCACTGAATCGAAGCTGGGAGTACTGCGTCTGTACTGGGCTGCTTCTATGGGCCACATGTTGTTTATTCTGCAGAATGCATCATTAAACATAATATTGCATGCTTTGCAGTATTTGTCTGCTCATCAATGCTGCATAATGATTCTGGTGTTGGAATGCAGCTGTCACTAATATATGTACTAGCTAAAGGAATTAAAATGTTCAATAAACAGATTTAAACATGGAGGTGAGCAAAATATTTGCATGGTGGAGAACCAATTTTGAGAGGAATTTATTAGGACTGTGGGAAGAGAGCTTATAGTAATTTGCCAAGAAATTGATTTGGTTATTGTTATATGGCTTTTAGTGTTTCCAATAATATACTGTGTGAATGGAATTGATAAAGTAATGAATTTGAAAATGAGCATTGGTATAGTAATTTTAGATATATTAGGTGCTATGATTCCTTCTATAGGCTTTGCAATGAATAATGTGAAAATTAGAGGGTTGTATACCTTAGTGGATAGAATGGCAGTTGATAAAGTCAGAGCATTGAAGCAGAATATTGAGGAGAGGGTTGCTGTTGCAGCGATAATTATGCAGAATAGATTGGCATTATCTATTCTGTTGGCAAAGAAAATAAGAGACTTTAAGGGAATTATAGCATAGAGTTGCTGTACCTATGTGCCTTATAATAGTAGAATTATAGAATCTTATATTACTAATCTTACTAATCTCTTGAATACTATTCAATCTTTTGAACAGCCTGACTTTTGGGAAAGTGTAGGTTCCTGGTTTAGTGATCTATGAAAGGGCTTTAATAAGGTTCGTCAGTGGTAGGGTGATTTGTGAGGAAATACTTTCAAAATAATACTGACACCTGTAATAATAATAATAATGGTTTGGGCAACTGTTATGTTTCTTTTGCTAAATGTTTCTGAATACATATTTGGAAGATGTAAAGGTAATAATAGGTTGAAGAAAAGAAGTAAGTCCATGGCAATGGAAATGGCAAAGTTAAATGATTATGCCTACAACCAGATGAAGATGGCAGAGGCGAACTCACAAAAGCAACTGAACGCAGTGGCTATGTCAACTAATACTGATTAATAACGTTTTATTAATGTGTTTTAGTGATTATAAAATAATCAGATAGGGGTTGTCAAAGATTTAGATATGTAAAAACTTTGGGTAACAATTAACTTTGAGTATTAATGATTTCTATGATGAATTCTAAATGTCAATGATTAAGTAACATTGCACTTGAAACAAGTTATATATGACATTTTGAAGTGTGTTTATTAATAGGATTTAGTTGTGCCACATTTTCACAAAGTCATTATAATTGTTAACATGGATGCTACTCTGTTCATCTTGCTCTTGCTCATTACTTCTCCTGTGAAGTCCCCCTGCATGTCTTCTCTCCCCACAGTCTCCGCAGAGCACAGAACACTGTGAAATAAGTGTTTTTTTCTCCTTAAAGTGCATGCATTGTGAATGAAACTTCCTTGTGATTTTAAAGTAACAAATGCCCAAGGACTTTCCCTCTGTAGTTCTGTAAGGCCTAACATAATACATTGGGGTATTATTTAAATAATGTTTCATATTCTGTCATGCATATATGGACAGCAACAGCGCAGAAATTGCTGGATGCTATCTTAACATTGGGTTACTGTTATATACTTAATTCTTACATGTCGTGTTCTGAATTGCCTAAATTGTGTTAATCACTAGGTATGGCATGCCGAATTTGCAGTTTTTGCTAATTTTGTATTCCGAAAATGTGCATAAAAACCTCTTGGTTCTGTAGTGAGCCATATTATTTTCCTGTTTTACTGGGGGCTCTGTCCATTTGAATTTTCGATGACTTTCCTTTTCTACCAGAAATTCAGCTCAATTTATTACAATGATTTTTAGACTTTCCTCTAGGGATGCTGTCCTTTCTTTATGATGTTGTTGTTCCTTTTGGACTTAGAATAATACGGATTTCTAATTAGGTGCTCTGCAATTATGTCTTCATGGCATTTAACAATTATTCTGTACCACTTGATTTTTTAGATTTTGTAATAAAACCATTTAACTTTTCCATGATTTAGAACTCAGTTATTGAGTGGCCCCCGTTACTTAATTTTGTTACTCTGCAAACTAATGTTGGACCTAATGTTGAGGAGGGTGTTCTTTATCACAAGATTTTGGGCTAGGAGCGGAACTGCCAGAGGTAATTTTGAGGTGATCTAAATTTTGGGGTGTCTGAATTTTGAGGTTCGGAGTTTTGCTCCCACAGAAGCAATCTTGAAAAGGTCACCACTAAGTCCAGAAGGGTTTATTGCTGACATCATTAGTGCCAGAGGGAGGACATTTCCGCCAACGGGGAAAAATACTAAAATGAAAAAAAGCTTTGGTCACAAACTGCTATTTCTTTACCATGCGTAAGATTGAGCAAGGGACAGCCATTTTAAAAGCACAAGTAACTATGAAATGTGCCCCACAAAACCGACAAGAAAAGAGCACAGTATGCATGGACCTCAGATTTCAGAGTGAAAAGATAAATGGAAAGGGAAGGCAAAAGGAATGTTTTTGCCTCTTCAAATACAAACCAAAGCATCACATTGCTGACCACTCATTCCCTGTGCCAGAGGGGCTGGGACAAATCGACCAAACCATCTCTCAACTGAAAGGACAGTCTGACATTAATATAGTGAAATAAAGTACCTCCATGCTCAGTCAAGAACTATAAGAGTGGGGGAACCTGCTTCCTCCTTGGTTTATGGAATCTTGAAAAGTAGACATCACTCAATCTGTGGTTCCTAGCTATTGGCCAGCTCTGTGCGACCACCAAGTGAGGAGCCACAAGTAGGGTAAGGCACAGACGTAGGCACCCACAGAGTTCCCCACTGCCAACTATGCAGTGAGTGTATGTGGGAATATGGAGGGTAAAAAGTAACGGTATGACAAGTGCGGTTACAATTACATCTCAATTTGGACAGATTCAGGACCTGTTTCAGGGGAAAAAGACATACAACAGGAAACACTAGGTGGATTTTGTATCCATCTTATTACCTGGAGGGTGTAGAGGGCAGAGAAAAATAGAAACTGAGAAGGAAAAAAGGCTATATCTGATTTGCATTTTGATTCATTATAGTAACTTTATTATTGAAAATCTTTTAAAGAATTACTATCGGCGGGATGATTCACAGAATTGAGGAACAACCAGATGACCACACACATAGCAGAGCCACAGGGGAGAGTACGGACACGGATTGATGAGCAGCACAGTTTGTTTATAGAGAGCTGAGCGGGGTATTGGTTTGTGTGCACTTGCTATACTGTATGAGCGGACTGTTTGATGCCTCTGTATCCTGCAACTGCAATGTTTACGTGCATATTCTGTTAAACCTCTATCAAAAAAAAAATCAAAAAGAGTTACTAAGTGTCCGCCTCTGGAGTGAGAACTTTGCCTAATTCCAAAAGGTGTGGTGAGAATGATGGATGAGGAGATAATTCTATGTCAGGACCCGGAAGCGAGGATTATGCTTGTCCTTTCTTCGTTTTTATTACAGCAGCCATGTTAATCAGTAAACATCAAACCACAAACAAGACTTCATTTCCCATGAACAGTAGGGAAGAAATTGAAGTCCATCAAGAACAGGCCAATATCCAATCAGGGATCGCTGCCTAGTATAATCCGTCCTGTCCCCTGTCATTTGCCCTCTTTCTTTGCTGCCCGCAGTCACGCCAGTTAAGTGTGCGGCTCCAGTACCTTTTCACCATCTTACATTTGATCTGCCTCGCGGGGCTTGTATTTTGCCATTGTTTTATCCCAACGTGTATTTTCCTTGCAGAGAGGTGGGTTTTTCACCTCAGAACAGGCGGGAACGTCTCATCGCTCCTTCGCAGCCGCTCCTTTTTGTTAAGCGACCAGTAAGGGGATCTCAAGGCCTTGGTGCAAGGCGGCCTCCCGCCGCTAGAGGACGCGCACCACAGCGCGTAGCAGTGCAACACTCTTGATCTCGCTGACCTGCCGCGTAGCCGAGAGCGTGTCACTTTCGCATTCCTGAACACCTCTGCCCGCGGCAAGTTGTGTCAATTTCCCAGCCCCTCCCACCTGGAATCTGAACACCGTGTGGGGTAGGACCCGTCAGGAGCGTTGACTCCTAAGCATTGGCATACGGCACAGGTGGCGATTCCAGTGCCCGAGTTAATTTCAGGGCGTGAGTCTGCCAAAGCCTCATCGTGAGGCCTAGGGTGAATCCCTGGCCTGGTTTTTATTTTCCCTACAGTTGTTGTCTGGCAAGGGTCTATTGATACCCTCATTATCCCTTACAGAAAGGGGTCTGCTGACACTTAAATTAACCCTTGCAGGGGTCCTGCAGTGCTCCCCAGGGGCTTCCCTCCCTACACATCGCATCCCTCTTACCTAGTGGGTGGCCACCGAGATAACCTCTGGTCCTCTCTATACTTACCTCCACATACCTGTGGCAACAAGGGTTGCTACCAACTACTTACCTGTACTTAACTGTGACCGTAGGGGTATGGAAGAATACGGAGAGTACTATGAGGAGGAGGAGGGTGTGGAGTACCTTGCGGTCACTGATGATTTCTGTGATGCTGTGGATGCCTCCATTATTCCAGCGGTCTGAAATGCGATAGCCCCTCTGGAGAAGAGCCTAATGGAGATGGCACAGCGGTGTCTACAACCCCTCGCTCTGAGGGAAGACCAACCAGGGCCCTCGGCCCCTGAACCTCCAGAGCAGGCTTCCACCCCCTACGCTGAGAACCCGCACATGCGTCCTCATGATGCAGGAGTGGACATGGACTCCTTCAACAGGCTGAAGGCGTTCCTAGGTTCTGCTGCTCTCCCTCCAACCCTACCCCCGACTTTGCCCCTCCCCAGGACCCGGTAGCCAATGCCCCACCTACGATGACTCCCCTACTGGTTCTGATGGGGATGCGGAGCAGGGCAGGTCCAGGAGGCCTTCTTCCAACTCCCCCTCGGGGTTGCAGTCCATGGGCGAGTGCCCTTCAGGATCCCAGTCCGACCTACTGGACCCGGATGACCTGATGCATCCCCGCTCCTCGGAGTGGACCCAATGTGACAAGGTGGCCAAGTATGTTGCCAGCAGGCGGAGAAAGCCCATGGACCAGGAGGTCCGTAACTGCCTTAGGGCAGTCTGTCCTCGTCCATCTTTGGACGGCAAAGTGGCCCTGATGCCGGAGATCGATGCGCGTATGGCCACCTTTCTGGCCACATATATCAAGGACCCTAAAAAGGAAATCGACCGCTCCTGGCGGTCGTGCCAGGATAAACTCCTGGATGTCACCGGTCCCATTGTAAAGATATTCGACATGGCAGAAGACGCCAAGCCCTCAGGTGCCCCGATTCCCCCCGATGTTCATTCCAGCTGGGCCCAAAGGGCCATTATATTTTTGGGGAATGCCAACTGCGCCATCTCCACAGAGAGGCGCTGGTCGTTGTTGATTAAGATTAGCCCCAAGCTTGGAGAGTTGCCTACCTCGGAGGCGGGGCAGGTGGCTCAAGGTGGGCTCTTTGGCGACCCGTTCGTGAAGAAGCTCGGTAAGTTTGTCTCCACCTTTAATAGGTTGGACAAAGCCCAATCCACAGTGAAGCGTATTTTTAACGCTCATGTTTTCTCTGGGGCCGGCCGTGGTAGGGGGGGCAGGATCCCGCTCAATTTGGGGGGGTTCTACCAGCGCAATGGACCCGGCAGAAGAGGCTCCAACGCAAATTCCCACAGTGAGTTTTTCTCTTGTTTCTTGCACTCATTTAGGTGGTCGTTTGGCGGGTTTCTTAGACAATTGGCGGGCGATCACATCAGACGCCTGGGTGCTTCAGACAGTTCAGGGATTCTATATAGAGTTTTACGGGTTCACCTTTCAGCCAACCCATCCCATTTTTGGGTCAGGAGGCATCACTGACCCAAAGGGAGGTCCAAGAACTCCTGGCAAAAGGGGCAATTTGTCACTCCTGCCCCCACCCGGCAGGTTTTATCAGCAATCTATTTTTAGTGCAGAAACAGGGCGCTGGTCAATGCCCGGTGATCAATCTCCGAAAAGTCAACGTGTGGCTGGTATATCGCCACTTCAGAATGGAGGGAATACACCTCCTTCGGGACCTGCTTCGGCCCAACGACTGGATAGTCATTCTGGACCTCAAAGATGCTTACCTCACAGTACCCATTTTCCCACCACATCAGCGTTTTCTACAATTCCAGTGGCGGGGTAAAAGTTTCGAGTTCACCTCTTCCCTTTGGTCTCTCCTCCACCCCCTGGTGTTTCACCGAGGGTCTGAGGCCAGCCGTCGAGACCCTTGGATCGGCCGGTATACGCATGATCGTTTATCTGGACGATATGCTACTGATGGACCAATGCCCGAGGAGGCTATCACAAGACCTCCAGAAGGCGGTGACACTCCTGCAATCTTTGGGGTTTATCTTAAACCAAGCAAAGTCCTCTTTGACCCCCGCGCTCTCGGTCATCTTTTTGGGGTTCGTGATCGATTTGGTGGCGACCACCCTGAGTCTTCCTTCCAGGAAGGTGGCAAAGATACGACACGAGGTCAGGAAGACGTTGGCAAAACAGTTGGTTTCTCTCCGCCAGATTTCAAGGGTGGTAGGTCTCTTGTCGGCCTCGATTTTCCCGGGCCCACTTCACTTTTGAGCCCTTCAGCGCCTGAAGGCGTCTCACCTTTGCCGAGGCCTCACGTACTCCCAGTGTGTTCCCCTATCGGAGGAAGCCAAGGAGGAGCTTAGGTGGTGGCTTTCCCACATGGAGGCGTGGAACGATTGCGCTATTTTCGGTTCTCACCCAGATCTAGTCATTGAGTCGGACGCCAGCGGTTTTGGTTGGGGGGGCACGCTGTGGTCGGTTCACTACAGGTGGAGTTTGGACCGCCGACGAGCAATCCCTTCACATAAATCGCCTGGAACTGATGGCAGGTTCCTTTGTGGTCGAATTTTGGACCAGGGATCGTGTCCAGTCATGTGTCTTGCTGAAGATGGACAACGTGGCAGCAGTCCGTTACATCACCATCTGGGGGGCACGCGCTTGAGAGCTCTTTCCAATCTGGCCAAGGACTTTGGGAATATTGCCTAGAACACCATGTGTCGGTGACAGCGGAGCATCTGCCAGAGTCAGCCAACCAGGTGGCGGACTGGCACTCGTGTCATCTTCGGGAGTCCAGCATGTGGCAACTCCCCCCAACGATATTTCAGACCCTATGCTCAAGCTGGGACCCCTTCACAATCGACTTATTTGCATCCTGGCTTGACCACCAGCTTCCCTGGTACTTCAGTTGGAGACCAGACCCAGGAGCAGTGGCGACCGATGCGTTCCTCCAGGATTGGTCCCGGGAGCAGGGTTACGCCTTTCCATCGTTTGCCATGATCATGCACCTGACAGCTCAGGTACGCCGGCAGGAAGCGGAGATGGTGTTGATCACTCCTCTATGGAAGTCGCAAGTGTGGTTTCCAGTTCTGATGGAACTTTCTTGGGCTTCTCCAATCCGTCTACCCCAATCTCCTCACCTTCTCATCGATCCAGCAGGGAACCTTCACCCTCTGGTGACGAACGGCAACCTCCAGCTGATGGTGTGGAGATTTACAGGGCAAGATGGCAAGTCCCGGGCATATCGAGAGACGTTGCAGACCTCCTTTCGCGAGCTTGGGCAGATGAAACCGTTAAGAGATACCGCTCTGCCTGGTCCCGTGGGGACAGACGTTGTTCACATCCTGAATTTTTTGGCCTCTTTGGCATCGGGAGGCATGGCCTACAGATCCGTAAATACGTTTAGATCGGCTATCTCAGCGGGTCATGTAACGATCACGGGCGCACCGGTAGGGGAGCATTCCTTGGTACGTAAACTACTTTGTGGTGTTAGGCTTTCTCTGCCACCAGAACCCAGATACTCGGTTCTCTGGGACATTAACAAGGTCCTAAAATTCCTTTCCTCATGGCCGAGCAACAAATACCTCTCCCGGAAGCAGTTATTGGCTAAGCTAGCGATTCTGCTGTGCCTTATCTCCTGCAGGCGAGTGTTCGATGTCAGGGCCTTAGATCTCACGGGGAGGCTCTTTACACCGGAGGGAGTTACCTTTCACATGTCAAGACATACCAAATGTAACTCGCACATGATTTCCTACTCGGCTTTCTCTGAGGTGCCGAAGTTGTGCGTAGTCAGATGCATCAAGGAATATGAAAGCATTACGGCAGAGCTTCGCCCCCAAGGGGAGAACCAATCATTAATAGCGCTGATGAAGCCTTTTCGAGCAGTCTCCTCTCCGACCATCGCAAGATGGGAACATTGGATCATGCAGGAGGCAGGAATTGACACCAAAATGTTTGGTGCACACTCTGCTCAAGGGGCTATGGCCTCCAAAGCTTTTGTTCTGGGAGCGCGCTTGGAGGATATTTTTTTTATAAACTTTATTTTAAGATTTTCAAGTACATAAACCATTGGTGCGCACACAGTAGCGAGCAGAGGCGATACATAGGCATGTAAATCAATAAGAATGTTGCAAGACATCGGTCCCCCCCCCTTCCATCCCCCCCACCTCCATAATCTGGGGCAAGATCAGAGCGTTTAAGACATTACTCCCCCCCCTCATCCTCCCCATCAATGCCCACTAAATTTTCCCCTAAAGTGGTGCTCTGTGTACCCGTTTGGGAGTTTCCGGCCAATAAATCGTGGCATAGCTCCCTCCAGAGCCTAAAGTCGTCCTCAAGCTTTTCATCCCTGCGACACTTCTTCATGTGCACCTCCTCAGCTAAGGTCCACTCATGCACATCCCGCATCCATGCCAAAAACTCCGGAGGACGCGTCCCCATCCATACTATTGCAATTCTACGCCTTGCCAGCACCAGCAATAGTTGCTGTAGTCTATACCCTATTTTAGTTTGTTTTTTTCTTTTCTTTATCAGCCCTAGCAGACAGTGTTTTGGTGTTAATTGAACTCTACTGTTCACATGGCCCCTTATCAACTCCACTACCTCCGTCCAGAAGCCACCGACTGCAGGGCACTCCCTAGCCAAGTGCAAGAAATTAGCCCCAGTTTTATGACACCTGGGACATGTATTAGACCTGCCCGGAGCAATGCGATGTATTCTTGCGGGGGTCATGTATGTGCGGTGGACGTAGTTATAATGTATTAGGCGAAACCGGGTGTTACAAGAGATTGTGTGCGTGAGCGCACCTACCACCTTCCTTTTCTTCCAATGGCTCCACTAGATCCGCATTCCAAGCCGCATATGCGACAGAAGGGGGAGCTCCGGCGTCTGCCCTCATTGCCCTGTACAACAGAGATATAATACGCTTGCCTGCCCCACACGTAAGCATAATATCTAATGTTTGTGTGAGATGCGGTATCAGGGCATACGTGGGCCATATCTCTTTGAATATGTTAGCTAGGGCAGCATATTGTAGATATTGCCCTTGTCCCAATCCGAAGTCCCTACAAGCCTGTTCAAACGTAATGAAGCACTCGCTTGGGTACAGGTCTGCAAGCAATTTGCATCCCCCTTCCTGCCGTGCCCTAAATGACATGTTGGCCATCACCTTCCGGATTGGTGCCAACTCCCACACTGTTAATTCCCTGTGAAACGGAGCATGCCTGAGGATTTGCTCCACAAACAGCTGCCACACACATGCTGCCTAACCACATACGGTGCAGCTTCAGAGCCACCAGAGCCCTCCATGAGTAGAGCCGGTAGTTCAGTGACTGGTACGCTATCAAAGAGTAGCCGTTTCTCCCAATTGTCCCCCTCCGCAAACCACTTGGCAGCATGCTGCAATTGAGCGGCATAATAATGTAGTTCTATTCTAGGTGCCTCTAGCCCACCCCCTCATACGTACGGTTTAGCGTAGCAAGAACAACTCTGCTATGCCGTCCGGCCCAGTATAAGTCTATCAACAGGGAGTCCAAAGCCCTGAATATTCGGCAGGGTATGGGGCACAGCGCTTTCTGTAGCACATAGAGGCAACGAGGCAGCACCACCATTTTAGCTATCGCCAACCGGCCCATTAGGGAAAGTGGTAGCGTATTCCAAAAGCCAATTGAGCCCTTTCAGGCCTCCAACGTCTTATGGATGTTAAATTGTAGCACTTCGGAGTCCTCGCCAGCCACCTGTATGCCCAGGTACCTGAAGTGCGAGGTCTCCCATCTGAGTCCCAGTTGAGGGAGCGACTCCGCGCAAAGGCCAGTCAAGCGAGCCAGGGGAAACAGCAGTGATTTACTCTTATTGATTCTCAGCCCGAGCAGTTGCTAAACTTCTCCAAGATCCGTAAGAGTCTCGGTACTGCCTCCCGGGGCGAGGTGACATAAAATAATTCGTCGTCCGCATATAGCGATATGACCTGAGATGCTCTGGCAACATTGATGCCCCAAGGGGCCAGGTCCCTACGTGTCCAAATTGCCAGGGGCTCTATTGCCAGTGCAAACAACAGAGGGGAGAGCAGACAGCCCTGTCGCGTCCCCCTCTCTAGTCTCCATTCACCCGACCGGCTACATCCCAGCCGTATACAGGATCTGCACCCATCTTCTAAATTTAGGTCCAAAACCGGCTACCCTTAGCACCTCCAAGAGGTACCCCCAATCTACAGAATCAAAGGCCTTTTCCAGGTCTATAGATACTAAGGCAAGGTCCTCATCTCTTTGTCGTGTTTCATACAGTAAGTGGGACAACCTCCTGATGTTCATGCCCGTGTTTCGAGTAGGTATAAACCCACATTAATCTTCATGCACCACGTGAGTCATGTGGGGAGCCAGTCTGGTGGCCAGGGCCTTACATAGTATTTTCACATCGGAATTAATTATTGTAAGAGGTCGATATGCTGAGGGGTCTAGTGCGTTCCCCCCAGGTTTGAGGGGCATAACTATTTCGCCCTCGCGCATGGTGGGCAGAAGCATCCCCAACTCAAAGGCCTCCTCATACACCTGCAGTAGCGGCTGTATCAACTGGTCTGAATACACCTGTAAAAAGGCCACAGGGAACCCATCTCCTCCGGGGGCCTTGGATCCCGGCATAGATCGGAGTCCTGCCTGCACTTCTTCAACGGTGAACTGAGCATCAGGCTCCTCTGCACTTTCCAGCGAGAGCTGTGGTAGCGCCATTTCCTCTACAATTGGGATATACCTATCCGCTGTTACTCCGGGGTCTGCAGTATAGACCCGCTGTAAATGCTGTTGGAATACCTCTATGACGCCAGCCCTGGTGTGTAAAAGCCCCCCTCCCTCTGCTGTCAAGGCAGTGGTCAGCGTGGGAGCCTGCTCCCTTCGCAAAATCTAGGCCAGCAATCGGCCCGACTTATCACCCTTGGCGTGCAATCGCTGACGGTAACGCATCAGGGTGTACTTGTCCAGCCTATCCCAGATGTCAGGTATGCGCTCACGCTGTTCCCATTCTCTCCTATCTGCCCCCGAGTCTGCTGGGCTTTGCGCCTGTATTTCGGCTAGGGTCTTCTCCTCCTTATCCAGCTCCCCATGTAGTTGTCTCCTCACCCCGTACACGAGCCCCATACTCACACCACTGCTTTTAGAGCTTCCCACTCAGTGGCCCTCCCAGTCGTGCTCCCCCAGTTCGTCCCTAAATAATCTTTGATCGACCGAGCTAATGTGGACCTCCCCACTTGATCTTCCAAGAGGTCGGGCGGGAACCTCCAGTGCCTAGGGCCCAGGATAGGAGTCCCCAACCTCGCCGTGCCTAGCACTGGTGAGTGGTCGGACAGGAATCGCGCCAAATGAGTCACCGCCATCTCAGGGAAAGCCGGCGCGCCCGACACCAGTACTCTGTCTAGCCTACTCTGTGTGCCATGTGTCTGAGATTGACAAGTGAACAATGAAAGTGAGGGATGAGTTTCCCTCCATATGTCATGTGCCCCCACATCCTGCATAACCTTGCTAACCATTTGAGTCATTCTAGGTTTCGTGCCAGTCTTAGGGGGAGATCTATCAAGAGCTGAATCCAGCACGCAATTAAAGTCGCTCATCCAAATAAAGGGAACATCTACTTCGTTAATCAATAATTCCCGGGTGACCTGAAAAAATGAGGGATCATCTATATTGGGTGCATATGTGTTCAATATGACAATTTCCCTGCCATCCAGACTACTGCGCACCATTACATATCTGCCTTGTACATCTGCCTGGCTATACGTCACAGTAAATGGTGTGCCCGGAGCAACCCAAACCAAGGTGCCCCTAGCATAAGTAGAATAGGAGGAATGATACATCTGCCCTCGCCACTTTCTGGCAACTTTAGCTGCCCCGCTATCATCTAGGTTCGTTTCCTGGAGGCAGGCAATTGAGACATGATGACGTTTGAGAAATGTTAGCACCCTATGCCTCTTGGTACAGGTGCCCAGTCCCCTCACATTCCAGGTCAGAAATTTATATTCAGTCCCCATTGTGGAGTATACGCAGTTGGGCCCCTGATGTCAAGCCCCGTCCACCCCCGCAGTCGCCTCTACAGTGCACGCCTTCAAGACAAACCAAACAAACTGATAACCCCCATACCCAACCCACAGACATTTGACAAACAACAAACTGATCAAAAATGTCACCCCTAATGTCGTGCCAGGCCTCACGCATCCCCATATACAGCCCAACTGGGGCAAACACTCTCAAACCACCCTATGCGTTGAAATCTGGAGCCATCACCACCCACCCAATATTTTGTCTTAAGCCGATTTAAGTGACCCCTATGATATTTTCAGCGGGCGCCAAGCAAGACCACAAGCAGAGTGGCCAAATAGCCTCCCCCCTATGCCTGCAATAAGCACCTGACCTATTAGTGCGTGCCTCACTTCAACCTACAAACATTTGCTCATTTAAGCTATATTCCAGGGTACAGTCAGGCCCCCCCACCCTCACTCATCCTCCTCCCCCTGCCCCCCTCCAGTATCATCCTCCTGCTCAAGCAGTGTCTCCGGGACCACCTCCACCGATGCGGTGGGCCACTGCAGCGCTGCTCCATTGTCCTGGCTCACAGTTTCACCTTCTGCGTCCGGAGACGAGAGCGAGTCCGCACCCAAGCGCAGTGTCCCATCGCTCCCAACTTTGATTCTTTCATCTGGGTTAGCCTCCTTAGCAGGTGAAACCCTCTCCGCCCCCCCCCAGCCTGCACTTCTGAAATGGGTCTGGCTCCCCAATTCTTGGCTCATGTCCTAGGCTCCCACAGGGGAAGCGCATCCCCCCGTATCTCCAGCCATTCCCACACCTCCTCAGGAGTCTCGAAAAAGTACGCCTTTCCCTGCGACAGGACCGTAAGCTTTGCAGGATACAGAAGCATGTATTGCAGGTGTAGGTCCCTCAGCTTCCTCTTAACACCTAGGAACGATTACCGTTGCTCCTGTACATGTTTAGTGTAGTCGGGATAGACAGAGATCTTGTTATTTTCAAAGCTGAGGTCTTGTCGTTCTCTGGCAGCCCGTAGAATACAGTCCCTATCCCTGTAGTTCAGGATTTTAGCGATGAATGCCCGCGGAGGAGCCCCGGGGGGGGGGGGGGAGGAGGCACCAGTGCCCTGTGTGCCCTTTCAATGACAAACACGTCCGATAGCCCCTCCGGGCACAACTGGTAACTGATCCGCTGTTCCAGAAACCCTTCTACTGACCTCCCCTCTGCCCTCTCGGGGAAGCCCAGGATGCGAATGTTGCTGCGCCGGGCCAGGCCCTCTGCATCTTCTGCGCGGTGTTCCAGGGCTTTCGCTGTGGAGGATAACTGTGACACTTGCTTTTTTAGGGTGACTACTTCTCCCTTGAGGCCAGAGACATCCTCCTCCACCGCTGTGACCTTGTCCGCCACCTTGCGGAGGTCAGCCCGTAGGCGATTGACATTGATGGAGACGGTATCAATCCGGGCCTCTAATGCGTTTTGGGATCCCTGTATCACTGCCAGTAACTCTGCTCACGTTGGCTCTGCGTCCCCACCACCATCCTCCTCATCAGTGCCTGCTGTTTGTCGCGTTATGCGCTGTGGTGGTTGGAGTGGCGTAGTATATTGCATAATGGTGTTGGATGCCGGAGCACGGCCGCCTTATCCTTGCCCATGGTTCCGCACAACCGAGATCATCCCGCGCGTGGTCAAGCAGCCCCACTCTCTCTGCCCCGCTAATATGCAACTCAAGGCCCACTGCTGTTACTGGCGCCCAGCACGCACCCTGTCTTTGCAAGACACTTTCAGTTCAACAGGCCCAAGAGTCACAGCGTTCCACAAGGATCAGCCCTAGCCCAGGATTGGGCCGCGCGTGCAATTCTCCTCCCCAGATCGAGCCCACCTTGATTGCGTGCCTCAGTCCTGCGTGCGACCTATATTCACTCCAAGTCTCAGGGCTAGGCCAGCCTCGACCCTGCTGTTCAGCAGACTGGGCACCTTCAGAAATATCCTGTAGACCTACCTCGGTCAAAGAGGTCCAAACCACTCGCCCGCTCTGCACAAAAAGGGCTCCTGCAGCTCCACGTCACCACAGACAAGCCCAAGCGCCCGTCCATACTGCAAGCTCAGTTTACAATACCTCCACGTGGCGCAGGCAATACCTGCTGTGGGCGTGCTAATATGAAATCACCCCCAACGTGACCAGTTCCAGACATACCGGGCCAAGCCGTCCACAGGGGCCCCAACTACAGAGCCCCTTAATAGTTCACATCAGGGCAGGCCAGGGCTTTAGGCACGTCTCACCACGGCTCGCGATCAGCAGTTCCCACTGCAATCCCTCCTGTGCCCGATCAGCTGCTCCCAGTAAAGGGGGAGGGGGAAGGAAAGTGGGCCGCGAAGGCAAGGCCCGCCACGAGCAACCGGACCAAGCACCCAGGAGCTTGCACAGTCCGTTAAGTCCCGTGTGCTGTGGGGCCGCCCAGCCTGTGCACGGGCTCGCTCACCTACTGGATCCGATCTGGTCCCGGCTGCTCCCTACGCGCTGGGGCCTCTCCGCTCCTCCTCCGCCTCAGAGGCCCACTCCGCTTCCGCATGCCATATTCCGGAGGGGCCCCCGCACGCTCAACAATACCCCAGATGGCTCAGGAGGTCTCGGCGCACAGGGACCCCTCCATTGCAGCTGGGTCCCGTGCAACAAGCGCCATCATCCGCCGACGCCTCCCTCCCCCCCCCCCCGAGCTAGTGGCGCCGACCGCACCACCAGGAAGGAGAAAGGGGGAGGAATCCACGGCAAAGACCAGTCGGCCGCACCCCGTGGGCTACCTCGACTGCTGCAGACTCCCGATTGTAATGTTGGGCCCTAGGCCCCCATGGTGAGGAACACACGGACGCTGACACACATAGTAGGGTACTGGCAAATGGCCCAGGGCACGTGCGCCCGGCCCCTTTTATTAACAGGGTCACCTGACTGGTGACGCCTGTGGTGGGTGGGTGTACAGTGTAGGTTACAGCTTACGAGAAACACTAGACTGTATCCAGCCGGATACTACATCCCTCCCAAACTTTGGTAAAAATAACAAACAGGAGTCCAACCTGTAATAAAACAAAACAACAGCCTATGGAACAAATGATTGTATTCAGGCCGTCCGCCAGCCGGCGCTGGACCTTCGGACCACGGGGTCAAGATGGTTTCTTCTGCTTTGACGATATTCTTGTGGACCGGCCCGGTCTCTCGGTTCCAAATCTTTTATGCACAGCTTCAGTGTCGGTGCATCTGGAGCTGTGGCGAAATCCACTCTGGAGTATCTCTCAGCACTCAGGCTTCGGTTGATGGCAGAACCTGCAGCTGGTGGAGATGATCTTTGGGTGTGAGGCCTTCCGGTGGAGGTGGCGTACTAGATGGCCTTCCTTGTCCCTGACCTTTGAGCGACGTCCGACTTGCCTCTTTCGCCCGGACTCCTCTCTCACTGGAGCCTCTTGGAGGGCACTCCTCTCTCACTGGAGCTTTTTCGGAGGGCTTTTCTCGCTAGCTGCCATGGGACCGTGTGGACCGTGCGGGGCTTCGTGTGAGCCGCGCGAAGGCGTCGCTGCGGAACTGCCAACGGACTCACAGCCTAGTCGCTCATGTAGCCTTCGGTGGTGGTGTCTCCGTCTGGGCATCCTCGCCGTCTCTACTTGGGATATGCGCTTTCCTCTGATGATCTTGTTCATACCCAGTCTTCAACCTTGGCCTCCCTTCTTCCCGCGCCTGACGTGGAGCTGGTGCCGACGCATCTCTCCTGTCCGGACTTCCATAGCACGGAAACTCCGTCGAGGCCCTTGTCCCCTGGACTGTCACGTGACTGCGTGGGCTGTGCGGGTCTTTGCGTAGGCCACGCTTAGGGGTCGCTGCGGAACACCCAACAGGGCCACGGCCCAGTCTTGTGTAGTCCCCAAAGGCGGATCTTCCAATGGCCGGTTGTGCTCGACTTCGGCAGGCTGTAGGTTGACGGGGTGCACAGGAGGTTTCTGGGTGGTTCGCCTCATTATCTTCCGGTGGTATGGGGCAGGTGTGGATTCCCTCGGGTGGTGCGATGCTCCTTGGTGGTGATGCACCTGGATGGTGATAACTTACTGTTAGTTTTTCTTTTGTGGGCAGACAGGCGGTGATCTTCCTGTTCCTTTTCCTCCGGCACGCCTGTGGTGTTTGTCTGCCCGGTGGCTTTGTGCCACTGCCCTTTCTTCTTTTGCGGAGTGGCGTCCTGCCACTCTCTTCTCCTCCCTCGCGACACCGTCCGGTCTCCTCTTCTTCTTTCTCTGTCTTAACCAGGCCTCTCCGGGTGGCGTGCACTCCACCCGTGGCTCCCCGGTCTGGTCCTACCCCTAGGACACTGCTCTCACTTCACTCGGAGACTGGACCTGTCATCGCGGCCTTCTTTCGTTCGCTCACTTCTGACTTCCGTTCAAAACTTGTCGTCCTTCTCTTCGGACCTCATCCTGGTCCTCTTCGCGGTCCTCCTCCTTGTTGGACCTCTGAGTCGGTCATTGACTCCTGACCTCTTCCTGGGTCTCTGACTTTCGTTTTCGTGGCGTCCTTCTGGTACTGTTTGCGGTACCTCTTCTGTGCCACTTTTCCTTGTGGTGGCGTCCTTCTGCCATTTGGCGCGTATGCTGCGCTCTTCTTGCGGTGGCGTCGTTCCGCCACTTGGCGCGTATGCTGCGCGCTTCTTGCGGTGGCGTCGTTCCGCCACTTGGCGCGTATGCTGCGCTCTTCTTGCGGTGGCGTCGTTCCGCCACTCGGCGCGTATGCTGCGCTCTTCTTGCGGTGGCGTCGTTCCGCCACTGGGTGCATGCTGCACCTGTCGCACCCCCTCTGATCTCCAGGCTTGATGCTTGTGTTCCGTGCTGCTCCTGCCGCTTGAGTGTCTCGGTTTCTGGTGTCATTTCCTTCTGCGATGACCTCCCCTGGCCAGTAGGTGTCATCGCATCTCACTCCTTCTTTGGCAGTCTGTCTTGTGAAATTTGCCTATTGTCACTTGTGGGCGTCTGCCACGTTAGCTTAGGCAGTTGCACCTGCTCTCCCATCACCAGGATGTCCCAGGGTTGCTGTGCATTTCCTTCTCTTTAGAAACCTGGATCTGCCTCGCTCTGTGCATCATCTTGGTGCCTTAGTGTCCTTCCTTGCGTCCCAGTGCTGTTGCACTCACTGCGCTCTCTGTGCTACACTTATGCACTCCTGGCACTTTCCTGGCAGGCTTTGCTGTGTCCCAGTCGTGCTGCCGTATTTTTTTTTTTTTCTCGCAGGTGCAGTAGCGCTAGTTGGCCACTAGATGGCAGTGTTGCTTTCTCTTTGGTGTATGCCGGCGTCAGGATTGCATCGGGACCTGGGCTGCTTCCAGTTCCCTCGCTCACACTGCCAGGCGCTCCACTCACGGTAGGCGCTTTGTATTCTATTTTCCACACTCTTTAATTTTGGCAGAAATCATATTTTCCACTTGTGCACACACACAGGGGCACTTTTCTGCTTCCATTCTTTTCACGGCCAGCAGTGCTCCGACCGGCCCCCAGCAGCTTCACCCACGCTGCGGGCTCCGTTCCTGGGACCTTGTTCCTTTCGCTTTTGGGCAGCGCTGGGCGCACATTGTCCGTTGGTGCACTCTGTCCCTCGCAGCAGGCTCCTCACGCTTCACTGGCTGTGCGGGGACAGGCGCTGCTACCGGCAGTCTGTTTACTTTGCGGGGGGCTCATCTCCTTCGGCACTGTACCGGCCCCCAGCAGCTTCACCCACGCTGCGGGCCTCGCTTTACTGCCTCTTTGATCCTGCCGGCCACGCGCGCCTTCTGGGTGTACTCTGCCTCTCGCAGCAGGCCTCTTCTCCTCACGGGCTGCGCAGGGGGAAAGTGCTGGCGCCGCTCTGATCGGCCACAGGCGGCACGCTTTCTTCTCTTCTTTTCCCTCACACCCGCAGCAGCTTCATTCAGTTTGCTTGCTGCGCGGGGTGGGGGTCGGAGTTACGGCCTGGGCACTTCGCAGCCTTACCGGTTAGTGTTCACCTTTTGCCACCTCCGATCGGCCGCAGGCCACACGTTGTCTCCTTTCCTTGCCTCAATGTCCCGCAGCCCTGGCTCAAAGTTCGCCCGATGCTTAATCCGGCCTCACGCCCTCGTGGCAGTTCTGCGGCGGCGGCCGGCATCCGCTCAGTCCGGCCTCGCTCGCCTTGTGCCTCGACCTTCACGGGGTTTTCTTCATGCCGGAGGGCACACAGCAGATCCTTCAGCGCGGGGTGGGGGAGGGTTGGCGCTGCTGCCGGAGCCTGTTTGCTTCGCTGGGGGGCTCACCTTCTTCATCAGATGCGGGGTGGGCTCCCGCTGGCCTCCTGCAGTTCGTTGTCACTCGTCACGGCCTTTCGACACCTTCCCCATTTTCCGGCTCATCTCCTGCCCAGCGGGTCGTCGCGACCGATGCGGGTGGGCTCCGCTCGGTTCGCTCTTCTCCCCTGCGGATCTTCACATCGGTGCGGGGTAGGCTCCCGGTCACCGTATGTCCTTCATGCAAGCCCGGGCTTTCTCACACGCCCCGCGGGCTATCGGGCGCCTCTGCACGGAGGCGGGTGTCCTGCAGGCACACGAGGTGCGGGGTGGGCTCCCGGTCACCTCGCCTTCCTCCTGCGACTTTCGGGCACGTTCCGCGCCGGCTTCTAGGGGTGCCCTCAACACGGGCAGCACACTTCCCCCTTTCGCCTTTGCTGGGCTGCTGCACGCACGGGCACAGCCCCTCGTCGCCAGTGTAATGTTGGGCCCTAGGCCCCCATGGTGAGGAACACACGGACGCTGACACACATAGTAGGGTACTGGCAAATGGCCCAGGGCACGTGCGCCCGGCCCCTTTTATTAACAGGGTCACCTGACTGGTGACGCCTGTGGTGGGTGGGTGTACAGTGTAGGTTACAGCTTACGAGAAACACTAGACTGTATCCAGCCGGATACTACACCGATGATCCCCAGGCGCGGCCACGCCTCTGCCAGTCCATTGTGTCACCACAGGCCCCTTCGGTCCGGTCCCAGTGAGAGCCCTCTGGCAGCGCCTCCTTACAGCCGCGTCACCCGGCAGCCGTCTCACAGCAGGCGCACCACTAGTTGCGGGGCATAATGAGAGGGTCAGGGGGAGCGATCAGCTCCGGAATCCAGGATCAATGCAGGAATTTGGCGACGGGCCGGACGGAAACTCGAAGGCTCACGTCTTGTCGGCCATGTTCCTAGGCCACGCCCCCTTGGAGGTTATATTGAATGCAGCGGACTGGTCTTCGGATTCAACCTTCGAGAGGTTCTATTCTAAATCAGTCTCATCCATTGCGGCTCTGGTGGTGGACAAGCTTTGAACCAGCATAATCCTCGCCTCCGGGTCCTGACAGAGTGAAAAATTTCCTAGCTATCATAACGGAAAGTTTCAATTCTATTAAGAACTCGGAGGCGAGGATTAACCCACCTGCACGCATGTGGCAACCCACCCAAAGGTTCGAGACTCGTATGAGAGTAAGTAAAGCCTTACTGGTATACTCAGGGTGTTTATGTTGTTGTTGTGATTTTCAGTATCTGAACTTTGGGTCTACGGACACGCTCTATGGTATTCTTTGGGTTGCACCTTTTTTTATTGTGTACTAGACTTCAATTGTTTGTGTTTGACAGAGATTGTTCCCGGTGTCTTCATCAGTGCTCTCTATATTCCAGGACCGGATGTGTCAAAACAGGACTGAGGAGCTTCCGATGGCGGCCTGATCGCAGGAAGAAAGAGGGCAACTGACAGGGGACAGGACGGATTATACTAGGCAGCGATCCCTGATTGGATATTGGACTGTTCTTGATAGACTTCAATTTCTTCCCTACTGTTGATGGGAAATGAAGTGTTGTTCGTGGTTTGATGTTTACTGGTTAACATGGCTGCTGTAATAAAAACGAAGAAAGAACAAGCAAAATCCTCGCCTCCGAGTCCTTAATAGAATTCAAACTTTCCGTTACGATAGCTAGGAAATTTTTCATTCTTTTTTTTTTAGAAGTTTAATAATATGTTTTTCCTTTGGCAATTATCATTTGACACATTCATACACCATTCTTTGTTGAGCTGCGCCTTAAGCCCCTGTCTGCAAACATACCTATCAAAACAAACTCTTGAAATTAAACTTTTCCAAAGAGAGTACATGTAAGAGGGATAGAAATGTCTTTGCAATGACAAAGAGAGCAAAATACATTATAGAGGTATGAAATACAAGTTGAAGGGAGTAAAAACGTAATTGATTAAATTCTTGTTGTAACTTACTTTTAAGTGGTACTCAAGTGCATCCATTTCACCCTGATTCAGAGCACAGCACCGTCTTTTCCGTTTCTTTAAAGGGAAATTAATAAGGAACAAGTTAGCATTAAAGAGAAACTAATCTTAGTGCAACCTGCACAAATATTAACAATATTCCCAAAAGAAAATGCATTTAAAGCTGTTAGTCTGTGCCACTTTCCTCCATAACATCCCATAAAGGAAGTGTGAATATTTGAATTTCACCTCCGAAGGGCTGTGGAAGACTGCAACTTTCCTTGTTTTTTTAGAGAGCTCAAAGTTGCTCAGTTTGTTGCAAGATACAAACCAGAAAGCTTAATATAAGCAGAAATTTGAGATCATGAAGATCAGTAATAAAGGCAATACAGTCAAATACCCTTTAAAAAAAAAAAAAGATTGAACTGGGAGTCCCTTGAGAGATGTGAGTGAATTGGGAGAAGATGACTGGAAAGAACCACTAGGATTGTTTCTCCACTCCTGGGAAACAAGGATTTTTATTTGTACGACAATGATACAATAAAAATTTCTGTACATATTGTATTATACGCCAGAAAGGTTACATGCTATGGGCAAAGATAGGCCACCACTCCCTTCTTATTTTTTACACTGAGGCTAGATCGTTTATCATTTGGTTTTAGGAGTGATTCAATTTATATGTTCTAAGGTTGAAATCTATTTCAAGATCTCGTAACTGGATGATGGCACATGATCCCAAAATACCTTTATGAAGCTGCACAGAAATGGAGGCCCCCAGAGACCCCAAAGATCAATGAGATGCACATTGTGACCAAAGGAGACATTAGGCGTAAACGAAGAGCTGTTGTGCTTCCGTCCATAAATAAACTGATGAGGAAATGAACCAGTGTATCTAACTTGATAGAAATATTTACCAGAACAGAGATCGACCACAAATATTTGGAGGAAATGGATTAAAAGTTGCATCGTCCAAAAGGGGAAAAATTGGTGATCGAGATGGGTATACGATGGCTGGAAACTCACTAACCAACTGTGGTACAACTCTGTGGAAGTTACAACATGAGAAAGGCTTTCCTCACCGAACAAAGGTTTACTCAGGTTTAGCTGCCTGAATGCATGGGGGCACGGTGGAGTCGTGTGTCTACTGGATAACAAGCACTTATGCCACTCTATAGCCAAATAGGCCGGCTAGGAAGTCTCCCCTCAAACTCGTTTCAGCCCTGCAGCCATTTTAAAAGTATGGTGTGAAAATTGGACTGACATTTGAGTGGTTACATTTTTATAGACTCTTTTTTTACTGATCCTCCTGGTTGGGATAACTTGAAAAGCCCAACCAGAGGGAGGAAAACAAACAGGCATAAAGTCACAGAAAGCGTCTCACTCATACTTTGTATTGTCTAGCCTGTAATAGAAGTCAATTAAAGGGAAATGTATAGTTTTCAAATGCACAGTGCATGTTAAATTCTTCATAGTGTGGACAGATTCTGGGCTTGACTTTGTGTCTTTAGTAATTTTCTTGTCATAAAATGTATGCTTAGCCACAAAGATGGCTTTGTGGAAAGTGGCAAAAGCATTTCTAGAGTATATTTGTCTATATCACCCTATTTTTCGCTTTCTTTCTTCTCATCTCAATCTTTGAGTAACATGTTATAGCTGCAGTTCTTAACCTGGGTTTCACAACACCTACTCAGGGGGTACACCACTGCTTTGAAAATTAAGTAATATGAGCAGATTAGTAAAGTATATACACATAAAAAAACATAAATTATAAACATAACAGTTTAAAATGTTCTGTAAATGTAAAGGAATTTTACATTGGAGGCAAAAAATTAAGTTGGTACCCTTATCTTGATTTAGGGGAACAGTGCATGTACAGAAAATGGAATCAAGCATTGATTATTGGAGGCCTCAACTGAAGCACTGGTATGCACTGACAAAAGATAGCATGCATTAGGAGAAAAAAAGAAAGTGAAATGCTAGAGTCTAGCATATCGCATCAACTTTTAAAACAAAATTTTGAAAAGCTCCAACCTTACCATTAAAATTTTTGAATTTTTGCATATTTTTTTAATTAGATAAAATATTTAATAATGTGTGCATCTATTGGACGTATGCTAGGCTCGATATTTGTTGGCTTTGTTTTGAAGTTCTAATTGCTTAGGTGGGGGTCCTTGTCATCCAGTAGTGATTTAAGTTTAGTTTATTGTTTGATTTGAGGCGCACAAATGTAACACAATCACATATCATAACACAATTAAATAGCACTAATACCTTATCAAATGTTTTACCCCTAAATTAATCAATTTGCTAATACATATTCTTTAAATCTTATACCAAAAAAGTTCACAAAATTATCTTCCACTATACTTCCCAATTGGCATAAATAAGTAGAATTAGACATCATCTTCATGGTAATCAAGAACAATCTATAAAATGACCACAATCCAGTAGCCTCTTAACAGGATAGTAACATGGTAAAACACAAACCCCCCATAAGTTATTATACATATGTACAACAGATGTACATCCAAACTCGTATTCCTTATATTATAACCGTCAAGGATCTGATAAATCCTAGCATAACAGTGAACACTTAACAAACTTTTATATGTATTACTAAGACAAAGTTTCAAGGCCGTTACAAGAACCTGACAATTTGGCCACATCATCAATACAGCACCTATGATTGTAGTCCAGGGTTACATTAAGTGCTACATGTCCATATTGCAGCATGAATGAATATTTAGCACATATTTTAGATTGTCACTTTCAGAATAGTTCACTTTTAAACTGCACTGCGCCTGTAGGGGACTCTACAAGAGCTAATGTAATCTCTTTTAGCCTCACTCTATCTTAAAATTGTTTTAGCAAATCCAACGGTCTGTGTTTTTAAAATATAACTCGTTATTTTCAATTGCTTTTTTGCACTGTATGAGCTGTGTTATAGCTCGGGGGGAAGACTCGGTATCTTAAATTGCTTTTTTGCACTGTATGAGCTGTGTTATAGCTCGGGGGAAGACTCATTGGGCACAGGTTAGCGGTTTAGTTGATTTACGCTAACGCACGTCATTTCGGCCCCGATCAATTGGCCGATGACGCGACCGCGCAGATGGCGCGCCTAAGGCAAGCCTGTCTGCGCCCGTCCGCGCCCAGACGGGGACAGGGGCAGGAACCTCTGTTGGTTTGGAGAGGGAAAAAATCATTTTTAATCCTGCTCAACTTTACGCCCTGAGAACAGAGGCTGACAGTAAGTGTGCCCATGCTATGCTGCCTGACAGGATTAGTTTACATTGTACCAACTGCAAATTTAGCTTTCAAACTTCCATCCATGTTCCATTAGATATTGCTAATGAAAGAATGTTCAAGATGTTGCTACTTAACTGTCGCTCGCTCCCCAAACATTCTAGTGAAATATATCTTCTCCTTGAAGAGAGAAACCCCGATGCTTTATTTTTAACTGAGACTTGGCTAAATAGTGATTTGGATTTTGATATTGTCCAATCTCTTCCTTCAAACTATGTTATTCAAAGGCTTGACCGCAATATAGGGCGTGGAGGTGGCCTAGCCATCATCCACAAGGACAACTATGTTTGCAGAACAACTGCAAACCCTGTCCCTGACTGTGAAAGTATGTCCTTTGTGATTGACTTAGCTCCCACGTACACGTTTTCAGGGATCTTAGTTTATCGTCCACCGGGCCCGTTAGGGCTCTTTAGGAAGGATCTACCAGATGTGGGTGCAAATTTAGCCAGTGCTTCCCCTAATTTCACAATTTTGGGTGATTTTAACCTGCATTTTGACGACGACCTATCTGGGTCCATAGTGGAATTAGTTGATGAATTGGCAATGTTCCAATTCATGTTAAAAACAAACAGCCCATCTCATCTCATATTAAGGGACATTTGTTGGACCCTATTTTCTCCAACATAAATCAGCTCGTGGTAGAGGATGCTGTTCCTATCCCATGGTCAGACCACTTTTTACTCCCTTTTAATTGGACTCTACCAGACGCTAATATACCAACTACTAAAATTGCTCGCAATTGGTCGAAACTTCCCTTGGATACTCTTCTTAGCACCCTAAAGGACACTGTTCCCCCCTCTCATCTTAACCCTATTGTTGCCAATGATAACTTCAATAATTGGCTTGACCTTGCACTTAACTGTGTCCTCCCGAAAAAGGAAATGTTGGAAAAGGTGGGGAAACAAACAAACCCTTGGTATTCCCCAAAACTACGCCAGCTTAAACAGATGTGTAAAAGGCATGAAAGAAGCTGGAGGAAGGATTTCTCCGTGGCTAGGAGAATTAAATACCGAGAGGCTATTAAAATATATAAAAATGAAATAAAAAATACTCAAGCCCTCTATTATCAAGGAATCATTCTAGCCGCAAACTCCTCAAGGGAGATATTTAAAATCGCCAACTCTCTTCTTACCCCCCCTACTCCTCCTACCGACACCAACAATGCTCAATTGCGGTGTGAACAAATCGCCGACTTCTTTTCGGAAAAGATACAAACCATTTATAATTCTTTCCCTCATATGACTGTTCCACAAGTGTGTGGATCAAGTGATATAAATTCTTCCGACGCCCCTTTTTTGTTGGAGGAATTCCATTCTTTGGATCTTAACACCCTGCAAAGATTGCTTAAAGAACTTAAATCGGGTTCCCCCCTAGATGTTGCCCCCCCCACCATTCTTCACAAAATTGCGGAGGTGGTATCACCGGTTATACTTGAGTGTATAAACTCTTCACTTAGAACCGGGATTGTGCCACCGCAATGGAAACATGCTCGGGTGAAAGCGCTCTTGAAAAAACCGAACCTTGACCCAGAGAATTGGGGAAATTATCGTCCAATCTCTTTACTGCCAGGAGTCAGTAAACTTACTGAAAAATATATTAATTCAATCTTATCAGCTTTCTTGGAAGACAACAATCGTTTACATCCCACGCAAACTGGTTTCAGACCCCAACATGGTACTGAGACTGCTATATTAGTTGCAGTTGAAGAAATTAGGAAGACCCTTGACAACGGAGGCTGCGCTGCGCTTATCCTGTTGGACCTCAGCGCGGCCTTTGATACTGTCAATCACCAACTTTTGATACGAAGACTGAGAGACGCTGGAGTGACTGGGTTGGCACTAATTTGGTTACAGTCTTTCCTTCTTAACAGGGTTTATTCGGTTTTCGAAGGGGAATGCTCTTCAAAATCCATTCCTTTGACCTGTGGGGTTCCGCAAGGATCTTCCCTAAGCCCCACGATGTTCAACGTGTACATGAGTTCGTTGGCTGAATTAGTACTCCCATTTGGGGTACAGATAATCACGTATGCCGATGACACACAACTAATTGTCTCTTTGAAGCAAGCCAACCAACCAGACCCTGATCTATCTACTTGTCTTCAAAAAGTTTTTAATTGGATGAGCAATTCTTTTCTTAAACTCAACGGATCTAAGACTGAACTGCTGCTTCTGGGGAAGTCTGCTCCCCTAAATGTGGATCACCTGTGGCCCAAATGCCTTGGTTCCCCTCCTGCTCCTAAAAAACAAGTAAAGAGTCTAGGAGTATGGATTGACTGCAATCTCGATTTTAGAAAGCAATCACGTATAGTGGCGGCGAGTTGCTTTGGTCTATTAAGAAGGTTTAGAAAGTTACTTCCCTTGCTTCCGCCTTCGGCGAGACGACTGTTGGTGCAGGCTCTCGTTCTCTCACGGCTTGACTATGCCAACGCCCTATATTTGGGAGCTCCTCAGGCCACTATTAAAAGATTGCAAACAGTACAGAACTGTGCGGCCCGGATACTCCTGAATATACCCAAACGCTCCTCTGCAAGGCCTGCTCTTGCTACCCTGCATTGGTTGCCCGTCCAGGAAAGAGTGCAATTTAAGGCCCTGTGCATCACCCATAAATCCTTTTTTGAAAAAGGCCCGCCTTTGATCCGTCCCTGGAGTAAACCTTATGTACCCAACAGAGCCCTTAGATCGGGGGAAAAAGGATTAATCTGTGTACCGAAGATTAAACGTGCACGTAGTGGAGGTCGACTATTCACATATAATGCATCTAGACTCTGGAATAACCTGCCCCTACACATACGTTCCGAATCTGAACATCTTAAGGTCAGAAAACTTCTGAAAACTTTTCTTTTTCATTAATCTTCTCATAGCTTACTTTTCTCGTAGCGTCTTAGCGCTGGGATGCCCCTGGGTAACCACGCGCTTTACAAGTGTTCCTTCATTCATTCATTCATTCACTGTTTCTAGATCAATTGCCCCATAGTTTGATCAAACTGGGCTGACGATTCATTTGTGCTTCATATCACGTTTGGTAGCATGCCATTGCAGATGTTATTAAGTCATCAGGTCAAGTGAACTCAAAAGACATATAATAGCAATCTCCTTCTTTTTGTTCAAAGACAATGCAGAAAGAGAATCAGCAATAATGTGACCATGTGCATTACGTACAAGAAAACAAATTTACACAAAATGTTAAAGTGACCGAAAGTGCGATGTGCATTTTAAAAATGGATGTGTTTGGCAACATGATCATTAATACTACATTAACATACCAGTTCTGCCTGTTAGGCTAGACTATTCTTCACTGCTTCCAAGAATGTGCCAATCCTATAACATAATCTGACCTCACTGAATGCCATTCCGGTTAATAGTAAGTCCCGGAGGAATTGTATCAGGAGTTCTCTAAAGATAGTCCATAAACTTGCCTTCTTTCTTGTAATACCAGTAGATGACATAAAGACAAGTAATATTGTTAACAACAGGGACAAGTATGCTCAGTCTAGGACTCTTTTACATGCTCCATGATATTAAATCCCCATTTGATAAAAGCAAGCACTTGACCTAATCTTAGCTTCAGCCTCCATTTTCTAGTGTTTTTTTGCTTTCATATCTTTTAAGTACTGTTGTAAAGTAAGTACCCTTATAATCTGTACATAGCATCTTTAACCAAGAGCTATAGCAATTGATTCCTAGCAGGCACAGAGGTGTCTTAAAGAGTGGCTAATGTAGGTAAATCCAAAACCTCTGACAACATTACATAGGTTTCACATCCATGGGATCCCTCCCGGAGTCTGTAAATGGCATTTGATCAAATGCCTAAATTAACCATCCGGTGCTGTCCATACACACGACCAATAATTTTAAATTATTTGCCAATACTTTCTTTTAATTTTTCTAAGCCCCAGCTCCAATCTTAATATGCTATTTACAGAGCCTTTTGGGCGATCGAGCCAACTTTTCCAGATGTTCATCTCTGTAGTCGGCAATCAAACTGCATTAGACTCAACAAAAATATTCCAGCCATAGAGCAGCAGATGTACAATTTTTAAAGTTGCAGTTCTACTTAAGCACTTCAAAAGACTTATGACCCAAAACTGAGTCCATCTTCTTTAACGAGCCAGCTACAAAGTTGGCTCTCTGTTCCTGAATATCCATGTGCACTTCAGAGTTAAGATATTCTTTAAAAAGGATACCCAAGTATCTGTATTTGTTTGCAGTCTCCAGTTTCTCTGCACTGAGCCACCACTTCAGATTATTTTCATTTTTCTCGACTTCGAGAATACCATTACTTCTGTTTTGGTGGTATTTATTGTCAAGTCAGTGACTGCACAATAAAATAGAAAGCACCTAGTTGTCTTTGGAGATCCAGGTGAGCCAGTAAGATGGTATTATTAGTACAGAATTTAGTCGGGATTGACTCTCCTCCCAGTTTTGGTGGATGTGCATGATATGGACTACATTTTGTCAGGACAGCTGCAAATTACAAAGAAAAAAGGAGCGGGCTAAGATACACCCTTGCCTGAGCCCATTAGGCATGTTGATTTTCCTTGGTAAGGCACCATTAGTCACCAGTTCAACATGAGTCCAACACAGATTGGTTGATTTATTTTAAAGGCATATTCTTCCACAAGCAACTTCAATATAAAGCACCCATCTACTGTTGAGTGACCCCGCCTAAATCCTAATAGCATTTTAGGCAGGAAAATCTCCCTTTCAACAGAGTCTTCAAGGGCTTGCAGAAAATGATTTCCATTAATTTTTGCTTGGAATATCTAGCAATTGTATCATCCTGTAGTGGTTTGGGACAGCTGTGACCTCTTTTTAAAAATGGGGACCCATATACTTTCTTTCCAGGTCTCTGATATTTTATTACCATGGACTACAGTGGCAATCAGGGGTGTTAAGATTTGCGTCCATAGATCAGGATCAAGCATGCCCACTGTCAGACCATCTGGGCCTTGAGCACGATAGCTCTTTAGATTCTTTATAATTATTTCAATCTCTATATGGACGGAATTAATGTATCTTGAGCCTTTCTTAAGCTAACCGGCAGCAGGCCATTATGAAACTTCTCCTGTACCTCATTATGTTTATATTCTTTGGTACGATGAAGGTCAGATATATAAAATCACCCATTGCTCCTCATCAACTGGACACGCTTCAAGTTTCTTAATCCCACCTAACATTTTCCAATTAAGATCTAGAAGTTTATATATCTCCCTCCGCTTAAGTCCAGGATTACCTCCTACCAAATACTATCTTTCTCTTTCCAGTTGATCTTCTGATCTCTTTCCTGAACTTCCTCATGTATTCTGTTATCAAGGAATCCCTGGTAGCAACATCGCATTAGAAAGCATCCCTGATTTTCTTGTTCAATATAGCTTTAACTTTATCTTTCTCAGCCCAACGTTTAACCATTAGCCTCTTTGCCTTGTTTCTGGACTTGGATGCAAGACATCTAACAATACTTACTAGCTTTTCATATTCCACCAATATCTTGCATTCAGAGTATTCTTGATATGCTTTCAGGAGCTTCTGAATAATTTTATTTGTCTGCTTTTCAGCTTTACTAACCAGATTATCATACGAGCATTCTTGCATTGATTTTGGGATGAATTTAACCAAGTATAAGTTTCATTGACAAAACACTCTAAGGTTAGTAAAAGAAATTTATGGTCAATCCCTTCCAAATCCACTATTACTAGATCTTCAACCAAGTAATAATCATCTGTCAAATGTATGGCATAATCGATCAACAAAGACGTTTGTTTACAGAGGGGATCCCCTTTCCACCGTCCACTGATTATTGTCATATTTAGTGTGCCAAATATCGTAGCCAATTTTCTCCCTCTGGTGCACCCCGAATTATTATTTTTTTTAAAAGACTGTGCAGGCATATATAGGGCAGTTTCCTTTCAGTTTGAAACTTGCCCCAGAGGGCAGGAGTACACATTTTAGCATTAAAATCACCAAACAGTAGGATGGGATCCATTGGAAACTTTATTCTTATCCTCTCCAGAAGAAAGATCAATGAGTAGTGATTCAGTGGGGTCCTCAGAACTTAAAAGGTTACGAACCACTGTTGTATAGTATTCGGGTAGCATTTCTCCAACTTCTAAATCACTATCCTCTTTCAATCATGTTTCAGAAACAAAAGATAGACTGAGACGTGAAACTGAGAGGGTTGCCTTAATACTTTAAGTATCCTTGGTCTTAAGTTTCTGTTTCAGGTCATCGGTTAAGCATTTATTTAATATTGAAACAGCACTGTCTGTTGCAAATGTTGAAAATCTTAAATAACTATGTGAATCAACTTAGTTCATTGGTGTACTCCCAAAACATATTAAAATAGCCATGTTTTTGAGAAAGGCTTCATACTGATCATTCCAAATTTTAAATTTAAATCGCTGCAGAGTTATATAATACAGCCTGATCTCATATTTGTGCATACTCTTAAAGTAGGTAATCAGTAAGTTAACAACAAGAGGAGGAAGACAAACTGAACCTGACAAAATATACCTATCATATCTTTGTTCATTCCTTTCTGAATACAAACACAATTTCCCAAGCAAAATACATATTGAATCATATGCACAGTTCAAACATATTTTATTACAAACTATATTTTAAAATAATGATAATATATACTCTGTCTCCTCCTAAAAATCCAAGTTTCAACAAAACAATAAATGTATAGTAAATACACAAATTGATTGAATCTGCTTAATTCATATAAAACCATTCCACCATACATATGTTAGTAGATAAATATCCATCCATTGATCAACAACAAATACTGACATCCTCCTAAGGAAGAGCACATTCATATTGCATTATTTAGACAAAAACGTAATTGTGTACCCTGCATATTATTAAATGTATAAATTATAAATTACTTTCCTGTTAATTATGTAATTGAATTTAAATTGATCAAACAAGCATCAGAAATCAGCACATCAGGATATGTCACTTATGAGGGAATACAATACATCATATTTCACAGAGTTGTTAATTATGATGGGGATCGATAGATTACAAGTAAGTTCTATAACAAACATCTTGAGTGTGCTGTTCTTTATCCAAGGTAAGTTTTTCACACAGGATGGTGGATGCTTGTCTAAGAGGTCAAATAGTGGAGACCATAGTTGTTTCAATGGTGAGCGTAGTGGGTTAAATACAACCAATTTGTTCTTAGCCCTCTTTGTTTGGCAGATTACATTCCATCACTGCCAGTAGGATGGTGCTTCAGGGTCTTTGCATCGGGTAGTGATTTGCTGGAGTGCCACTGCTGCCATTAAGATGAGTAGCTTGGTTGAGGAGTTCGCTTTTGCTGTCCTGTTACTTTTTTCTACCTTGCTGCCATTTGGGGCCATACAGCGTGACTATTTGAATTCCCTGGTGGGACCGTAGTCCCAGGGCTTGTGTCAGCCCGCTACTGCCTGCATCCCGCCCCAGTCCTTACTCGCACCACCCTGGTGGAGGACTACAAAGCCCAGGGTGCAATGCGCTACGACCCACTGCCGCTAACGAGGGGGAGGCGCTAGCTGTCAACTCGCGCATAAAGCGCTGCCTCTCCCCCCGCGGTGCGGGAGTTCGCTTTTGCTGTCCTGTTACTTTTTTCTACCTTGCTGCCGTTTGGGGCCATACAGCGGGACTATTTGAATTCCCTGGTGGGACCGTAGTCCCAGGGTTTGTGTCAGCCTGCTACTGCCTGCATCCCGCCCCAGTCCTTACTCGCACCACCCTGGTGGAGGACTACAAAGCCCAGGGTGCAAAGCACTACGACCCGCTAACGAGGGGGAGGCGCTAGCTGTCAACTCACGCATAAAGCGCTGTCTCTCCCCCCACGGTGCGGGAGTTCGCTTTTGCTGTCCGGTTACTTTTTTCTACCTTGCTGCCGTCTGGGGCTATACAGCGTGACTATTTGAATTCCCTGGTGGGACCGTAGTCCCAGGGTTTGTGTCAGCCCGCTACTGCCTGCATCCCGCCCCAGTCCTTACTCGCACCACCCTGGTGGAGGACTACAAAGCCCAGGGTGCAACGCGCTACGACCCGCTGCCGCTAACAAGGGGGAGGCGCTAGCTGTCAACTCGCGCATAAAGCGCTGCCTCTCCCCCCGCGGCGCGGGATGCGCGCGGGCCGCACCTTTGCGAAGGGCGGGCCCGTCCTGCGCCCGTCGGCGACAAGAGGAGGCGGGGCCACCCCCTTTGTCACTGAGCTAAAGTGTCTGGAGCTCCTTCGAGGTATGTTCATTTATCCCAACGAACCACATATAGGGTGAAAACCGATCCTCACTTGTTCGTATAAGCAGGACTGTGTGGGACTTATGGGCTTTGCCGCCCTCAGCCTAATTGATTGATTTTTCCAGAGTATATTTTGACCTTGTAGCTCGGGCAGTCTGTGCGTTACGGTTGTGGCACCGCGGCTCAGAACCCTGGAACATCATTGTATGGACTAAGGGAATAAAGAACTGTTTTGACCAAGAGAGACGGTCTATAAGTTATACGTGACAGAAGGGAGGGGGGGTTAGACCGAGGCATTTTATGGGATCATCACTAATACGCATAGACAAGGGGGGGGGGGGTGATATCAGCACAATACTGTGACCTGACAACTGTTTGGTGTTCTCCACCTAGAGCCCCAGATCTAATTAGGCCTATTATCCTCTACTTAACCCATGCAAGTAAAATTCTTAAATATACGTACCCGAAGAAACTAGTGACTAACATGGGCAAAAGAAAACACATGGCTATAACAGGCTGACAGCTCACTCCAGATAAGTCCCAAACATCATTACTAAAGTATATTCCTGGAGCAATTGGAGCCATAGAAAAACAGATCTCCAATGTTGAGGAATCTTTGTCATCAGGAGGGTTATTGGGGGGGGGGGGGAAGGAAGCGGATGTATTAGGGACAGCCCAGGGGGCCATAAACGAACCAGGAAATACAACACCGTGGATGGCCTGTGTTGGGGTGATGGATGGGGTAGGGAGCCATGGGACAACTAAAACTATTGATATCTCCAATAATCACGACTGTGTCATCCTGGGGAAAAAAGTAGTCCAGAAGGGTAAAGGGGCGACGAATAAAGGGGAGAGTGAACAATGGGAGAACAAAGGAGGAAAGGCCAACAGTGTAAACGGTTGTATCCAATACATAGAAGACGATCTTATTTCCCCCGCTAAATCCATCTCCCCCCCCACCTAAACGAGTGAACAAAAAAAACGTATTAGAGGTCCAGGAAACCCTGCTACCAAAAATGTTAAAAATACGGTTACACTCAAGAAGAGTAGAACACAGCTGCAGGGAACACCTCAAGTAAAACCGACCGCAATGGTAATACCCCCAGAATCCAACTATAATATTATTATCGGGAAACTCAATGCCTTAAACGAAGCATTTAAAAATCTTCACAATCATGTGAATGTTATAATGGGCACAATTCAATCTAGATTAGCAAAGGTAGAAACAAGAACTGATTCCTGCCTGGAACTACTGACAATTGTGTCCACTGGTCAAAAAGGGATGGCCCCTTTATCATCTGGAACAGTTACTGCACTCCCTGTAGTGACCCCACAGCGTCATACCTCTATCAAAGAACCCACCATTTACCCACGCGGTAATGTAGACGATAAACCCAAAGTAGGACGGGAGGCGGATAGGCATGGGCCAGGAGACTCTGAAAGGAGTAACTCCTTAACTAGACCCCTAGTACTAAGGCCACAACTCAATAACCATCGGGAGGACCAACACGAAAGCATAGGCGATCGCTTGGACCTCCCGCCTGCAGCAGCCCCGTACGTAATAGTTTTGACCAATGTCCCACCCCTCCCCACAAACAGTAGAGAAAACTGGGTCTCGCTAAGGAACAAATCCTTAAACTGGTTGGGTGGTAGAACGGAGCTAACAGAGCATCTATTTTATGATTTTAAGATGGCCAGAAGAGTAAGGTGGGTAGGGAAAGGAAACAAAAATCAGAGTGGGGATTGTGTGGTCCTGACCTTTAGAAACCCTCAGCTGGTAAACGAAATATTGAGCCGATCAGGGACCCCAGTTAGCTACGGCAGTAGTATTATCATCCGTCCCCTGGGCTATTTTTATCACCCTCCACCCGCAGGAAATCTGACGTACCCACTCCCTAGTTTCCAGCAGATAACATGTCCTTCAAATTTTCCAATTCCTACCTCTAACAGGTTCCAATGCCTATCGTCGCTGGACGGTTTAGATTGACTTGACGTAGGGTCATACGCAATAGGAAAGTGGAGTGGGCAGAAAAAACTTGCCACCGAGAACACTCCGACGGGTGACACAAGTACTAGCGTTAAAACTCCATATGCGAAGCTTATACCGACACCACAGGCAAACTTTGACTTGGTGAACAGCAATGTGAGCCCCCCTCCCATAGACTCTCACCTACAACTTCAGGTCCAACAAGAAATTAGTCTATTTGGATGTTTGTTTTGGAACGTGGCAGGTTTACGTGATAAAATACAGAACACAGAATGGCTGGATTTCGTAGATGGATATTCAATTATATGTCTCCAGGAGACATGGCTTACCGAGAATATACATATAAATGGTTATAGGACATATTTTACATCGGCAATCCCATCAAATCATGGGAGAGAGAAAGGGGGTCTGTGTACTTATATAGCCAACACGCTACAATTTACCAATATTACCTTTGTTACCAATAACCCGTATTACCAATTATTGGTATGTAACACAAAAGGGTGTGCCGACTGTCATAATTAATTTCTATAACAATGCCACCATTACAGGGATAATGGAGGTCGTACACAAGATAAATAACGACCTAGAGCATATTGTGGTGGGTGACGAAAAATATGTGATTATCGTGGGGGGGGACTTTAACAAACGTTTGTGTAAGGATTACTTGGGCAATATATGTGGAGTGACAAACACCGAGGATGTAGAGCAGCCCCATTTTACACATAGCCCCTATGGCAATAAGTTAAACGAAGCAATTTGCAAATATGACCTTTCCTTTGCTAACGAAATATCGACACCTTATGTGAACCGTACGAAGACCTTTAACGGATCTATGAATAATAGTATTATCGACCATGTTCTATTGTCTAACAAATGTATGGGGCACATTTTCAACTTCCATACTCACTCAATATCTTAAAGTGATCACTATCCTTTAAGCTTGCAATTATCGACGATGCCGTTTTTACTAAAGCAAAGGCTACAGCGATCCCACAGTTAGAGAGGATTGAACTTGCCCGTCTTAATGGGTATACGTTGCGTTGGTCCCAAATAAACCCAATAGATCTTCTTAATCAGTTAGTCTCCAATAAGAAAAAGCAATTTAATCTATGCTTAAGTGAAAATACCCCTCACAAAGAAATCATAACAGCCTTCCTGGCCATTACACAGGGCGCAAAAGAGAGCCTACTGGCCAAGAGAGGAAAGTTAAATACGATGGAAAAGGGTTGGTTTGACACTGTATGCAGTAAAGCCCATAAGCGCTTAAAGGAGGCCCTGCATAAAACTCCAAGAAACAAGAGCGAGGTCCATCAATGTAGAGCGGAGTACAATAAGGCAGTTAAGATGAGGAAACAACACTTAAGGGAGACCGCTTGGGATTCTTTACAGGAGGCCAGTACAAGCAAAGATGATAGATCTTTTTGGAGGACAATTGATTCCTCACCGTGGAGTGTAGAGGGACAGCCCAAGATCGAGGCAGAAATACTGGAGGAAGAGTGGATTAACCACTTTGCCAATATCTATTCGGCCCCACCTGTAACTAATGCACAAGATCAGGGACAATCCAACAACGAGTCAATCGTTTTACCCCATACCTCCACCATCCCCCCTTCTCGCTGGAGGAAGTCACCGCCGCAATCCTAGCAAGCAAAGGCAGTAAAGCCCCTGGTCCGGATGCCATACCCATTGACCTTTACAAAGATAACATCGATCTGTGGGCCCCATTGTTAACCCAAGTGTTAAGAGCTAGTTGTAAAGTGGGGTTTTTACCATCTTGGGGAGAATCAATCATTGTCCCCATATACAAAAAAGGAGATCGCCTAAATCCAGCTTGCTATAGGCCAATCTCCTTAATAGACTCCCTAGTAGAGGTAGCGGGTAGGATAATCTTGGACAGACTACAACAGTGGGCAGAGCTGCACAGCAAACTATCTGACCTACAATATGGCTTCCGCTCCGGGATTGGGACTATAGAACAGAGTCTCAATTTAAGCCTGCTCATCGGCAAATATGTTAAGATTAAAAAGGGGCAGATGTATTTAGCCTTTGTCGACCTTTCATCGGCCTTTGATTGTGTAATACACGAAAAGTTATGGCTAAAACTGAGTGACATGGGGGTGGAAATGTCGATTATTGGCTTCTTACGAGACCTATATACGGGGTGTAGAGCCAAGGTTAGATTTGGTGTAAACGGAGAATGTACAGACACCTTCAGCGTGGAGAGAGGGGTGAGACAGGGGTGCGTCCTGGCCCCCTTCTTGTTTTCCCTATATATAAACAGTGTGGGGGAGGAACTAGTGGCAGATTCCGCAAATTGGTTCGCGCCCAGTCCCGGCCCTTCTCTACGCTGACGACGCGGTCCTCATGGCCCGTACACCACTTGCCTTGCAATCACTGATCAACAACTTTGTGGAATATATGAATCTGGGGCTTAAAGTCAACCAAGCCAAGACATTTATTATGATGTGTGGTAAAAACAGTAGGAAATGTACACCCATAGTAATAAATGGATCTAAAATAGGGTTTACGGAGACCTTTTCCTATCGTGGAGTTCTGTTTGATAAGGAGGGGCTGTGGAGGAAGGCCATTGAAAATAGAAGGAGCCTATTTACCAAGGCCTGCTGGGCCCTGAGATGTTTTGCTAAACGTTTGGGAACAAACCCTCCGGATCTGATGATGAAGATCTATTAAGCAAATGCACTAGTATAGCACTTTATGGAGCCGGCATATGGGGACACAAGACATGTGCAGAGCTGCAAGCAGTAGAAAGTGAATTCCTAAGATACGTTGTAGTGTAGTTCCTATTTCCCGAATAGGCTCTGCGCATTGGAATAATATAACCTATAGGTTTGACTTAGGACTAAGGTCGGTATGTCCCCATCGATTATATTAAACTTAATTAACTGTGTCAGCTAGCTCAGAGGCCACTAGAAACTCCTTGAGAACAAGAAGGGAGTAGTTTCTGGCAACCGAAAAACATGACAACTTTGTTTCCCTTTAGAAGCGGAACATATCTCAGAATCGTGGAAACAATAGATAACAGTTTCACTCATTCAATCGTGCATGCTTAGTTTCTGCAGAGTTACACAGAAAGGAAAGACGGGCGTTTCAATAAAAAGGGTTTTATTGAACAGTCTTGTTTCTCGTGTAAGAGATATGTGCTGTTATGATCACAAGACAGTATGCAAGATAAATAATGTACAGCGTAAGCAGTAGAAATAAATAATACTGCGCTAGCATTATCTTTTAGCATATATTTACGTACATAAATAACATGAGCTAAGAATGCGAGTACTCATACGATGCGTCTCTAAGCAGGTTCTACCCCAGTGTACCTAACCTATACTAGGTGCAGGGAAGAGTAGAAGTAGGTGGAGTATTCTCTAGTATGGTAGACTAAGAGTATGTTAAGTCTAGTATGGCAAGAGTCCCTCTAGGATCTAGTCAGCTCCATACCTTGAGAATGAGAGAGGTGGGAATCTCCTGCCGGATCTTGGAATTCTAACACCCCGCGAAGGGAGGCAGAACACTGGAAGCTGGATTCGTCTGCGTGCAGGAATGACAGCGTCTTCTCAGTGCGTCAGGCCGGGATACAAGCTCCTCTGAAGTCGAGGTCTCCTCTAACTTGCTTGGGCAAGGGAAGGTATATTTATACGTGGTAGGTGTCGAGGAATGTTAGCATTGACGTGAAGTCGGACATAGGAAGACGTCAGGAATGAACCCTTAAGGTATACTGGTTCATACATAATAGATGAGTTCTTGGAGAAATCAATAGTCCTGTGCTAGGGGAATTCCCGAAGCTTAAGGGTCTGGTTTCTAAGAACTCGTTGTGACGTTAGGGTGGACGGATGTCGGTGACCATGCCTGTATTTGGAGTGCACGGTTAATGCCTAAATAAGGACAGGGATTCTATGCCTATATAAGGGCAAGGCGAATTGTGCCTATATAAAGGACATGATTCAGGAAAACCTATATACGGACCCCTAAAGCGGAATACAACACCCACTCCATCTTCGATTGAACGATAAGACTAAATGCTAAACATTTTGAAATGCTAAACATAAAACTGAGTACCACATATTGCTAAAAACATTTCTAAAAGAACTTTAAAAGAATCTTAAAAACTGTTGAAATGCCATAGGTACTGTACATTTAAAGCATTGTTTTCATTCTAAGCATAAAACGGAAGTGGAATGCAACGTGAATGAAACAGTAATATATACAGATGATGAAATGGTCGATAAGTTCTTACAATCAAAGCCATTGCATATCATGGAAATAAATGAAATTTTAGACAAGTAAGGTGACAAAGTGTCCCTGGAAGTATTCAAAGAAGTCCGTTTTATGAGACTAGTTCTACTGTAAGCAGATTGTTCATTTGCCATGTCATTTCAAAAATTTTAAAAAGAAAAAAGTTCAATTCTGGGAAAAGTTCCAAGTTTGAAAAATACGAAGGCCAAATTTCATTGTTGCCCTGGTACACTGTGAGCCGAACCAAAGTCAGTGTATGGGTCTGGCGTAAACATTAGTTCATCTATTTCCGTAGCCAAAATATCATCCACCGAAGTCGGTGACATTTGGAACACCTCGTTCAGAAGGTTAAGTGCACAGAGATGAGAAACACCGCCTTCAGCAGAAGATGCAATGTTCGCGTCCGTTGTTACCTGTGTGCCCGTTGATCCATCTCATATCTCAGCAGCAGCCGGAAGCGTCTGTGAGATCTCAATGAATGCCGCCATCAGGATTGGAAGCCGCTGGGGACAACACACAGCATGGGCCGTTATCGGGTCCAGCAGAGTATCGACATCCGTTGGCATGACTGATGGGAGTGTTAGACATGTGTCTAGCACGCATTCTTCACCGCAAAACAGGCAGCGTAGAACAGGTAAAATGCAATCTTGCCAGATTGGTCTGAATGACAGGAACCACGTTGTATTAAATTCCCGTAGACGAGGCATGCCCAAAAGCTGTACTATTCGCTCACGGCATTTCCGTTCAAGGAGGGCTCTCTCCACATCGCTCGGAGTGATGTTGGCGAAGAGGCTTGCCATAGCGTAGTAGGAGGAATAGAAACAGGATTCCTGCAACAAGTGCTAGAATTAACGGCACACCACCAAACACCGAATGTGCGAAGTTTGGGATGATTCCGAGGACAGCCTGGAAAGGTGCTAATAGTCCGGAACAGATGGTCTTAAATACATGTACAATTCCGCTTGTATCTGACATATTAAAGATACGTCCTATCATTTCTACGAAATGTATAGGGCAGTTTGTACGAATTAAAGCTTGTATCTGAGCCGAAGTCCTTGCAACTTGTAGATCATAGGTTTCTTTAGCCGAGGTCAAAGGCACTGATTGTTGTATAAGCATGGCTTTCATTCTGCTTAAAGTATCAAATCGAATAAAAGAGACATTCAACGAAGGCCACAAAGGCGACTCCCTGACTGTGTCTATTGGGGCAAACAATACTTGCATACAGCAAGTGACCCTGGAGTTGACCGTTACTAGATATGGGATGCCTGGCAACATGCCACAGCAACTCTGATCATTCAACATGAGGTAACTCCCATTAGAAAGTTGTCCAAACGTTGGATTAATCACAGCAGCTGGTGTACCCTGCTGGTGGCAGGACAAGTTTGCCACAGAACCATTACAAGCCCCGTGTAAAGAAATGTCCTGACAAATCAGTGAACCGCTTAGTGCACTTTCACAGTGTGTACCGCTTAGAAACACTTCACGATCCCCACTCCAACATCTATAGGTGTAAGGAAAATTCCAGGATGTCTTAATGTATTCTTTACCCAACCTTTCATATTTGCCTGCTTGCATCTGTTTAAGGCAATACTGAATCTGGAAAGTAGTCACAGGTAGACTAATTTTGCCATGAATAAGGCACTCTGTAGCTGGTTTTTCTGCCACTGTGAATGGTAACTTTTCAAGTTTTTCAATGCTCAGTACTGTATACTTTGCTCCCCTTTGTGCCAGTTCGATCTGTTTATCAGTTAGATTGTATTCTGCAAACAGAGCCGTCATGTTGATAAAACGCCAAGGCACATAGCCCGCACGCAAAGATTGCAGCGTCCAGCTTAATAACATAATAGAACGTAACTGAGACTGGCCTTGCTGTAACATGGCTAAATCTTGTTCCAGTATGTCGATAGCAGAGGATACAATACTGTCCAATGAATAAATTCTGGAGGACAAAGTTGTTAACCCATTGTCGACCACAGAGAGAGTTTTCTCCAAATTAATACGATCAAGTTCACGTATTCGTTCTGCGGCCTCCATCTGTGACACCTTCCATGCTTCATTATAAGCAGCATAAATGCCGGCATATATGAAACGTTTTTGACGCGGTTTTCTTGGTCCAAGCAAGAATTCCCTAAGGTCTGCGTCTTCTTTAAGTAAAGATAAGTGTTGTTTCACATCCTTAAGTGTAGATTTTTGCAGCCAATCGAGGCATAATTTTCCTACACTGTATGTTGTTACTACCCCCGGATGCTGTCTTTGGACGTATCTTGGGTCTGGCCTGTGAATAGAAAACCCCTGTGTTTTTTTCAGGAATCTGTCTTGACAGTTTGTGTCTGTGGGCCAGATCAACCATTTTCTCCAATCAGGATTTGTTCTGTTGAGTTTTAGTATGGTGTCAACTGTAACCGCTGCCTGTGTATTGTTATCACTTGCAGGTGTTGGTACAGAAGGATTTTTCATGTCTTTAATCTTGGCTAACCCAAGGCAAGACGTTTGTTGGACCGTGTCATTCAAAAACATTATTTGTTGAGGGACGATACAAGCTCTAAATAAAGCTTCTATCCCCTGCACTTGCCAATCTTTAGTACCCCAGACAGATTTTGTGTCTATTGTGTCTTTCCATAAGTCGAAACCCTGTCTAGACAGTTGGGCAATAAATGTTGCAGAGTAAATCTGTTTTGTATTAGTTAACATAATTTTCAGTCCTGTTTTGTTTACATTTTTATAGTAAAATGTTTCTGGATCAGATGTATTGTATCCTGAAAAATATGGAAACTTTCTAGCAAATGTTTTTGAACTACCTTTTGGTGGTGTAGGACAATGCTCCCATTGGTTAAACATAAACACATTTCTAGGTGTTGCAGATTTATGCAAAAAATGATGACCATAGTGGTTATAGCAATACAGCTGTTCATAGTCTGATGAACCCTCTAAACATTCATTATTAGAAAATGCAGCAGATTTTTCTAGGTCAAACATTATATTATTTACAGTTTCAAAGTCCCAATCATCAGAAAAGGTACTGGATGAAACAAAATCACTTAGTGAAATTTTAAATAAATGTGGAATGTTCAAATGTTCCGTCGGGCCATAGATATCAAAATCTGTTTTGTCCCACACTATACCATCCTGTATAGGAACGGCTGTGATGTTCACTGCAGACAAGTCTCTTGTTTCACGATGGGATGATTTGTGAGGTTTCAAAAGTAAGTTCACTTCTTTTCTTTCAGTGTCCAAATGGATGTATCTCCCATTTATAAGCACGCTCATAGTCATAACCAAAGCTAGCCACAGCAGGAAGAAAAATATTCCAGAAATAACCCAAAGTTCAATCCATGGTGAAACTAGATAAGTCTTTTTAAAAAAATGCAAAAAGTCTTGTACTAGCTGTTTATAAGTTTTTGATGCTGGCGACGTCTCTGGCTCACTCGGATCCTCAGAAAACGTATCAAAGTTAATGAAGTAGCCAGAAGCAGTTCTGTCAATTGTTGGAATTGCATCAGGATTTGTAGAAATCGCTGGGACCAGTTGATCACTTGTTACATTGGTGTAGACAGGTGTATTTGGACGAACTGTTACTTGTGTTTCAAGAGGGATGAGTTCCATAGCATTGTTGCTCAGTCCTTCATCTGTTACTGCTGAAGTCTCGATGGTTATCAGTCTTTCAGTCTGAACCTCTTGGATAATAGCGAGAGGAGTGCGTCTGCTACTAGGTCGGAGTCCACGAGGCCTACTATTTAGTACTGGCCACATACTGTGGTTTGATGAGGTCGATGGACACAAATCTTTTCTCCTTTCTTCCAGCAAGGGGCGGCAGAAGTACTGTTCTTGTTCCGTGTACGGCTAGGACAGGTACTGGTTGTCTGTATGAAGGTCCAAATTCCTTCTTGTCCGCAATCTTTTCTCTGACCAGATCCCCAACTTTTGGAATCCAGACAGGCCTTGCTGGGACCGCTGGTTTTTCCCCAGTGTTGGTTGGCTGCAGGGATACGTTGCTTTGTTTCGTTCTTAATTCGTTTAAGTCCTGTAAAACAGCCAAACGATCTTTGATATCAAAGGGTTTATTTTCCACCACTGTGCCACTGCATTCCAGATCAGGCACCCACATTCTTGTCCCAAATAGGACCTCATATGGAGTGACCCCCCCTAGAGAACTTCTTGGCAAGTTGTTTAATGAGCGTTGGACCCCATAAAGATGTTTGACCCACCCATCACCCGAACCTAATACCCTAGCTGTTAAAGACTGCTTTATGTCCCGGTTTTTCCATTCCACGAAAGAATTTCCCTCAGGATGAAACGGAGAGGAGTACTGCAATGCAACGCCCAGACTGGCCATGGCGTCTTTGTAAGCTCGAGAGCTAAACGCAGGGCCCTGGTCAGAATGTAGCGTGCCTATTGCGTATGTGCCAATAAAGACTCGCAAATCTTTTATAACAGTTTGAGCGTCAGCCGAGCGCTGAGGCCATATCCATAGGAACCTAGAGCAAGAATCCACTGCGACCATGATATATTTATAGTTACCGTCCCTTTGCAAGGGACCGCAGTGGTCCAGGTAAACACAAGCTAATGGTTTGTCTGAAATTAACAGGGGTGTCTGCGCAGGACGTTTCACTGTGGAGACTTTCATCTGTTGGCAAATTTCACATTCCAGAACATAGTTCTTGGTCTGCTTCCTAATGCCAGGCCACCAATATCTTTGTGTTAGTAAAGATACCGTTGCAGAAATGCCTGCATGAGCAGAAGCTATCCCTTCGTGTGCTGCTAGGATTAGTCCTAATCTGCGTTCCTTGTTTGGAATTACCCTATCCCCCACTTCAGGGATTCGAGCAAAAGGAACGTTGTTCGCATCAATTACATAAGAGTACTTGAGTGGAAACTTTTTTGGTAACGCTGCACCACTGCCTTTGCTCGTAGCATTGACAGCCAACATTATCTCACTGTCTATTTTCGTTTTTGAACGAGTGATCGCAGCTACGGAAGCCGTCTGAACAGCCCCCTTTGCGGCTTCGTCAGCCAATGAATTCCCTGCAACGTGAACGCCATCACGTTGATGACTCAGTGTGTGTGTATCACGTGAGCCTTTGGTAGTTCGCTTTTTAACTGAACTACTTGTTCCCAAAGCGTTTTATGCTTTATTGTGCCACCTTTTGCATCTTTGAACCCGTTTTCAAGCCAAGTTTGTATATATTCATTATACGACTGTACACAGTAGAAAGAATCGCACACTATTAGTGTGGGGAATTCTCGATCTGTACTTTCAAGTGCCATTTTGAATGCTTGTAGTTCAGCTCGCTGAGCTGTGCAATCTCCTAGAGATTGGGTTTTTGTGACCATAGGTCTGAATTTGCCATCGCGCATGCGACCTTTAACGATTACGCACGCTGCACTGTAAGCTTTCTTACTCCCTGTTGCGGGTTGTGCGGATCCGTCAGTGTAAATTATGAATTCGATCTTGATCGAGAGGCAGAATTTCATTGGGCAGAGGACATTCATGTTCATATTTCAGGAACGCTTGTGTTTTTAGATCGGGATCAAAAACATATTCAACATCTGTTGCAGCAAGAGAATTAACCCATTGTATCCATCTAGGATGTAATGCTTTAGCATTTGGAATGCTCGCTTTAGTTACCGCCTCTAAGGCCGGAACTGGGGTTACGACAATAATGCGTTTCCCTTGGGCTAGAGCTCTTTCTTTTGCTACAGTGGTTTGAACTACTGTCAGAATTTTTTCTGTTGAAGTGAAGCGCATTTCTGCTTGTGTATACAAATGTGATTTGTATGCAATTGGTACTTTTTCACCCTCATTAAATGTTAAGTAGGTGAATCCGCATTGACCCGAAATTATTCGGATCACTAAATTGCGTTGACTTACGCGTGTTTGTAAGTGATTTGTTGCTAACATGTTAGCCTGGAGTGAACGCAAGATTTCTGTGTGTTCTTGTGTCCAGTTTTTGATTGAAAAATCAGGTTTGATTAATGCGTAGAGAGGTTCAACCCTTTCTGCGTAATTTAGAATGTATGTTCTTCCAAAATTGAGGAAACCCAGGATGGATTGTAAATTTTTCAGGCGTCTTTGGAGGTTGGAGCAGCGCACACCTTTCTAAAAAGTTGGCTGCCAAGCTCTTGGCTTCACTTGAAAGCTCATATCCTAGAAACAGGACATTGAGATGGGCAATTCTGGATTTTTTAAAATTGAATTTGTAGCCCTCAGAGGCGAAGCCCAGTATAATGGTACTCACCCTGTTCAAGTGTTTATCCAGGTCATCGTCTGTCAGATAGATATCATCGACTTAGGACAATGCCTCATTGTCATAAATTTGTAGTAACTCCGTTACCCTCGCTGAGAATAACCCCGGGCTGTTCTTGAACCCTTGTGGGAGTCGACAAAATTGATGCTGGGTCCCCATTATTGAGAAAGCTGTTAAGTACCTGCTTTCAGGTGCTATGTTTTGACAAAAGAAACCATTTGAGATGTCTAATGTGGTTTTATATTTTTTACGCACGTTATTCATTAATGCTGTACTATGTGCATTTTGCACTGCAAATGTTTTAGAACAAGTGTTTAAGTGTCTGTAATCCAAAACTAGACCATAGGTATTGTCTGGTTTGGAGACAGGAAACAAAGGATTGTTCATTGAGGAGGTGCATGTTTCAATCACCCCCTGGTATTCAAGTTGATCTAAGATCTCCCTGACCTGTTTTTTAGCTTCTTGCTTTATTGGGTACTGCCTTTGTGCAGTAGGTTCATTTTTTAGATGTATTTTATGGTGAGGTGAATCCTCATCCCATCCTACATGATTTTTGTATAATGCTGGGGCCTGGGCAACTGCCCATTTCCTGACATAAGTATATTTTAGATGAATTGGAATATGGTTAGAGAAGGCAGGCATAATAATGTCCTCGCCATTTGGGCACTCCCTGACAAATTGTGGTGGCCAGTCTTTTTCTGCTAGAAGTATGTCATAGCCCCTTGAAAGTTTTTCCCCAAAAAGTGCTTTCAGCTTGGTCTCCCTCCAGCCGGAGTGTTATTTCATATAACTTTTGTGGAGTACTAACCCTGGTGTCTACAGTCTCAACTGTAATGTACTCATTCAAGTCCACTATCTCCAGAAGTTCCTTCAGGTTCTGGCGAGCTATTGTGACTTCTGCTGCACTGTCCAGCATTGTCTGAGCCCATTCTCCGTTCTTGAGTTGTGTTCTCAGTATCCTCGGCATGTCTGACTTTCAGACCTGCTACCTTCTTCTTTGAGAATTGAGGTTTTGATTTGTTTTTCGGAACGTGTTTGTCGTCTTTCGATTTCACGCGTTCTTCTCTATGTTCTGACCGTCCTCTTCTTTCCGATGTCTGTGACGAGATCTGAAAGGTACGAGAGGAACGTGTATCAGTATCTTGATACCTGTCAGGCTTTTTCAAATTATCCCTATTCCTGAGGTTATACCTCTTTTCAGAGGGCTCCTTTTGAGGAGACCTACCTCGGGATTGAGAACGTTTCTCGTTTGAATTTTGTTTATTAGTCTCCCACTTCTTTTTAGAAGATGTAGGAGTTTGTTTAATAGAGTCCTTCTCAGGACTTTCAGATAGTTTTGGCTTCACTGGTCTTCCACCCAAACTCTCTCTGCCTAATTCTGCATATGATTGTTCTATTATTCTGGGTAGCTCAGTTTGATGTTCTGTAACATCGAATTCCCTTAATCGTTGGCGGATCGCCACTGCTGCTGCTTCCCCTTTAATATTAAATAATATTATTGTTGAGACCTGGTCGAAATTTTTCAGTAATTTCATACCTAAATTTAGAGCAGGCTCTGCCCCGTATTCGTTTTGAATTTGTTTCAGGACATCCGGTATTACCGCAATTGACGGAACACCATGTGTTTTAGTATAGATGGCAGCAAAGACTGAGCCCCAAGTGGTGCAGTCTTCCAGTTGTGGTGTGATCCCCATCGGTAAACAGATGGTTAGGATTCTGTGTTTCTCATACGGGCTAGTATTTGGAAATACTGCTTCGATTTGAGTAATTTTTTTAGCTATCCAAAACGGAATTTGCTCAAGTTTTGTGGGCATTTTTCCCATGACTGCGTATAGAGTCTGTGGTATAATTTTTAATGTATTCCCCTGTTGAGGAGTTTGATTTGGAAGTGTCAATGGTGGCTGAACTGTGAAAGTCCGCATGACATATTGGACTAGTTGTCTGTAGATTTTTATTAACTCTGTAAGTTGAGTAAGTAGTTCCTCATCTGACATTATATCGAGTTCAGGATGAGGTGTGTAGCCGGCTAGAATCGGCCATGTTGCTCCTGGTCTACCTAGTGGACCGAGCCTGGTAATGTTTCTGTGATGTTTTAGGGCGCCTTTAAACCAGAGCTGATGCTCCTGGTAAGTTAGTGGAATTTCAATATCCTCGAAAGGAATATATTCCTCTGGTGGATCATCTTCTTTGTAGAAGTGAGACAGTTTTGTTACTGAATTTGATTCAGGAAATATGACCCATGAATAGAATACCTCTGTCTGAAAGCATTCGTGTGCCTCTATCACGAAAACTGCTCTACCTCCTCTCGGTGGTAGGCCATGTTTTATAAGTTTTAGAGTGATGGCTCTTCTTAAGTTTGGATTGATGTCTATGACACCCTCCTCGGTTTCAATGAAACCTGTAATGTTATAAGCTGTTAAAGCTGGTTGACCCGCAACGTCACCGTTGTCGGAGTCAGACATTTTGTTTTTTGAAAAATGTAGAACAAGTTTCAAGGAAACAAAAAGATAAGGTGCACAATATTTTGGAACACTGTATCCTTCAACGTTGAACAAACCAAACAACTAATTTATAGGGTGCTTCCCTATTTAGTTATGGCGGATATTTAACCCTACCCACTCCGGACGTCTTATGGAGTATGTGAGTAGGGGTCTCTGAGAAAAGCACGAATGAGTTACTCAGTATCTAGCGTTAAATTACTGCCTTACCAAACCGTTGGGCGCCATGTAGTGTAGTTCCTATTTCCCTAATAGGCTCTGCGCATTGGAATAATATAACCTATAGGTTTGACATAGGACTAAGGTCGGTATGTCCCTATCGATTATATTAAACTTAATTACCTGTGCCAGCTAGCTCAGAGGCCACTAGAAACTCCTTGAGAAGAAGAAGGGAGTAGTTTCTGGCAACCGAAAAACATGACAACTTTGTTTCCCTTTAGAAGCGGAACATATCTCAGAATCGTGGCAACAATAGATAACAGTTTCACTCATTCAATCGTGCATGCTTGGTTTCTGCAGAGTTACACAGAAAGGAAAGACGGGCGTTTCACTAAAAAGGGTTTTATTGAACAGTCTTGTTTCTCGTGTAAGAGATATGTGCTGTTATGATCACAAGACAGTATGCAAGATAAATAATGTACAGCGTAAGCAGTAGAAATAAATAATACTGCGCTAGCATTATCTTTTAGCATATATTTACGTACATAAATAACATGAGCTAAGAATGCGAGTACTCATACGATGCGTCTCTAAGCTAGTTCTACCCCAGTGTACCTAACCTATACTAGGTGTAGGGAAGAGTAGAAGTAGGTGGAGTATTCTCTAGTATGGTAGACTAAGAGTATGTTAAGTCTAGTATGCCAAGAGTCCCTCTAGGATCTAGTCAGCTCCATACCTCGAGAATGAGAGAGGTGGGAATCTCCAGCCGGATCTAGGAACTCTAACACCCCGTGAAGAGAGTCAGAACACTGGAAGCTGGATTCGTCTGCGTGCAGGAATGACAGCGTCTTCTCAGTGCGTCAGGCCGGGATACGGGCTCCTCTAACTTGCTTGGGCATGGGAAGGTATATTTATACCTGGTAGGTGTCGAGGAATGTTAGCATTGACGTGAAGTCGGACATAGGAAGACGTCAGGAATGAACCCTTAAGGTATACTGGTTCATACATAATAGATGAGTTCTTGGAGAAATCAATAGTCCTGTGCTAGGGGAATTCCCGAAGCTTAAGGGTCTGGTTTCTAAGAACTCGTTGTGACGTTAGGGTGGACGGATGTCGGTGACCATGCCTGTATTTGGAGTGCACGGTTAATGCCTAAATAAGGACAGGGATTCTATGCCTATATAAGGGCAAGGCGAATTGTGCCTATATAAGGACATGATTCAGGAAAACCTATATACGGACCACTAAAGCGGAATACTACAACGTACTGGCAACTCCTAAAAGTACATCAGTACATGTATTACACTCGGAACTTGGCGTACCCTTACTCACAAACACAATTAAAGTTGAACCTATTTTACTCTGGCACAAAATCTGGACATCAGAGTACACAGCTTTTAATAGATCGCTGATAGCGGATTGTCTTAAATTAACTTCACATTTGTCCATTCCATGGATAGTGTATGTACAACGGTTTTTTAAAGACATGGATCACCTAGAATATTTTGAGAATCCGGAGGCCTTGGTGACAATCAGTAGAAAACTGTTGAAAAGGGAGGCGATGACACATTTGGAGAACCTTGACTTGATATCCGAACTCCCAAAACCTTCTGTTCTTCATAACCTATTGATTTTAACTTCTTTTAACATACAGCCTAATCTTAAAGCTGTTTTAAATTTGCGGCACAGATTTGTTCTTACACGCCTAAGATTAGATATATTCCATCGACTATGCACTTTTCCCATTACAAATGATTGGTCCAGAAAACTGTCAAACTGTCCTTGTGACAGTAGGATGCCCCAAAGTACCATGGACCTGGTTCTTTTATGTAAATTCTATTCACTACAAAGGAAGCGGTACATTTTACCTATCATAAAACAACAAGGCTTTACACAATGCCTCCCTGCCTACCTGTTTTTACAATCTTTGCCTTCCCTCGAAATTTGCCGTAGAATGTCCTCATTTCTATGGGCCGCTTTCTATGTTAGAAAAAGTATGATTTTAACTAATATCTAGAACATGCCAATTGTAACACATAACTTAGGGGCATGTCGACTAAACTTAATGTGAATAACTATACTTTGGAATCTAAGATGGAAAATATTGTATACTTTTACATAAAAAGAGTATGGACCATATTGTATATTCAACAAATAGGAACATCTTGCTGGTAGATAATCGTTTATAACTGGAAGTGATGGTTTTAACTGTATTGTTTTTAATGTTTGTAATGAAATGTATTTGAGAGATGTTTTAATTTGTGTGACTGCTTTTATGTATGCCTTTTATTATGACACCGAATAAAGCAAAATATGACTATAACTATGAGTAGCTTGGTTTTGCTCTTAGTCTAGTCATTTGTGAGGGGTCTAAGGATACAAGCTTTGGCAAGGTAATGGATATAATATATTCAGATATTCAGTTCCTAATCATTTTCAGTTTAGGACAGAATAGAGCATGTGTTTGCATGTGTGATTTCTTTGCAGCACCAGCAAAGGTTGTCACTCGAGAGGCTAGCTTTAAAGAGTCAACTAAGACACCATAGTGGCCTGAATGAAGAACTTGATTAAGTGTCAGAGGCTGATTTGGCACAGCTCTATCCCAGACTAGATTAAGGGCTTAGTCAGCTAGTGAAATGTCAAGTGAGTTCATCAATAGCTCTTGCAAGTTTGGTATTGAGGTGTCTGTATTGGTGATCCTAATATTTTTATATATGGAAGCAGCTGTGGGTGGAGGGTCTGCTGGAGGATGAATAGGGGGGAATGAATAAGCATGTGGAGCCTTCTTTATGCTGAGTCAAGGTGATTGCCTTGAGGATGCTTTGCTTGATTTTCTGATAGTGCTTTTCACATTGGTTACCTAAGTTACTCCGCTACCACACACAAGTAGGGGAACTCTGGGTGGTAGGAATTTTGTGGATCTCTGCGGATTCCAAACGTTTAAGTCATGGAAATACAAGGAAAATGCATGATTTTATGCAATGTTTGCAGTGTGCAGGGCATGGGAGGTAAGGAAATGTGGGATCCACGGAAGGCACGCCACCCTGGACTTCCCCAGTGTCTACTTTTGAGAAATGTCTTGGGTTGGCAGATTTCCCTAGGCGGTGGTCAAGCCAGGGCCCAATTACCACAGCCACCTCTATTTCCAATGCTTGTCCTGCACACAGGCACTGGCCCAATCAGTGTAGCACCTGTTTCCTCACACCTCCCTCAGGGAATCCACTCTCCATTGGACCTCGCTCACTCCAACGCTCTCCCCTTCCTCATAGGGTGCACTGGTCTTGGCAAGCAGGCAGGCAGGCACTGATGCTCCAGGGCAGGTGGTCTTGGATTCCCTGGGTGATGTCCCCTCACCCAGCAGGGAGACTAGCGGGCCCTAGCCCCCCAGTCCTGGCCACAGGAAGAAGCCTTGCAGAGCTTCTCCTCCACGCATAGCCAGACTGACTGCTTGGTAGTTGACAAATTTTGGGGTCTCAAGCTACCTATTTTATAGTCCAATTCCAGACACTAAATGTGATTTAGGTTCTCAGGCTATGAAGTTTATGGTGGAGGGGGTCTGCTTCCTTTTCGAGGGCCACTCCTCTGCCATCTCTTCCTCTTGAAAGTAGTCTGTCACAGCAGGGGCGACTCCAAAACTGATAGCCCCACAGCACAGGCCATGGGAGTGAATAGAGTGCAATTCTGGATGTCAGCCATAGTGATATGTGTATCAAATGATTAGCGGCCCCAAACTCAACTCTTTATGATTCTCTCATCTACTTCCTGGGATGTGCCCGGTCCCCTCAGCATTAGGGATCCAGACATCAGTATAGTTGGGGCACTCAGGCCAGGGGTGCACATCCATTACAATGCAGAGGAATTTTCTGTCCTAACAGCTGGGATGATGGTGATCCTAGCACAGCAAGCCTTTCGTTGATGCCATTTGTAGAAGAAAGAAAAAACATGCTTTCTTGCCCAGCATTTTTCCCACAAAAAAAACAAAATTGAAGTATATTTTGATGATGTTCTTAATTTCCTCAAATGGAATCTACAAACCCTGGGAACCTTTAGAATCCCCCAAGATGTTGGGTAAAAGTCACACTTGGCGTGGATACCTTTTGTGGAGAAAACATTATGAAGGTTTAAACGTGATCTACCCTAACATCCAAAAAGTGCCTAGCAGTGTGTGTGTGGGGGTGGGGGATACGGGGGAGAACCCTTTGCAGTCAAAAGGTTAACAAAGAACGAGGATGGGAATTTGAGGGGGAACAGGGACATGGACAGACCTGGGGATCGCTCCTATCATAGTTTCATTTGCAATGATAAGAAGGTAGCCGCTTTCCAGCACTGTTTCAAATACCTTCACCAATCTGGGAGTCAGCTGCACTACGCACGTAGTGTACAAATCCAGAGGAAGCCCATCAAAGCCAGAAGTCTTGCCCGCAGTTATATCCTGACCAGATAGAATGGAATCTGTTGATTCTAGTTGTGTTGGGGGGCAGCCGTGGTATTGTTATTCCCTCTAAGAATTGCTCTATTGCTTGGGAATATAGTGTTCATATGGATTTTTTATAATATTTGTGGAAAGCTGTGTTAATTTTCCTTTGTGATGAAGTGTTGCCCCTGCTGTATTTTTAATAGCTAACATGGAAGTATCAGAATGAGGGTTTTATCAGCAAGAATAATAAACTACTAGCTTTGTCCCCCTTCTGAGTTAGTTTTATTGCGCAAGACACATGGTCTATATCTCTCAACCTTTCCAGCAACAATGTATGCTATATCTCTCAACCTTTCCAGCAACAATGTATGCTTTTCTCTAGCCTGGATTCATGGCTCTGATTTTTCATAATTCATTTGTTCTAATCCCAAAACAGAGAACATTCAACCCCCTTAAGCTCTTGTTCCATTGTTTTATAAGCCACCACTGCTTCTTGAACACTAATCCCAGATCCTCAACTTTAAAGTCTTCCTACTTCACTAAAGGTGAGGGGGCATTTTCATCATTCTCCTTAAAGAAGCAGTCTATCATTTCCCTTATCTTGTCTCTAAACAGTGCATCCTCAAGCACTGCAAGTTGTAAGTTCCACGTAGATATGGGAGTTGACGATCTGCCCCAGGTGAGACTCCGCTCCGTTGGGTTATGGTCAGAGATTGCTTTACCTATGTAAGTAGCATGGATTACTTAGGCGAAAGCTCAATAAAAGACATGTATATTCAGCCACGATTTTGACTGTGTATCTTCACAGGTGCTACCCAATTTCCTGGATGTGTGGAATGAAGTGGAGATACTTATAAAGGAAGATGGTAAAGGGTTATAGACTGAAACCACTCTGAGCAACTGAGCCAGTCACTGTACCTCATTGCGTCTCAGGACATTTAAACTGGGGATGTTAGACCTTTCCATCTTTGAGACAATGCCACATAATAAGAGCACCGCAGTGGGTGGGTGACTGGTACAGGGAAGAAAACACTACAGAAAGGAGGTGTCACAAAAGTGGCAGATGCCAGCACCTAACGCATCACAAGTATAGCACTTTATGAGTCAATGAGCCAAGGTCCACAAGGGATGGCTGGCGCGGGATGGGAGGATCAAGAAGCACTCACAATATCTGTGCCTTTCACTATTTTCCCACCCCTCGCCCATAATGACTATCGCAACTTGTCCGATGAAATGACATTCCCTCCCAACAATGGTAAGCTGATGAACACTGGTTGGATACAAAGAACAAACTGGGGCCACCCTGTAGTAACCAAAGAAAAAAGGCCATACAGCTTTCCTGGAAATGAGAAACCGACCAAGGGGAAATTACAACAGCAAGAATTAAAGGATACAGTATCATGCATCAAATTCGAATCATCTGAAACAAGCTAATAAAATTATCCAGGCAAGATTAAGATTGCATCACTGTACTGCCATGTCAGTTTTTGTAGTAGGCAGTGTAACTCGGAACAGTTCAGACGAGGATCAGGTAACTCAGCCAGAGAAGCATCTTAGGACCCTGTGTATTAGGCTGTTTGAGGACTGTTAGAAATGGGATCTCTAGTTGGCAAGGGCTTGCACCTTTGTCCAAGTAGGGACCCTTCTTCCTAGTCAGGGTAAGGGTTGTTACACTCGTGAAGTAACCCCTGCTCACCCTCGTGGTAGCTTGGCACGAGCAGTCAGGCTTAATTCAGAGGCAGTGTGTAAAGCATTTGCACATAACCAACAGTAATACAGTGTAAGCACTACAAACGGACACCACACCAGTTTAGAAAAATAACCAATATTTTATATACTCAAGACAAGACCAATTACGACAAAAATCCACAATACTATACTTTACGAATGAATACTTGATACGGTAACTTCTTCTTTGCAAGAATAGCACAAAAGCAAAGTTCGTACGAGTCGGTAGCTCCGTCCGAGCCTACCGCGATGCTGAAAACCACAGAGTCTAACAGTTCCAGCCGACCGCGTCGATACGGGCCAGCAGAGTCGTGAACAGACTCGGTTACAGTACCTTTCTCGTTGTGGCTGGTACGGAGTGTACGAGCCGGTCGGCGTTCGTCGCGGTTGCGGTGCAAGACGGAGCGATGCAAGGTGCGGTGTCCCTCGATGCGGTGCAGGCAGTGGCTCGATGAGCGTCGTGCAGACGGAGTCGGTGAGTCCAAGGCGTGCGATGCAGGGTGAGACGATGCTCGATGCGGTGCTGACAGGTTGCGATGCAGGCGACCAAGCCGGAGTGCGGGAGCTGGCGTCGGACAGCGGTGCGAGTCGGAGCGGTGCGTTGCAGACGTGCGAGCGGTGCCCCAACTGCGGTGCGGTCACGACTCTTGAGCCAGTTGCAGCGACAGTGTCGGTCTGGTCCGGCTGGCCCAGTGAAGCGATGCGATGCGAACTGCGGTGCCCACAGGTCACGGTGCAAGCAGCGGCTCGATGTTGGCGGCGTCGGACGTCGCCCACGGTGAGACCAGGGTTGCGATGCGAAGCGGGGCGATGCGGTCTGCGGTGCAAACAGGTCACCGGCCAGGGATGGATTCGGTTGACGGAGTCGGTTGCAGTTCCCTTCCTCTGTGGCGACTGAAACAGCATTCCAGAAGCGGTACCCAGAGGCTTGTGAAGTCTTTGTAGTCCCTGAGACTTCTTAACAGGAGGCCAGCTCGGTTTCAGGCCCTTGGAGATACTCAGCACAAGTTGGTAGAAAGTTCCTTCCTTTCACTGCCCAAGGCAGAAGCAGCAGCTGCAGGCCAACCCAACAAAGCAACAACACAGCAAAGGGGCAGTACTCCTCCTGGCAGCTCTTCCAGCGCTTCGTCTTGGCAGGTTCCTTGATTCCAGCGAGATCTAAATTCATGGGGTCAGGGCCCCAATATTTATATCCCAAATTCCTTTGTTCTCTGAAGGCAGAGAGGCCTTTGCCTAGTCCAAACCAGTTCTGGAGCACTTTGTTGACAAGTCTCCGCCCCTTCTTTCAGTGAGTAGGCCAGGGACATCAGATGCACCACAGGAGGTGGAGCCAGCATTGTGGAGGGAAGGCACTGTCCTATTCAGGGCCCAGGTGCGACCCCTCCCACCCATCTACATGTAGATCTTGCTATTCAGCCCTGTGCTGACTCACCCTGTCTCCTGGCATCCCCCAGCCCCTGTCACTCACACTCCAGACAAGGAATACACAACCTCGCAGAGGCAGGCTTGGATGGTTAGACAAGAAAATACCCACTTTCTAAAAGTGGTATTTTCAAACACAGAATGTCAAAACCAACTTCACTAAAAGCTGCATTTTATCATTCTGAGTCCAGGCATACTAAACTCGAATTTCTACCATGTTCCCGGGGTCAGTTAGGATTATCAACTGTAATAATCAAAACTGCCCGTTCTGGCCTAGGGGGAACAGGTAGCCTTGCAATAGTGAAAAACGAACTAGGCTGTAATTCACTATCAGGACATGCCGCACACACCAGGGCATGTCCTACCTTTCGCGTACAACGCACCCTGCCCACAGGGGTACCTTGGGCCTACCTTAGGGGTGACTAACAGGTAGCAAAGGGAAGGTTTAGGGACTTGCAAGTGTGTGCACTTGCCAAGTCGACATGGCAGCCCCAGGCTGCGCACAGGCTCTGCGATGGCAGGCCCGAGTTACACTTTACGGGCTGTTTGCGTGGGTGGCACAATCCAGTGCTGCAGCCCACCAACAGCATTTGGTCTATAGGCCCTGGCACTCGCAGTGCACTTTACAAGGGACTGACAGATAAACCAAATAGGCCAATCATGGAAACACCAATCCATAACACATTTTATACAGGAGCACTTGCACTTTCCCACTGGACCGCAGTGAGGAAAGTGCGCAGAATCATTACACCAGCAAAAACAGAGTCAAAACCGGGAGGTCAGAAAGCAAAAAGTCAGGGGAAACACGCCAAAAGATGCCAAGTCTAACAAGGACCTTAGTAACAAGGATTGTAAGGGCAGTCGCATTTTTCATTATTGCTTATTTGGTCTCAGGGCAGTCATCCACTTCTGTCACCTGAGCAGGAGGTCCAGTCACACTTTTTTTGGTTTTAGAAATCTTGCATCCAAATAGGTTTCAGAGAAGACAAGTGATTTGTTGTTCACTGTTACTCGAAGTCTGGCCGGGTATATGCGTGTTGGAGGTCTTATATTTGAAGCTCTCTTCCGATTGGGAGGAAGGAATTCCTGTCTAGTCTTGTGGACCGCTACAGTACAATCAAATCAGATGGAGATCGAGTTCCCACCATATAAAAATTCCTGCTAGTCTGTAGTAAGTCTTAGCACTGTGTCTTGGTCATTGAAATTTAGAAGGCAAACTATTATTAGCAGTGCCAGTACACCAGGGTGCAGCCTCAGCCCTTTCCACCGAGAACATGAGGGTGAACGTCGATTATTCAAAGAGGTTCTTGAGCATCTATTCAATTTAATAATCCATCTTTTTCATATCTGTGGACTCCTGCATCCCCAGGATATGCAGAATATTCCTGCGGGAGTGGGCTTCGGAGTATTAATTTTTAGACTAAATGAGCTCAAGCACTTCTTCCATATGAAGTAATTTTTCGTTTTGCCCTTTGGTGTAGTTTTCAGCATCTGAGATACGCTGTTTCAGGGTATCTATGTATGTTTGTATGTATGTGCATGGTATCTCTATAGCATAAACCTAGTCAAAGCAGAGTGTTTCCCAGGGTCAAAAACAAGCATAAAGCCAACGGGTGATAGGAGAGGTAGCTGTGTTGAGAACAATTAATACATTGTGATGTAGTGTTCTTTAAAGAGGTGAGGCTTCAACTCCTTCCTCAATTGGAGAAGCTTTGGAGCATTCCTGATGATACAGGGGTGTTGTTCGGTGCATGAAATAAAAGGCCTGCAGTCTTGTTTTTTCTTTTTCACACTGCTTAGTCTATAGCCTCAAAAAGTTCTGACTGCGAGTGTGCCGAGACCACCAGAGATGGAAAGCATGTCTGCAAGATAAGCGATGGTGCTGGTCGTGAAGGCTTTGTAAATGATGCAGCTGATTTTGAAGATGGTGTAGGCCTGCAAGAAGAGCCAATGGAGTTCCATCGGGATTGAGGTAATGTGATCATATTTACTCAGGCCCTGGGAGAGATGTGTTACAGCATGTAGGGTGCCCTTTTTTTATGCTGATGTGCACAGAATAGCAGAAGCATTGAAATTAAATACCCGGCAATACAGGTACCAGCATGTAGTGTGCCCTTAAGGTGTACTAGTGTGGAGTCTGAGAGGCCATGGAGTAGGGAGAGACCACCATGGAAATGCGAGATTAGGAGGAGTTGTACAGCACTTCAGAAGTCGCTTTCTGGCAGAAAGACACTTCAGAAGTGCTTTCTGGCAGTTCACTCACTTTAGAAGAGAGAGTTGGTACAAGGTGTTTATGCGGTCACCGTATTTGCCCAATAATTCCTTCATTTGGTCTAATCTGTTAGTCAATGAGTTAATTTTATGGAGGGGCGAAGTAACAGCAGGGTTGGTGCAACATGTCTCTCTGCTGGGCTCTAGACTTTGGATCCCGGAGGAGCTTACAATGCAGCAGTCAGTGCTACCCAGTATGGACATGAATGAGAGGACCCCACTCCCTCGATCCACCTAGAAAGCCCTTAGGTGGTCGGTTATTTAAGAATCCCACTGCTTCCCCATTTGAGAAAAACCCAGGTCATCCTGATCGGATCCTTGGCCCTGTGCGTGTAAAGGGGTTGGACCTGAGATACGAGGGCTCAGTCGGAGGCTCGAGACGTAACGGTTGTGGGGGCCCCAGATGAGTAACGGCTCAAGCTTTACCTGATACTACGCAACCCAGAGCAAGGCAATACATCTGTATACTTCCCACCATTGGAGGACTTTGTGTGGAGGGCGAGGCCTAGGGATTGGGCTTACCTCAACCTTACAGATAGTGCTGTTGAGGGAGATGCTCCAGACCCACTTTGTCAGCTTCCATACGGTCTTCACTCCTTCACATAGCTCCATATTAAGTGCATAATGACAACATAATGCTAGTAACACTTTGGCAGACTCTTCCGGCCTCCTATCTCTTGGATACGACACCGTTCTATAAACATTTTTTCTGCATGAGGCCATCCGCTCGACAATCAAATAACAGCTGCCACTATGGCATCTAACAAATCCAAGGCCTGGAAAACAGCATCCATGAAGGAGATACTGCACCAATAAGCTAGAGGAGATAAGGATCAGACCCCAGCTTCAGAGTCGACTTCCTCTCGCCAGGAGGCCCCTGCACTGGCCCACAGGACCTGAAGCACAAGTTACTAACTTGTGTAACGATATATCTGTAAGAGACAGTAGTTAGTGACAGATTCCTTACCTTAGAATATCCCCAGGCGTCAGGCTGGATCCGGAAAGTTTTTTGCGTAGCAGTACCCTTGCGCGTCGGTAGGCGGCGTTGTGCGGCTCCGCGTCCGTCGTCGGCGTCGTGATCGCCGGGATGACGTCGCGGGCAGTACTAGGCGCCGCCCCTGCGCGCTGACGTCAGTTCTGTACACGACTTTCCGCGCCAGGAACGCAGAGCCATGCAAGAAGCTGACATAGGTGTCTGAAAAATACTAGGGCCCTGAAAGGGATGTCCTTAACCCTAGAAATCAGTTCGCAGAACGGGGAGGATGGGTGGGCGGTAAGGAATCTGTCACTAACTACTGTCTCTTACAGATATATCGTTACACAAGTTAGTAACTTGTGCATCTGAAAGAGACACGTTAGTGACAGATTCCTTACCTTAGAATAGATACCCCAGCAATACCAACCCCGGTGGTGGGTCTGCGAACAAAGATCAGACAAGGAAGTCCTGGAGGACAGAACGGCCAAAGAAGCCGTCCCTCCGGACCTGACTGTCAAGGCAGTAATGCTTTGTAAACGTGTGCAGCGAGGCCCACGTAGCTGCCTGACAGATAACCGGCAGCGGAACACCGCGGCCCAAGGCCGTGGTAGCAGCCGTTGCCCTGGTGGAATGGGCACGCAGCCCAACAGGAGGCTCCTTCTTAGCCAAAGAATAGCAGGTCTTGATGCACAAGGTAACCCAGCGGGAGATGGTCCTCTTGTGCACCGCCCGACCTTGTTTGGCGCCCACGTAGCCAACAAAGAGCTGGTCATCCACCCGGAAGTGTTTTGTGCGGTCGATATAGAAGGAGAGCGCACGTTTTGGGTCCAGACGGTGGAGCCTCTCTTCGTCTCTGGAAGGATGCGGAGGCGGAAAGAAGGTGGGCAAAGTGATGGTCTGCCCAATGTGGAAAGCAGTAACCACCTTTGGCAAGAAGGACGGACGCGTCCGAAGAACAACCTTGTCTGGATGAACAGACAGAAAGGGAGGTTTGCAAGATAGAGCCTGGAACTCACTCACCCGCCGAGCGGAGGGGATGGCCACCAGAAAGGCTGTCTTCAGAGTCAGAAGACGAAGAGGACAGTTATGTAGAGGCTCAAAGGGAGCGCACATTAAAAAGGTAAGAACCAAGTTCAAGTCCCACTGAGGCATCACAAACGGAACAGGAGGGAAGAGGTGAGTAATGCCTTTTAAGAACCTGTTAACAACAGGGGACTTGAAAAGGAGGGCTGATCAGGGCGCCTGAGGAAGGCCGAGATAGCACAAAGATAACCCTTGATGGTACCCAGGGCAGAACCCTGTTGGGCCAGAGAGAGAAGGAACAGAAGGACCTCAGAAAGAGGGGCAGAAAGGGGATTCACAGCCTTTGCTGTGCACCATGCTACAAATTTGTTCCACCTGCAGGCGTATACCACCTTAGTGGAGGGACGCCTGGCTGCCAGAATCACATCACAAACTTCGGGGAGGCAAGTCGAAAGGAATCAACTGCCGCCGCTCAATCTCCACGCAAGCAGGTGTAGACTGGACAGGTTCGGGTGGAGGACCGTCCCCTGCTGCTGCGACAGAAGATCCTCCCGAAGAGGCAGACGGATCGGGGGATCTACGCTCATATTGAGTAGCTCGGGATACCAAACTCTTCGAGCCCAGTCCGGAGCCACAAGAATGACTTGGGCCCGGTCGTGCCGAATCTTCTTCAACACTCTGGGTAGAAGTGGTATAGACGGAAAGGCGTACAACAGACCGCAACTCCACTCGCGACGAAAAGCGTTGCCGAGCGAGTGCCGCCTTGGAAATTCCAACGCGCAGAACTGATGACATTGCGCGTTCTCTTCGGTGGCGAATAGATCTAACCAAGGCTCTCCCCACTGTAGAAAGAGTCCTTGCGCCACTTCCGAGTGAAGACGCCATTCGTGATCCATCACGCACCTGCGGCTGAGTTCGTCCGCCCTGGCGTTCAGGGAACCTGCCAGGTGTTGAACCATCAGGAACATGCCCTGATGTTCCAGCCATGTGCAGAGGCGCAGAGCCTCCTGACAAAGGGTCCAAGACCCCACCCGCCCTGTTTGTTGCAGTACCACATGGCGGTGGTGTTGTCTGTGAACACCTGCACCACCTTCCCTTTGACAGAGGGAAGGAATGCCTTGAGTGCAAGTCGGATCGCCCGGAGCTCCAGAAGGCTGATATGGAGCCGGGACTCCGCCGGAGACCAGAGGCCTCTGATCTCCGCCTCTCCCATGTGACCGCCCCATCCCAGAAGGGACGCGTCCGTCACAACTGTATGCTCTGGCTGGGGAAGGGAGAGGGATCTGCCCATGACCCATTGCCGGTTCGAGAGCCACCACTGCAACTGTTTTGCAGTTCCCTCCGAGATCTGGACGTGATCGGACAGGTTGCCCTGGTGCTGCGCCCACTGGAACTTCAGGTCCCACTGCAGAGCCCGCATATGCCATCTGGCATGATTGACCAGCAGGATGCAGGAGGCCATGAGGCCCAGCAGCCTCAGGGTCATCCGTACCGAAACCCAGGATAAAGGCTGAAAGATCGGAATCATAGCCTGAATATCCCGGACTCGCCGTTCGGGAGGATAGGCCCGAAACTGCGTCGTGTCCAGAACTGCTCCGATGAAAAGGAGCTGTGGAGAAGGAATCAGATGCGACTTCGGCACATTGATGGAGAACCCCAGCGAGTGCAGGAGTTCGGCCGTAGTCTGGAGGTGGGAGACGACTGCCTGGGACGAGCCCGCCTTCAGCAGCCAGTCGTCGAGGTAGGGGAAGACTGAAACCCCTGCCCGGCGCAGATGAGCTGCGACCACCGCCATCACTTTCGTGAACACCCGAGGGGCACTGGTAAGGCCAAAGGGGAGCACGGTGAACTGAAAATGCTCGGGCCTACCGTGAACCGAAGGTAACGCCGGTGGGCCGGCAGGACGGGGATGTGGAAATATGCGTCCTGCAAGTCCAACGCTACCAACCAGTCTCCAGGGTCGAGGGCAGTCAAGACCTGAGCTAGGGTGAGCATCTTGAACTTCTCCTTCCGGAGGAAGCGATTGACGTTCCGGAGGTCCAAGATAGGACGCATGTCCTCCTTGTCCTTTTTGGGCACCAGGAAGTAGTGGGAGTAGCAACCACGCCCTACTTCTGGGGTCGGAACATGCTCGATGGCCCTCTTGGCCAAGAGGGCCGTGACTTCCTTCTGCAGAAGTACCAAGTGATCCCCTGACATGCGGTGGAATTGAGGTGGCATGGCTGGGGGGTGGACTCGAAGGGGAGGGAATAGCCCCTTCGGACAATGTCCAAGACCCACCTGTCCGAGGTGATGGTACGCCAGTGGGGAAGGTGATGGCGGACCCTGCCCCCTACTGGCGTGCTGTGCACCTGAAAGGAGGGACTAGGAGGGTTTGGAGGCCGTGGACGGGTTGGAGGTGGCGGCCTGACCCGCACACTGGTTGCCCGATCCGCCATGGCGGAATCCACGTCCTCGGCCACGCGAAGACGCCTGCTGTGCGGGCCGGTGGCTGGGCTGCTGACGTGAAGGGGCGCCCCTACCGTGGCCACGATAGGGGCGAAAAGCAGAAGTCAGCGGAGGGCGTGTAGCAGAAAGGCCCAGGGACTTTGCAGTAGCCCGCGAGTCCTTAAAGCGCTCCAACGCATGGTCTGCTTTGGACCCAAAAAGACCGACTCCATCAAAGGGCATGTCCATGAGAGTATTCTGGACATCCCCTGAAAAACCAGTGGTTCTCAGCCAGGCGTGGCGTCGTAGCGCCACCGTCGTTGCAATAGACCTGCCCAGCGAGTCGGCGGTATCAAGGCCACATCGTATTGTGTATTTGGCCGCATCCCTTCCTTCCGCAATGGCGCGGGAAAGCAGTGTCTGGACCTCCTCAGAACACTGGGGCAAAACATTCGCCACCGAATCCCACAAGGAGTGGGTATATCGGCCCAAAAGACAAGCGGGTTGATGGACCGCAAGCCAGCACTGGAGGAAGAAAAACCCTTCTTCCCAAATTGATCCAGGCGTTTGGATTCCCTATCCGGAGGGGCGGTAGGGAAGGCGGTTTGGGAAGCGGAGGCTTGGACAACCAAGCTCTCAGGGGTGGGGTGGACAGAGAGAAACAGGGGGTCGCCCGGAGCTGGGCGATGGCGTCGGGACACGTTCCTATCCACAGGAGCCCCTGTGTTGGGCTTGGACCAGGCGCCCAAAGAACGTCAGTGAGGGCGTCGTTAAACGGCAGCACAGTCTCCGTAGAGGAGGCTGCCGGCTGAAGCACCTCTGTCAAGAGATTAGTCTTGACCGCCACAGTAGGGAGTTGGAGATGTAAGGCTCCAGCCGCCCTACGCAACACCGTTGCAAAATTGGCTCCCTCCTCCGTAGCCACGGGAGGAGACAGCATGCCAGTGTCAGGGGAAGTATCTAGACCACTGGCATCCCCTAGACCCTCTGTCCAGTCCTCATCGTACTGACACTGTTGTGCCAGAGGGTCATCAGACCCCTCCCAGTCCTCCTGGTCCTCCTCTGGTTCAAAATAAGGGGGAGGAGGGACATTTGGGACCCAAGGTCTCATCGGCGCCGGAACCGGCGTCGAGCGGCGTCGGTCCGGGTCCATGTCCGGAGCCGGAAGGAACTGGGGGACGACGCCGCCCGGAGCCCCAGGCGGCGTCGAGAACGGCACCGGAGACATCGGGCGCCGGCGGAGGTGTCGTTAGGTCGACCGGCGTCGATGGGGGTTGTGGAGCCGGGATCGAGGCCGGAGCCGGGATCGAGGCTGGAGGCACGGGCGACGCCCGGGGCCGGAGCCGTCGGCGGCGACGCCGGAGCAACCCCATCAGGGCCCGCGGGGCCCGAAGGCGCACCGGAGGGACCTTGAGGCCCGAAGAGGCGGGCCATGGCCGACAGGAATTCCTGTACTTGGGCCAGATCCGCCCCGAACCCGGGAAGGACGGGTATTGCGGGGGCGACTCCACAGGCATGTCCGGGGCCGCGGGGACGGTGCCGGGAGGGGCCTCAGCCGAGTCGCGATACCGACGAGGCGAAGTCCTAGAGCGACGATGCTTTTTGGACTTTTTGTGTTTTGACTTACCGGACGAAGAAGACTTCGATGCCGACGACCGGTGTGGACTCCGCGATCGACCCCTGGACCGCTCACGCGACCGGCGTTGCGCGGAGCCGAATGCCGGGCCTCGAGGAACTTTCAAGACCGCTCTCGCAAAGCTTTCGGGTTGAGGGCCCGGCAGTCGGAACAAGACTCCGTGTCGTGGCCTCGGCCGAGGCAGAAGAGACACTCCCAATGCGGGTCTGTGATGGACATCATCCGAGCACAGGCGCCGCAACGTTTAAACCCGGGCATCCCTACGACACCTTGAAGTCGATTGAAGAAAAAACAGTGAAAAATTCACCAAAAAGTTTGGTCAAAAAATGACCAGGGCACTGCTCTTCCCGGATCTGCGCTTGCTGGCGCGGAAAAAGAAGAACTGATGTCAGCGCGCAGGGGCGGCGTCTAAGTACTGCCCGCGACGTCATCCCGGTGATCACGACGCCGACGACGGACGCGGAGCCGCACGACGCCGCCTACCGACGCGCAAGGGTACTGCTACGCAAAAAACTTTCCGGATCCAGCCTGACGCCTGGGGATATTCTAAGGTAAGGAATCTGTCACTAACGTGTCTCTTTCAGATACTGCTCTCGACAAAAGATGATATTCAGCTCCTACTCTCCAAATTTAAAAAAGAAAAATCCTTCTTTCGTCAAGACTTCCAAAAAACAATTACTGACCTCGCCCACTCCATATACAATGCTTAAAACATACTGAACCAACTTGAAATCTCCCTGGCCGAACAGGTTCCAAACAACGATGACAGATCTTCAACTCGACAAGATGAAAGCTGAACAATCTTGGCTTGAGGAGAAAGTGGAGGATTACACAAACAAGTCATGGTAGAATAACATTTGTACCAGTGGTCTGGATAAAAACGTCTTCAACGCTGCTCTGGAAGCACATGCTCAGGACTTGTTTCATCAACTCGGAAATTAAACTTGACCGCACACACAGAGTCTATTCTACGTTCCAACAAAAACGGAACCTGGTCCCAGATGTTCTGACACAAGTTAATTTCTTCAAAGTCAAGGAATCCATTATGGCGGCAACCAGATCCCAAGAACCAATACAGTTCAGAGGGGGATCAACTCTCAATCTTTCAGGACATCTCCTCAGTGACCTTAGCCCATCACAGCAACTTCAAGGATGTAACAATGCATTTGAGACAGAAGATCCCTTACCGATGTGGCTATCCTTTTCAACTCTGTTTCACGAAGGACAGTAAACAGAACTCGACCAATACCTCACAAAAGTCTTGTGAACTTCTTCGCCTACAACAAGCCACTGACAGCTGAGACTCGACACCTGGTCCCTCCTCAGCAGTGCAAAGGAGGAATGGATAACGCCACAGAACAATAAAACAAGGCGTCAGTCACGCAGATTGGGACAACGCAGAGAAAGACACCAATAACTATCCTCAGATGACACCTGAAGATCCGAGTGGCCTCTTCAAGAAATACTGGTGCCGCCCACACATTTGGACCAGAAGTCACCTACGCCTTCACTGGGATTCAACGAGTACCTCTCTTCCTTCCCTTTCTCTCCCCACTTCCTTCCTTCATGCCGTTTGGGAGCTGGGGGGACATGAACAGAGGTAGTGCATACTGATTCATGTATCCTGATTTGATTCATGATTACACACAACCGACCCCTTTGAGCATCAAAACCTTAACCCGCAGGGATGCTACAGGCTTTTCTGGATTCTGCCCCACCACCTTTTTTCTGCTTCCTTCATTTTAGACCTGTATCCGCCATGTTTGAAACTGCTTTTTGTTCCTGTTCAACAGTCTTTTACAGTTTATATTGCTCTTCTCTTTGTTTGCAAAATAATTCCACAGTTGCTTCATTCTTCACTCGACACTATGCATACTGAGTCGCCATTTCCCCTCCACCACATGTAGACCTATGTTGTCTGCTGATTCTGATGAAGAGAGTAGCCAATTTCGAACCATCTACAACTGACCAGCTGCTATCAGCATGTTCTCATCAGTCTGTAAAATTATCACATTATCTATTTTTACTCTTAATATTCAAGGTATGAAACAAGGGGCCCTAACTAAACACCTGTTACATAAATAAGTAGATGTATTGCTCCTACAGAGACACATCTCTTAGCCAAAGACACACTCAGGTTGAGGTCCTATTGGTACCCTACGCAGTACCACGTGTTTTGCATTGCATTGCAGCGTTGTGATTGGCTGTGGGGAGTCTGGGTGCTTCCTAGAAGAGACACAACATCGAGGAGACGGAGAGAAGTGGCGAGATCAGGTAAGTGAATTTAAAAAAAAAAAAATCAACTCCCCAATTCCCTGCCACCCCCATACCGTACTGGCTGCCACTAATGTATAAATGTCATGACAACTTGGTTACACACAGCATGACAACTAGTATAAGTATGCATGACAGTGTTACTAAAAGTGAAGCAGACTATTAACTCGAATACATGAAATGAACACCCATATACAGAAAAGGGAAACATTTGACACAACATTTATATTAGAGAAAATACTACAAATTGCATGAAACTGAATGGAAACAGGTCTAACTTTATCAATTACACTTGACTAAATCACTAACCCCGGGGGATTCCATGGAGTAGTGAGCTACCCATTCATTCACACTGCGTGTGAACACCTTGTCAGAGGTAGTAAGTGCTATATAAATGCCAATACCAGTAAACTGGGTGGCCACTTGACTCGTTGTCATCACTGATGTGGTTTGCAGTCCTGGGCTATCATTGATAGGCGATGCATTACTTTAATTAGTTCACTGGAAGCAAACCAGGACTACATCAACTTGAATGCATGACAGTCAGATAAGTGATCACATGAAGTCAAATGACCGCCCTAAACATACAGACCTGAGAAGTGTGACTTGCTTGGATGGAGTTGGTTGATGAAGAGCCCTCAAATTTCTCAATTCTAAGTGAATAGCTCATTCAGTTCTGTTTTTTTTCTTTGGTCATCTTTACCAGTTAGCTACTATTGGATGCAATAGTTTTCACAAACCCATTGTGGGTGCATGGGAATGGACGTGTACCACCCATGGACGTACCCACTGACCCAAAGTAACACAGAGGTGTTCAGTATTTATCGGATGCAACAATTATTGCTGAGTATCACTGGTTTTTCAGAAATTAACATACAGCTTTTGGTGCTTTCTGCTACAAAATCCCTATGTTCCTGTTTTTACCAATAATTTTCTCCATAATAAATATTGGCAAGTTTGATCTGCCAATATTTATCACAAAACGTGTAACAGGAGTTACCTCACATAATGGAATTTAGCGGCACACTCATAGTGAGGCTCTTTGTGTTTTGGTACTTGTAAATCTTGGATTTACATCTGATGAACAGCACTACAAGTACTAGTGGCATGCAAAACAAGCATTTGCAATGCAATAGGTCTCAAATTAGTGATACTTTGAGCTATTGGCGTTGCGAATGCTAATGTTTGTTATTTTATTTTTAGGTTACAAAATATCCCAACAGTAGCATAAGTACTAAAAGATATTCCACTAAGCAAGGAAAGGATGCAGTGCCACAGGCTGTTACTAGATGTCCCTGTGGAGTTGTAAAGGGACCTCTATTAGCCACATAAGATACTGCACCCTTAATGCAATTATAAAGAGAAAGATTGCAGCTCAGCATACGTTTCCATTTATTTTCTTGGAAGTGAGATTTGTATTAGCTTGCGATTTAAAAAATGCACCATTGTTGTTTATTTAAATGGTGCCTTTTTAAAATGCAAACTAACAAAAATCTCACTTCCAATAAAAAACAAATGGAAACGTATGCTCAGCTGCAATTTTTCTATCTATAATTGCATTAAGGACGCAGTACCTTATGTGGCTAATAGAGGTCCTTTTACAACTCCACAGGGAAACCTAGTAACAGCCTGTGGAACTGCACTATTTCCTTGCTTAGTGGAATTTTTTTTATTACTTATGCTACTGCTGGGATATATTTTAACAAAAAAAAATTGCATTTGCAAGGCCAATTGCTAAAAGTTTCACTAACGCGAGACCTATTGCATTGCAAATGCTTGCTTTTTGTGTGTGCTCAGAAAAAACAAAACATCCTACACCCTCTCCTCTTACAAGGGTACTCAGCAGGATTGTCATATAAATTCTCTCACTTTGAAGTCAGAGGAAGAAGAGTAAACACCAAGCTCCCTCAGAAGACAACTTGAAATATGATCCCTGTCTTTGAATGCACAGCATATGTGACAAGATAAGAACAAGATTTAAAGGCCTCTTTACAGAACGCACATTTGTGAAAGAATACAGTAAACAAGGTTCGGGCAACGAGAGGGACTCATGCAAGCTGGACAGCCTAAAACGAATAAAGCCAGCAAACAGAAAGTCAGAAAATGTGAGTTACAAACCACAAAGACAATGTGTGATCCTCTCCACCACACTGACCCCTGAGCAGCAGAGAGATTGTCACCACCTGTTGGGGCAATTTTCTGATTTGTTCTCCCTGGTACCTGGTGTCACTGATTGGTGCGTCCATGAGGTGGATACCGGGGACAGTTCTCCTGTCAAGCACAAGGCTTACAGGGTGACTGACAGGGTCAGGGCTTGCATTAAGGAGGAGGTCTCCAAAATGTTCGCCCTAGGGGTGGTTGAGTCCTCTAGCAGCCCCTGGTCTTGGTACCAAAAGCTGCAACGCCTGGTGCCACTCCTGAACTTAGGTTCTGTGTGGACTACCGAGGTCTCAATTCGGTCACCAAGACCGACGCGCACCCCATCCCCAGAGCTGATGAGCTCATAGACCGGTTAGGGGCTGCCTGGTACCTCAGCACGTTTGATCTGACGTCTGGGTACTGGCAGATCGCCTTAACTGATGGGGCAAAGGAGAGGTCAGCATTCTCCACACCAGATGGGCACTACCAGTTCCGTGTGATGCCCTTTGGGATGAAGAATGCCCCTGCCACCTTTCAGAGATTGGTCAACCAGGTGTTGGTTGGGCTGGAGGCTTTCAGTGCCGCCTACCTGGATGACATTGCAGTGTTTAGTTCCTCCTGGGAGGACCACTTGCGCCACCTCTGGGAAGTGTTGATGGCGCTGCGCAGAGCAGGCCTCACAATCAAGGCCAGTAAGTGCCAGATTGGGCAGGGTTCTGTGGTGTACTTGGGACACCAGGTGGGGAGCGGCCAGGTGGCGCCCCTGCAGCCCAAGATTGAAACCATCCTGGCTTGGGAGCCCCCAAGGACCCAGACCCAGGTGAGGGCCTTCTTAGGACTCACGGGTTATTACAGGAGGTTTGTCAAGGGGTATGGCAACATTGTTGCACCCTTGACTGAGCTGACTTCCAAGAAGCGGCCAAAGATTGTGAACTGGACTGACACCTGTCAGAAAGCCTTTGATGCCCTCAAAACTGCTATGTGTACAGCACCCGTACTCCAGGCGCCCAATTTTGCTAAGGAATTTGTTGTCCAGACAGACGCTTCAGAGCATGGGGTGGGGGCCGTTCTGTCACAGATAAATGAGGAGGGACTAGACCAACCTGTAGCCTTCATCAGTAGGAGGTTACTTCCAACGTGGAACAGAGGTGGAGTGCAATTGAGCGCGAGGCATTTGCTGTGGTCTGGGCACTGAAGAAGCTGAGACCATACCTGTTTGGGACTCACTTCCGGGTTCAGACAGACCACAGGCCCCTCAGATGGTTGATGCAGATGAGGGGTGAGAATCCCAAGTTGTTGAGGTGGTCCATTTCCCTACAGGGTATGGACTTCACGGTGGAACACCGCCCTGGTACAGAACACGCCAATGCTGATGGTCTGTCCAGATTTTTCCGCCTTAGCGATGAGAACTTCCAAGGGGATGGGTAGTTCTCCCCACATTTCAGCTGGAGGGGACGTGTGTTAGACCTGGCACCATTGGCGTGGGTCTCCCTTCCATTTTTCGCTGTTGTCTCCTCTGTTTTACTGGTGTTAGATGCTCTGGGCGCTGTGCCACTGCCATTCAGTGTCACAGCGCGAATGCTCCCTGTGTAAATATGTCTATGTGAATTGGTATATCCCTGATTGGCTTATTTGGTTTACCTGTTAGTCCCTAGTAGTGTGGCCTATGTGTGCCCAGGGCTGGTAAACCAAATGCTGCTGGTGGGCCTGCAGCACTGATGTGTGCCACCCACAGAAGCAGCTTGTAAAGTGTGTCTCAGACCTGCCACTGCAGTGTCTGTGTGCAGTCCAGAACTGCCATCTTGGCTGTGAAGTGCACCCACTTCCCAGCCCCTGAACCTTCCCTTGGCATCCTGTAAGTCACCCCTATGGTAGGGTGCATTGTATGTGTAAGGTAGGACATGCCTTGGTGTATGTAGCATGTCCTGGTAGTGAATTACACCCCATTTCGTTTTTCACTACTGTAAGGCTACCTGTTCCTCATAGGCTAGAATGGGCAGTTTGACTATTACATTCTATAGTCCTAACTGACCCCAGGGACATGGTAGAAAAACGAATTTAGTATGCCTGAGCTCAGAATATTAAAATACATCTTTTAGTGAAGTTTATTTTTATATTCTGTGTTTGAAAATACCACTTTTAGAAAGTAGGTATTTTCTTGCCTAAGCCTTCCAGTGTGCTCTGCTGTTATGTGTATTGGCTGTCTGGTTTTAGAGGGGCAGGGCAGGCTGAGTCAGACCTGGGTTGAATAGAGAGATCTGCATTTAGAGTGTGGGGAGGGGTGGCTCCTTGACCTGAATAGGGCTGTGCCTGGCAAGGTGAATGCTGGCTCCACCTCCCACTGTGTGTCTGCTAGCAGACCCCTCTTTCTGAAAGGAAGGATGCAGCCTGGTAAACAAAGTGCTCCAGGCCTGAGCAGAACTGGTTCTGGCTAGGTTCAGTGACTGGTAGCTTCTAAGAACAAAGACTTTTGGGGTATAAATCTCTGTGCTCAAACCCCTACATTTTTGTATTGCTTTTGGATCTGGAGAGGAAACTCTGTCCGTGCCCCTGGAGGAATCTGCAGGAAGTGACTGTCCCTGTGCTGGTGTGTTGTTTCTTGCACTGGCCTGCAGCAGTGACCACTGGACCTTGAAGAAGAGGAAAAGGAACTTTTGAGAGAACTTTTATTTTTGTTACAGCAATCACCCAAGGGCTAGGAAAAGAGCTAGCCTCCTGCTGGAGTCTCAGGCACATCAGACTCCACCACCAACCTCCTGCTTCCTCCCTGCGAGGATTGCTATCTGCTGATGAGGCTCCTGTGAGTTCCAGGGCCTCTAGTTTGCATCAGAGAAGAAAGTGTTGGAAATCGACGCTAACGCATCTTTGCGAGCCGCTGCAGTCGAGAGCGCTGGGAAAATCATCGCGCTGCTGCCGCCGAGGGCTCGCAACACGAGATCATCGCTGACGCCCCTTTGTGAGCCGCTGCAGCCGAGACGCACTGGGAAAATCATCGCGCTGCGGTCGCCGCGCACTCGCAACCCCTAAAAAAATCATCGCTTCGAGACATCGCATTGCGGACGCCGTGCGTCCGCCACTTTGATCGCATCGCACCGAATTTCGTCGCTCCCTCGCGGAGCGTCTTGTCTTTGCATCGCAACACGATCGCACAGCGCAACAGGATCGCCGCATCGACTTTTCCAACGCGGCAAGAAAGTCATCGCATCGGCGGTCCAGCGTGCAGAAGTTTGTCGCATCGTCTCCGCACGCATCCCGCAGATCGGCGCATCATCTTCCCTTGCGGCAAGGATTTCATCGCATCGCCGGCCTCGCGTGCCGAGAATCATCGCTACAGCTTATTTGCGATATTTTGTTGGTTTTGCTACTAAACCCAGGTACTTTGTGAAAGAAAGGGTCGCAGAGACCACTGCTTTGAACTTGAACTTTATTTTTGCAACCTTTGAACTATTTTTGACAGCCCTTCAACAGCTATCCTATTTTTGACAGTATTGTGGCTTTTACAGTTATTGGTCTTGTGATAAATCTGCCTTTATATAAAGATACTTATTTTTTATAACTACTTGTGTGGTGTCCCTTTGTAGTGTTCCTCACTGTGTTACTGTGTATGGTCATAAATGCTTCACACCCTGCCTCTGAGATAAGCCTACCTGCTCGTGCTACGTTACCACAGGGTTGAGCAGGGGTATTAAAGAGGGTAGCCCTCTCACTCTGACTTAGGAAGAAGGGTCCCTACTTGGACAGTGGCCAGCCATTGCCAACTAGAGACCCCCATTTCTAACAGAAGGCATTAGTCAAACTTGCCTTTTCTTAATGCATTTCCTAAAGTTCTCTGCCTCCATACATTTAATGCCACTCAATGCAAAAAAATCCCTCATCTCATCCCGGAAACGCTGGCCGGCTCCTAACTTGCCAGATAAAGCGTCAGGCACTCGTGGGTTCCATTGCTAAAGATAAAAGGTAATTGTTAATCATGCATTATTTTCCCATTGGTGCAAAGAATACAAGCCTATGTGGCACTCAGGCTTTAGCTGTAAACATCATAAGCTAAAGCGCGAGTGCCGCGATTGCTTAAAAAGTAAAGAAATAGAAAAATATCTTTTTTCTATTTCTTTACTTTTCAGTCATCGTGGCACCCGCGCTTAGCTACGATGTTTACAGCTAAAGCGCAGTGCCAATTAATTGCTTGCATTGGAAGCCAGCCTGGGAGCTGACTTAGGAAAGAATACAAAAGAATGCCGGCCACATGAAAGGAACTGGGAGGGTGAATGCTGCAATAAAATGTAAACATCTATGTCTGAGCACCCACAGTGTAACACGAGGTTGAAAGCATAATAAAATATTCCCCCCACGAGCAAATCAACAGAACAAAGCGTAATGTTATTGTACTAAGTCCCTGCTCCTTGGAGGAAAAAGGAGGGACATAAAGGCAGGACTGGCCACTAGTAAGCAAGGATTTTAAAGGACATTGAAGCAAGGAATGGCATTTGGCCCACAGAGATATATGTATACTAAAGTATGTAGGAAGGTGGAATCTGACTGCATGGTTGCCCCCACTTTTTTTCCTGGTGTTTTGCTGGTTTTCGACTTAGTCTGACTGGGATCCTGCTATTCAGGACCCCAGTCTATCTGCTTACTCCCTAAATTGGTTGTTCATGTACTTTAGGTACACTCCAGATTGGATTCTGGGGTACCCTTATAAGTCCCTAGTATATGGTATACTATGTACCCAGGGCATAGGTACCCCAGAGGCTTCCCAGGGGCTGCAGCATGTATTATGCCACCCCTGAGAGATCATTTAAAATGACACCACAGGTCTGCTACTGCAGCCTGTGTAAGGCGGTGCATGCACCCCTTACTTAGATATAGGTTCACTATATCTATCCTAATCACTGCACATATAAACCTATCAGTCACCCCTATAGCAGGCCTTATCAATCCTGAAGGCAGGGTGCTGGGTTTTATGTGAGAGGGTGCCCATGCATGAGCAGAGCCCCTCTGCAGCCTTCGGAACCTATTCTCCGGGGTTGTTTGTGATGCAGCCAACCATATATACTTAAGTGCATTATAACCTCGCGGTAAATGCTAACTCTAATATGGCTGCATGGAAACATGTTGTGTTTGGTGTCAAACACCTTGGAATCATACCTCCACACCAGTAACTGGTGTGGGAGGTATGATTCCACCCTCCTAGAGGGAGAAATATGACAACATCGGTACACCCGGTACCAGCTTCACAGAACCCTGGCATCACAAAATGGATGCTGCCAGACACGAGTCTGCCCTCCTGCTGCTGGACGAAACTCCGGCAGGGGAGGCTGGACAATAGGTTTCCTGTCACAGGGAGGTGTGACCACCTCCCAGACAGGCTTTAGTGTATTGGGGCTGGGTGGGTGCACTCTCAGAGTGCTTTGATGTCTGCACTGGGGGCACATTTGGTGTCCTCGTGCATAGTCCAGCTCAAACCGGTTGCAGGAGCCATTTGCTCCTGCTCTGGCGCGAAACTGGACAAAGGACATGGGTGTAGCCACCCCTCTGTCCTGACCCTCCCATAGGTGGGTCCCCAGAGTTTGTCCCACCCCTTCCTTGGGTATAAAGTAGGAACCCCTGGCTACAGGACTTTAGATATTACCTGGACTAAACTCTGCTACAGAAACCAAGTAACCTTCAACGATCTACGCTTTGCTGGACGACTGAAGAATTTCCCTTGGAGTAAAGGAGTTACTCCCCTGCTGAGCAGGCACCTAAACGCATCTGACCGGTTTGCATCTACGAAGCTCCCGAAGGACTCCGAAGATTTCTGCAACACAGGAGGTGGGTTCCCGAGGACTCCGAGGTCGATCTGCGCTCTCAGCAATTCTGAGGCCCGTATCCCTCGTGGGGACCGTGAAACCCGTACCCCTGGGCACCGTGTACATTTGCAGCAGCATATGCTTTTTCGGCGATCCCTGAAGCTGTGCTTTGGGCTACTTTTAGTCCTGACCCCGAGCAGCAATTCCACCGAAGATTACTGGCCTACACTCCACGAGTGTTCCGTGGGCTGGTATTTGGTGATTCAGCTCGAGGTCCCTTCGCGATCCCTGGTCCGTTGGCCTGTGGGTCCCTGAGAAGGCAACTTTAACTTTCAGTGGGCTTCCCTGGTTGCTCCGGACGTGCCCTGACTCTGCATCGCTTGGGGAGTCCCCAGGACCTTGCTGGTCCTCACAGAAGCATCTTTCCTCTGACCGCGTGGGTTGCAGTTGCCAAGGCTTGTTGGTGTTCAATTCGGACACTGACCCCCCAGCACTCGACATCCTTCGTGGGACAGCTCGAATCCGGACTGTGGTCGTCGCAGACGTCTCCTGGTCCCCGTGGCTACAGAGTCAAGCTTCACCTCATCACACCTGAAGCACCCGACATCGGTGGGCATTCCATTGCTCCGCTCCTGGTCACGTGAAGTGACCCAGACTTTGTCCCCTCTGCTTTCAGGTTCTTCACATCTCCGATCCAGGCTTGGATCACACCGGACACTTTTCTTCTCCACGGCAGCAGTACTTTCTCGCATCACGCCATTGAAAACGACGAGGGTTTCCGACACCACTTGACCCCTATGCACCCGGCTCCTCTGGGATAGGTAACACGGGTACCTCGGTACTCTCAAGGGTGCTGGCCTTAGAACCTTCTATGTTTAACTGGGTTTGCTTGAAGTCCTCTCCTAAGTGTCCTTAATCTTTAAAATTCCAACCGCGACTTTCCCATAGAGTTGTACGGAGTGTTCCCACACTGCACCCGTCCTCCGTGGGTCCCCTGTGTCACTACCTTGGGTGGTTCCTTGGGGTCCCAGTGATTCTACGTGCTCTAGGCACTGTGTCTAGTCAAGTCTTGGTTCTTATACCACTTTCTTAGTATATGGTTCGGTCTCCCCCTGGAGCCCGCTTGTATTGTGCTATTTACTGTCGTTCTAGTGATTTAATATTGTGTGTATTGGTCTCTAATCTCATTAAGAGGTTAGTAGAGAGTGTTTAGTAATAAATACATATATTTTATATACACCTGGTGTGGTTCTCCTTTCATTTGGTCATTCAGGTTATATACTGGTAAAACAAGCTGCTTTACATTCCTTCAAGACTTAGCCTGAAGGCTACTCTCAATAGCTACCACTAGGATAGCTTTCTATAAAGGTTGTCTTTAACCTAATCATCAATAAGGGTCGTTTGGACTGGTGCAAGGTGCCCACTTTAATTAGTGGACAGCATATACCAGGCCAACTTCTCACAAAGTACACAAGAGGTCGTATGCTTACACTTGACCTAAAAAATGGACTAGATATGCTACCCGCACAATTAAGTTTGGAGCTCTGTTGATGGATGTGTACAGGTACATCTACTTTCAAATCAGAGTACAACTTATCAACTCACCCAACTTTGGCGGCTGTCACACAGCTTGGAGGAAGAGTCTCCAATCTACCACATGCCTGTGCTACCATTTTCTTCAGTTTGCCATTGCAATTCTGAGGCTCTGGCATTAAACAGAAAGCTCTGGCCAGCCAGCCTACTAATAATTTTACAGCCAGTAATAAAAACAGCAGGGGCTTTCCTCAAGCACTGCTCCTTTACAAAACATGACCCTGCTAGAATTCATATTTATTTGTGCTTCAACTGACCACAATGAATAACGAACTCTGCAGCATCTGTTGAATAAACTACATCATATTTCAGTTAAAAAAATAAATTTAAAAAAAGCAGAAGTCTTTCGCTAAAATGAGTGTTGGCATGCACGGGCCCACATCCTAAATATCACCGTCAAGCAGTTGCAAAAAGTTGAAAGATATGAGAGCTGTAAAATGCCCCATTTACCTAAATTATTAGCACACCCCCCTCTCCGAAAACTGTAGGACTACAGGCGAGCAGAGCCAACTGGGCTAAAAGGGCTGTTGCACTTAACCCCCCCTCCGCCCCCCATCTTCCATGCCACCTAACGCCCCATCCACCCGTCATGTGCCTGTGTACAGTTGTTAGTAGATAGGGATTTGCGTCAAAGCCTATAGTGGTTGCATGGGAACACCCATGTACTGGAACACACACAAAGATGCAAAGGCCTGTGAGATTTATGCCGAATCCCACAGGAATATTTTTTCTTAATAATTTAATATTCCTGTAGGATTTGGCACTAAATATACACAGGCCTAAATCTCACATGCCTTTGCATTCTTTGTGTGTTTTCCGTAACATTGGGAGGGTGTGCAAGGGCCAAATTACCTCTCACTCTCCTTTGATTGTGTTTAAGTAACACCCATGCACCGCCTAAGGAATGCCCCATTGACTCAAAGTAGAGCATAGCACTACTTTGTGTTACTTTGACCAACTTTTCAACGCAAATCCTGATACACTTTGGAAAATAAAAGATCACCTCAATGCTTTGCGCAAAGTTAGCATTACAAAAGTAATACAAACCTGGTGCAAAGTGTTAGTGAATCTGGCCCTTAGCATTTAAGATTAAAAAAAACTGTGTTCAAAATACATATTTGTGGTAAAATTGCTGTGGGAAAAGGCTGCACCGTGGCACAAACCCCTTCCATAACCACTAGCCGACCTCAGAAAAGGCACTGCTAGCCAACACAGCTCCCTGCACACTTTTACCATCCGCTAAGACCCCAGGGAAAAAGGATTACCATGTAGAATACTGCCTGGTAAATCTAGATCTGCACTGCAATTCCTCATTTCATAGGGTATAACTCGGAATTGCATGATACTGGTGGGTTGTTACTGCACGGAACTGGTATGGAGTTTGCACCCACCAGTACTGTGTAACTTGTAATTGGGCCATTGTGGGCTACATATAGTCCCTGGGATAGATTAAGAGGAATGAAGGGCCCAGTTATCAGATCCCACCACGTCTACAAATAGACAAATACACAGCAGGGATATTTCACTTTAACATCAAGAAAAGTCAGAGAATAAAGATTCAATCAGTATTTAATACAGAGACATAGTGATGATAGTGTATTATCATTTGTAAAGCCCTTTGCTAACCCTTATGAGGCTAAAAGAGCAGATATGGCAAAAATTCTGCTTTGTTTTTAATTTTCTTCATGCTTTACATCCATTTATAACATCGGGCACCATTTAAACAGAAACTGAATGAAAAAATGATACATTATTTCATAATCTCAATGATTCTCACTAATGCCCCAGCCCTTCAAAGCTTGCCAACTTCCTTGGTCCCATGTAAATGTTGCCATAAGCTAAGTGCATTTTGGATGCTGTAGACCCTTTGTACTGTGAGGATTATATGTCTTGGCTTCCACAGAGGCTAGTTTGTGGTTGATTAGATGAACTCACTGGTGTCATAAGTGCCCGAACCCCAGGGTTTGCACCAATACAAGGGTGGCTTCCTTCGTATCTGTGCACTTTCTTATCTTGTATACTATGTGGTTCAAACTGTATATACACAGGCCACTCTATAGATGGCAGCTACGACTTGTGAGCTACGATTGTGTAGCCGCGTCTAACCTCACACGTCTTTCCTACACCCATGAGTAAGCTTAGCTACAGGCTTCTTTATGACATCATTTCAGCAGTTTCAACGATATACACACAATAAACACAGGCCAGACTGCACTCACACACTTCTGTCCATCAATTAAAAATGAATGCTTAAGCAACGCTTAAGCAACCTAGCACTCATTTTCTCTTCATGTTTATGCAGAGGGACAGCAGCAAAACTTATTACGAGCATAATTCTGGTCCTGTCTCGTGACATCAAAATACTCCCCAAATAGGCTGCACGCCAAACATACACTGTTCCGTCTATGGCACTCCAGGAAGTAGCATGCTACCCCTCCAGAAATGAGCTTTAGTGCCTCATTAGGAGTATGAAGCATTGTATAAATTCAACAACAATACATTAAAACATACTCGAACCCTACACTACTGCAAGTCCATAATGATTGCAATACAGAGCTAGGTAATTCTCTATTGACATATTCTATCCCTGCGTTCTATAGCCATACAGCCTTTACTTACCCAGTTATTCAAAGTTTTGTTCTAAATCCTGATCCATGAGCAAAAGGATGGTTGCACACGGATCTTTATCCTGGTATGTGTACAAATTACCACATTCTGTAGCTGTCTCTTTTCTCCGGAGAGATTCCACCAGAAAAAGTCTGAGGAAATCTATCAGGATAAAATTTTAAGATAATTCTCTGGAGCCCACACACCCTCAGAATGAAGCCTAACATCCTTCCCACAAGTGGAGAAGGGGATATGACGACTTTTGGTTCGATCCCCAGTACCATCAGAGGACACCTATCCGCGGCCCCTGCACAGTCGCAAGTGATACTCACCGAAGGCTGCTACTGCAGCCGCCGCGCCAGTGAGTGGGACACTCTCGGAGACTTCAGTCATGCAATCCTCCTCCTACCTATATGGATATCATCATGACAGAAGCACAAACACTGATTTGGAGACTAAGGCCACAATTCCAAGTTAGAATTCAGGTGATAATTTTTTTTTATAAACAAGTTTTCATTGTTTTGATTAAAGAAACATATACCACAACCGCCATTTCTGGCCACCACCATAAGAACAGTAGGAAAGTTTCAGTGTACATCCCACTGCATGAAATCAACATCAGTAATAACAAAGCCCGCACAGGCACACGTCCAGGCCTTTACCGTTAAATACCAAGTCTGAAATGGTCTCACCATTTGCTCCAAATCTTAGCATGTTTTATAGTTTTAGAGGGAAGTTCCGGGCCTCGTACACAGCTTCTCCTGTTGCGCACACCAATCTACCCCCTCCCCCCCCTACGCCATTGAGACAGTGAGGGCGGAGTAGGTGACTTCCACTTGCAGGCTATGTCCCGTTTCGCAATCATAGTGACCAGTCCAATCAATGCCTGGTCGGCCCAGGTACTTCCCATCCCCTAAAACATCCCCAAGAGAACAATTTTTGCTGACAGTTCCACCTCTAACCCCAGCACCTCCGATAATTTCCAGATCACCTCACCCCAGTAACTGCTAATAAGGGGACATGCCCACACCATATGATAGAAATCAGCTGGGGCGTGAGGACACTGGAAGCATGTGTAGATGGCTGGGAGTGAGATATGCATCATGGAGGTAGTACGACTGCACAAGTCGCAACCTAGAGGAGATTGCTATGGTACGGGTGGGCCATTCTGGCGTCTCAGCAGTCATCATCCTCCAGGGTCCTACCTAGTCCTCCCATTGGGCTCGTAGCGATGCAAATGCGTCAGGTGCATTCATGGTTAAGGAGCTGTATATTTGGGAGATTCCCCCTTTCAACAACACACCCATCAGGAGTTTCGCTTTTAGCGCGCTGTGTTCAGGGAGTTCCGTGTTTGGGGAGACAAGCATCCTCAAAGTGTGTTGCAGCTGAAGGTATTTGTGAAATTGCGTTGACGATATGGCGTAGGTCGACTGGAGCTCCTGAAAGGAGTGTATATGGGTACCAGACCAGACATTACCACAACAGGGAGATGCCTAACCTGACCCATTGGGTAAATCCCCCCCAGGCTGGCTGTTTCACGCAGCCAAGTCCGTCTCCATAAGGGGGTCTGCAATATTAGTTTGGAGTCCCAAGCCGTGTAGCACAGGGCTGCCCACCTGTTGAGAAGAGCCACTATGGTTACCTCGGAGAGTGACCAAGGAACCTGGGCACCATAGAGCATCCCAATCACAGCATCGAAACCCATCAAGGTCATCTCCACCCTGTATGCTGTATCTGACCAGCCCCCACTAAACCAATAATTCATATCAAGGGTTTGAGATGCCAGATAGTACAGCTAGAGGTTAGCCAAGCCCAGTACCCAGTCATATGGTGTCTGCGAACATTTGGCTAATGCTAATCGTGTCCTGGATTTGTGCCAGAGAAACGACGTTGCTGTGAGTCCATCTCTCTGAACCATTGGCGGAACACCACTTGCGGAAAGTTTTGAAAAAAGTAAAGAAAACGCAGCAGAATCATAATTTTATAGAGCGCTATTCTACCCATTACATTGAGTGTCAGGACCTCCCATCTCTTTAGATCTGCTTTCACTCTTAGGGGTAGAGGGGTGAAGTTGAGGTTCCACTCCATCTCTGGAAAGAGTGCAACATGGATCCCCAAGTAGCGGCAGCACAAGCGTCGCACGGGAATGGTAGTCTGCCATTCGACACGCTCCCAGGAGGGATGGAGCTGGAACAGCACCGATTTAACGAGATTGACCTGCAAGCCAGATGGCTCTTCTTGGAGCTGGAGAATGCAAAGACAACGTGGGCCGTCTCTGAAGGGTTGGACAGAAAAAGGAGGATATCGTCTACATATAAAGCAATATTGGCGTCATGGTGTTATGGCCCATATCCCACATCCAGCCCAGAACCTGCACGTCGTAGCAAACATGTTGTGCCAGTGGTTCTATAGCCAGGGCAAAGAGGAGGGGGGAGAGGGTGCAGCCCTGCTTTGTACCCCTACGAAAAGGGATCGGGTAAGATACCACTCCATTAATTTGTACCAGGGCAGTAGGATTTGAGTAAAGCAGTTTGACATACCAGCAGAAGCGGGGGCACAGTCCCGACCTCTGCAAAACTTGAAACAGGAAGGACAAGTCCACTGTGTCAAAAGCTTTTTCAAAATCTACCAGTAATAGGGCAATGGGTGGCGTCAGGAGGTTCCGGTGTCCCAGTGCAACATAAAGTGGCTAAAGGCAGAGCCTCGTGCTCCATACAGACATGAAGCCGCACTGGTCAGGGTGGATAAGGGTGGTCAAGGCTGCTTTCAGTTGAGTGGCTAGTATCTTGGAGAAAAGTAAAATTTCCCCATTGATCAGTGAGATGGGCCAGTATGCCACACAACTCATCCTCTCCCTATCCAACGAAGCCAACGCAGCCAAACACAACTTCCAAGAAGGCATGGAAGCTGTCGCCAAATGGATGAAAAGCAGCTGCCTACAACTCAACACCAACAAAACAGAAGTACTCATCATGGGCCCACACCCCGACGCCTGGAACGAAACCTGGTGGTCACCCGCCCTCGGTAGCTCACCCACCCCCACGGACCACGCACGCAACCTTGGAATCATCCTAGACTCCGAGCTCAAAATGGACCGCCAGATCAGCTCCGTCACATCCTCCTGCTTCCACATCCTCCGCCTCCTACGTAAGACCTTCAAATGGATCCCCCTCGAGCACAGAAAAACCGTCACCCACGCCCTCGTCACCAGCAGACTCGACTACGGCAACGCACTCTACGCCGGAATAAACAAAAACCTCACCCGCAAGCTACAAAACATCCAGAACGCCGCTGCAAGACTGGTCCTCAACCTACCACGACACTGCCACATCTCCCAACACCTGCGCACACTCCACTGGCTCCCCATCAAGGCTAGAATCACCTTCAAGATCCTCACCCACACACACAAAGCCCTCCACAACACCGGACCAGCATACCTCAACAGCCGAATCAACTTCCACGCACCCCAAAGAACCCTACGATCAGCCCAGCTCTCCTACGCCGTGGTTCCCGGCGCCAAAAAGACCAGATCAGGAGGCCGCTCCTTCTCCTTCCTCGCGGCCAGAGCATGGAACGCCCTTCCGCTCCACCTCAGGCAGACAACTTCACTCCCCATCTTCATGAGAAACATCAAAACCTGGCTCTTTGACAGACCTCCTCCTTGATGGACTGGAACCTGCACCCTACTCCCCAGCGCCTTGAGACCCTTACGGGTGAGTAGTCGCGCTTAACAAACCCGTGATTGATTGATTGACTGGAGGCATTGGACGGCAGGTTTGACTTTGGAAGCACCACAATGGTGGTCATGTCCAGTTCCTGCAGGAAGTGGCCTTTTTTAGCAGCTTCTTCGTAAAGCGCAAGTAGGTGTGGGGAAAGGATGTCTCTATATGTGCCATAAAACTCTGTGGGGTAGCCGTCAGGGCCGATTATCTTCCTGGTCGGTGAGTCAGAGATGAAAGCAACTATCTCCTCATTTGTGATTGTTTGTCTAGGTTGAGCCACTGGGCCTGTGATAACTTAGGCAGAGGAATGCTGCCCAATAATGGGACGTTCAGCCTCTGGTCTCGGAACCACTGGGTAAAACTGTCAGTAGTATTCCGCAAACGTCTGGACTATGGCTGGGGTAGATTGGTGAGATATGCCTTGAGCGTCCAACACCTCGGGGAAAATACAGGACACCAGGGGTCTGGTGGCCAGCCAATATAACAGCTTGCCATTTTTGTCTCCTCATTCATATATTCTTGCTGTGGAAGCATGCCTCTTCCAGCAATAGATGAAGAATCTCGGAATGGACAAGTGAAAGCTGGCGAGAAATCTCGCCATGGGGGTCGTGTCTCTAATCTCAGGGCTTGCACCTACAGTCGGGACACGCGCTGGAGCCTATCGCGTTCCTTTTCCGGGTAATGCTTCTGGCGTACCATCTAATGGTAGCCTTACAGGCAACCACAGGGTGCCTGCCAACTCTACCATATCCCGATTAATTTGGAAGTAGGCCGCCAGGTCCTTGTCAAGAGCACATGAGCAGTACTTATCTTTTAGGTGGCAGGCATTAAGGTACCACATGGGTCGTTGATGGGAGGCCCCGTCTCCGTCACAGAGAAGCACAGGGGAGTGGTCAGAGATCCTTCTGAGGAGAATGTGTATCTCCGAAACATGCAAGCAGTCACTGGCCGGCATGAATATAAGGTTTATGCCGGCATGAGAGGTGGGGGAAACTGAAGTATGCATGTACTGTCGCTGTTGGGGATGCCACAGCCTCCACACATCGCACAGTCCCAGGGTGTCCACCCACCCAGATAACAGATGGAATGCACTGTCATACCCATCTCGGAGCAGAAAGGGGCAATGGGCACCTATTAAGAGTGTCACTTGAAGCATAAGGACGGCACGGAGGAAGCTGTGGGCATAGCGTAGGACTGCAGACTTTTTGATACAGTCCAACAACCCGTTAACATTCCAGGACAGTTCGTGAAAGTCTGATAGGGTCGGCATGGTGGAGGAAGGAAAGCCAGGAGCCTGGGCACCTCATGTGCAGTGCTGATGGCTGGGCCTGTCGCAGTAGTCACTGCGCAGGCCAGTATGGGCGGGTTGCTGTGTACATTGGTGTGTTGTAGTGGCAAACAAAGAACAGCATGTGCAAACAAAACATTGTCAACAGGAAACAAAACAACCCCTCTACCCCATACTTCTACCCAGAAAACATCTATCACCCGCTGAACAGTAACATAAACCCTAACCATTGTTTGAGTGGGACGTGGAGTGGTGGACCCACCCCTTTTAGACGGATCACATACTAGCTAATGTTTAGTCCAAAGGCATAATAATTGTCAGTCCAAGCCGGACCTCCCACCTTTATCCAGTAGCCAGGTGGCCCCCACCAGGGCCGCAAGGTATCAGCCAGCACCTACGTCGGCATTATTAGGTCGCAAAGTGGGTGGGTCCCCAGCAGCTGCAGCAGGCTGCGCAGGCTTTCGGGACACAGAGTCCACTTGCGATACCTGAAGCAGAGTCTTCTGCCGCGGTTCACAAGTGTCTGAGTCCGAAGAGGGAGACCCGGCAACCGGCTGATCATGACCTTTGCAGGAGCGGGTCTGGATTCTCTGCCTCGGCTGAGCAGTTCTAGGTTCCTTCCCTGGGCCCGCTCCCCCGAAGACCGGGCAGGATCAGTTCGGATGTGGTAGCTGCATCTCCTCTGTGAGCCAGTGTAGGAAGCTGGCTTTTTATGTAGCACACCAAAATGAGGTACACTACGTAGAAAGTCCAGACGACCCTTATTGGTTTACAGGGTTTAAATTAACAATCCCAAATGCTCTCTTTGTGGTAGTGTGGGCGAGCAGTTTAGGCTTATCAGATGGTAGTGTTAAGCATTTGTGTGCACACCGAGTCAATAAATGAGACACACACTCAAGAAGAAACTTCACAGATTTTATATAATTTTAGACACCAAGATTATCAGAATCAGGTAAGTACTTTAGACATTATCGAGTTTTACAGTAATAACAGTAGAAAATGACAGCTGTCAGATCTGAGGCATGAGCCTCGAACACTGTAATGTTATCCTATGGGAGAAACATTCACTGTATAGGTACACTTACAGGACTGTTCTTCTGACCTTAAGGTAAGTAGAGGCTAAGGTCCAAGAAAGCACCAACAGTTCAAGTTTACCTGCCCTGGGGTGTCCGGGTGCAGAGGTGCTTTACACAGTGGTAGCTACACTCTAGAGTCAATGGGAAAAGTACCTTTGAGAAAAAGGCTGCAAGTAGGGACTGTGGGTCCAGTCCGGCAGAACCGAAGCAGGGGCTCGGCTCTTGAGGGTCTCAGGACCACAGAGACACTGTTGGTTTATGTAAACCCGGGCTGGGGAGCTCGGGTGCAGAGGTGTTTTGTCCAGCGGGTCAGTGAGCTATAGGCTCTCACGCTTCTCGGTGTACCTGCAGAAGAGGGAAAAGAAATACAGCAGGGCCACTCTCGGTGCGGAGCTGGCCTCTCTCGAAGTCTCTCGATGTGCAGGTAAGTTTTAGTGGCAGTGGTGTTTCAATGAACACAAACAAGTCTTGGTGCTTGCAGCTGGCTCTGGTACTCCGAGTATTGGTGCAGGGGGGTCCTGGAGGGTCCAGCGGCTCAGTACTCACTGGGGAGCTGGGGCTGACCTCTGGGAGCCTCAAAGTCCTTCTTCTGTACTGCTGCTCCCTCGGTGTGCCTGGGGGTTGACAGAACGCTGTACCGGATAGCTGCGGTCACTGCCTGCTGGTGCATGGAGAAGGCTCCTCCACTCCAAGGAAGATGTTGCTGGGTCGATAAAGTGCTGGGCAGACCTCCAAGGGTTTGGGGAGGCTGTCCCACTTCTGGACGAGTCGGTCTCGGTGATTGTCAGGACAGCAGCAGCCAGGCATGGTTTTGCGCCAAGATAGGAGCTGGTCCCCAGTTCTCACGTCTTCGGCTCTTTGTTCTTCTTTTTTCAGGCAGATGAATCTGAGTTCCTGGTACCAGGAGGGCACCTAAATACTAAATTGAGAGGCGTTAAGGGGAGTGAAGAGTAATAGCCAATGGGCTACTTACCCTTGGGATCACTACACCCCTATGTGACCACTTAATGTGGGGAGTGGGCATAACTCTGTCCCAGAGTTCCTAATTCCACTAACAACAAGATGGTGGAGCCCTTCTTTTGTGGAGCACATCAGGTAGCCCACCTTAGGGGTGTGACTATCCTGGGGGTGCAACACGCCTACTGCATAGCTAATTTCCTGCATGCCCTGGTGCCATATGGGCCTCAGTGCAGGGGGTGTCATTCTCCAGGTCTGGAGGAAGCCGGGGTTGCATATCAGAGGGCAGCAGAGGCTTTGCAACATCTGGCCTTGGTATGTAAATTCACTAGCCATCCTGCTGGAAGAGGTGAGAACACCCTCTCCGGAGCAGGCATTGTTTGCTGACCTCAGAGACCGCTGGCTCACACCTACAGGGGGTCAGAAACTAGTCTGTGGGGGCAGGCTGGGCGATAATAGTTGGCCAGCACACTAGAAGACTAGTGGGCTTCAGGGGGGACCCTATAAGGGGCCCTCTGGGTGCCTGTCATAATAAGTCTAATACTGGAATCAGTATGGATCTCCACTTGGCCTGATGGCTTTCGCGTAGTCCAGGAACACCATTGTTTTAGAGTGGTCATATTGTAGGTCTTTGAGTCGGCGGGCCTCTTGAAGGATGGAGTCTCTGTCTCTAAAATTGAGAAAGACTCATGGGTCTATGCAGGACTCCGGGAGGCAGCCTGGGCGTCAGTGCTCTGTGCACCCATTTAACCGCAAACCAGGTTGTTAGACTTGGCATCTTTTGGCGTGTTTCCCCTGACTTTTTGCTTTCTGACCTCCCGGTTTTGACTCTGTTTTTGCTGGTGTGATGATTCTGCGCACTTTCCTCACTGCGGTCCAGTGGGAAAGTGCAAGTGCTCCTGTATAAAATGTGTTATGGATTGGTGTTTCCATGATTGGCCTATTTGGTTTATCTGTCAGTCCCTTGTAAAGTGCACTGCGAGTGCCAGGGCCTATAGACCAAATGCTGTTGGTGGGCTGCAGCACTGGATTGTGCCACCCACGCAAACAGCCCGTAAAATGTAACTCGGGCCTGCCATCGCAGAGCCTGTGCGCAGCCTGGGGCTGCCATGTCGACTTAGCAAGTGCACACACTTGCAAGTCCCTAAACCTTCCTTTTGCTGCATGTTAGTCACCCCTAAGGTAGGCCCAAGGTACCCCTGTGGGCAGGGTGCGTTGTATGCGAAAGGTAGGACATGCCCGGGTGTGTGCGGCATGTCCTGATAGTGAATTACAGCCTAGTTCGTTTTCACTATTGCAAGGCTACCTGTTCCCCCTAGGCCAGAACGGGCGGTTTTGATTATTACAGTATATAATCCTAACTGACCCGGGAACATGGTAGAAATTCGAGTTTAGTATGCCTGGACTCAGAATGATAAAATGCATCTTTTAGTGAAGTTGGTTTTAACATTCTGTGTTTGAAAATACCACTTTTAGAAAGTGGGTATTTTCTTGTCTAACCATCCAAGCCTGCCTCTGCGGGTTGTGTATTCCGTGTCTGGAATGTGAGTGACAGGGGCTGGGGATGCCAGGAGACAGGGTGAGTCAGCGCAGGGCTGAATAGCCAGATCGACCTGTAGATGGGTGGGAGGGGTCGCACCTGGGCCCTGAATAGGACAGTGCCTTCCCTCCACAATGCTGGCTCCACCTCCTGTGGTGCGTCTGATGTCCCTGGCCTACTCACTGAAAGAAGGGACGGAGACTTGTCAACAAAGTGCTCCAGAACTGGTTTGGACTAGGCAAAGGCCTCTCTGCCTTCAGAGAACAAAGGAATTTGGGATATAAATATTGGGGCCCTGACCCCATGAATTTAGATCTCGCTGGAATCAAGGAACCTGCCAAGACGAAGAGCTGGAAGAGCTGCCAGGAGGAGTACTGCCCCGTTGCTGTGTTGTTGCTTTGTTGGGTTGGCCTGCAGTTGCTGCTTCTGTCTTGGGCAGTGAAAGGACTGGACTGAACTTTCTACGAACTTGTGCTGAGTATCTCCAAGGGCCAGGAACCGAGCTGGCCTCCTGTTAAGAAGTCTCAGGGACTACAAAGACTTCACAAGCCTCTGGGTACCGCTTCTGGAACGCTGTTTCAGTTGCCACAGAGGAAGGAACTGCAACCGACTCCGTCAACCGAATCCATCCCTGGCCGGTGACCTGTTTGCACCGCAGACCGCATCGCCCGCTTCGCATCGCAACCCTGGTCTCACCGTGGGCGACGTCCGACGCCGCCAACATCGAGCCGCTGCTTGCACCGTGACCTGTGGGCACCGCAGTTCGCATCGCATCGCTTCACTGGGCCAGCCGGACCAGACCGACACTGTCGCTGCAACTGGCTCGAGTCGAGACCGCACCGCATTTGGGGCACCGCTCGCACGTCTGCGACGCACCGCTCCGACTCGCACCGCTGTCCGACGCCAGCTCCCGCACTCCGGCTTGGTCGCCTGCATTGCAACCTGTCAGCACCGCATCGAGCATCGTCTCGCCCTGCAGCGCACGCCTTGGACTCACCGACTCCGTCTGCACGACGCTCATCGAGCCGCTGCCTGCACCGCATCGAGGGACACCGCACCTTGCATCGCTCCGTCTTGCACCGCAACCACGACGAACGCCGACCGGCTCGTACACTCCGTACCAGCCACAACGAGTCTGCTCACGACTCTGCTGGCCCATATCGACGCGGTCGGCTGGAACTGTTAGACTCTGTGGTTTTCAGCATCACGGTAGGCTCGGACGGAGCTACCGACTCGTACGAACTTTGCTTTTATGCTATTCCTGCAAAGAAGAAGTTAACGTATCAAGTATTCATTCGTAAAGTATAGTATTGTGGATTTTTGTCGTAATTGGTCTTGTCTTGAGTATATAAAATATTGGTTATTTTTCTAAACTGGTGTGGTGTCCGTTTGTAGTGCTTACACTGTATTACTGTTGGTTATGTGCAAATGCTTTACACACTGCCTCTGAATTAAGCCTGACTGCTCGTGCCAAGCTACCACGAGGGTGAGCAGGGGTTACTTCACGAGTGTAACAACCCTTACCCTGACTAGGAAGAAGGGTCCCTACTTGGACAAAGGTGCAAGCCCTTGCCAACTAGAGATCCCATTTCTAACATTGGTTGTCAGCGGTGAGGATAGGACTTGTGTTTGCACTTGACTTACAGTGATTGGTGTGCACTACTACCATATCGCAGACCATTACGTACCACATACTGGTTCTTTTTCTTTTGGCCTATTTTTGATCTTGCCAGTTTTCAACTCACGACTTTTGTCAAGCCTGAATCAATTGCATCATCCGTTGCATCTCTGGAAGTTATCTTTGAGGAGGACAGGTTGGAATCCTACGCCGTAAAGGAGTTACGAGCGATTTGTAAAAACTTGAAAGTCCAAATTAAAGGCCTCACAAGGAAGGAGGAGCTACAGAAGGCGCTGAGGGCCTGGGTAGCAGCCAGACATGCCAATGGGCAGCCTGGTGATCTCAGTGAGGAGGTGGAGGAGCCTATTTCCAGGGTGGATGTGCTTTTGGGTAGGGGGAACCCGCCAGGTCAGGCAGCAGCAGTCTGTCCCCAGAGGAGCTGGAGGACAGGCGGGAGGCAAGGCAGTTTGAGCTGCAGAAGCTCAGGCTGGAGAGTGAGCGGGAGGAGAAGAGATTGGCCATAGAGGAGAGGAAGATGCTCTTAGAGCATGAGAGAGAACTGAAGGAGCTAGAACTTAGAAGTAAGTCAGGCTCAGATGGTGGCAGCAATTCGTCCAGAAAGGCAGACAGGATTGTGCACATTCCCAAGAACGTAGGCAAGGAGTTCAAGAAGGGGGATGACATACAAAGGTGGTTTCAGGGTTATGAGGCAGCCATACACATGAATGGGGTCCCTGAGGAGAATTGGGGAGCAGGATTGTGGCCACTTTTCCCTGAAGAAGCAAGGGATGCTCTGATAGCTTTGGGTAAGGGGTATCACCTCACCTATGCTGACATGAAGGATGCCCTTCTCACGAAGTATGGTCTTACTCCTGAAAAGTACAGGGATCAGTTCAGGTCCAGTAAGAAGTCTGATGCCAACACTTGGGGCCGATTCCGATCTCGGTCGGAGGCGCACCCAATACCATTCGGTCGGGAAAAAGCCATGCGAAAGCCAGTTTCCCGACCGATCCGTACAACACACCGAACGAGCAAGTACGATGCGCACAACAGCAAAAATTCCGGCCGAGCCGTACTCACCCAAACCAGGTCCTGTTCTCCGACCGGGCGAATCCGGAAACGCCGAGATCGAGTCGCACGGAAGGGAAAATGCAGCCCCGTCCGGCCGGACAAGTGCGATGCGCTTTCCGTGCGCGCCGAACCCGTCGCTACGCACGGCACGTCAAAGCATCCGGGAGAGGCGCACATAAGCTCGAATCGCGCCACAACACGATCCACGGCTCACGAGGCGAACACAGCACAGGCGAGGGCGACGCGAAGCGGCGAGGACGAAGCGAAGCGGCGAGGACGAAGCCAAGCGGCGAGGACGGCGAAGCAACGAAGGACGAACGACACGAACCAACCATGAATCCCTTCGTCCCGATCATACCAATATTCTACATCTACTACCGGAACAGGCACGGACGCGTACGGCGCAGAAGGTAAGTCAGACACCAACCACAAAACACATACAACACGTACACGACACATCACACACATACACTGGGAATCTGAATATACTTGCAACAGCAGCACCATAGGGGCGGGATGCCCATCACCAATGCCACATATGCACACAGGGGCCTGAATGCGCGCCACCACCCCAACCCAGGGGGGCTGGATGCCCACCACTACTACCACCCTCACCCAGGGGGGCTGGATGCCTACCACTACTACCACCCTCACCCAGGGGTGGCAGGATGCCTACCACTACTACCACCCTTAGCCAGGGTGGCAGGATGCCTACCACTACTACCACCCTTAGCCAGGGGGCAGGATGCCTACCACTACTACCACCCTTAGCCAGGGGGCAGGATGCCCACCACTACTACCACCCTTAGCCAGGGGGGCTGGATGCCTACCACTACTACCACCCTTAGCCAGGGGGCAGGATGCCCACCACTACTACCACCCTCACCCAGGGGGCTGGATGCCTACCACTACTACCACCCTCACCCAGGGGTGGCAGGATGCCTACCACTACTACCACCCTTAGCCAGGGTGGCAGGATGCCTACCACTACTACCACCCTTAGCCAGGGGGCAGGATGCCTACCACTACTACCACCCTTAGCCAGGGGGCAGGATGCCCACCACTACTACCACCCTTAGCCAGGGGGCTGGATGCCTACCACTACTACCACCCTTAGCCAGGGGGCAGGATGCCCACCACTACTACCACCCTCACCCAGGGGGGCTGGATGCCTACCACTACTACCACCCTCACCCAGGGGTGGCAGGATGCCTACCACTACTACCACCCTTAGCCAGGGTGGCAGGATGCCTACCACTACTACCACCCTTAGCCAGGGGGCAGGATGCCTACCACTACTACCACCCTTAGCCAGGGGCAGGATGCCCACCACTACTACCACCCTTAGCCAGGGGGCTGGATGCCTACCACTACTACCACCCTTAGCCAGGGGGCAGGATGCCCACCACTACTACCACCCTCACCCAGGGGGCTGGATGCCTACCACTACTACCACCCTCACCCAGGGGGCAGGATGCCTACCACTACTACCACCCTCACCCAGGGGGGCAGGATGCCTACCACTACTACCACCCTTAGCCAGGGGGCTGGATGCCCACCACTACTACCACCCTCACCCAGGGGGCAGGATGCCTACCACTACTACCACCCTTAGCCAGGGGGCTGGATGCCTACCACTACTACCACCCCAACCCAGGGGGGCTGGATGCCTACCACTACTACCACCCTTAGCCAGGGGGCAGGATGCCCACCACTACTACCACCCTCACCCACGGGGGCAGGATGCCTACCACTACTACC